>CM014732.1:34394114-35036202 GCA_004329165.1 Spatholobus suberectus | reverse complement strand
CGCACGCACCATATTACTTAATGCAAATGTTTCAATTCAATTTTGGGGTGATGCAATTCTCATTGCCTACTTTCTAATAAATAGAATGACTTCTTCATCACTTGACAATGAAATTCCTCATTCAATTCTTTTTCCAAGTGAGCCCTTATATCATGTTTCTCCCCGTATTTTTGGTTGCACCTGTTTTGTCCATAATGTGTCTCCAGGTCTGGATAAGCTCTCAGCAAATGCCATCAAATGAGTTTTTCTTGGATACTCTCATCTTCAAAGGGTATAGGTGTTATTTTCCAGACACTAGACGATACTATATGTCTACTGATGTTACTTTCTTTGAGGAGACTTATTTCTTCTCTTCTTCCATGCAAGACTTCAATCTCATTCAGCAAGTCTTACCTATTCCTTGATTTGTCACTATCTCCTACCCATGAAACTTTTACTCAAGAAGTAAATCAGCCTCATTGTCCAATCAACAGTCCACCTGAAACATCTCCAACCCCTCTCATCACATACCAACACAGGACAAAAAACTGGTCCAACATTACATGAAGAGCCATATGATTCATGTCCTTCCCCATTAGTCGCTCCTGCTACGGATCCAAATGATGAGAACTCTAGTTAGCCTATTACTCTTAGGAAAGATATTCAATCAACTCGAGATCCCCATCCTATTTATAATTTTCTGAGTTATCATCACTTGTCTCCTTCGTATTTCTCTTTCGTTTCCTCATTGTCTAATGTTACTATTCCCAAAAATATCTGTGAAGTACTTGATCATCCAGGATGGCGACAAGCCATAATTGTTGAAATGCATGCTCTTGAAGATAGTGGCATGTGGGAGTTGGTTCTCTTCCCCCTGGGAAGAAGAAAGTTGGATGTAAATGGGTCTATGCCATTAAAGTTGGTCCTAATGATGAGGTTGATCGCCTTAAGGCCAAATTAGTGGCCAAGGGATACACTCAGATATATGGTCTTGATCATAGTGACACTTTTTCTCTTCTAACCAAGATTACTATAGTTCACCTTTTCCTTGCTATGACTGCTATTCGCCATTGGCCTCTCAATCAACTAGATATTAAAAATGCCTTTCTTCATGGTGAATTGTATAAGGAGATTTATATGGAGCAGCCTCCTGGTTTTGTTGCTCAGGGAGAGTCTAATCTAGTTTGCAAACTTTGTCGCTCTCTTTATGGACTCAAACAATGTCCAGGAGCTTGGTTTGGAAAATTTAATCATATTGTGCAAAGTTTTGGATTGAAATGCAATGAAGCAAATCATTCAGTCTTTTATTGTCACACTTCTCCTGGAAAGTGTGTTTACTTAGTTGTCAATGTTGATGACATAGCTATTACAGGGAATGATGCTACTAAAATTTCCCAGCTGAAAGGGCACTTGTTCAGCCACTTTTAAACTAAAGATCTTTGACAGTTTAAAATACTTCCTTCGTATTGAGATGGCTCAATCAAAGGAAGGCATTGTGATCTCTCACGGTGTGTTTGGTAGAGAGGAAAGAAATAGAGGGAGAGGAAGTAGGTAGAAGAGAAGAGAAGAGAAATAGGTAAGAAATAGAGGTTGCTTGATTTGAGAGAAATAAAGAGGAAATAAAGTGAAAATGTACTTTTTTGACTTTGGTTTTTGAATAAAAGTATAAAATGACACTTATACCCTTATTATTTTGTAGCATATTTGATTTTATATATATATATATATATATATATTATTATTTTATATATTTATTTATTTTAGTAATTATTTATTTATTTATTTTATTTTAAAATCAAATTTTAGAAATGTATAAAACACATATTCGAATATATGTTTTATAAATATGTGAACCATATTCGAATATGTGAATATTGACTAACATAACATATTCAATTATTGTGTCTCATTTGTACTTCGTCTGCAAGGGCATTGACAAAAAGTTACGTATTTCTTTGCACTTCTACGCTGTTTTGGGTGGATCAATTTTGCCATGGGACCCACAAAAATTTTAAATATTTCTCGTCAACTTTTGCACTACCAAACGAACAAATATTCATTACTTCTCTATACTTCTGTGCAATTCTCTTCTCTTCTCACCATTTTCCACGCTACCAAACACAATGTCAAGGAAAGTATGCTTTGGACATTCTAAAGGAAACAGGCATGCTTGAATGTAGACCCATTGATAGTCCTATGGATCCAAATCAAAAGCTAATAGCCGATCAAGGTGAACCTTTCTCAGATCCAAAGAGATATAGGAGACTAGTGGGGAAACGAATTTACCTCACTATTACTAGACTTGACATCTTTTTTGCAGTTGGAGTTGTTAGTCAATTCATGCAGGATCCTTGTATTGATCACTGGAATGCTATAATTCGCATTCTTAGATACATCAAAAAGGCTCCAAGACAAGGACTATTGTATGAAGATAAGGGAAATACCCAAATTACTAGGTATTGTGATGCTGATTGGGCAGGATCTCCTATAAGACAAGCGCTTACCACTAGATACTATGTATCCATTGGAGGAAATATTATTTCTTGGAAGAGCAAGAAACAAAATGTAGTTGCCTGATCTAGTGCAGAAGCAAAGTATAGGGCTATTGCTTCAATCACTTGTGAACTTGTATGGGTAAAAAAACTTCTCCAAGAGCTAAAATTTTGTGAAATTCAACAAATGAAGTTGTATTGTGATAATCAGGCAACTCTTCACATTGCCTCTAATCCAGTGTTCCATGAGAGAACGAAACAAATAGATATTGATTGTCATTTTGTTCGGGAGAAGTTGCTGGCCAAAGAAATTAGTATTGAATTTATCAGCTCCAATGATCAACTTGCAGATATTTTGACTAAGTCCTTAAAAGGACCCCGAATTCAGTTTATATGTTTCAAGCTTGGTGCATACAATTTATATGCTCCAGCTTGAGGGGGAGTGTTAGAAAAACTACTGTGTATCTGTAGTACAGCTTTTATAAAAGCTGTTTTTGTTGTATCTATTTGATATATAGGTGTCCTAGGTTGCTGACTTTTCCCTCCTTGCATGTACTTTTGTTCAGACCTTTGTTTTTATATGATTTATATATAGATCCACTGAGTGGAACTCACACAATTTTACACAAATATCTTCATTTCAAGTATAGGTTTGTTAATTAAGAGAGTTAGTTAATCAGGAGATTGGAGTTTGAGAGTAAGAGTTAGGTAGGTAGGAGTTGCCTATAAATAAGAAGGATTGAGAAGGAGAGGAATTGTCTTTGGATTTGGGAACTCTTTGGGAGAGAACCAGATCTCTTGAATACCTGGAGTGTAACACTGTTTTCCATCAATAAAGATCATTTTTATCTATAGTTTGATCCAGTTCCTATCATACATACCCTTTAAGCACTTATAGCTAGATTGTATTATGCATTACCAACTATAGTAAACTTGAAAGTAAAATTACACTTAAAACTATAAGGAAGCTGGATTGAATTAGATAAATTTATAAAACATGATAGTTTTTCTCAGCAGAAACCATTTTAAAGTGCAATAATTACAAACAATTTCAACAAGTTCAAAGCTGACTCAGAACCATCTCTGTCACAATTAATAATGGGATCAAGCTCCCCTTCCCCCAAAACATTCCTCACACAAAAAGAAAAGAATAAAAAGACACTTGGGAGACAAAAGATCCAACTTACCAGCCCAATACACTGCCCAACCCAAGGACAGTGATGATCAAACCGTTCTACACAGTTATTACAGATCGAGCAGTGGGAACATCGAGGAGGCCTGTACAGCATGCAAGTATCACAATACTTGACCTTAATAGGGATGCCATTGACTTCAACCTCCTTAAAGCGAGGCAACCGCAATTGAGGAGTCTGACCAGCACCAACATCAATATTAGTACCAAACCTTCTGGCTCTGGAGGATGTGCATTGCGTGGAATTATGCCTGGATCTCGGCCAGATGTTAACAAAAGAAGAACTAAGGCCTGAAAAGATTGTAGTAACAACATAGGGTTGGAAAGAATATCTTTTGGGCGTGTAGCACAGTAAATTGGTGATATGCCTCTATCTTATGACAAAATCACCAAACAATAATTAAGCAATAAATAAAAAGTTGATAGCTGAAAACAAAGCATATAATTTTGGCAACTAGTAAACCAAACACAAAAATAAAGAACACATAGGTGTAGCCCATCAAAATTCACCTTTCAAAATAAATTTCTTGCATGTACAGATACAATTTTCAACAAAAATAAAAAGCACCTTCCAAACTAATTTTAGTCCTTCAAATGCTATATTTCATTATAGCCTCCAGAAAATTCGATTTTGATATGTCCCTAACAATGATACCAGAGATAGTCCACCCAAACATGAATCAATCAAAGATGAAATAGCATAACCCAACTGTACTATAACATGCTAATTTGCATTTCATAAAATGAATGCCATCAGAGCCACATGTCATCAATCCTCCAAAAGGTCAACCCAAGTTGCCACCCTAAACACTTTAGTTATAATTTGCCAGACACATAAGTCAATTATAACCATGTAGAGTAGATCTGTTACGGTATTACCAACGACAGTCCAAATTATAATCAAGTCATTGTTGCAACTGTGGTCCACCATCATAAGACTGGAATGTTGTTTGACAGATTTAACATAATTTTATTTTGATATCTAGATTGGAATGCACCATTCAGAATTTTTATACCAAATGAATCCACTGTCCAAATCCACTAGTCTGAGCTAGAAGACAAATGAATAAATCAAGCCAAAAGCAAAGGAGTTTAAGCATAAGATTTTCTCGTTCAATAAAGTATTGAAAAAAATGGAGATTTGAAGAAACTTTGGATAAGCAGAAAAGCCACTTAGGAAACCCAAAACTGCTTCTAAAGTCTTTCATTTAAATTGCAATACTCAGGTCACAGCCAAATCACATATGGAGTAGGCTTCCAGGTGTGTGTGGTTGATGATCTTTGTGTGTGCTCATAGCTTAGTGAATTTCTTTAGATATGTTTTTGGTCGAAGCAAGGAGTGCAAAGTTTTACGGAAGCAGTGCACTATATATGCTTTAATTTGGTGCCTCTCATTAAAGCTGAATATACAGATATTCAAGGTGAAGTCTCAATCCATAGACTATGGATTATTTTGCTCCTGTGGCCTCATTTGTTGTTGTATGACTCTTCCAGAGAGTTCCCCTCACAATAGCTATGCAGCAGAGGGATTGCAGAAGTCTTTGCAACATCATTATTATTACTTTTTTCCCTACATGGTTGAAGGGGTAGGATGTCCTTCCCTCCCTTAATAAACTATTGTCTTTCATCTAAAAAGGTCAACAACACGATATTTGGCTTAATCATGGACCCAACTTGCTGATTAGGATTAGGATTGCATTAGCCGCACCAGTTAGGATGTGTCAGTTCTGCAATGGCTATAGCTAGTTTTGTTTTGATAATTGTTCCAATATGAAGATGTTAAAAAGGGTCATTCCAGGTTGTATTTCATAAGTCATTGACAAGTTAACCAAATCAGTTCACTTCAATCAAGTGTGAGAGGTTGAATATAGAGGAATGCTTCTTATGATTTAATCATAGATTACCAACACAGATGAACAGCATACAGAGAAACAAAAATCTTGTAGACGAGAGAAAATGACTCACATAAACTGTGAATACAACAGCAACAGCCATTATGGATATCCCCCAGTGATCAGAAAAATCATCCATCAGTTTTCTGCCAACAAAGACACAGAAAACTGCGACAGGAGCAACAATAAGAATAACTGTCAGCGCCAGTGATCTCACATCTGGTCCAAATATGAACCTACCCTGAAGAAAAAATTTCTGCAAGAAAATGATCAAAGCAATGAATAAGCATCCCCATAGTCATAAAATGGCTAGATACTGTCACATATTTCAAATAACAATGCATTAACATTTTCCCATTCATTATAAAGTGCAATAAATAATTTATAAAATGAAAGTTGAACAGTAAATACATCAAGACTCAACACCTCACAGATCAAAAGGATAAAAGCATGGGAGAAAGAAGGTACATCATATGATGTAGAGGGCTAGAGGCTCAAAGGCTGGTAAAAATCCATTTGCAGAGACCATCAGAAATTTGCTGCCTCAATGATTTCTTTAGAACTTACATCTATTCTTTGTACTTGCCTAAGAATAGAGAGGAAAGAGCACAGTAGTTCAAAGAGTATAATGTATAATGCTACGATTCATTTTAATTTGGCTTACTGCTTATGCAATCTGTATATAATAACATCACCCAATATTAGGATATTACATCAAATACTATGCCAAAGACTTAAAATAACATGTAAAAGTCAGTAATTTAAATTCATTTTTGTTCTGAGAATTTAACAGATCTCCAGCAACTTTCTTTCCTAACACATCCAAAATTGTAGGCTTGTGATTTTCCCCAGCATAATTTAGGAAGGAAAGAAACTATGACAAGCAACTAAAACTAGGGAAGTTATATGTACTGGATCTGATCGTCAGCAGTTCAAAAAGCACTGCAGATGGCACAGTTAAAGATCTAACAGCTTGTAACCTGTATTTTCTGAATCCCATGTTTTGTTTTAATGTTTTATGCAAAATAAAATATATTTAAAACAGTAAAGATTCTCTACAGTTTTTTTCAAAATGTAGAAAACTTTGTCCCTTCCCATTTTGTCCAAAGCAAGTAAAGCATTTAAACACTTTCAGCAACACAGTAACAGATAAAAAGCAACACAAAAGTCCAATATACCCGGTTCTAAAATTGTACTCGAAACAAATCAGCTTAAATCTAATACATCAATCAAATGAAGAAGACCAATTGATGTTGTGGCTTCCGGGTTACCATCATTGTGGTTAGTGAAATGACCAATGATGGTAACCCAGAAAACACAACATCAAATGGTCTTCTTTGCAACAACGTTTCTCAAAGTCAGCGCATAACCCTATCCCCTAGAACCCCTCCCCAATTAGTAACACTCCGAACACAAAAACCAATACCAATACAAATTAAACCCACACAACACGTACATAGACACAAAGAAAAGACCACAACAACAACCAATAATAGAAAAGCCACCAAAATTGAGACGCGTAAAAAGTACTTGCTAAAAAGGGAAATTTTCTGACAGCAGAACCATGACAAACCCAATAAACAAATTCCACAAGCAATTTCCTTTTCTTAAGGAAAAAAAAAAAGGTGAAAAACAGTTCCTTAAGGGTTTTTGATGTTTTACTTCCATCAGAATTAGAGTTTCACTACAGTAATCTATATTGACCTTCAATACAAGATTTTATTACATCGATTACCGAGATAAAACTATTACTTTCATTGAAAAACAGCACCAGAAGTACTTAAACAACTGCATCTAAGTTTTTTCCAAACATATGACCAAAAACAAACTCAGAACAAGAACTCACATTGCTACCCTTCCATGCTTGATAGACCAGCAAATCACCGGATCCCGACCCCGGATCGGAGCGCTGCGGCGGCGGCACCACGTACATGTCGCCGAGGCACGAGTTTTCACAAACGCTCTCAGTTTCAGTGGTTTCAGAAATTCAGCACCCCAAAACGGGAAGGCGAAAAACGAAAGGCGAAACTTGAAGGATCTCTAGGGTGCGAAATTGAGGGCCATGGGCGAATTCGAAGACCCTTTTGGGCAAAGTTTCCGGCGAGTACAACGGGTCGGGTCGGGTCGGCGACAGGGCATGAGGGGTTGGTTGGGAGGGAACACAAGGTGCTGCAGTGCAATGCAACGCAAGCAAGGGTTTTCTTTTTTCTTTTTCTTTTTTCCTTTTTCTCTCTCTGGTTTGGTGATTGCTGTGCTGTGGTGTGATGTGTGTGTGTGTTTGTGTGAGCTGGTTTTGGTTATTAGCAGTAGCAAGGGATTCTGCTCTTTTGGACAATTACTGTGCCAACAGACGAGAAAGGTTAATAACATGGGCCGGTTTCTTACAAATTTTAAATAAAAAAAATAAATTAACCTGCAGGTTTTATAATTTTATGGAATTTTTAACTAAGTTTTTATAGTTAAAAATATTTTTAAAAAGTATTTATAATTTAAAAAATTTGTAATTAAATTTTTACACATTAACAATATTATAACTCTGCTAATTTATATTTAACTTAATTACATTTTTAGTCTCTCAACTTTTTTCTTATTTACAATCAAGTCTAAGCGTAAATAATATGCAAAAATAGGAAAAGAATTAATAAAAGTGTCGAAGGTAGGAATTGAACTCCCAACCTTAAAATTCACCAACAGCATTAAAACTACTAAGCTAATAACTTAATTTGATATATAAATAAAAATTATATGATATATAACTTAAACAGGATACTAAAATTACACATATATTTACTATTATTAAATTAAATAATATTAAAATTGTATAAAATAATAATATTAAAATTAATATTAATAAATATAAATTAGTATATATTTATAGGATATTAATAATATTGAAATTAATATTAATAAATATATACTAAATATATAGTAATAATATTAAAATTAATAAATAATAATAATATTAAAATTAATATTAGTAAGTATAAATTAATAAATATACTAAGGACCAAAATTATACATATATTTACTACTACTAAATAAATAATATAATATTATAAAACAAAACAAACAATAACTTATATTTTTTAATACTATATATCTTAATTATAACTTAATCACTCTATTTAAATAATTTTATTTTGTATAAAAGTGTGTAGTTTTAATTTTTTTCTCTGCATATTTTCGTGACTAAAATAAGATATTATTATCAATGAAATAATTCTTTATATATATTTAACTAAAATGTATATTTATATTATATATTTCTAATTAACCTTCTTTTCATATATTTATATCATATTTAATATATTTAAATTTTTCTAGAAGTTTATTAACATATACTAATTTATATATATTAGTGAACTGTGAGAGTGGGAATTCAAACTCAATTCATGCTAATAAGTATATATTATTAATTTATATTTATTAATATTTATTTTAAATTATTAATATCCTACAAATACATACTAATTTATATTTATTAATATTAATTTTAATATTATTAGTTTATATAATGTTAATATTATTTAATTTAGTTGTAGTAAATATATGTACAATTTTAGTCTATAATTTAAGTTATATATAATATAATTTTTATTTATATATAAAGTAAAGTCATTAGCTTGGTGGTTTTAGTATTGATAGTAAACTTTAAGGTCTGAGATTCAATTCGATTCCTACCCTCAACACTTTATTAATTCCTTTTCTATTTTTGCATACCACTTACACTTGAACTTGATTGTAAATAAGACAAAACTTAAGAGATTAAAAGTGCAATTAAGTTAATTATCAATTAATAAAATTATAACACCGTTAGCGTGTAAGGATTTAAGTACCAACTTTTTAAATTATAAGGATTTTTTTAAAGTGTTTTTAACCATAGGGCTTAATTAAAAATTCTACATAACTATGTGTACCTTTGGATTAATTTAACCAAAAAAAAATAGTAATTAATTTTTAAATATTTTAAAAAATAAAAAACAATTTATGTTGGTTTACAATCATAAAAAATATATTTAAAAAAAACAGATTTTTACGAAAAATTAATCAAAATAACTTTTAATTTCAATAAAAATTTATATTCTTTTCAGCTTTAATTATTTGAAAAGGTTAAATAAATGCATAAAAAATTGAAAAATATATCATTTTTTAAAAAATGAATTTTTTATGAAATAAATTGTAACAAACAAATATATACTCTTTAACTTAGTTTTTCTAATGTATTTTTTATTAGAGTATTAAATGAGCTTTATACTGTCATTTAATCACAAACAATCATGTATAATAAATTTGTTGACTTTTATAATATGTGTTTTGAAAACCAAACCGGTCGATCGGACTAGAAAACCGATGAACCGGTCACCTAACTAGTTCAAATAAATCACAGAACCGAGCTGAAGAAAAATCGGTCAAAGAACCAGAAATTGGTCAAAAACCAAAAAATCGGCCAAAAACCGGTTCACAGTAGGTCAAAGAAAAATGTTAATACAACATTATTTTGATTTTTTCTTAAAAAAAATAAAAACCAACCTAAAGTATTTATCATTTTCTTTTTTATTTTAAATATAAACTTATTTTTATTAATAAATATTGATGTGTATAGTTAAAACTTATACTTAAGTATCATGATATATTTGATTTGCACTTTTGTAAGTATTGTAAACATAAAGAACTTATAAAATTATGTTTTAATTTTAATTTTTAGTATTATAAAATTATGATATTATTTTTTTAATATTATTTTATGTATTATTTAATTGTTATTATTATTTTATTAATACTAGTTCAACAACAGTTGAACCATTGACCTTGAACTAATACCTTTACCGATTCAATAACCAGTCTGGTTTTAAAAATATTGTTTATAATAAGTATCTTAAAAATCATATCAACAATGTTTTTGATTGGTTGACAGTGTTACAATGCATAATCATTAAACTCTTTATTATTAGTTAAAAATTATTATAAATCATAAAATTGTATGAATTTCACTTCTTATTTAATGGCCAGTAATTTTATATTTTTTAATAAATTCTAACTAATACTAAGGAATATATTAAAAAGGATATATATTAGATAATGAGTTTTTTTTTTTTTGGATAGAATATTAGATAATAAATTGTTTTAGCATTATTTATGTATGTATTGCATGTATGCCATTTGTTTTACAGCATCATGGAAAATGACGTGCCTGATTTTCGTTGGATGTTAACGTGATAAGGCGAATGTGGCGTGGCATGGTACTCCTCGCTACTTTTTTAATAATTAAAAAGATAGTGACCCATCTCTCATTTTATGTGGCTGGGGGCTTTGAGGGGTATTTGTAAATTTAATTTGATCATAAATCGAATTTAATGGTGATACATTATTAGTGTAAAAAATTTTATACTGTCAACTAATCAAAAACTATTATTGATATGATTTTTAAGGTAGTTATTATAAAAGTCAATAAACTTATCATACATGATAATTTGTAATTAGATGACAGTATAAAACTATTTTACACTGTCGGTGCATAACCTATTTTCTCTTATAAATTTAGCCCAAAAATGAACAATTCTAAATTATTTTAATTTTATAAAATTAATTTTATTAAAAAAAATACAAATGAACTGATTCATATTTAAAAATACATATTAAAATAAAGAGTTAATATATGTTTTATTTCTTGTAAATATGACAATATTCACTTTTAATTATTATGCTTTATTTAAATTAGAAAAGAAATAAAGATAAAAATAAGACAAAAAGAAATATGAGGAATATAAATAAAAGAAAAATAAAATAGGAAATATATATTATTTGAATCGATAGAAATAGAAGAAAAAAAAAAGAAATGGAGAATTTCTTTTTTACTTGTTTGGATGAGAGAAAGAGTAGATAAAAATAAATAAATGAATTATATACAAAAATCTTTTATACTAATTAAAAAATTAAATTTAACTAAAAAAATTTAAATTTTCACAATATTGTCTCTTTTAACATAAAATTATTTATTGTTTTATATTATAAAAATTATTTAATTAAAAAAATATATTGCACTTCTCTCCTCCCAATTTCATGCCTTATTAGGGAAGAAATTATTATTATTATTTTTTGCTGAAATAGGGAAGAAATAATTTTATACATGAGACCCAAAATATCATTTTATTTATTCTTTTTTTCTCCTTCAAACAAATAGTGAAAAGCTGATATTTTTATTTTATCTCTCTCTTCATTTTCTTTTCTTCTAAATCCACCCAGACAAAACCCCATTAAGAAAATTTGTATCTTTTTAGTTTTTCGTTTTTTAAAATGTGTAAGGTGTGTGGTCCATATTTTCATAAATAAAAGACTAAAAAGAAATGATTTTTAGTGAATGACAACGACCTCCCTAACACATTTTAAAAACTTGACATCGAAAGGAAACAATTGTTTTAAGGACAAAAAGTAAATATTTTTTTATTTACAGTAATTTAAAACATGTTTAATCTTGGAAATAATTTTATTTTAAAATTGAAAGTTTACTTTTATTTGTGTTTTTAAGACAAAGCAATTTTTTAATGAAAAAATATATTTCAATTTTTTATTGTAATTATGTAATTTTTAAAAAATAAAAAATGTTAAAAATATTTTAATACTTTTAATAAACTAAAAGTAACTAATTTTTTAAAATAAATATAAAATTATAAAATTACCTATATAAAACTCAAACAAATGAACTTTTAACATAAAATAAAATAAATCTTCAAAGTCAAACTTTAAAATAACAATAGTCTTTAGTACCGTGTGTAACACAAAAACAGACATGACAAGTAGTCTTTTGAATATCATTAGTTTGTCACGTACAATGACTAAAGTTTTCACCTACTGTAATCTCTTGTTAACTTTAGAGGAATAAAAGTACTATTTGCAATTTGAATATAGATGACAATGTTCAAAATCACTAAATACACAAATAAGTCTAACATTCATATTTTTAGATGGAGTGCTTAGAGGCTGAAGGTCTTTGACGTTTCTCAAGAGAAACAAGTATAAATAGAGATAATAAAGTATTTAATGTAACTAATTACTTCAAAACTGCATTAATTCAAATTCCAACTACTTAGTTCACGTTTTTTTTCTAAGTGTATTTATTATATATTCTTTAATGAGAAACTTAAAACAATCTTTTTTTTATCTTTAGTCTTATTGTACATCATAAGACGATAGTTATATTTCCTTTTTCTTTTCAAAAAGGAAAAGGTGAGTGGACCTTAAAAAACTTGATTAAAAGAATATTTAAGTTTGACTGTAAAGAAAATTATAAAAGGTTACTTGAGAAGTTATTATTAAAAGTATCCTTATATCTTTCAATTATTTTAATAGAAATCTTAGCTATGTATCAAGGACTAGTCATAAATTATACTATGAGCCAATATAAATACTATATGTCAAATTTTTTTCTTCCTGACATCTTTTATCTTTTTTTTCTTCTAATCAAAGGAGAAATTAGTCTGTGAAGTGTTTTCTGAAGAATAAAGGTTTTCTTCACAGTTTTTTTCATTCTATTGTCTTAGTCCTAAGATAAATATATAAATAAAATCATTGAGGCTAACATTTCTTCGTATAGTCTTTTAAATGTTTTCGAAATATAATCATTTAATTTTGTTAAATTATTTTTAAAAGTAACAAAATACAATTTAATTCTCCATACTCATGTTTTGTATTTATCTTTTCCACTTAACTTGATATAGAAATTATATTCTTTTCACGCTTAACTAACATTCTTTTGTATCAAAATCGTGTTTAATTAAAATAAACTTAATACATTTTTTAAAACAAATACATTTATAAATAATCAACAAGTTATTAGTTTAGCTAATACATGTTTTTTTCTTTTTATGAACTAGTACTTGTATAAGTACATGTTCTTGCAAGGAAAAAAAAAAAAAAACTAGTACATGTTTAATCCTCTTTAAGTAAGATGTCGGGTCTAAATCTTGTGCATAAAAAAAATGTTTAGTTAAAAGAAATATTTTTATCATATCATGGATATTCCATACTCAAATAGAATTATTATTTCTCATAGAAAATATTTCTAATTTAATAAAAAAAAAATCTATTGTTTTGTTGGTTAGGAATAACATCCTTGAAACAAGTAAAGAAGTAATTATTTTTTATTTACTTACAAACAAATTATACAATTAACTCTTTAAAATTAAAAACAAATATTTTTTTGTTTATGTATTTTACTATATCAATAAAATCACCTTATTGTAACCAAGTTTTATCCAATTCTAAACCAAAGCCCGAGAATGTGATGCGGTGAATGAGGACACTCCCTGTCTATCTCTCTCACGCGTATCTACGAAAGATTATGAGATAGGGACCAGTGTGATGATCCCCAATTCCTCTACTTTTAGTTAAGTTAGATCGCCGTCGTTTAGCTAACCTGTACGTCATCACTATTATCAATGATTCCTATTATTCTGCCTATGACAATGAAATTTCATTTAAGTTTGTTTGTTTATTTTACCATTTTGGCCAGAAAAAGAAAACAAGGCAACGCATGTTTTTGGTTTGCCCTAAGCAGATCTTTCATCCGACACTAAGATTAATTCCTTCAAGAGATTAATTCCTTCAAGGCAACGCATATAAGCATGAGAGGAGATTTTAAGATGATCACTCTATTTTAAAATTAGATAAAATTAGTTTTAATAGGATTAATTTTCAGAGTTTAATTTCGATATATTCATAATATATAGTTTTTTACATTATCATCTAATTAAAAATTATTTTAAATATGATTTTTATAATAATTAATATAAAACACAACAATTTTCAATTATATATTACATATGATTGTATTTATGCGATAATATAAATAAAATTTTATATGATCAATATATTTCAATTAAATTCTTAATTTCAAATTAATCTCAACTGGCGATTTTATATTAAAATGTGTTATTTAAAGTAAAATGTAAGTTATTTATTAGTTATTGATTATATTTATGGTAATTATATTTATGTATACTTGTACATATATTATTTTGTATTTTTTATTATTCAGTTATAATTAATCTCATATTTTTTTTATTTAATTATATTTTAATTATATGACTTACAAGATATAAGATTTTGTGCTTCATGCTATCCGAACATTATTTTTAATTTTTTTATGTTTAATAAGTGTCTAAATTTTTATTGTAAAATTAATAATTAATAAATATTTAATTGATTTTTTTATGCTAATATTTAATTGATTTTAGATACATTACCGCAACTCTTATAAATGTTATTGTAAAGTTTGTGGTCATACCTTGGCCTGGGAACAGGGATTATGAGATGATTTTGTATACATGTTTTTAGATACATTACCGCAACTCTTATAAATGTTTTGTACAACATAGCGCATAGATCAACTGATAGAGATTGTTTTAGCTTAACAAATGATCTTGAGTTCAAGTCCTGAATATGTAGTTGTGTTAAATACTCAGAGAGAAAGTTGTGTCGCTTATAGTAATTCTACCTAGCTCGAACAAGATTGTCTTCAGTGTAAGATACATGAGATCTTTACCAAAAAAATGAGATGATTTGTAATTCATGAATCGTAAATTTTTGGAGGCCGCATAGCACGGAAAAAATTGAATTTTGAATTGACAAAAAAAATAAAGGAAAAGGATTTTAAATTTTTTAAAAGATAAATTTTCTCCTTATTTTTTATTTTTTAACTAAACAAAAATATGATTATTTGTATTTTTTATTTATTTTCTCGTCAAAATAGATGATAACTTTTTGCTTATTTAAGAGGAAAGAAAATGAGAAAAGGAAAAATATATAAATTGAAATTGAAAAAAATAAAAGAAAAGAAAATTTCAATTTTGTTTTTCAAAATCATTTTTCCTTTTTTTTTTCCTTTACTTTCTCTTTGATTTAGTAAAATGATACATTTTTATCTATATTGTTTCTCTTTTTACTTTCTTTTCTTTCATTCAAACATTATGTTAATTTAACTTAATTTTTTGACATAAAAAATAATTTTTCAGGAAAATTATTTTAAAAAATCAATAAAATTATAATTTAATCCTTTTTAAATATAAAAGGTACATTGTGTGTAAAATTGCCCACCAACATAGTGTAGTATGATTGACAGATAACCTTACTCTTTAAACCAATGTTATCAGACTCGGATCGGTCCTCGACTCGGTCGAGGTACTGGGTCACTGGGTTACTGGTCGAACCGGTGGGTCACTAGTTGAACCACATGACCCGGTCCATATTAAAAATTCTCAATATTTCATAACCTGTAAAGTTTTATACTTCAAAAAATCATGAAAAGAACACACTATACCTTAAAAATTCTCAAAAAATTCACAACACAAATTATCATAAATCCACAAGTTCATTCTCTAAATTCAAATCCATCACCAAGATATAAGTTCTAATTAAACAAACAAGGTCTTCACATAAAAGAAACTTACCAATAAGTTCTAAAACATAATCTAAACATAATAATTCACAACTCAGTCAACTAAAATAACAAAAACAATTACAATAACTAATAATCTATTTATGTCCAAGGAGTCAAAGTGGTGTCCAATTCGGGTCCTCGTTCTTCATCCAAGAAATCAGAAGCTTCACCAACATTGCTTTCATTTTGATTCACATTTTCCATGGTGTTCTCATGTGCATCATCATCATCTTCATCTTCATCCAAATTTAATTGATCTATGACAATATTATTATAAAAATAAATTAGCAATTAACATCAAGTGATATTAATTATAACACAATAAAGTTATATTTATAATGTAATAAGGATATACGAATATCATTTGAAATTGGTTGAAGAGTCATATTTGCAAGGTCATTACGTAATGCCTCCATCTCCTCATTGGTTAAGAATGGTGGTGACTCCTCCAATACCCAATTACCATGGTCATCAAGTGTTTCAAAGTTGATAGGATCATAATTTTGCTTCCTTAATCGATTCCTAAATTTATTAATTTGATCATAATCAATATACAAAAATCCAAACATGATAAACAATCAATAAAGAATAAACATACTTATTTATACCTTTGTTGCAACCTCAAGTTGTAACAAACGAAAACAAGATCATTGAGCTCTTGATGCTCCAACCTATTTCTTTTCTTTGAATGTATGTGCTCAAATAAACTCCAATTTCGTTCACAACCTGAAGCACTACAAGTTTGGCTTAAGACACGAATAGCCAACTTTTGCAAATTTGGTGCACCACATCCATAAGATTCCCACCATTGATTTACATTGGATTAAAAAAATAAATCAATGTACATATTAGACTAAACCTAAGATGAAAGATCATAGATAATGAAAGTTATAAACATCTAATTCTACCTGGCATCACTATATTTCGTTCACGCACAGCAGCTTGCCTTCCAAAATCTAACTCAGCATTCTTGAATATTCTCATCTCACTTGTCAATTTAGATTGCAAATCAGGATCTCCATGAGAATAGCTTTCAATGACATCCAAAAGTCCAGATGTTGTGGACCTATGATTTTCAAATTCTCCAGCATTAAACCGACAAGATGGATTTAACCAATAACCAGCAACATGAATATTTTTGTGAAGCTGAGAATCCCAACGTCTATCTAAGATGTTCAAGTAAGGCTCCACTTTCTTCTTATTTCTTCTAAATCTCCTCACCATCTCCTCCCTAGCCTTATATATTGCTTGGTAAAGAAAACCCATAGCAGGTTTATTTTCACTGTCAACAATACGCAAAACACGCACAAGTGGTTCAGTAAGTTTCACAATATCAACACATTTTTTCCAAAACCCAGAATCTAAGACTTGTTCCACAAATCTTTTTGCCTTGGCTTCTTTAGCATAAGCTGAGCTTGTCCATTCTCTAGATGTTACCATGACTCTTAGTGCATCTTTTTGAGCCAAAATACTTTGTAAGGCAATGAAATTTGTGGCAAAGCGGGTTGGAGCAGGACGAAGTATTTCTCTTCCACCTGTATGCTTCCTCATCAAATACAAAGAATAACAATGATTATATATGTATTTGGTAATTTGTGAGGCTAGGGACACAGTCTCACTTACTTCCTCTAATTTTCCAATGTCATGCAACATCAAATTAATGCAATGTGCTGCACAAGGAGACCAATATAACTTTGGAAACTCAGCTTCCAATAACTTGCCAGCAATAACATAATTTGCAGCATTATCTGTGACTATGTGAACAACATTTTCAGGACCAACATATAACACCACCTCCTTGAAAAGCTTATATAACAATTCTGCAGTTTTAAAAGCATGAGAAGCATCCACGGACTTTAGAAAGATAGTTCCTTTGGGGCAATAAACCAAAAAGTTGATAAGAGTTCGCCTACACCGATCAGTCCACCCATCTGCCATAAGAGTACAACCAATTTCCTTCCAAACATCACGATAACTCTCAACAAGCTTCTTCACATCATCAACCCACTTATTTAACAAATAGCCACGAACATTATGAAAATTTAGACCTTTATACCCTAGTCCCATGCTACAAATAGCATCAATCATAGGCTGGTAATATCCTGAATTAACTGCATTGAATGGCACAAAAGCATCAATCATCCATTTTGCAATTACAAGGTCACACTTTTCTACCACCTCTTTACTTTGCAACACACTTTTTAAAGTTGGTTGAGCTCCAGGAGTTGTTCTAGGCATGAAATAATCACCAATGCGGCTAGCACTCTTCCCCTTTTGAGATCCAGGAGCTGTTGGTCTTTGTGGAAGATCACCAACTATTCTCACACTATCTTCATCAAGTGGAAAATTATCCTCATAGTCTTCTTGGACTTTTTGTTTCTTGCTTCTACATTCGTCAATATTTTGCTTCATTTGAAAACGAACATTTGCAGGCACTTTTTTGCATTATTCAACTTGTCCTTTTTCTCCAGCCAAATGACTTTTGAATCTATTAATTCCACCTCCTCTAATAATTTTATCACAATAGAGACATAGTAAAACAGTTTTTCCATTCTCCTCAACAAGTTGTTTACAATGTCCCCATGTTGGATCAGTTTTCCCCCGAAGCCTTGAATTTAAAGTTGATGCTTCTTGTGATGATGGTTGCTCGGGTTCAGAAGATGCCATCTTTAAATCTGTTATTTAGTAGTACAAAATACAAATTGAACCATGACAACACATTAAGGATAATATGTAAGAGAACAAATTCAAAAATAAAAACTAACTATAGTGCCATCACTATGTGCCAACATCTTGCAAAATACATCAACCTGAATAACAATGTAATGTAAGTCAAACCATATTCTCAATTCTAACAATAACACATTAACACACATTATTCTCTAGAAATTTTTATAAGTCTCTATGCTATACACAGCCACACAGATAAAAAATTGATAGATAATATACTTTCATAGAAGACATTTGTGACTACAATACAACTCTACAATTGCACAAGTATTTGGAAATTAGAAATTTAGAATTACTCTTATAAAATTGCAAAAGCCACAAAGGTTGCTAGTTTTTTGAAGTTCCAGGTTCCAACAATGAATGTGTTACTGTTCTTATTTGGATTGCACAACAGCACAAGCCATAAGTCGTCGATGACGGAGCAGAACCGACGGAGGAAGCACTCGTGCTGTGTCGTCACCGTTAAGCCGCGATCTCGACGCCAATGACGGAGGAGAGGCGCAATGAGGATGCGAAAGTGACGCAGCCCACAGGTGCTGCTGGAGCCTAGAGGATGACGAACGAAGAGAGCGGCGAGCGGCGGCGAGCTGCGAGCGGCGAGCCTGGAGGAGGAAGAAGAACAGAGGCAAGGCAGGTGGGGCTGGCGAACAGAGGAAGAAGAACAGGAAGAAGAACAACACAAAACAGAAACCCTTTCTATTTTGTGCCCCCCAACCCCAACAACGTCGTCTTGGGTGCCAGGGAAAAAAAAAAAAAAAACCCCAACCCTAAATGACGTCGTTTTGGGACCAAAAAAAAAAAAAAAACCCAACCCCAAACGACGTCGTTTTGGGACCCAGAAAAAAAAAAGTGTGACCCAACCGGTTCGAATTGACTCGCCGGGTCGCCGAGTCACCGGTTCGACCTCCAAACCGTCCGAGTCACACCGGTTCGAACCGGTTATGGAACGTATCTGGTCCAACAAGTGGCTTGGACCGGTTGCATGGTCGGTTCCCGGCCGAACCGATCGAACCGGCCGGTCCGGTCCGAGTCTGCTAACATTGCTTTAAACATGTGGTTAAGGATTCGATTTCCAAATCTGTGTATATGGAAAAATATCTATTGGAAGAATTCAGCCCTTAAATAGATCTCAATAGTTTGAGGGGATTAGTCTTTAGTTTTCGGCTAAAAGATACCTTAGGTCACCAAAAAGTATACTCCTTTTGTTCTTTTTACTTGTCGATTTTTTAGAAAATTTTTGTTTTTGTTTATAGAGAAAACTTAGATGCAGTACCATAAGTATTGTTAGTGTTATTCTCCGATCAAAATTGGAGTTTTACCTCGGTAATACGCGTTTACATTTAATGAAATTCTTTATTACATAGATTACTGATGTAAAAACACCAATTTTAATTTGTGAACAGCACTAACAATACCTATAGTACTATATTTAAGTTTTGTCCTCTATTTATCTGTCATTTTCAAAGTTCAACATAACATTAATTATTTTTTTTGTCAATTATACTATTATTTCTCACCTAATTTTTAATTAATTTACATATTTACAATTAGTTGCATTTATTGTAGAGTAGAAATGAAAAAAAAATGTAATAAAAAACTTTAAAACTATTTTATAAAAACAAAAAAAATTATTACATTTCTTGATTTGTATAAAAAAATCTTACACTGACACCTAAAAAAAAAAAAAACACGAACGGAGTATAAAATTACCCGTATTTGTTGCTCGTTGCTTCTCAAGAATAGTCAAAGGTGACCACTGAAATTGTGGCTCAGTTGGATAAAACTCAAGCCTTTTGCCAAAGGCGAGAGACAGTTCAATTCTCAACTACCTTGTGCATAGCAAAGGAGTAGTAAACAGCTATGATGACATCCTAACGTCCACTGTCATAGACTCATGGCCATCAATGATGAACTTGTGCTGATTAACATGTTCCTTGCACTGGAATTGTAAGGTCAAAAAAAATGGCCCTTAATTTTGCTATTAAAATAAGGGCTATACATATGTTTAACAAATCAAAAAAACTAGAACGTGGGTCCTTTGCTTTATTGGCTGTTATCATAACCTCCAATCGAATCTTGTGCTTCGATACTTCACAAGACGAAGTAATTAGTTCGATGGGAGCAGTTGATAACTTCATGCTCTTTTTCCAAATATTTTAACTATTTAGCCTATCTTTAACTTTTCAATGTTAACGTGCCTCAAACCAAAAAAATAAAAAATAAAAAATCAATGTTATGGTTTTGTGAGTTGTGATTAACTATTAAATTGACTTTTAAGCATAAATTTATCATTTTTTGGTACAACAAATGTATCATCTTTTGGCTTTTTCTTTAAGAGTGTCCTGGCTCATTTAATTAAGAAATAATTTCCAGCAATGGAAACTTATTATCAAAACAGTAAGAAAGCAATTCAATAATCTGGTTACCACCCGCGGTAGGTTGTAGTACTTTTGCATAATGAGCAGAAGTTTTCAAGTTGGGGTATTCATTTGGATTATCTCGACAAGCTAAACCCATCAATTAAATTATTTTTATTTTGAATACCAAAAAAAATTATTTTTATTTTCTAAAATAACTAGGTCCAATTCAAGTTAAACCGATTAAATTTGATATTTATTGTTTTAATTCTCACATTCATACTTTTTAAAATAGAAAGACTGGATTCTCTTTTTATATATAGAGTAAATTACACTTTCCTTTTGTGAGAGATATGAATATTACATTGTCCCTCTTTTTTATGTTAAAAAATGCACTCTCCTTTCTTTACAAATTTGAATAAATAACACTTTACTTCTTTTTTAAATTTTCTGTTAAAGTTCCGTTAACTTCTATTAAAAAAAAACTACTAAAACATATTTTACACTACCTCCCCCTCAAATATGCAAATATTACACTGCCCTCCCTCCTGTCATAAAATACACATCCTCCTCCCTTAACAAATGCAAGTATATTATCTTTACTATCACACACACACGTGCGCACACACACACACACACACATACATATATATATATATATATATATTTAAAATTTTATTTTTTATATATATGCCAATTTATCTCTTAATTTGTACCTTTAATTATTATTTTAAAAATTGTTATGAATTATGCTAAATTTAATTATAAATTTTAAAAGACTTTATTTTTAGTTATTATTTTCACAAAACATATTTAAAATAATCAAATTAAAATTATATATATATATATATATATAAGCAAAGTAAAATTAAAAAAAATATTAAGGTAGTATTTAATTAATGTTAATAATATAGTATTTTATAAATATTTAAATAAATTGGTATTTTTTATAGTATTAATTACTATATTTATTAAATAGAGTATATAATTAATTTTAATCATATTACTAAATATTATATTATTAAATGTGATAAATTTATTGAATTTAATAAATGTAATGCTAATATATGTATATTAAATGTACAATTTTTAAAATGAAACTATTTATATTAAAAATCTATTATTAAATAAAATATAATTATTACAAAATTTAATAAAATATATATAAATTGACACACACCCACACGCACATATACCTATAGAATTTATCTCATAATTTTTATTTTTAATTATTACTTAAATAAATTATTTTTAATTATTTCAAATTTAATTATATATTTTAAAAAATCTTTATCAAGTCGGTGAATAATAACTTAGTATATTAAAAATATTTTAGCATATATTTTAGTAAAAAAAATATTTTTTAAAATCTTATAATGACTATTCTTTAGCAATATAAGTTAAATAGACTAAATTATATATTTTAACATAAGAGGAAAGGGACAATATAATACTTGCATCCCTCAAGGGTTGAAAGTATAATTTACTTTACATTTTAACATAAGAAGGGAAGGGTAGTGTAATACTTGCATCTCTCAAGAAAGAAAAGTGTAATTTATTTTAATAATGTTAAGTTAAATTGACTAAATTGTACTATTTTCAATCTTTTATATAAGCAACAAATAACTAAGGCCCCGTTTGTAGTAGTTTTTAGTTTTATGTTTTAAAATTTTTAAAAACCAAGTTTTCAGTTTTTAGTTTTAAATTTTTAGTTTCATTTTAAAAAGTTATTATCAATCTTATTATTTTTCTTTAAAAAGTTATTGATAACAGCAATTTTTTCACATATTATGTATTTTTAAGTTCTTATTAAGCAAAAATTACATAAAAAATGGTGATAAAAAATAAAATTAATTTTAAAATAATAATATTAACAATAACAATAATCATATTTATTTTCATAATAATAATTTTAGTAATATTAATAATAATTTTAATCATAATAATAATAGTTTTAATGACAATAATTTTAATCATAACAATAGTAATCTAAATAATAATAAGAAAAACAATTATAGTAATAATAGTTTTTAATAATAATAATAATAATTTTTATTTTTAAAATAATAGTAAACGTGGTTTTGACATTGTCAGTAGCATAGTTTTACAAGTCAAAACAAGAAATCAATTTTCATAGTTTTGACTTAAGGCTTAAATCTGTTTTGAAAATGTATTAAGAACTAGTATTTTATCTTGTGTATTGCACAAAATAAATATTTATTTTATATAAATTAAATTTATAATAAACAAATATTGTAATAAAATATTAATTTTAATTATTGATATTTTTTTTAAGAAAATATTAAAATTCAATTTAAAACTGAAGATATTGAAAATAATAGATTAAAAGAGATAAAAGGTTAAAAAATTTCTACAAACACTTTTGTTAAAGAATGATAGCTAAAAATACTCTCATTAAAGAATAACAACTAAAATCACTCTCATTCAAGATAGTTATTCTAATTTATATAGAGAAAGAATGGTTTTGAAACTATTTTAGCCAAACGCGTTTTGTTTTAAAAATTACATTTCGAAACCAAAAACAAAAAATTCATAACCACTCCAGATGGGTCCTAATTCATCAAAACCAATCAAAATAGTTAAGTTAGTTAATTTTAATTAATAATGTCATAAGTTTAAATTTTATTCCAAAAGTACCCATAAAAGTAAATAGTTTAAGTAGTTGTTATATTTAACGATACTACTCATAATTCAAGGAATAATTTTTTTCACCAATGAGTGTAATTTATATTGTTAATGTGCCAATTAATGCATCCACTTGCATAGGGAAGGAGTGAGTATCTTATTAATAGACTTTACAATAAATTAAGGTTATAAAAGGAAGATAGCAATTAATATATCCTATGTTTCTTATAATTAGGACCAAAAAAATACTCCTATTTGTTGCTTATATAAAAGACTACAGGTAGCATGTTTCAACATAAGAAGGGAGGGCAGTGTAATACTCTCATCTCTTAGGAGATGTAAGTGTAATTTGCTCTTATATATTAGGAATATATATTGTGAAAGTGACTTTCGTATGTGAAAATGAAAAGAGTAATTTTGGATCATATTACCATACATAGATGGTTAAGATTTAAAGTCACATGATTGCTCAAAAGAGTCATGTGACCTTTAAAAAAACTCATATGACTAGTGTGTTTTAATTTTGAATGAGATAAGATCTAATGATTAATATTTACTTTTCTCGTTTTCACATAAGAAAGTCATTTTCACTACTATATGTGTGTGTGTGTGTGTGAGAGAGAGAGAGAGAGAGAGAGAGAGAGTAATTGCAATTTTGATTTCTTAAGTATGCAATTGTACATTTTTGGTTCCTCATGTTCCAATTATGCGAATTGGATCCTTCAAGTATTTAAGTTATACAATTTTGGTCCCTTGTTAGTTTTCTGTTAAATATTTAACATATTTTGTTGATATGGTACAAGATGATGACATGTCGATGACGTGTTGCTTAACACATGTTGACGTGACTTAATTATACTTTTGGTCTCTCAAGTATTGCTATCATGTAATTTTAGTCCCCAGGTTCCAATTACACGAATTAAGTCTTCTAGATATCACAATTGTGTACTTTATAATATTAAATTAATAATATATACTAATAATATTAAAGTTGATATTAATAAAATGTTCATAAATTAATATTAATAAATATAAATCAATATTAAAACGAAATACATTATAAATTTAAACTAATTTATATTTATTGATGTTAATTTTAGTATTATTAGTATATATTTATCAATGTTAATTTAAATATTATTAATATCCAATAAATATATAATATTTATATTTATTAATTAATATTTATTAATATTATTAATATATATTATTAATTTATACTTATCAATATTCATTTTAATATTATTAGTATTTATGATATTAATATTGTTTGTTTAGTAGTAATAAATATACATATAAAAGAAAAGGTAGAGTTAAATGTTTTGGCAAATTTTTTAATTTTATTCATATTATTTATTTTTTGTCTTTATAGATATGTTTATAAAATATTTACAATAATTTTGATTGTAATTGTCAAGTGCAAGATAATTACAATGTTGATACTATGAAATATAATAGAAAAATTATTCTTCATATGACAAAACATTCGTATCAAAAATACTTATATATATATATATGAGATTTACTAACATACATATATTTATTTTTTAGTTGGAGTGCGTTATGACTACAATGTATCTTAAAATACACTACGGTATAGCTTGCTAACATACTTCAACTAAAAAATAAGTGTGTGTACGTTAGCAAATACTTATGAGATTTGCTAACGTATACACACTTATTTTTTAGTTAAAGTACTTTAACAAGTTATAACAACAATGTATCTTAAAATACACCTATGGTGTAACTTACTAACGTACTCCAATTAAAAAACAAGCGTGTCCACGTTAGCAAATCTCTCTCTCTCTCTCTCTCTCTCTCTCTCTCTCTATATATATATATATATATATATATATATATATATATATGTATATATATATTTGTGTGTTCTGTTTATTATTATAAGATATGTTAATTGATTTATGTTTTGTATTATTTATTATCGCGAAAAAAAATTATTGGTAATTTTCATGTCCATTTATTCCCATGAATTCTTCTATTATTGATAAAATAGAAACATTTTATTATAAATCTTACTTTTGATATACAACGTCACATTTACCTCAGATCAAGATTACACTATAAAGACGATGAGATCAAAATCAAAATTTAAGAGACCTACACTACAAAGCGTAAACATTGTTGAGATGAAACTTCACCATCAAATAAACGTGTAAAAAGTTATTGGCATTTTTGCAAACCGTGATAATTACCTCCATTTAGTATAAAAGGACAGTTACAGTGAACTATTATAATCTACATTGAATAATATGGTAGTTTATTATTGTTAAAAATGGCAATTCAAAACCCCCTAATATGCTATTAAAAATGAATTTAATTTAGGAAAAAAAAATAGTAGTTAAATCCACCACAATATTATCCTACCTTAAAATGGTAGTTTAACCTCCCCCCTTAACGTTTCATAAATAAAGACATTTTTCAACAGTTACAATTGTCTAATACTAATAGCTGATTAAAACCACCATAATTTACCTAATTTGCAATTAGTTATATTTTAAAATGTTTAATAAATATCATAGTTGTTCATATTATTCACTAATTTTATACTTATCCGAAAGATGTAAGATATAAACATAGCAAATTGAAATTTAGAATTTTTAAGAAGAAATTTCTCATTCAACAATTAAACTTGTAATGTAATAAGTAGTACAAGTACAATTGTCCAACAACTTCAAAATTGCACAAGTCAAATTTGATAAATAGATCCTAAACAATTCATATTCCATTAACGTAACTTTGAATATTTGGTAAATGAGTTGCTTGCACCTGATGATCTTTTTAGTTTATTAGGCGATGAAGTCCTACTTCCTGCATCAGGTGCCTGTGAAAAATAAGCAATTATTATATTAAAGAGTATTTGTATGCTACTAATTATTTAATAAATTATGCATTGAAGTCAATAACAACTACCAAAAAATACCGACTTTATTTAGTACTATAAAGAAAATAAGAAAAGATAATATACTTTAACTTACAAAAGCAACTATTCATTCAATAATATACCTGTTGTGAAGCAGGAAATAAACCAGCTAACCCCTTAGGAATTTTGCCTCCTTCCTTCGCAATAATGTAGTCAATCACTGCTTGCAATTGACATTTCATAATTTCAATTTCTTGTTGTAAGTCTGCAAGGGTTGGGGTTGCATTGTTGATCCTGTTTTCCATTGGATTTTGAGGTTGAAAAATATCTTCTACGACGTGTCTACAAGGTACCACCCTCGGTAATTTTGGGGGAATGTTCTACAAGTTAGGTGTTTTTGAACTACATTTCTTGATTGCCACTTCTTGAAACCACATTTTGAACATGGACACTTAATTACACAACCGTTGATAGACTTGTGTTTAAATGCAAAATCCAAAAAATTGCTCAACCCATTTGCATATTCAAGTGTGTTCCGTGGTTTAATAATCCATGATTTATCTATTGGCATGACTACAAAACAAACTATAACATTACATAGTAAAATTAATGAGTGTCAAAATTTAAATATTCGTTTGAGAAGATAACAATATACTAACATCTAACGTACAAAAAAAAAATAGTATAACAAGTACGTACCTTCGTACTTCTTAAATAACAAAATCAAGTCAAATTAAAATCAAATGACCCTTGGAGCTTTTGTTTATAGTTCAAAATGATTTGAAAACCAGTGCCTTATAACCTGCCCAAGTCTAGTAACATAGACATTATGATGCAAAGAATTAAAAATCGATCCATTAGTTTGTCAACATCAAGTATTGATCAATGTTATCAATAGCAGATGGCGGATTATGGCGGCAAGCCAAAAATCTGCCATATAAATATGGCGAATGGCGTTGCGGAATATGGCGGTCAAAATAAAAATAGAATGTACATATATAGATAACTATAAAAAATGTAGAAATAAAACTACAATGCAAAATTAATAAAACACAACCACAAAACTAACAATAACAGCAAGTTTTAAAAATTCAATAACAGTAAAATGATACCAAAACACCAAGTTCAGGAATTCAAACAACTAAAATAGAAAAAACAGCAAGTTTGAGACTTAAAATGATAGCCATAAAACTAACAAAACACTGAAAACAGCAAGCTAAATTGTCTTAAATGTCTAATATTCATCTTTTGGCTCTTTCTCAACTCCAACATAGTCATTTTCCTTGTCATCTAGTGAGGCATATCCCTCTTCTTCTTCTCCTTCAGATTTGTCAAAGTTATACAATTCTTCTTCGGTATCCTCGAAGTCGAAGTTCTCAAGTTCCAATTCTTCATTAACTTGAACTACTTTTTCTTTCCCTTTTTCTCTTGAGCTTGAAGTTACACCTGGACCTTTCTTAGAAGCTTGGGTAGCTCCAATAACAATTCCACCACTTGATGGCTCCTTTCTTTTTTTGCTTGCTTTCCTCCTTGTATAGATTCTATGCTCTCCCACTCTTGAAGCTTCATAAACAGTTGCCCAATTTAGTGTGGTATCATCAACAAAAACCAACTCATTCCCCGCTACATCTTCATTGTCATCATCCACCTCTCCCACTAACCACTCATTACACTCATCAATGTCATTGAGTGCAATAGGGTCAATTTCATCTTTAAGATTATATCTCTGCTTGAGCTGTTGGTTATATTTGATGTACACCAAATCATGCAACTTTTTATGGTTTAGCCTATTTCTCTTTTTGAATGAATCTACATTATAAATATAAACAAAGGGTTAATTAGTTTGTTCCTATCCTAGGCTTGACCATCAAAATAAATCAAAGATAATGAGTCATGAATTGTGATTATTACTTGCTCAAACACATTCCAATTTCATTCACATCCCGATGCACTACATGTCAAGCTCAAAATCTTGATAGCTAACTGCTGCAAGTTTGGAGCCGAGTGGCCAAACAATCGCCACCATTGAGCTACAAAACCAGAGAGTGCGACTTAAAATCAAAATTTAAACATTAAAACTTAATTATTTAAAACACTTTGAATACTAGGAGTAGGAGATTAGGATTTTCTCACCAGGAGATGTGGTCTTCCTTGATGATTTTGCAAAGTCAAAACCAAATAGACCACTAACATTCTTATAAATTGGCAACTCGATTAGAATCTTTTGTTACACATCTTTACTTGGCACCAACCTCTTGATGCAATCATACAACCCATTAGTAACCTCCAAATCAAACTCCAATTGTGGGTTGGCATAATAGAACTTCGGGTTTAAAAAGTGACCAACTGCATGCAGTGGTCGATGAAGCTGACAATTCCATCTATCATCAATGATTGCAAATACATCTTTGTATTTACTTTCATTGTTGTTGAAAGACTTCATAATTGCTTCTTTGGCCTTCTCCATAGCTTCATAAATATAGCCCATAGCTGGTTTTCTTTCCCCATTAACAAGACGAAGTACTCGAACAAGAGGGGCCATGACTTTGAGAGTAAAAACTACATGGTTCCAAAATGAAGGCATAAGGACAATTTTTGTTGCTTGCCTCCCCTTAACTTCCTTAGACAACTTGTTTTTTCTCCATTCATCAAAAGTAAACATCTTTCTCAAATTTCCCCTTCTCTTGATGAAGCCTTTCCAATGATAGAAAGGAACTAGCAAATCTTGTCACAGCATGTCTTACCAATTCCCTCTTGTTTGTGAAATGTCTCAACAAATTCAAGGTACTAGAGTGGCTATAGATAAACCCAATAAGACTAACTCCCCTTTGAATTGTCTTCTTTATTAAAGGAAGCTTTCCAATGTCTTCAAGCATCACGTCTATGCAGTGGGCTACACATGGGGTCCAATAAAGATGTGGTCTTGTATCTTCCAACATCTTACCAGCTAAAACATAATTACTTCCATTATCTGTTATAACCTGAACAACATTATGTTCCCCAATCTCCTCCACGAGGGAATCAAGTAACTCAAACATCTTTTCACTCGTCTTCACAAATTTAGAGCCATCAATGGACTTCACAAACATTGTCCCTACGAGAGAGTTCACCAAAAATTAATCAAGCACCATTGCTTTCGGTCAGTCCATGCATCTAACATAATAAAACAACCATGTTTGCTCCATTGCTCCTTATGATCCTTCAACAAATCTTCAGTGTATTCCAACTCCTTGTTGAGTAGTGGAACTTTAATATCATGATAAGATGGAACTGGCAGATTTGGACCATAAGCACCAATGGCTGAAATCATATCTTGAAAGATCTTCATTTTAATAAGGTTGAATGATAAGCCAGCTTGGTACCAAAAATGAGCTATATATTGATGGACCCTGGCCTTTGCTTCTTTGTCACATGCCTCTTGGATGTTAGCTTGTCTTAATTTCTCCTTCTTTCTCTTCCCAATAACTGTCTCTGGATTTTTACAAAACAGGTCCATTAGCCCTTTTTTAGCAGTATTCTTTCTCCTCCCCTTAGGATTACTAGTTGCTGATGCAGAAAGTATGTCCTCATCTTCACTATCATGATAGGCCATATTTGGGATTTTAGTGTTGTCTTCCTTCTGTTTCTCTCTAAAAAGTGCCCAAAGCTCTTCTCTAACTTCCTTTGGACACTTGGTGCAAGCTGCAACATTGCCTTTCTTTCCCATAAGATGCTGTTTGGCCCTGGTGATTCCTCTTTTTGTAATTTTTCCACAGTAATTGCAGACAATAGTATTGGTGTCTGCTTCATCCAAGGAATGGCAATGCTTTCATCCTGGATCAAGTCTGCTGCTTCCTCTTGAAGAACCTTGCTCGATGGCCATGGTGACGGTGTGGAGCAGGTCGTTGGAGATCGTCTTCAAAGTGGAGTCAACGTCGGAGTTGGCCACTGGTGCAGTGCAATCGTCGAAGATGGTGGTGGTCTGGTGCAGAGGTGCCACGCAAACAAAATGCGTCTCCACTGGTTGCTGGTGTAATGCGAGCGAAGGCGATGGTCGTCGATCGTCAGTCGCCAAAGAAGACGCACAACAGCATTGCACTGTGCGAACTGCGAAGAGAAGCCGACGAGTGGTTTCGATTTTTACCCAAGTTCGACCTTAAGCCGGCGCAGAGAAGAAAAGGTCCACAATAAAATTTTGGGCTTGGGTCGGGTCACACAACCCAGCCCATTTCTTTCTTTTTTAAACTTCAGAAACCTGTTGGGTTGGGACCGAGTCAAGGCCCATTCTAATTCTGAAAATAAATTTTAGGGTTTCATAACCCATTTTCGTGGTGGGTTGGGGTTGGGTCACATGACCCAACACTTCTTCTCTGCCCCTTCAACGAACAACAGCAGCAACATTTTCGCCATAACCGCCATAACTATATCACCCATTGCGACTGCCATGGCCCGCCACGCAAAATCCACCACACCACCGCCTTTCCATGGCAACCTGAGAAATTCCAACCATCGCCTTCTGCCATGGCCACTTTTCGATAACACTAGTCTTGATTCATCTATGCAAACATCAAAAGGCTCATGACTCAAGTACCAATTTATGCTCACCAACCAAAATCAAATAAAGTAACTTCATATCATCATGCATAAATATAAATGTATCAAGTGAGACGTGTTACTGTCATGTTGGCCTTTATAAATTTCACTGAAATGCAATCAACTTTTTGAAATTTGTTAATTGATATACCTGTTACAATTTTGTTTGTGCTTATTTCCAAAATTCTGATTAATGCTTCTTAGATTAATGGCAGCATGTTAGCTCCAACTTTTTCTACATTGTTATCTCTTTCTAATGCCTTTCAACTTTTGACCTTATCCTAATAACTAGTCTTTTAGTTTGCGTAGTTCTCAGATATTATGTCATTCTTTAACCGAAGGATCTATGTTGGTGGCAGTAGTGACCAAGATTCTTTGATTCTATAATGGCAGATGGATAGATTTCATGTACTCATGAATGTTATGCCAAAGGCTTCATCGTGCACACTCCGGATGGAACACTATTTTGTTAGATTATGTTTTGGCTGGCTACAATCTCATTATAGGGTATCTTAAAAACTGTCATTCATAAGAACTCAAACATAAAAAGCAAAATCCTCATTAATCATTGAGAGTTATTAGCTGTACACAGCCACACCCAAACTCAATTGCTGATGTGCTCATAACTAAGTTCGAGAATGTAAGCCTTACACTAAGTGTGTTTGGAAGAGAATAAAGAAATAGAAAGAGAGGAAATAAGTAAAAAAGAAAAGAAAAGAAGAAAAATAAGTAAAAAAAAATGTTTGATTTGAGAAAAATAAAAAAAATAGAGTAAAAATATACTTTTTTAACTTTTGGTATTTAAATAAAAGTATAAATGACATTTATACCCTTATTATTTTATAATATATTTGAATACATGTTTCAATATATATATATATATATATATATATATATATATATATATATATATATATATATATATATTATAGTAACTATTTATTTATTTATTTATTTAATTTTAAAAATCGAATTTCAGGTTTCAATATGTAAAATACATACTCAAACATGTATTTTACATATTCAAATATGTAAACACAATATTTGAATATTTGTTCGATTATTGTGTCCTATTTCTACTTCATCTATAGGGACATTAACTAAAAATTACATATTTCTTTGCAATTTCATGCTATTTCAGGAGGATCAATTTTGCCATGGAACCCACAAAAATTTTAAATATTTCCCACCAACTTCTGTGCTACCAAATGAACCAAAATTCATTACTTCTCTCCATTTTTGCACAATTCTCTTTACTTTTCACCATCTTCCACATTACCAAACACCATCTTCCACGCTACCAAACACAGCTTAAAGATATGGTTGCTGGTATTGCTTGAAAAGGTTTCAACCAAGCCCAGCAATACCTTATCGCTGTTACTGGTATTTCTTGACATGGTTTCAACCAGGCCCAGTAATACCTCAATTAACATTCCAAAACACTGACCAGAATGCAATTCGACCACCCTCAACATACTCTCACTAAATTAAAATTTACAATAAAAAAATATCTATCTTTGGAGATCTATTGCCTTTTGTTTTAAAAACAAAATCGAATTGAGTAAGAGGATTCAGGGACCCCGACATAATTTTCGTCTCATAGGCTAGGGATTAATATAACCAAATCGATAATTTTAATGACCACCAATTTAACTGTCTACTCGTTCTATTTGTAATATTCATATCAGTAAGACAATCATCAATACATTGAACTATAGAACATGGAATCATTCGTAACGGATGAAGATTGAAGTAAACCAAACAAACAATGTGAATGTGCGAAATCTCAAACAAAGAAAAAAACAAAGAGCAAGTGAGCAATACAGGCAAAATGAGAGCGCTAATGAAAGGAATAGAACCAAAGAGTAAACCAAAGGAAGAAAAGCTCGTAATGGGAGCACAAACAAACCTTTTACTTTATCAACGAGGTGGTGCGAACAAGTGAGCAAGGGCGAACGGACCTGAGTGAGAATGAGTTTTGTAAAAGAAATAAGAAAAAAACCTAATAACGAGTGTGAATGAGAAACGTAGACGGTCAATGAAGCTCGCCTCGCAGCTTTTGACGACAAAATGAGGGAAAGAAGGGCGCAGAGAAAGTAAAATCAGCGCGGGCTGGAAAAGTTGAAATTTTTGGGCACATGAAAAAAGAGCGCGGGGTATTATATTCTAAATAATGGCAGTTACCCCAATGATTATACGTGGTTTGAGATAAAGTTTGTAAATATAAATTTGAATTAAAAATATGTTGTAAATTTAAGTTTGATAAAAAATAAGTTTATTATTATATAATTTATGTTTAGATATTTTTGTTCAAAAATACATTGACAAAATAAAATATATTTGAATAATTATATTCTAAATAATGGAGATTACCCCAAATGTTATATGTGCATGTTTGAGGTAAAGTTTATAAATATAAGTTTGAATTAAAAATATTTTGTAAACTTAAGTTTGATAAAAAAAAATAAGTTTACTATTATATGATTTATGTTTAGATATCTTTGTTCAAAAATACATTGACAAAGTACAATATCTTTGAATAATATTAATTAAAAGTACTTTTATTTGATGTTATACTTCTATAAATACTGTCAATGGAAAAATAAGTTTTCAAAAGCAACTCTTATATTGCTTCTAACTCAAATTCAGTTTAGTAACAAACTGAATTTTCAAAATTACTTTAAAGGTTATCCAAACATAACAACAACCTGAGTTTAGTAGGACAAACGACAATCCAAACATAGCCAATCTACACTTCTTTTTCAATTAACCAATTAATTAAATGGGTATAGGCTTACAAACAAATTATTAAAACAGGACAATTTTGAAAATGATATGTTTAGTAATTAATTCACAATTTTATACTAGTTTGGTCAATCAGCTCATTTCAATTACCAAACCCATATATTATATCTGGAAATGATGTGAATCTAACTAAAGTTATGCTAGTTCAAAATTGCATTGGTTATTATGTACTCTTTGAGTGCTTTCGAGAGATTTACTTATAGTTAAGCGTTGAGAGATTTTACGTTTGTAATTTTTTCACTTGTATTGTAATTATCTCCCAAGTTATACTTATAGTTAAGTGTTGAGAGATTTAGAATTTATTTGGTGATCAACATAAAGAAGATGAGAAAACAGGCCATGCACTGACAGTGTAAAGTAATTTTATGCTGTCATCCAATCAGAAATCACCATTTATTATAAGTTTGTTGACTTTTATAATAAATACTTTAAAAGTCATATCAATAGTAATTTCTCATTGGTTGGCAGTATAAAACTTTTTACACTAATAGTGCATGACCATTAACTCAAAGAAGATACACTAAGATAAATATTTATAACCGTATTTTAATTTCATTTGACAAATTAATGAGATATGATAACCTTATTTAATTAACTTATCATATTCTATTAGGACCTATTTGATGGCAAAGATATGATAAGGTAGACTTGTTCTAATTTGGTTGTTTGTTGTGCTAATAAGATATGATATACTATCCTATCACTTATCTTATCGTGTTGTTGCAGAATATTTCTTATCTAGAGGAGAAGCTGGGTTAGGAAAGCAAAAATAATATGATAAGAAGCTCTTTCTCCTCACCTCTCTCTCTCTCTATTAATATAGGTCTTGAATATTAAAATAAATATTATACAATTATATAATATGATATAGTATTATATATAAATGTATTATATATATTTATAAATATTTTACATATATCTATATTTATATATATAATAGTATATCTATATATCATCATCTATTATATATAAATCTTATCTATCTTTTCTCTATTTTAATTATTATCTATTTATATCTAGATATATATTATATATATATATATATATATATATATATTATAAATCTAGTAATTATATAATTAATATATATTACTATACATTATACTAATATATATATATATATATGTATATTTTATTTTATTTTATATTTAATAATTTTGACATGAAATTTAAAGTATATTATAATTACAAATATTAAAATTTAAATAATAAACATTTAAATATTTTTAAATAAATATTTTAAATAAATTTGTAATTTTAAAATGTATCTATCTATTTTTATAATTTAAAAGAAAAGTACTACATAAATAAAAAAATAAAATTGTATACTTTGTTAAAATTATATATTTTTTTTGTAAAATTAAAAAATTAAATTAAAGTTACTTTCTAGAAAATTATATCTAATTTTAACAAAATAGTAATTTTGTTATTTGAACATGTTTTATATTTTATCCTATCATTATCTAATTTATTATACACCAATATTAAATAGATTATAATTTATCCTACTTTTATCTTATTCTATCTTGTTCTTATTCTACTGTCATATCTTATCCTATTCTAACTATCAAACAACTCTAAGTAGTTTAAGGGTTTGTTTGTGTAAACTTTCCAAAAGTACTTATAAGAAAGAAAAAAATGAAATAAACTTCTTCAAAGATAAAATTAGCTTATGTATAAGCTAATTTTAGCTTTTGGAGAAGCTTATTTCATTTTTTATACAAAACTTTCATTTATAGAAAAATTTATCCAAACAAGCCTAAATATTATCTTAAGTGGAGAACAAAGTAGAATAAAATAAACAAAGTTTTTCTATTTCACCCTCACACTAAACAATTTGTTTTATTATTGACATCACTACTGTTAAATTTCTCACTACAAAGACTGTTGCTACTATCACTATCATGCTAATTGTCACCATTATCCTTCTCCCATGACTACCGTTAGCAGCACCACCATAGTTGTCCTATATGACTATTTTCATTATTTTCACCATTTATTGTATTCATCCTCCCCTCTCCCATAACACTGTCATTATTACTTTTCATAGGGGTAATTTTATCATTTAAATATATTTTCTATTACCTTTATGATTTAAATACAATTTCTATTAGAGTAAATTATACTCACATCCCCTATGTTTTCTGAAAATTGCACTCGATACCCCTCAGTTATTTGACATTACTTTGGTCCCCTTCATTTAAATGGAATTTTTTTTGTTTGATGAAAATATCTGTTTTTTTTTTTTTTTTTTTTTTTGTGAAAAACCACAATTGCTCTTCCCCCTTTAACCCCAAACCCATTGAGTGGAGGCCAAGTACCCTGTTGCTGATGGAATCACTGACTTCGACCTTTCCACGCTGTCGAAGCACCTCCACAACGACCTCCTCCACATCGCCTGCGACACGCCCGCCTATTAAACAACGTCTTTGATATTGTGTGGTACTATAACGAATGTCCCTATGAGAAGACGATTGGGAGTTTGCTTGGAGCCAACATTTGTCTCGATGGAGGGGCGTTAACGAGGAAGAGTGCGCTGCGGTGGAGATCTTGCTGCAGAAGTCGTGATGGCCCGTTACTCCTCATCATCGAGGTAGTCCGTGAAGCACACGTGCCAAGCGAGCTTTGGGTGGACCACGCTGCTACCTGTAGTGGCGATGAGGTGTTTAGCGAAGGAGGAAGAAGAAGACGATGTCACTTTGGTAGCTTTCACTTTTGTTTGTTCGCTTGATTGTTGTATAGTATGTGTTATTCTTGTTTTTTTTTTAATTCCCTTTTTTAATTCCATTTTTGTGTAAAATCTTTTCTCGTAGTTTTTTAAAGCTTTTTTCTTGGGAAAAAAATTATACGAACATGAATTAAGGAAGATTGTGAGTGTTTGCCTGTAGCTAACATTCATCCATAATTGTATTCGAGTGAAATAATGCCTTGTGCTTACTTTGTGAATATAAAATAGTGATTTGATTTTAATTTTTGCTTAAGTTTGGTATTGTTTGATCTGTGTGTGATGCCGATATATCTCATGGTGGAGACATTTCCTCCGGTGACAAGGGGGAACAATGGGGAGTAGATACTTATGCGCCAGTACTGTTTTAGGAAAGAGGTGAAAAGTGTAACCACGTAAATTCATGTAGATCACATGAGAGCTTCTGTTAATTAACTTGATGGCATTTGAGTCACAGGGGTACACTGTGTAACATGTCTTAAACAATTAAGGGAGTTATTGTAGGGACAAAAAACGGAGGGATATCGAGCGCAATTTTCAAAAAACACAGGAGGTACGAGTGTAATTTACTCTTCTATTACCATTAATTAAATTATTTAGTAGGCATTAAAAACGGAATAGAATAAAAACTTATGATACCGATATCATTTTCTATTCTTATTGTGGCATGTACCATATCCATCTTTATCTTCATTTTCAAATGAATCCTTAGAGTTTGCAAAGGCTTGTGATAAAAGAATAATAATGTGTATAGTAGAACATGTAGAGGCTATGTGTTATTGGGAAATCTCACTGAATATGAGAATTGGTTGTAACACGCGAATTATTTAAGTGAACAATAATAAAATGTTATCTCTCACTAATTATTTCAGCTGTTGCTCGTTAACCATCTTACATGCTCGGTGTAAGATATATTTGTACCAAAAAGTAGAAAATAAAGTAAGGTTAAATATGTGTTTAGTCTTTCAAAAATTGACCAGTTTTGGTTTTAGTCCTTAAAAAAAATTCTTGAATAAAGTTCCTCAAATATTAAAAATATCCTAATTAAATTTTTGTGCTAAACTCTGCTTAACTTTTCTGTTAAATGATTGCCACATCAGTTTTCAAGAAAGTATTTTATTATCTGAAGTGCCTATAATGATAATTTTTAATAAAAAATTGTGTACTTACTTTTGCTTTAGGGTTAAAAAAATCTATAGTTTAGGGTTAAACATATAATAATTTTATTCAAAAAGTATGTTACTAATCCAACCTGAATATAACAGTTATCATGGACAGCCACATCAGCAAATTAATGGTGACTGTGATGCTAATGTGGTCATCATTTAATAAAAAATTTAAACAGAGTTTAGTACAAGGATTTAATTAGGGTATTTTTAATATTTGAGGGACTTTATTTAAGAAATTTTTTCTGAGGACTAAAACTAAAATGAGTTAATTTTTGGAGGACAAAAAATATATTTAACCCAATAAAGTATGTCTGTTCTCTTTTCTAAATGTACACACACACACAAAAATGTATGTACACCCCCCAAAAAAAAGAAGGGTACACCAAAAAGTTACATGTATATTAATGCTGATTAAATTGAGTTGTAGCTATTTTTCATTTAACTTGGTATTTGGTTATAACATTTATTCATGAGCTTCATTGTGACATTTGCTTAAAACATTTTGAATATTGGGGGTGAAAAAAAAGTGAGATAGAAAGATAAATATAAGGTAGAGAGAGAAAATGACAGATATAATTAATAAATAATGTGATAGGAAACGAAGAAAAAAGAAGAAGAAAATGGGGTGAAAAATAAATAGAAGAGAAAATAAATATATGTTTATAAGAATTCAATAACAAAAGAGTGAGAATATATGTGCGAGCTTGCTCTTAAGTCATGCATAATGGTGTCAAAGTGAGTCAACCTGACTCACCTTAGTTGATTCACTATGAGTTGCTTAAAAAGTGACTCACTTTTTTGTGAGCTAAAAAATACATAACCCGACTCAATCTGTTATGAGTTAATGAGTTAGACGAGTTAGCTCATCTATTTTAAAAAATAAAAATAAAAATACAAGAAAAATATAGAAAAAAATAAAGAGTTTAATGGTCATCCACTGTCAATGTAAAAAGTTTTTCACTGTCAACCAATTAGAAATCACTGTTGATATGATTTTTAAAGTATTTATTATAAAAGTCAAGAAACTTACAATAAATGGTGATTTATGATTAGATGACAGTGTAAAACTACTTTACACTGTCAATGCATAGTATGTTTTCTCAAAAATAAATACCAAAAACTAACAATATGCTAATTCATAATAACATTCTCATAGAATAGGTAAATAAAATAAAAATATTAAGGATATTTATAAGTTGAAAAAAAAAGGAAAATAGATTTTAAAAAACTGGTTGGCATAGGTTGTCTTGCCTTGATCTGGCTTGACTGGTCTCAACATATGAGTTAAGTGAGTTGGGTTAGATTAACTTACAAAAAATTAAGTTAACATTTTTATAACAGTTCGTTCCATTTGCACCCTTTTCTCATTGCACTTTTTTTTTTTTTTACTTTTTTATATTCCAAAAATTCCCCTTTCCATCTCACATTCACTCTTTTTCTCCGCTGCCTACAACCCCTCTCTTGTGCCACAACTCCCTTTGAGTCATTGTCTCCCCTCCTTTTTCTCATTTTATGCATTCCTTTTATCTCTCCTTATAGGCACTATTCTAAAAATTAATTTTGAAAGGTATTCTTAAGAATGTGTAGGTATTCAAAAATTTATTTTCGAAATGTATTAAATACATTTTGAAAATTTAATTTATTTTTGGAATGTATTTAATACATTCTGGAAATAATAAATTTCTTTGACATATACAAAATTTTCAAAAATATGTTCTAGAAATTAGTTTTCATTTTAGAAGAGCGTTTTTATAAATAAAAAAACACAAAAACGCAAAAAGGTGCAAAGAGAAAAAAGAAAATGTAAAAAGAAACACCCTTTTACAGCCTGCTTAGCCTGTAAGTTGAGTTGGGTCAAATTGACTCATGAGTTGAAACTCACTTTGATGCCTCTATTTATTCTCATAAAATCCTAGATGACTGAAGCCTAATATTATTGAAATCATACTAATTAGGTTTTCTCACCATTGAACTACAATGATAACTACATATCTCAATTGCACCATGTTGATTTACATCTTCTTGTCATTCCATTATTGTGTGAGTATCATAACTTTCAATGTATAAATTACATGATTATATACTTAGGCTGTGTTTGAATAGCTATTGTGTTGTACTGAACGCTAATGACTTATGAAAATGGGGTTGACGTTCAGCGTGTCTTGAAAAATGAGAACCACATAAAACAAATGCATATTTAACCATTTGGAACCTACAAGTATCGCTTAGTATTATATTCATAATGTACTAACATAAGAAATTTTAGTTTTTTTTTTCAAATGTACTATGCCTTTTATTGACTAAATTATTCTTGAGTTATTTGAATTGAGGGAAAAAATAAGAAATAAAAGGAAAGGAAGGTATACTTTTTTCATTTCTTGTTTGAATTGATGAAAATTTAAGTAAAAAGAATATGAGTGTCAAATTAATTATTGCTTGTCCTTTATATCCAATAAATCCAATTTTTTTAACTAAAAAAAGAATAGAACTTTAATAGTATGTCTAGAAGGAAAAAAAAATACGAATAATAATATATATTTTTTGGTTAAATTATGCTTTTGGTCCTCTTATAATTTTTAATTTGCAATTTTGATTCCTCTATTTTTAATTCTGCAATTTTAGTCCTTCAATTTTTAAAAATTCACGATTTTGGATTCCTATTTTTAATTTCATGATTTTAGTTCTCCAAGTTTTAAAAATTTGCAATTTTGGTCCCTTTAAAATCGTGAATGTCTACGATTTTTAAAATTTTAGTCTAAAATTAGAGGATCAAAATTGTAAATTTTTAAAATTAGAGGATTAAAATTGCAAAATTAAAAACAAGAGACCAAAATTATAAATTTTTAAAAATTGAAAAACTAAAATCGTGGAATTAAAAATAAGAAGACTAAAATCACGAATTGAGAATTATAGGAAAACAAAAAGTACAATTAGCCTACATTTTTAGTTTAAGAGAAAATAAAAAATGAAATCTAAAAATAAAAATATAAAATTTTATTTCTTTTTATTTCAAATTTCAATCGTCTCTCTCTTCCCTCACTTTCTTTCCACTATACCAAATCTAGGGTAAATAATTGTTTGGCTTGTCAAAATTCAAAACCACGCCTCTTCTTAGCCATGATTTCTGATCACATGGAGGAATCACCTGTATTTCTCTCCCACCAATTTTTGTGCGCGATGCCGCGATCCAAATCGGAGAAAATGAAAATTTTGCACTGTTTTCTCGTTACACGTTACCCCCCTTTTTTTTCAAAGAAAATGAACACTTAAAATATTTATTAAAATATTCATTAAAATACCGACACATGAATGGAAGGATTTATTAAAATATTTTCATTAATGAAAATTAATATTTCATGGTTACTAGGGAGCGTCAATGTTTCTTTTTTCAACTTTAATTTATAATGAGTAAAATAAATTTACAAACTATTTACATTTATAACTATTTTATTTGCTCTGTATGTTTTTGACTTGCCACACTTTCAATAAATATATCTCCCAAATAGAAGCAAAAGCCAATTCGCTCGATCTCATACCACAAACTCGACACATTGCTTTATGGTATGTATATACCTGTCCCGATCTTAACTTGTAGAGCTCTTTCTGCAACCCAAAATGAATGAGAACAAAATCCAATAATAAAAGATAAAAAATATTATAATAATATTAAAAAATAAAATATTTATCATATTATAAAATAAAATTTATTTTCTACTTATTTTTAAAATAATTAAAAATATTTATTAAGAAGTACTAAATATTTCTCAACTAGGGTCATTAAAACACTTGTTAACATAATAATAATAATAATAAGAGTTAAATATGTTTTTAGTCTTCTAAAAATATGATATAATTAGTTTTAGTCCCCAGGAAATTTTTTTCTTTGAATAAAATTCATCAAATATTAAAAATACCTTAATTAGATCCTTATGCTAAACTCTGTTTAACTTTTTTGTTAAATGATGATCACATCAATTTTCAAGTAAAGTATTTTATTACTTGAAATACACATTGATAACTTTTAAATAAAAAATCTATGGTCTAGGGTTAAACATGTAACAATCTTATTTAAAAAATATATTACTAATCTGACCTGAACATAACAGTTAACATGGACGACCACATCAACAAATTAATGGTGACTGTAATGCTGATATGACCATCATTTAACAGAAAAGTTAAACAAAGTTTAGCATAAGGATCTAATTAGGGTATTTTTAATATTTGAGAGATTTTATCCAAGAATTTTTTTTTTCTGGAGACTAAAACCAATTCTATCATATTTTTGGAGGACTAAAAACATATTTAACCCTAATAAGAATAATAATAATAAAACTCATTTGAATATAGCATTTTATTAAATATACGAAGTGTGGCGTAATTTAGATCCAGTTGCCAAGAAGTGGTAGTGAAAGATGCATGAAAAAGAACACCAAAATTTTAAGCAATACCTGTTATAAATGCTTAACCCTTTTGCATGTGTAAGATTAAATGAGCCTTGTTTAAAATGCTTACATGTCAACTGTTTAATATATCTAAAAGTTTCTGTAAAGACTACCAAACAGTTGACAGCAGCAATGTACGTGCCTGAGATGTTTGCTCTAGAATCGAACTGTAAACATGTCCAATATCTCACTAGACTCTGCAGCTTGTTAGGAATTCACAGCTCAACAGATATGTAGACCTTCCGGGGATAAATTTTAGCTTAAATGTCTCATACATTTTACACAGAAGAAAAATTCAGCAATCTAATCAATTTGCTATTTATTTTCTGTTAAAAAAATTTGTGTTTGCTTCCGGGCTCCAGCAATATAAACTATCAAGTATGTTAGAACATAGAAGTACTAGAAATGTATATCATATTTTTCAATACAGCAAAGCAAGAGCAACCATAAAATTTAACAACTGATGTCAAAGCATGTAAAGTTGAGCCTCAGGTTCACAAACAGCACTTTTTAAAAAATAAAAATAGCTGGCAACTAATTTTATTTAGCTACATTTAAATCTTGAACACATTATCTTTTGATGTTTATTTATTTTCCCTATAGGTACCTTTTTAGATACCAGCCACTTCTAATCTGCATCAAAGGTTTCCTTTCTGCTTCCTCCTGCACTTGAAGTATTGTTGAATCTCTTTGGTAGCATGACGCATGTAGTAAACAAGAAAACAGAAAGTCAATTTCACTACCTATTTGCTTCCTCAGGACTACTTTGCTCACTTTGTCGTCTCTGCCTCCATGTCTCCCCCCACAGCTTGGCCTCTGCAACAGCTCGCTCTCTTTGTGAGTCTTTATGCAAAACCGCAGATATTTCTTTTGGGGATACTCCACTCTCCATCACTGCTGTGTTGACTGTATTGGATCCTTTTGGGGTATACTGCTTGGATGACAAGAATTCTAGAGCTTCCACTATATCACCTGCATTAGGCCGATGACGTGGCTCTTCTCGAAGACACATGGCTGCCAATTCAATGGCCATCGATAGACCAGATCCTGGGTAGTGACCTTTCAGCCGTGGATCTGCCAATCTTGGAAAACTCCTTTTGTCTCTAAACATTGGGCGTGCCTACAGACATTAGGAAACCAAGCGCAGTTAACATTGCAGCTGGAAAAACAACCTTGACTGAATTTGTCAAGCTGCAACAACTTAATTATGAATATGCATAGCCAACTAAACCATTATGTATTCTCATATTATGATTTCTTGAAGAATGATAAGCTTAGATTATCTTCCCAAAATTTTAGCCCAATTAGATATTAAGTAGAAAGATCACGTAATATTCTGAAACAAGGGTTAGACCACACAAACAGAACAAGCAATGCAATAATATCCCCCGGATACTATGTAGCAAACTGGAATAGTAAATATTCACTAATTATAAGGATATTATCATTCCTTTCTTCAACATTAACAGGCCAGCACATTCATAGATTAACAACAGATAATTAATATCCAGCTTCTTCCTCTTTCAAGTACATAATGAAAAACTAAACATAGCATTCCACTGAGAGATTGGGGAGGAAATTCTTAAGATGCAGCAAATGTATGTTATTCAACTGAGAGAAAAAAAAGAAAGAAAGAAGAGTAATACGCATGTCATTCATCATGGGCCAGAAAAGGAACAAAAAATAATTAATATCGGAATTTACCCAGTCTACAAGATGCTTTTCAGGGCCACGGGTATCATTGTATGCTCTGCGTCCAGTAATTAGTTCCAATAACACAACCCCAAAACTGTAAATGTCAGATCTCATTGTTAATTTTCCACTAGTGGCATATTCAGGGGCACAGTAACCTTGTGTTCCCATGACCCTAGTGGCAACATATGATTGGTCTCCAGTTGGACCAAATTTTGCAAGCCCAAAATCAGAAAGTTTTGGATGGAAACCTTCATCCAACAGTATGTTGGATGATTTTAGATCCCGGTATATAACAGAAGGCTTTGCTTCATTGTGCAGATAATTTAGTCCTTTCGCTGCTCCACAAGCTATCATCATTCTAGTATTCCAATCAAGTGGGTCTTCATCAGGTGAAACATCTACAAATAACCATAAACATATTATTAAAAGGTACAATGAAAAGTAACGTCTTGAAATATATCATGCAAATGATGTATTGTGCTCAATATCATAATCTTAAACTAGAAATTGACTAAACATCTTAACTGTAAGTCACAACAAAATCGTCAGCTACAACTGAGTGTGTGAAGCTTTCAGAAGAATGATAGCAGAGCAAAGGAACAACCAAATAGAGTGCACAGAATGAGTAAGTAACTCTGTGAAACCTGTGTTTTAGATGAATGAACACAGGAACAGTGAAATAATCAAATAGGGTGCATTCAGTAGTGCTCCTCCAGTTCCTTTATATTTAACAGTTTAAGCTTTCTTTTTCCTTTGGTGAGAATAGTGAAAGAAAATAAAAAAATTCAAAATAAAAGAATCGCTAAAATCATATGATTCCTGTCAATGATAGGGAATTGCACCAATTCATTCATGTATCACGTGATTCAAAGTCATTTGTAATTCATCACATGATACAAATTGCTGGATTGCCAAATCATATTGAATCATGCAATTTGAATTGCCACTCATGCAATACTAACAACTAAGGTCACAGCTACTTTGAAGCAAAGAGGTTGGCCTTATGAGAGAGATAAGGTCTAAATGTACTTTTGGTGAATAAAGAAGCATGCCAAGCATAGAGAAGTCATAGTAGTAGGTACATTAAAGTTATAAAGCATTAACATGTGATACTAAACATGGCATTATTGAACTAATTAGCAGCAACCCTCTTCTGGCTCTTCAGCCCAATTAATCATGTAACAACGGCCCCCACCCCCCCAACAAAAAATAAATAAATAAATTGTGGAATGGAAGTAAATCTAAATATAGTAGTGAAATTTGGTTTATTATTGTCTAAAGATCCTTTAGAATTAACTTATGTCAACTTTATGAATTGTATATTATTTCATCCTTTCAGGAAAACTAAGCCTTTAAAAAATTCTTTAAATTTTCACATGGGGAGAAAACTAAGGCAGGATAGATATGGAGTACCTAGTAAGTAACTGATGGAAATTTGACATTGAAGAAAGTAAATGTTGCATATTAGTATATACCATGAAGATGAGATTCTAAGGATCCCAAGGGCATGTACTCATACACAAGAAGACGTTGATCCCCTTCAGCACAGTAACCAATCATATTAACAAGGTTGGAATGGCGTAGAAGAGAAAGCATGAGAACTTCCACCAGAAATTCTTTCTCCCCTTGGACACCAGTAGTATCAAGTCTTTTAACAGCTACAACCTGATCAAATCCCTTATCTCGTTAGAAGAATTATATTGCACAGCAATGTAACAAACTGATGGGCATAGTAATCAAGAAACAGGCACACACAAAAAAATCCATCCATAACGTTATACCTGATTTATTTTATCTATCGTTCCTTTGTAAACAATGCCAAATCCACCTTGCCCAATAAAGGTTTCATCCCTAAAATTTTTTGTTGCTGTTGCAAGCTCTCGGAAGGTAAATATCCGAGCCTTATTAGAACTGTCACTCTCCTCTGTTGGGTTTTCTTCTGATCTAAGTTCTGTATCAAACCAATTCATGATAACTTGAGTTCAGTATACAAGTAAAGCTTAGATATCTTCACTAGTGATCCCCTCCATGACTCAAGCCAGAAGACTTGGTTCTAAAAGGTTCAGCAAAATACAATAACAATTGAATTGCATTCCACTTTTAAAACTATAACATTTTTTAGATAAAAGAACAATTCATAAAAAAGAAAAGGAGAACAAAAAATAGGGAAAAATTGTTCTAATTCTAAAACAAGCCAAAAATGAAAAAAGATATTCAGTATTAGAGAAAACATCAGCTCATTAGGGTTTCTATCCCTCTACATGTATGGTTTTGGAAACTACGTCTAATTGTCTATATTTATACTTTATTATGTGTTCTAAGTTGATGATATAACCTTCCAGTTTACTATTATCTCAAGCATTCTGGAGTTTAACAATATTTTCTTAGTAGCCAAGAGATCAACATAATAAACAGCTTCCATCAGTCCAAAGCCAAAAGTTCAGCAAGCAGGGATTGATGATTATGTGTAGCTTCACTTAAGATTAATTCACAATTATGGTGTCCATCCCTTTCATTACATTGTCATTTACCCTGTCTCTAGTATTGTAAGTGTTGCAGGATTCAAACTGTCAAGAGTCAAGGGTGGACAAACTATGTGTAACATTTTTGCTAATAGGAAAGTCAAGGCATTTGATTTAATGTATAAGTAGATATGACAGTTTCAGAAGACCCTCTGTTCAGTAGGATAGTGGAAAATGAGTGGGTAAACTCAACATCAACAATAACAGCAACAAACTTCTTTTCCCACTAAGTGGGGTTGGTTACATGAACAGGGAAATTCAGCAACCAAAAGGAAAAGGTAATGTTGTGTTAAAAGAGAGAGAAAAACAGAGACATAATTAGCTGAATACCATGTGTTAGATTACACGACAGTGATTAGTTTAAATAGGCTTATTACATTAATTACAAATAATTAGAGGATATATTGTTTCCTCTAAATCAAAGATTTCTTGCCTATAAATCTCCATACAATAAATGTAGAATATTCTGTCATGATTTTTAACACTCCCCCTTGAGCTGGAGCATATGACCAAGCTTGTTACTTATATGGCTAATTCTCGGGCCTCTCAAAGATTTGGTGAAGACATCTGCCAATTGATCACTAGAGTTGACGAAGCTAGTGGTTATATCTCCGGACTCGATCTTCTCCTTGATAAAGTGACAATCTACTTCAATGTGTTTGGTCCTCTCATGAAAGACAGGATTAGATGCAATATGCAAAGCTACTTGATTATCACAAATCAGTGTCATTTGCATAGTCTCTTCAAACTGGAGTGCTCTTTAAGAAGTTGCTTCAACTAGATAAGTTCGCATGTTACTAAAGCCATGGCCTTGTATTCAGCTTCAACACTGGATCTTGTTACAACATTTTGCTTCTTGCTCTTCTTGGATATCAAGTTTCCTCCAACCATTACACAATACCCAGAAGTGGATCGTCTATCACTGGGAGAACCAGCCCAATCGGCTTCTAAGTACCCAACTATTTGAGCATGTTCTCTGTCTTCATAAATGAGTCCTTGCTTGGAGCACTTTTGATGTATTTTAGGCAAGGAGAGTTCAAGAATTGGCTCACCACACTAACTGCCAAAGCAATGTTTGGACAAGTGACTATGACGTAGTTTAGTTTTCCAACCAACCTCCTATATTTCCATGGATCCAATAAGGGCTCCCTCTGATTGGGTAGCAGTTTGATACTAGGATCCATAAGAGTGTCCACAGGTTTAGCATTCAATAGACTAGTTTCTTCAACAATGTCAAGGGCATAGTTCCTTTGAGAGATCACCAGACCATCCTTGGATTGGGCTACCTCTATGCCCAAGAAGTACCGAAGCTTGCCAAGATCCTTAGTCTGGAACTGGTGTGAGAGATATTGCTTCAGTTGGAATATGCCATGTTGATCACTTCCTGTTATGACAATGTCATCCACATACACAATGAGGTAGATGCATCCTTGTGATGAATGGCGATAGAATATAAAGTGGTCGGCTTCATTGCGTATCATATCAAACTGCTGGGCAATAGTACGAAATCTGCCAAACTAGGCTCAGGGAGACTACTTAAGTCCATATAGGGACCTGTGAAGTCAGCAGACCATGGTAGAAGAACCCCCCTGAGCAACAAAACCAGGCGGTTGCTCCATGTATACCTCCTCCTCAAGATCGCCATGCAGGAAAGCATTTTTAATATCAAGTTGAAAGAGAGTCCAATGTTAAATGGCTGCAATGGAGAGTAAGAGTTTGACTGATGCCATCTTGGCCACAGGAGAGAAAGTGTTGATGTAGTCTTGTCCAAACACCTGAGTGTAATCCTTTGCCACCAAACGGGCTTTAAAACGGTCAATGTTGCCATTGGGGCCGACTTTTAGGGTGTAAAGCCAATGACACCCAATGACAGATTTCCCTAGGGGGTAGAAGGAACTAATTCCCAGGTACCATTGTTTTGGAGAGCACACATCTCGTCAATCATTGCTTACCGCCATTCCAAGCGGGATAATGCTTCACCTAGAGAGTTAGGAATAGACTACAGAGGATAGAGGGAGGTAGGTATAGTGCAAAGGGGAAAGACGGTGATAACTTAAGGTAACATAATGGGGAAATGGATTATGAGTAGAACGAGTACCTTTTCGTAGGACAATGGGCAAATCAATGTCAGAGGGCAGGCCTAGAATTGGTGAAGGAGGTGGTGTCAGAGGAGAGTCTAGTATGGCTTTAGCAATAGGAGTAGGTACCACAACAGGGCGTTGACGATGTTGATATATTTGAAGAGGTCGCATCGCCGGTGGATCCTCTGAGGGAACATCTTGTGAGACAGATGGTAGTGGAACAAGAGGAGGGGTGACAGTAGGAACCAGCTCGGGAGTGGAGGTAGCAGACTCAAAGTATGGAATAGACTCAAAGAAAGTAACATCATCAAAAATAAAGTATTGGTTAAGAATTGGAGAGAAGCAATGATAACCTTTTTGGGATAGATGATAACCCAAGAAAACACACTTGATAGACCTAGCGAATAGTTTGTCAAGTCCTGGAGAGAGATTGTGGACAAAGTAGGTGGATCCAAAGACATGGGGAGGAAGTAGATGGAGAGGTGTATGAGGAAACAGAACTGAGTGAGGAACTTGATTGTTGAGGACAGACGATTACATGCGATTGATAAGATAGCAGGCAATTAAGACAGCATTACCCCAGAAGCTAGATGGAACATTGCCGTGGATAAGGAGAGTCCAGGTTGTCTCAACGAGATGCCAATTTTTGCGCTTGGCAACCCTGTTTTGTTGAGGAGTATGTGCACATGATGTTTGATGAAGAATGCCTTTAGACACCATAAGTTGCTGAAATGGATGGGATAAATATTCTCGAGCATTGTCGCTACGTAGACAATGGATAGGGATGCCAAATTGAGTTTTTATTTCATGGTAATACTGCTCAAATAGAGAGAATAATTTAGACTTGTTTTTCATCAAACACAACCATGTGCAACGCATAAAGTCATCAATAAAAGTGACAAAATACTTAAAACCAAAAGGGGTAACAGTCTGTGAAGGAGCTCAAACATCTAAATGGACTAAAGCAAATAGGAACATAGCCCATTTATTGACACGATTAGGAAACGTCGTACGAATGTGTTTTCTAAGTTGACATGACTCACAATGTAAGCTAGACAACTTTGAGAGGCTGGACACCAACTTTTGAAGGTGAGGAAGACCAAGATGTCCCAATTGAGCACAAATGGTGAGCGGAGAGGTTGTGGCACGACGTGCTTGTGGTGGAGCGGAGAGATAGTAGAGACCATTAGACTCACATCTGACACCAATTGTTCGTCCCGAACTCCGGTCCTGCAAGGTAACAATGTATTTAGTAAGGGTAATTAAACAATCATGAGAGTGGGTAAGACGATGGACAGAAAGAAGATTAAAGGGACAACCAGGTACATAAAGAATAGACTCTACAGTCAAAGAAGGAAGGGGGTGGGCAGTGCCAATCCCCTGGGACTGTGTTTGGGAGCCATTGGTAGACGTAATACTTGATAGATAGCCAGATGTAGAAAGAGAAAAAAGAACGATTACCAGCAATGTGGTCCAAAGCACCAGAGTCAAGGACCCAGGGACCAAGGGAAGGAGACTGAGAGAGGCAAGCAAATGAGTTACCAGTGTGTGCAATGGAAGCAGTAATCATAGTCAAAAAAGACGAGTGTAAAAAAAAAAAACAAACAATGGTTGAAAACAGAACTGCAAAGATGAAGTGCAGCGAAAGAGGTTGGGGACCACTGGGGTAGGTTGCGTAGAGGAGGGCGACCACTGCCTAAAAGAACGAACAGAACAGAGTCACCATGTGCTGCCACGCTTCGGCGACGTGTCCTGTAACATGCGCGTGAGGGTGCGTGGGGACTTGTTTGGAGGCACGACTTCTTTTGTTGTGTAGATCAGCTGACGGCGCACCCAATGGTGGTGTCGCAGGTTGGAAAGGTCGCCGATAAAAAAAACAGGCAGCTAGTGACAAGGGGTGGTGACCAGAGAAACTCGTCAGAAAATGAAAGGGTGGCGAGCAGTCAGGTCAGAATGGCCAACTAGAATAAGACATGGTTGCCACAAGAAATAAAAATTTGTCACTGGGGATAGTGGGTCCACCAGGTGCACATAGTTCTAGGTTGCCTCTGCAAGGCTCTTGATACCATGTTAAAAGAGAGAGAAAAACAAAGACATAATTAACGGAATACCGTGTGTTAGAATACACGACGGTGATTGGTTTATATAGGCTTATTACATTAATTACAAATAGTTAGAGGATGTATTGTTTCCTCTAAATCAAATATGAATTTCCTATAAACTAGATATGAGTTGCCTATAAACTGCTATATAATAAATACAGAATATATATTTTGATTTTCAACATGTTGAAACTGCTGTGAGCAGAAAAATGATTTACCCCACTGCTGTAACCAAAATCTACCCCATGGTACTACTCCATTGCGAAGCTAACTATGTGCCATACGATGGAAGAGGACCGATATTCTATATCTATGTAAAATGTTGAAATCGTTATCATGTAATTTGGACTAATATATAATGTATGCACATATCTAGGTGATAACTGTTGAGTTTGGGAAGCAAAATATTAACTTGTAAAACTGAAAATCTCTAAATAATTAGAACTAAAGACACATAAGAAAGATATAACATTTTGTCTTTAAATTGGAAATTTCTTTTAAAATTTTTTGAACATCTAGAATGTAGTCTAGGGTCAAAACTATGCAAAATGAATTAATGGAGCTGTCCTTCAGCTTATAACAAGTGCAGCACATATGATTATCATTGAAAAATTACCATCTCAAAGAATGACTATAAAAATGCAATTAGAGTAAAACAATGATAAACTTAATACAGGAATTTGAGAGTTGAAACAACCAGTGAGGTTCAATGGAGCAGGAACCTTCAAGCAATACAGATGACAAAAAGTTTCCTCCAGAGTTGATAAAAGCATATATTCACAGTCACATCTATCTTCCCTCTTGGAAAAGAAGTTAGTAGTAGAGAAGGAAGGAAATTCTCGTAATCAGGAAAAGCAAATACGTGCTCAATCACCATAAAAAGTGCATCTGTAACCAGTTCCTATGACAATAGGGCCGTTGAAAAATCAATGAAATCACAAGAAGGACAATTCCTTCAGCTATGTGGTGATTTTCTAAGGTTGCCTTTAAAAACAAGGGAGATGAGCTCTTTTCCTAGCAGATTTCGTAGCCTAAAGTTACAGTATTACTAAATTGATTTCAGATGAAGCATAAGCTTTCAAAATGTGCAGGAGATTCTATACAACAAAGGCAGGTGTGATATTCTTTTGACACAGGATAATTAGCATAGTGGTGGCCCCTTTATCAGTTTAACCACACAAGAATGGGACCACTCAGAATGAATTTTAGGCATAATTTCCAATAATGCAGTGCAGGGCAAGTTGAACAGTCTGCATGTCAAGACTCAGACCATTCCCAAAGGCCAAAAAGAATGGATATCATATGAAGCGGAGGATCAAAGGCTAGTGACAATCTATTTGAAGAAAAGATCATAAAATTTCTACCTCAACAATTTCTTTTAGAATTTAACGTTTATACTTGAACTTCCCGAAGACTAGAGTAAAAAGAGCACAGTAACTCAAAGGAGGCAAGTGGTATGAAATTTGAAGAGTCTCCTTAGTTTGTTTTTTTTAATTGATTTTGGGGGCAAGGTACTAAAGTGTGTACTTTTTAATCTGAATTTCAATTTTCAAATAAGAAACAACCCCAAGATAACAACAACAAGACCTTTCTTTTTCTCCAACAACCTTGCGAGAACTATAAGCAAAACATCATCTAAAAAATAACTCGAACAAAATCTTCACTTAAAACCTAAACCCATTAAAAATTTAGTAGGAAAAAAAACTAGCAAATTATAATTTTTTCAGAGATCGAGTCTTTCAAAAAAAAAAAAAAAAAACTAAATAAAGTGTAAAAAGGTAACCTGAAGATGTTTCAGAGACATCAGTATTCTCTACAGGTTGGCGATTCTTGTTTTCTTCCCCCTGACCCTTGGCGTTCTTCCCTTTGCTCTTCTTCCTCAACCCGAAACAAGGACAGCTACCCATCTATCAGAATTCGGAACCAAAACGCACCGTTTCTTGTGTCGTTAGTGCCCCCAGTCACGTGAAACGACGGACGGTGCGCACAGAGAGAGAAAGAAACAAAACAACACAAACGGAGGCTTTCTTTCTTTCTTTCAAATCAATCCCCTGAAGAATATGCCCGTTTGAAAAGAACGACGCTGAATAATGCGTGCTTACACGGATCTCAACAGAATCTGCCCCACTCTCACACGTTCAATGCCACCTTGCAACGTATGCTACGGTGGTGCGTGTTTTGGATTGCCCGGTTTCTTGGCCAAAAAGGAAAAGAATTTGCAGGTAATAATAATGTGACTCTTATAAATGGCAATTTCCCTGGTATTCGATCGCACCCTGATTTTAATTCCAATAATATTTATTTCTTTCCTTAGAAGTGAAATCTCTCGCACTTATATGCTAAGAGCTTCTACGATGCCGTGCATGCCCATTTGCTTTCTCGCGTCGTGTACCTTCCCCCCAAATCTGTCCTGTTATATGGCACATTTGTCTCTGAAGCTGTTGCACTGGTTGCTGAATTTAAGGTTGGTAACGTACACTTCAACCATATATTTATATGAGAAATATTATTTGTATGAACCCTCTAATACACTTCCTTAACATACACTTTATTATTAATTAAAATTTATTAAAAATTATAAAATCATCTAAGAGAGTCATTAAATAAGATGTAGAATCCACATTTTCTTTTGGTAATTTTCAAGAAATTTATACAAACAAGAGAAATGTATTTAAAAGAGTGTGTTGTTAGTATTTCTTAATTTTATAATTAAGAGAAAAAGATAGAAATATGAGATGTAATAAATAATAGAAATAATAAAAACGTGATATGCATAGAATAATTTATACAATATTATTTTTCTTTTTATTGTATCATTTATTACATTTTACACATTTCTCTCTCTCTCTCTCTTTTCTTAGTTGTAAAATTTATTGTATATTTTATTTTACAAATAATATTTCTCTAGGTAATATAATAAAAAGAGATAGAGAGCTAAAATATTATTGTATAATATGTATAATAATACCTACTATTTATATAATCTTATATCTCATATTTATTTATATAATCTTATACATTTCTAATAATATTATTAATTTTTGTAATAATTTCTTTAATTATGTTTAGAGTTATATTAACAGTGTATATATGTATCCGTGTGTATATGCGCGTGAAAAAAGTTCTGTTTGCTTAACGAGTAAGTCTTGAACCTCACATCTTTTATTTTATTTTTTATAAAATAGTTAAATCAAGTAATATTACCATGATGGACATATGTCAAATAATTGAACATTTATAAATATATATTCTTATGGTTAATATTTTTTATTTTGCAAAGTATATTATATATTAAAATATACTACGTTTTTCAAAAGTCTAATTTATTAATATAATATTTATTTAAAAAAGGTGAGATTCCCTAATTATTTATAAGAAATATGTTAACATACAGCAATTTATTATGGGTGATTAGGGTATTCTTGGTTGAGAGTCAGAGTCTCTCAAGGTACAAAGATAAATTTAAGAAACTTATTCTTAACATGTCTTCATATATACGGACTTGGAGATCAACCTTTGACCACTTGTTTAAGATGTAGGGTTATCTACCAATCATACCACATCATGTTTATTTTGACATATAGTAATTTGAACACATTAAAATGTTTAAAAATGTAACTTATTATTAAATTGGTTATTTAAAAAATAAAAATTTATCAACAATTTATTATTTATAATCTAGATCTATAATATATATTAAGTTTAATGGTCATACATTGTCAGTGTAAAAAGTTTTACACTGTCAACTAATTGGAATTCATCATTGGTATGAGTTTTAAAGTATTTATTATAAAAGTCAATAAACTTACATTTAAATGGTGGTTTGTGATTGCATGATAATGTAAAACTACTTTGCACTGTCAATACATGACCTGTTTTCTCATATATAATATCTATCTACCTATTTAGTTGAGAGTTTATTTTTGACTCATATGACATACAATTTTTAAAAAGGAAAGTAAAAATACTTTAAATTATGACAAACATATTTTTAAAAATGTAAAATTAAAGTAATTATTAAATACATATTTATATAAGGTTAAATTATTTTGTATGTCCCTATAGTTTTATAGAGTTTTTAATTAAGTCCTTATAGTTAAAAATACTTTAAAAAAGTCCTTATAGTTTAAAAAGTTTATAATTAAATCTTTACATGCTAACAGTGTTATAACTCCGTTAATTTATATTTAACATAATTACACTTTTAGTCTCCCAATTTTTCTCTTATTTACAACCAAGTTCAAGTGTAGGTGGTATGCAAAAATGAAAAAGAAATTAATGAAGGTGTTGAAGGTGGGAATTAATCCTCAACCTTGAAGTCCATCAACAACACTAAAATCATTAAGCTGATTACTTTATTTAATATGCAAGTAAAAATTGTATTATATATAACTTAAGCGAAAGACTAAAGTTGCACATATATTTATTACTACTAAATTAAATAATATTAACATTACATAAACTAATAATATTAAAATTAATATTAATAAATATAATAAATGTAAATTAGCATATATTTATAGGATATTACTAATATTAAATTAATATTAATAAATATATACTAAATATATAGTAATAATATTAAAATTAATAAATACTAATAATATTAAATTAATATTGATAAATATAAATTAATAATATTTTTTATTCATATATAAACTAATAATATATACTAAGGACCAAAATTACACATATATTTACTACAAGTAAATAAATAATATAATATTATAAAACATAACAGACAATAACTTATACTTTTTAATACTATATATCTTAATTATAACTTAATCACTCTATTTTAAATAATTTTATTTTTTATGAAATTGTGTTGTTTTAATTTTAATTTTTCTCTGCATATTTTAGTGACTAAAATAAGATATTATTAACAATGAAATAATTTTTTAATTATATTTCACTAGAAAATATATTTACATTATATATTTTCAATTAACCTTCTTTTGATATATTTATATCATATCTAATATGTTTAAATTTTTCTAGAAGTTTATTAATATATACTAATTTATATGTATTAGTGAACTCTGAGGGTATGGATTCAAATTCCATTCATGCTGACATGTGTATATTATTAATTTATATTTATTAATATTAATTTTAATATTATTGATATCTAATAAATATATACTAATTTGTATTTATTAATATTAATTTTAATATTCTTAGTTTATATAGTGTTAATGTTATTTAATTTAGTAGTGGTAAATATATGTATTATTTCAGTCTCCCATATAAGTTATATATAATATAACTTTTATTTTTATACTAAATAGAGTCATTAGCCTTGTAGTTTTAATGTTATTGGTAGACTTCAAAAGTGGGAGTTTGATTTCCACCTTCAACATCTTTATTAATTCCTATCTCATTTTTGCATATGATCCTTGATTGTAAATAAGAAAAAAGTTGGGAGACTAAAAGTACAATTAAGTTAAATATAAATTAATGAAGTTATAACACCGTTAGCGTGTAGGGATTTAATTACAAACTCTTTAAACTATAAAGATTTTTTAAAAGTGTTTTCAACTGTAGAGACTTAATTAAAAATTTTGTAAAACTATAGGAATCGTCGGATTAATTTAACCTTTATATAATTAAGGTAATCACCTTTAATTATTACATACAATTTATTTTTTATTAATTGTTGCTGGAATTTTTTTAATGTAATTAAAGTGATTAATATAATTAATAAATATACATAATTAAGATATTTACCTGTAATTATTATATATGTGTATATGTATATGTATAATTTATTTTTTAGATGTAATTATTAAATGTCGTTAGAAGTTTTTTTAATTTTTAATGATAAAATACATAATTATTTTAATTACAGTAATTATGATTGATATATATTTTGATTTGAATTAATTAAATTAATTATTATTAGTACATATATTTTCATTAAGATAATCAAAATTATTTTAAATAAAGATAATTAGATTATTTTAAATTATATAATTAATACAATTATCAATTATATAATTAAGATAATTACATGTAATTAATGGTCATATATTGTTAGTGTAAAAAGTTTTACACTATCAACCAATTGGAATTTACCGTTGGTATGACTTTTAAGACTATTATTGTAAAGTCAACAAATTTGCTATAAATAATGGTTTGTGATTGGATGATAGTGTAAAACTGTTTTACTACTGTTAATGTATGACCTTTTTCTCATATTTGTATAATTAAAATAATTAATGGAATTATCAATTATATCTATTTAAAGTAATTGCCTTAATAATATATAATTAATTTCTCCCATCTAAATGGATGTGAATTTTTTTATTCTTTTATCAATAAACATACATAATTATATTAATTAAGTAATTACAACTAGTACATATTTTAAATTGAATCAATTAAAATAATGATGATCAGTATATATATTTTTATTAATGTATTAAAGATTATTTTAAATTAGGGTGTATATATATTGAAATTAAAGGCTCTGTGTTTCTATACATTTTTTTTTAAATAAAAACAAATAAAGTGGGAGAGAGAAGATAAAGGTTAAGAGTGTATTTGGCCCAACTTTTTTTAGCTTATTTTCTCCTTAAAAGGAAAAGTTGAGCCAAACACATTTCATGAAAAGCTCTTAAAAAAATAAGCTACTTATTTTTATAGAACAAAATTTGAAAAAAAGTAGCTTATAATTAAGTTGTTAATGAGAGCTTTTTTTGGCTTATAAGGAGCTTATTCATGCAATCTTCGTTTCAAATCCCAACACGACCAAAAATATCATCTTTTTTAATTTTTCATTGTTTTTTAAATTTGAGTGCTTCACCGGCTTCCCGTTAAATAATACTTTATTTTAATTAGGTTTATTTATTGAAAGGTTTTAATTTATTTTTAAATTATTTATTTTAAAAAATTAAAAAATATTATTTTTTTTAACTTTTTAAATATTCTTTACATAAAATAAAAGAACATTAATAACATGAGTAAATAATATAGTCAAATAATTTTTTTATATTTTAAAATATTTATAATTTTATTCTTTAAATTTAATCTAGATGCCATATTTTTTAAAAGTTTTTAATTTATAGTTAAGTTTTTGAATTCTTAATTACAACAATATATTTATTAAATACTTTTTGGATTTTTTATTAAATATTTTTTAATATATATTGACATTATGAATTTTTTATAAATAAATTATACTTTTTAAAAATATTATTAAGCAATAATATAAAGGTTTTTTAAATATTATTTATTTTTTAACTTTTTAAATATTCTTTACATAAAATAAAAGAACATTAATAATATGAGTAAATAATATAGCTAAATAAATTTTTTATATTTTAAAATATTTATAATTTTTATTCTTTAAATTTAATTTAGATGCTATATTTTTTGGAAGTTTTTAATTTATAGTTAAGTTTTTGAATTCTTAATTACAACAATATATTTATTACATGTTTTTTGATTATTTATTAAATACTTTTTAATGTATATTGATATTATTGAATTTTGTTTAAATAAAGTATATTTTATCTTCTAAACATATTATTAAACAATAATATAAAGGTTTTTTTAAATATTTTAACTTTTGTAGTTAATACTTAAATTTATTTAATTAATATTATATATAATAAAATATTTGTAAATTATCTTTAAAATTAATTTTTGTTAATTAAATTAACTTCTTACATTTGTAAAATAAAAATTTTAAATATATTTATTACATGAAATAAAGAAAAAACGTTACTAAAATTTTTAAATAATATAGTTAAATAAAAATTTTATATTTTAAATATTTATAATGTTTATTCTTTAAATTTTATTTAGAGTTAATATTTTTTTTAATTTTTAATTTGTAGTTAAGTTTTTTCATTTTTAATTATAATAATATATTTATTAAATATTTTTCAATTAAATACTATTTAATATATATTGACATTATTGAATTATGTTAAAATAATGTATTTTTTATCTTTGAAAATATTATTGAACAAAAATACAATTTTTAAAAAATATTTTATCTTTTGTAATTAGTATTATACATAATAAAATATTGTTAAATCATATTTAAAATTAAATTTTATTAATTAAAATAGTTTTAATATTTTTAAAATAAAAAATTTGAAATTTATGTATTTTAATACTTTTTTGTATTTTTATTATCATTAAAATAAATTTATGTTGAAAAAACTCTCATAGCTCTCATTCCCAAGGTCAAGAATGCATCTCATGCAAGCAAATTGAGACGAATCAGTTTGTGTAATGTGCTCTTCAAGCTGATGACAGAAACTATAGCAAATAGATTGAAGCGAATTCTCCCTTCTCTTGTGGGGGAGACTCAAGCACTTTTGTTCCCAACAAGCTTATTACTGATAATGTCTTAATAGCCTTTGAGTGTTTCAACTATATGAGCAATAAATCCTCAGGAAGAACAGGGTACATAGGATTAACGCTTGATATGTCAAAAGCCTACAACAGAGTAGAGTGGAGTTTTCTGGATAGTGTTATAAAGCACATAGGTTTCCCTTTGCAATGGGATCTTTTATTATGAGATGTGTTACCACAGTTTCATTTGCAGTAATTGTCAATGGACAACCCCATCGGGAATTTGTCCCACATAGAAGATCGAGACAAGGTAACCCTCTTTCCCCATATCCTTTTATTCTCTGTGCTGAAGTTTTTTCTGCTATGTTGTTCAGAGCAATGGAAATTAAAGCAACACATGGAATCAGAATCTGTCACTCTGCCCCCACTATTTCCCATTTGTTCTTTGCAGATGATAGTATTATTTTTTGTAGAGCGACTAAGGAAGAGGCAATGCACATCTCAGCCTTACTGAAGACTTATGAACTTTGCTTCTAGACAGAAGATAAATTTGAACAAATTAGAGCTCTCCTATAGCTGAAACGTGCCTAGTACTGGAATTGATGAGCTTGAAAGGCTTCTTGGAGTAAAGGCGGTGGAGTCTCATGAAAAGTATTTGGGTCTTCCTACAATTGTAAGGAGGTTAAAGACCCAAATATTTAAATTTGTTCAAGATAGAGTTTGGAAGAAGCTCAAAGGGAGGAAGGAAAAGGCACTCTCCAAAGCGATAAAAGAAGTCCTCATCAAATCAGTGGTTCAAGCTATACCCACTTATGTAATGGGTTGTTTCCAACTACCTTTATCTCTTTGTAAAGAGACTGAAAGCCTTACGGCAAAGTTTTGTTGGGAGGGAGATGTTGAAGGGAAGAAGATTCATTGGTTGTCATGAGAGAAGTTGACATTGCCAAAAAAAAAGATGGTGGAATGGGTTTTAGATTTGTCAAAGCTTTTAATTTGGCTTTACTAGCCATACAGTGGTGGAGATTAATCTTAAATCTGAATACTCTTGTTGTTAGAGTTTTAAAAGCTAAATACTTCCTACACAAAACACCTTTGGAGGCTCCAAAATGTCAAGTTTTACTTGGAGGAGTTTGCAGGCTACAAAATGGGTCATTGAAGAAGGTTCATTTTGGTGACTTTTGTGATGGAAGACGGGTGAATGTTGGGAGAGATAAATGGCTGCCAAATTTAGCTAGTGGGAGGTTACCTACGTATGAACTCAACAATATTCTTGCTGATATGATGGTCAATAAGCTTATACATCAGGATGTCAGAATGTGGAACTCTCAAATGCTCCATAATCTGTTTTCGCTTGGAACTGTGGCAAATATCTTATCCTTGCAACTAAGGCATCAATAGGCAGAGGCTGAGCTGGTTTGGAAATACACAAAGCATGGGAACTATACTGTGAAATTTGGTTATTAGGTGCCAAGGAATAGGTACACTAGAGCTGAATCAACCAGCAGCATACAAGATCCTCCTTAGAACAAGTTGAGGAGTATTCCAACTTTGCCAAAATGCAAGAACATGTTTTGGAGAGCTTGCAAAAATATTCTGCCTGTTTGCACAAATTTAAATAGAAGGGAGGTGGAGGTTCTTCCCATATCCCTGTATGCGGTTTGGAGGAAGAGACTATTGACCATGCTTTATTGTACTGTGTTGAGCCAAGAAAGGCATGGTTTGGGTCAGCATTAGCTATTCATATGCAGGGTGCTAATGCAAAGTCCTTTATAGAATGGTGGAGGAGTATCATGGAAAAAGCTGATTCAAAAGTTTTAGCAGACATTACACATATTTTATGGATAGTATGGTTTGCAAGGAGCCAGTGGGTCTTTCGGAAAGTCAAATTGACTTTTATACAAATATTGGAAAGGGTTGCGTTTCTTAAAAAGCCCACCAATTCGTCTTTAGTTTCTGGTCCAGCAATAGAAACACACATAGTTCAGTGGAGGCCTCCAAATGGTTAGATGGCCAAATTTAATTTTGACGCATCAATAAGAGCAAATGACATTGATCTTGGGTTGATCATACATGACAAGGATGGATTACCACTGGCAGTTGCAATGAATTTTTTGCAAATCCGCTTGCACCCAAAGGAAGCTGAAGCTGTATGTTTTAGGTGGGCACTAGGAGTAGCTAAGGATCTGTGCTTATAGAATATTATAGCTAAAATTGACTGTCATCAGCTGTTTCTTCATTGGAAGCACAAGAAGAAGGAGGACCAGAATCATGGAAGATTGTGTAGTCTTGAGTTCTGTTTCGAGTCTTTTAATCTAAGTTTCATAAAGAGAGTGGGCAATAGAGTTGCTCATGAACTTGCTTGTTTAGCTTTTAATTATCTTGAGAAATACTGGGTTGAAGAAGTTCCCTATCAATTGGAACCTTTCCTTACTGCTGTTGTAAATGTCACTGATTCTTCTATTGAATAAAATCTACTTTTCCTCTTTCAAAAAATAAAATAAAATGTTCATATGACCCCTTTATTCTCAAATGTGTCTAGTGTGTAATTACGTTCGTGAATTTATACTCCATAATACATTTCCAAATTTCATGTGATAGTTTATCATGTCCATTCCACCTTATTTTCTAATATACATTTTATGCGTTTTGGAGGGAATCGAACTCGTTGTTAATCTAGCAAATGCTCGAGCCACGTGGAAAGAGATAATGGCTAAGTGTTATAGTGAATTAAGATGCTAAACAAGTTGTTTTTAACCTATTCTCATTAATGCTGTTAATTCGGGCTAGTTCAACCTACTCAGGTTGGTTCATCACAGGCTAATACATTTTTGGGTTGGGTCGGGTTGGGCCAATTTAATGATGAGTTGAAAATTTCTAGCCCAGCCCTTAGCGAGTTGTGAGCTGGCCATAGGCCCATCATTTTTTAAAATATAAAAAATTAAAAATTATCAAAATAAATTAACTTTTATATAACAAGTTAATAAAATATTTCTTAATCACTATAAATTAAAATAAAAAATATAGTGTTAGGACAAAGAACGATTAACAATCTTTAAGTGTTTTGATTAAACAAACAAAATTCGTTTGATAAGACGATAAGCATTTTTGTAAAGCAAGCAAAGGAAAATATGTTCTACAAAATCAGACGATACGCGATTTCGTAAGCCAGACGAAACCAATCATCTTGGTTAGACAATGGCAAAACATAACGTTTCATCATAGATATAGTCTTATAATTTATATATGTGCATAGTCTTATCATCTTGCAGGAACAAAATGCTCATACAATTTGAAGCATAATGAAAATCGTATAAAGGAAGATTTGTGAAAGTCAAATGAAGACAACTCACTTTTTCTCTTAAAAGATGTGCCTACCTATTCAACAAAGTACAACAACTTACTTGTTTGTACAAAAGTAAATATATTCTCTATAACACGATAGTAGTACGAGAAAAGAAAGATAAGCAAAATGCTTTATATTTTTAGTGTGACAAGTTGGTGAAATGCATTAAATGCTACAATGTTCACATACAAGGTTTATCGAAGCTAAAGAAAGACAAAGGCACTAAGTCTTACAACAACTATATTTTTAGGTTGCCTATAAATACAAGTGATTTGAAGAACAAAAGAACACTTTGGTCACGAACTGAATCCACTTAAACTCCTGTAATCTTTTTCATTCTCTGAGTGTGCTAAATTTTAGACTAAGAACTTCATCTTGTAAAATCTATCTTTATAAGATGATATAGTTAGTGAGCCTTTAGCCTTAACCTTTTTCTAAGCGAAAAAAGTTGAAGCTAGAAAAGGCTTTGGATCAAAGAATACTTGGTGTATTGCTTGGAGAAACAAGTCAAAGAGTACTCGTGGTTGAGCATGAAGATGCTTGGAATAAAGAATACTTGTATCTATGTTGTTGATAGTGGAAATCTTGGGAGGATACCAAGGACTGGACGTAGTCTTAAGTTAAGACTAACCAATATAAAAACTTTGAGTAGTTATCTCTTCCCTGATCTCTTTTAGTGCTTTTATTATAAGTGTTCATAAAATACTTGCTTAAAAAGAAGAAAAGTTTTTCTAAGTATTAAAAGATGCACACAAATCTTCATTTGAACTTTGTGTTTTTGAAAGTATTTAATAGTGTCCTTTCAGTAAGATGATACAACGTTTCCAAAAGATTTACAAAATTTTTTAAAACACAATTTAACTCCCTTCTTGTGTTTTCCTATGATGTACATATAGGTTGTCATTTATACTATAAAATAGAAAAATATAATACAATAAATGCTAGCAATACATTCTCTAACACATTCTTTTGAACACACTTTACTATTGGTTGAAATTTATTAAAAAACACAAATTTTAGTGGGTTCCATTTCTTATTTAATGAGTCTCCCTTATGATTTTATAGTTTTTAATAAATTTTAGCCAATAATAAAGTGTGTGTTAGAGAGTGTGTTGTTAGTACTCCTCATATAATACATACTAGTAGAAATAAAATAGAGTGTATCAATTGTAACAATAAACAAATGTTAGAAATTAAAAGCAAAACTCAATATGCATAGAATGTTACCTTAAAATAGACATTAACAACACATGTAGCATTAAAATTTTAATTTATGATTTTATCAATTATAAAAGAGTAAATAATAAAAAAATAAATTGGGCTAGATCACTTCAAGTTAGCAAAAATTTAGATGGGACCAAGCCTGAATTTTCACAACCTATCCAAACCCATGTATTGAGTTAATTAGGTCAACTTATCAGGGTGGATCCATTTTGACACCCCTACATGTGTAATTTGAGTATCATAATAATATGTCTACCTACAATTTCAATTCTTTATTTTATAATCATCGATCTCTTTTATGTGCACTGTAATCTCGAGATGAAAACTATAGTCCAATCTCGAAAATGTGAGGATGGTTCACCATATACCAATGTTCACAGGATTCTTTTAACCCCATTATCGTGTGGTATGTTTGTCTTTTTTATATATCTATCTTATATATATTATAATAAAATGTGTGCATATTAAAACTGAAATATGTGATCCATTTACCTATTACACATTTGTTTGGTGTTTATAATAAAATATGCATGTGGCTACATTGTAGGGTTGTTGAATTGAAAATATGTACGGGCAATGAGATGCTAAATATCTCAGTTCTACAATTATGGTTGCTGTAAGTACAATTTATTTGTTAATATCTTAAATATACTCTCATTATTATAATTGACATTCCTTTGAATATTTTAGGTATATGCATCGCTTCTATCTCTCAAAGGGGTAGAAAAATGTATATGGATTCATTGACCCTTTTTCTGATTTAGAATATAGGGAGTAAGGATAAAGATCCTCAGACCTACGTTTAGAATTGGATGTATAATTCTAGAAAATAGTGTTTTCTAGCAGCATACTTGTATTCGTAAGTACAAATTATTTGTCACTAATTGATTTTAAATAATATTTGAATCCTTTCACTAATTGTTTGCCAATGCAGCTCATGCTGGCAATTGCTAATTATTTGTCTTAGGGACAATGTTGTGGTCTTGTTGTGTTCGTTGCACAAGAAGCCTAACAAAGAATTGAAACAACTAGTAGAATTGTAAATGTGCATTGTAATACATTTGCTTTGTGGTTTGTATTATAATTTTGAAACCTATAACATACTTTGTATATCCATTTTTTAATCATAGAGTTATGAGCAGATTTCAAAAGTTAACAGGTTGGCACGCGTCAAATAAAAGGAAGCCTATTTGGTTTTTTCCCCATGCAAGTAGTGTACAACTTGTTAAGGCAATTACAATTTTTTGATAATCTCTTCAACTCATATTTAAAAACAATTGTTATTGGTAGGCTAACAAACAAGTGAAGGGCTATAAGTGTGGATATTATGTAATGAAACATATGTTCACCATAGTTTCAGTAGATATTGTCGATTGTTGTGACAAGGTAATGTAATTTTCAAAAGATACAATACTTATTGTTTTTATTGTTGATTGGTTAATGCTTTTATCTTATGTGATTTTATTTTACAGTTATTCATCAATAGGGAGCCATTGCCACAAGAGGACATTTTAGACATTAGAAAACGTTGGGCAACATTCTTCTTTCAAATTAGTAATAAATAGTTTGTTTAGAAAGTTTCTAGTTGCAATAATAGTAGTTTCTAATTTTAATGTCTTTGAAAGTTTATAATCACATAATGTTAGACAAAGTAGGTTATAATTGTTATTGCTTATATATTGTCTGCTAGTGTGGTATCTGAGGTTGATTACAAGGATGGGATGTATGAGATAACAAATTAAAATTTAAAGAAAAACTGTGGCTTTTTAATTCAGTTATGCATTAACCGAGTTTAAAAGACCACTTTTTAACTCGGTTTGTGCATTAACCAAGTTAAAAAGACCTACTTTTTAACTTTGTTCCCCCCACAACCGAGTTAAAAAGTGTTTTTTAACTTGGTTTAAAGTTCAGTTTAAAATCATCATACTTTCTATATCGTTTGTATCTAAATCGGTTGTAAAATCGATTTAAAAAACCTTTTTTAACTCATTAAGAAACCTTTTCTACAATAGTGTCTTGTGGTATTCAATCAAGACTTTTAATAATATAAATAAGTCATGTGGTATTCAATCATGACTATTAGGATTTTTTAAGAGGTTAACAAAATCTGGTGGTATTCAATTGAGATTTTTTATGACTTACAAAGAGTCTTTTGGTATTCAAAAACATATAAATTTTGACGGATTGTTTTGTTAGGTGGATTTCGTGTGACTTTTCAGTGGGATGTATAAATACCACATCCATCCAACAATCCCACGCAAACCCTTAAGACTTTTTTACTCTCTCATTCTTTCCTTTTATATCATTGCTAGACTTTTCTTTCTCTCATCTCACACATAATTCCTTCTCTCTTTGTTGAAGGTGATATGGACGTTATATTGTACTTGGTCATCTTTTACTTCTAATCTTACACACTTTCTCTACAATTAGGTAAAAAACCTTTCTATTTGCCTTCGTCGACTTGTTTGGATGAATTCATTATGTACATCACCAAAAAGACAGCGTCAAAAATGTATATAAAACCACGTGCATCACCAATGTCAATTGCACACTCGCACACTAATCCCAACATAAATCACAAGACTTTGTTTTAGCTTTGAATAAAATAGTATGCTCTGCAACGTGGGTTATATGGATTTCATGTTCCCTAATATTATTAGGAATTTTTTCCCATAAAATTATTAGGAAGTTTGAACTTTTTTTCCCTTCTCATGGTGAAATGCTTTATTTTTTGGTTCTTGGACATTCCCTATTGTTTAGATAACAATGACATGTACTTATGGATTGACACTTCTTTAATACTAAGCAAGCACTATAAAATATGACTTGTTATATGATTGAAGTATTAGAAGGAGCCTTAAACGGTAATAAAATGGTTAGGCGATAGGTAATAATTTGAACAAATGTTTTTATTTTGACAAATTAGTAGGACATGAAGTTAGAGTCAATTAGTTTGGTTTTTCTTTTTTTTTTAGCCAAATCTTATCATTTTTTTGTTATGTTTTACATTAACTCTTGTAACTTTGAATGTTTTCTAAAAATTCATAAGGTCCTTTCAAATCTTATAAATTCTTATGATATAAATCCATTAAAATTCAAACTATAAAATCTTGATCATAAAAGTCTTTTAAAATTTTTTTTATAAGTCATTACATTCCTACATAGTCTTTTAAAATTTTCAAAACTTTTTTATGCCAAAATAATCTTTTAAAATCTTAATCCAATACACCCTACTGCCATGTTTTTGCACTTCTCTATGCATTTATCTTCATATATTTTTTTGGAGTTTCTGTAAGTTTCAATCTTTATGGTTGATTTAGGAACTTATCTGGACAGAAACAAGTTTTTAAATAAAGCCTTTTGGATTATTTTTCAGTATAGTATATATAATATGGGCATCTACATTTGGGTGCTGATTTGGTTACTTATATTTGACCGACAGTATCTTGTATTATATATTAATTCAAGCAGAACGACTGGTTGAACTGCACATTCCTAAAGATAAGGAATCAGAGAACGAAAGAGTTTTGCCTTTGCAGAATATAAACTGAGGAGATTGCTTGTAACACTCTACAACAGAATACTTAAGTTAATGTTGCATTCTTTACTTCTATCTTTCCACCTGTTGAGACCTGGATATCTTTATTTGTGGTTGTTGATTGGAGGTTGATAGGCTCCATTATGCAACATCGTAGCATTGACTAGTTAAGCGTATTGATACACCTCTTTCAACTTTTTGGACGCATCCAACTTTCCAACTATTCTTTGGGACATAATATTCCTCAAGTTTGATTTCAAAACCATAAATAAATGGGAAACTGAATTTAGATTTCTGTCTTAGTGTCGGGCTTTGTCAGTAGCTTGTAGAGTTTGATAATAAACAGATAGATATCAGGTAAAAGAGAAAACAACTAATGGTTCTATAGCAACCACACTCATTAAACCAAGGCCTTATCCAGTCCTAATAAATAATTCATAAAATTATCAGCATTCTGCTAGGCTATTGACTCCTGACCTATTCTCATTATGTAGTAATTTATTCTCAAGTTAGTGAAAAAATGCATGAACAAATTAATTTCCCAAGCTAGGACCATTTTTGTTTTTAATTCTTTTGAATTCAAAGTTAGTTCCTCCTCCTTGTGTAGCTGACCATTGTAGCGGGTATGGATCTCCCTTACAGTGACAACAATCATGCAGTATTGGATAGCTTAGCTTTAGCAGTTCTAGGTCAATGGTCTATGATAGAAATGGTTTGATCTCTTATATTTTCCAAACATCTTTGAGAGATTAAATTTTCCTTAAATAGTAGTCATAACTCTTGGTAGAATGTAAATGGAAATGTTCAATATTTAGTGTAATGGATATGCTTAAAGCAAAGCTATTGTTGTAGGTGTATCTATGTTCTTCATTTTCCAGATGGGTTGGTGCTGATGAATTTGCTAGTTGTAGTTTCCTAAGAATACTCCTCATAGACTTCTGTAGGTTATACTATAAAATTACGTACAAATTCCTTGCCGCTTGCTTTTATCGTTGCTTTAGTATTTGTGTGAAGTGGTTTTCTGTCAGTGAATGATCCTTCGTGCGTTTTTCTGGTTTGAAAAACTATCCAATATTTCACTTTGATATGGCTTGATAGATTTAACTGAATTCATGTGTGGAATTATATCCTAGATACACGTTGAGGGAATGATTCTTAGCAAGCTGTAGCTCTTTTTCCTTTACGACAACAAAGTGAAAGTTGTTCCAAAGTTCCAGACTGGTCTTAAGGCCCAATATGTATGGGGGGTCGCTTCGGCTAAATGCTAGATTGACTAGGATCAACACTCAAGAGCAAGACTTTTAAGATAAGGTCATGAAGAGAATCACACCTCGGTCCGAAATAAAATCACCCTATTGCTATACTGATATAAAAGAATATTGCTCTTAAAGGCTGGCATCACGTCAAGCAATCTAACTCATCTTAGATCCTTATATATACAATCAACATCACTAGAGCAGGTAGACATTTATTACATATTATTATTCTAATTGAATATTTATTGACTTGAGCATCAGAGTTTCTTTTGTAAGAACTCATTCATTTTTTGAGGAGCTTCAACCTCGTCAAAGAGTTCATCGTCACTAGGAAACCGCGGATGTCGATCCACATGAAGAGCACTTTGATAAACATTACCCAAAGCTCGTCCAAATCAACTTAGTTCAGCTCAAACGGATCCGCTTAATCAATCTCGTATAAATCATATTCATATGTCAAACCACGTAATAAATGAAATGGACAAGGCAAAAATCTTGATTTCAAAACCATAAAATATAAAGGAATTGGGAGCATTTTAAGTGGAAGTTGTTTAAAAATTGGTAACTGTTGTATAGGAAGTGTCGGGTTAAAGTTAATGCCAAATTGCATAGAAAAGAGAAAATTATGTGAGGATAAAAATATTACTAACTCTTTGTTGTCGACAACTTTTATTTTATCTTGTCATCCTATGCTGATAGAAAAGGAGATATCAGCTTTGATTTTCCACTTCAAAGGCCCTTATTTGCAAATTAAGAGCCTCTTTGCTTTTAAGAAATTTTTTAAAAATAGTTTTTTTATATCATTATGCAAATTTTGGTACCTTTCTAAAGCTAATAACCTTTTATTACCCAGCAGAAGCTACATTCATATTTTAAAATTTATTAACTAACTGTACTTTAATTTGAGTTTAGAAGCGTAAGAAGTCGGGTGAAGAACAACTATTAACTTTCCTAGATGCTAGAATCACTGTCTATACCCAATACCCGTGAAAGCAGATAATTGATTAATTATTGATTTCAATATTGCCTTTTGGTGTGATTCAAATCAGGTCTCTATTTATTCTGAATTATATGTTGGATCCGTGCATTGCACGTGTCTTCATTTTTTATTTTTATAATATTAATTATTTAAACTTTTAAATTATAATATTAATTAAATTAATAATAGATACACGATTAATTTTTTATTATTTTATTACATATTTTGTATTTTATATATAGATAAAAATATAAAAATTGTAATGAAAAATTATTATTTTATGATTATAATATATATGTATAGTATACACACACACACACACAGAGAGAAAGAAATATTTATATATAGATAGAGATATAGATATAGGCAGATATCTAATAAATATTTGGTCAATAAATAATTTTTTATTACATGTTGTTATTCAACAAATAAATTTTTAAAAGTATTCATATATTAAGTATTTTAGTAATTTTTTTATATTTGAAATTACTTAAATAATATTTTCATTTATAATCAGCTTTACATATTTAAGTTTTTACTATTTCTTTCATTTGAATAAATGATTGTAATTTTTTATAGTATTTAATTGATTGCTTTTTATTATTTTGTTAACATTTAAAAATTTAATATTTAATTATTTATATAGTCCTTATTTTTCATAATAACAAGAATTTTTACTTAATACACTGGAACAAGTATTGCAAAGTTACACTAGTTGATGGGCTTGTGGTTTTTAGATAGATAGGTAGATACATAGATGACACAATTATATCTTAAAGTGTCCATTGATTGACAATGAAATCACACGAAATTTCAATATAGTAATCGCGAATTGTGATTTAATGTCTTGAAAACTTTCAATCAATTTCAATAATTATTAAAAGAAAAAAATAAAGAAAAAGTGTTCGAAATTAGGGTTTGACGAGAATGATTCATGATGCTCAAACTTCATCTTTCATTTTAGCTTAACAAGATCGTACCGTACGAGATATGAATAGGTAAAATATTGCAACCTTCGTTTATTTTGGCAAATATTAGGGCACATCTAGAAAAAAACAAATTAAGTCATTTTCATAGGTAGCAATTTCCTTTCCAACCAATTCCATTCCAGTGTTGAATCAAACAAGAAAAATTCTCCAATTCACTAAATCCTTCAGATTATCGTCGATAAAGACCTGTATAAGAAAACCATCACGAATACTAAACAATAATTAAAAAAAAACATATAGCATATGTCATGCCAGTATGTTAGCTAGAATCATTAAAATTGCATATATGTGAAACTAGAATAATTGAAGATTTGCGTCGTGCAAATTACAACACATAAATATGAAATTGAAGAGTTTTAATTGTGACTAAACCTTAGATCAAATATTAGTTTTATAGCTGATCCAAAAGAGCAAAACTTGTAAAGATATTTCAAGATCTTACATGAAAGATAAAGATTAAAAAAATATGAAAGCAAATCCAAAAACGATTTGGATCGTTTTATATGTAATTATTTAAAGAAAAGTTAGTTGTTCTAATTAAATATATTCTTTTTTGGGGAGGGAGGATCCATGTGACGCGCTTTCTGTCTGACCACTCCAATTCAAATAATTAAGCTCTGTCCATGTTGGCATATATGACTTGCCTTTGATCGGACTAGGTTGGTAGAGTCATTAGATGCGTGCAAATTTTACAGTGGAACAGCAAATAGGTAGTTTACCGGTGAATTGTTTTTCTAAACCATTAAATATATAAATAAAAAAATCAATGGTTGAAATTTTCTGGTTCAGTTAACAATTTCAACCGTTAATTTTTTTTTATTAATATATTTAATGGTTTAAAAATGTAGTCTACTGATACATCACCTATTCGATGGTCCATTGTAAAATTAACTAAACAACACCTGATTCAATAAAGAAAATAGAGTTTCTTGAAATTTCAAAGTTCAAACAACTATTTGAAAAATAAATAAAAATAAAAGGCAGGGCACGTGGAGTATGATAATAGAATGGTGATTTGACAAAGAGAACCATTGTGGGTGGACAAGGAAAATGAGTCTGTCACGGTTTCAAAAACGGGAATGGGGACTAAATGGTGCAGATATCATGATCTAAACGTGTGAACTGTATCAAGCTCTTTCTCACCATCAAATAGCTCAAATCATTTGCAGGGCCTGACCATTAACTTTGGCATTTGGTTAGGAGACAGCTAAAACTAATTGTGACACGTTCCTTTCCTTGCCGTACAAATTTTTGTACAATATTTAATTTGTGACAATATTTTTTAATCATAAAAATGTCACTTTTTATTTTATTTTTAAAAATTTATTTAAGATTACTATAAATATAAAAAATATTTTCATTATTTTCTATATAAACTTTTAAAAATGAAAAATAAAATAAAAATAAGGTGCTATTTTTATAATTAAAAAAAAAACATTTTTAAGAGGAATTGAATGAAACGGACAACCCATTGTTTCCTATCAATCTCTACTGTATAGGTGAAAAGAAACGATTTTTTCTCTCTCCTTGTGACATCTTGGACCGTAAGCCTTTGTTTGTTGGAAACAAAGTAGAACGAAATAGAATAGAGGAATGAGATAGAAATATCAAATTTTTATTGTTTTTGTAAGATTTATTAGAAAATATTTTTTCTTTAAATTGATATAAAATGGGAAGAAAATGATTTTTTTATTTTTTGTTTTATTTTCTTAAAAAACTAAACAACTTTTTATAACATGACAAAATTTAGAAAATAATAATAAATAATTTTATGTTAAGAAAAAATAACAGAGAAAAATTTAATTAGTATAAAAATAATTTTCATATTATTTATTCATTTCTTTCTACTCTCTTTTCCACTCATCTAAATAAGTGAAGAGAAATTTTTCTTTTTCTGTCCTTCTTGTTTCTATCTATCCAAATAACACATTTTTTCATTTTATTTCTCTTCTATTTTTATCTTTCCTATTTCTTTTTTTCATATTTATTTCTTCTCTATTTTACTCCAAATCCAAAAAAGCATAAACATCTTTCACTGGAAGTAGTTGAAAGTGTATGTTTAGTTCAAGGGAAGAAGTAAAAGGAAAGAAAGAAAATAAGTAAAAGTGAGATGATTTTATAGGTTGTTTAGTAAAAAAAAAAGAAAAAAATTTAAAACTTTTCTTTTCACCTATTTAATTATATAGAAAGTAAAAGGAAAAAAATATGTACATAAAATGTAATAAATATTCTTAATAGAAAATAGTATGTAAAAATAAAGATATTTTAGTCTTTTTATTACACAAAAGCACATTTCCCTCTCTGTTTTGGACAAATTATCAATATTGTGAGTTGCTGAGTTCCACGTTTTTTTTCCTTCTTTTCTTCTTAGAAACATAATTGTTACTTTTTTTGTCCTTTGTTATTTTCCATGTGTTTTCTTTTGTTTTCAAACTGAGCATAAATGTATATTTGTTAGGCAGCCCTAATAATGAAGAGTTTAAATAATTTGCAAAAAATCCTAAATTTAAATTTCATTGTCGTCATTGTATAAAAAAAAACTAAACATAAATGTCAAATACTTAATGTTCAAAGACAGACAATGAATGACATTATTTAATCCATTGGTATAATATGAAAGTGCAACTTTCCACTGACAAGTCTAGAACATGCTTAAGGGAAAGTGTATCCTATTTTAATAATAACAATAGATTTGAGTCCAAAATATTGTACCTAAAGAATTGATATGAAATACCTTTTAGAGAAATTCCTATGTTGTTTAGGTTGTTCAAATTAAGAGGGTTTTGACTGTAAAGAATTAAAACAAATTGCTTAAGAGAAAATTGGATTTCAGTGAGATTAAAAAACCTAGGATTATGGTTTCACCAATACCTTTGACTCCTTTCTGCCCCTAATTATATTGCAATCTTCTTTCCTAACTTAATTGTCAATTTTCCTCTATTAAATTTGTTCATAGCTTTTGTTCATGTGTTGTAAACACTCTTTCCTGTATTAAATCCCTGGTTGGTCATATAGTGATTTAATTCAGGAAAAGATTACTAACAGAGAAGGTGAACGAATTCAATTAAGAGCTTAGTTTGTAGTTTGATCATTCAATGTTCTAAACCTTATTGCTCTAGAGGTCTATCAATTAACTATGATTCAATTGCTAGTTAACTAACTGATTTAGACATGCAAGGCTGATCAATTTCAATAAGAAATTAAAGAATACTAAGACAATTCAATTGAAAAGAAAAAGGAAAATAAGATTAACAAATAAAAAAGGGGTTTCATGTCATCTCGAGCATGGCTGCACAGTAATCCTAGCCTAGGAATTAGTTCTCTAATACAAAAGAGAAACAACTCATTACAATGTGATCCATAGAAATCAAAGATAAACCTTAAGAACAAGGAGAGTCTTCAATCTCTATCTATTTAGGTCTAGGGGGAGTCCTCCAAGGCTCTGGAAAGTTCTTCTCTCACGGTGTAAAAGATGTGAGAAAATGTGTCTTCCAAATTTGTAGGCCTCTTATTTATAATACTTATTGGGTCCATGGGCTTGATGGAAGCACGACCGTGCATAGTGAAGCATGATCGTGCTTCATTCCAAAGCATAACCATGCTTAGGTCATGCCTTTTCTCGTAAGTGAAGTTTTGTCAACCAAGCACAGTTGTGCATGATGAAACACGGTTGTGCATCTTCTTGTAAGCGTAACCTCGAAATTGTAGCATAGTCGTGCATAGTGAAGCATGGCCGTGCATCTTCAGCATTAGCAATTTTCTAGTCTAATCTTAGTCATTTCTTCCAAAATACTGCTCCTTTCAACCCTGCATAAAAGAAGAGGAAAATGGGTCAAAATGTTTATGAAGGTAAGTTGATTGCAACAAATAAAGACTCAAATTCCGCATGCAAATCACACCAACTGAGAGTTTATCAAACTTTCCCACACTTGAGCATTGCTTACCCTCAAGTAATTGTCCTAATTCATCACAAGATTCAAGAAATTAGAGAAATTAGCCAAATAAAGAACCTCTCTACTAACCACATAGAACCTATAGTAATATACTAGACAACTTCCACTTAAAGGCACTTTACTGAGTGCCCAATCAGACTTGGGACTCTTAGAAATTAGTTCCCCCATTGAAATAAAGATCACTCTCCTCACCACTCTCAAGTGTATCAAGGTATAGACAATAATCACTTAATGTCTTGAAAGAAAATGCATTACCATAGGCTTGTATATCAATTAATCCTAAACAACCTAGTGCATAACATGCAAAGATATAGGGCTCATATGATGTAACGTGGCCAGGCTCAAAATATCAGGTGGAATAAAGAAGGAAAGGTAAATTCAAAGGGGTTAGAAATGTTTATTCATCAAGAGTAACCCTTGGAAACTTGTAGGAGCAAGTGTTGGCCTTCTTCTTCATCTTTCCCACAATTTTCCTTGCTCTTCTTCTTGATTCATCTATTCATGTGCCCCTATTTTTATCTTGCTTTTTGCAGGATTTTATTACTATACTTTTTCTCTTTTTTATTTTTTATTTTCTTCTCCTTTCTTTATTCATTTATTTATTTGATTTAAGGGAACACAGGAGTATGTATTTCCACTCAGCTAAAAGAGCAGTGAAGGCATGAATTTCCATCAAAAATTTCAACCAAAGGCTGGTCCTCATCAGATGCTCCATCCCTATTTCACAGGGTTACTCAAGCCAATTAACGTTAAGGTGAAGAAAGAAAAACAATTATGCAAGCTCAAACTAGTCAACTAATGGGAAAATTTTGCACAAAATCTGACGTTCTTGAAAAAAATTAATACCTCAATGCTCCAAATAATTTCACATGCAGAGGACTAGGACTGAAAAGAAAAGCATTTCAACACAAGTTTTAGAACACATCAACTTAGAGAACAGGCTTAAACAACAAAAAGAGGGGTGTTTTTTATTATTACCCCAAGGGGGCTTAAATCTCACATTTTAGAGGGTTAGCTTTGTGGGAGAACATTTAGTCTAAGAGTCATGTTAATTATTAGCTCTCATAATGGAAAGGGAACCCCAAACACCTTAAGTTGCCAGTCTACTACCTATTTTTTTTTTTTTGGAAAGTCCCTTGGTGGTTTAGATATTTTATTTCTTGATATATTAAAAACAAGGAATTAATTAGACAACTGCAAGAGGACAAACAACTCATATATATCACTAATACTCATGTAAGGCATACAAGTTTACATAAACCCCCTCCCCACAATTAAGACACGGCATGGTCCCCAAGGCTAAAATAATAAGAAAAGACAAAAGGAACTAAAATAACGAATGAAACAGTAGACAAAATAAGAACAAAACATAACAAAAACATAAATAAGCCTCCCCAAAGATAGATCAAGGAGAGGGAAGCCTATAATGTTGTAGTGAATCTCTAGGACAGGCCTTAGAAGTACTCCAACAATCAAATCAAGTGAGAAAGCACCAAAAGGGAAAAAGAAAATCAAAAGAGAAAACAAAATGGAAGAAAATAAAAATGACACAGGTTGTCTCTTAAAAGCGCTTGTTTAATGTTGCGAGCCTAACGAAACCCACTAGGGCTCAATTTTCAAGGAGGTTGGCGCATTTGGCTTGTAGAGGGCCCTAAACACTTTGTAGCCTCTATTGTAACACCCTAGGAGATATTATCGTAACTAAGTCTAGATTTCTAAGAATGGGAAAACTTTAAAACATAAAAACAACATGCGTCAGCTACTTATAAATAAAATTAGGTTTTATAAAAGAATAGTATAGCAAAATACCATACATGCCTAATACAATTCGTCTATCATCTGAAGGTGTCATAAAAAACATAAAGGTGAATAGAAGAAAACAATTTAAGCTAGGCTACGTCTTCTTGTACATGACTCTAAGTTCCATCCACCCATGTCTTCACCTATATCTTGGGGAAAAAAAGGAGAACTTAAAATAGTGAGATATAATATCTTAGTGAGTGCTCTAAGGACTCTACGGTTGGATTAGTCTCTTCTATCCAAACAACCTTTATCACTTATCTCTTATGGCTTTACCCTTACTAAGTCTCTTATAAATATCCGTACCTATGGTCGGATCTTCCTGTTAACTCTTCTCTCATTCTCACAACTATTATACTAGGTTACTCTAATTCTCAACCTAAGAATTCATCATCATTACTAATACCTTGTTACCATAACTCTTTCTAGTGTTTAAACTATTCATGTTTAGATTCTACCCTCCTACCTTTTGATATTTAAAGTTGTTCACTAGGGGTCAAGTCTAAGGCTATAGATACTCTAGAATACTTTTAACACTCCCTTAACATTTACCTTAATGCTCCTAATTTATTCCTTCTTACTTGTCTCATACCTTTATATTTTGCAGGGTGGAAACTCACCCTCTCTTTTTCTTATTCACAACTATTATTGCCTAACTAAAACCCTCATAACATTATCCTAGGGTCTAACCCCTCACATATCCTTAAGGTAGCAAAAGATATTCCTAATTACAAACATACATTTTTATTTCACATCCTTCACCTAGTAACTAGACATACATCTTGTTCTTTATCAAACAGGAACAATGCACACGCATAATATGATCACATACCCATAACCTTGACACTTTATCAATTCACATCATAAGACACAATTACATTTTTCACATATATACACATGACATCAATCACTCGTGGACAAGGGCACATAGACTCCATATAATTACAACATAGCACACTTCAAATATCACACTACAATAGGATGCATATGCATGTTGTGCTCCTAAATCTCTACTCATGCACATGTGGCACCAACTTGAATTTCTTAGAAAGTATGTTAGGAGTACGTATAAAAAGTGTCATTTTTACTGATGCATTCGGCTTTCTTACCCTCAACTGGCATGATATTCCCAAGTGACTAGTCAAGGTTACCTAGTGTTACTAGTATGCTCTAGCTCCATGGGATCAGCATGGGCCATTGGAGTTTTCACACCAAATACCACCTCAAGGGTAGGGTTAAAAACCCATCACGGCCTTTACCAGCCAAATTCCTTTATACTTTCCTTCATCATACAGCTCAAATGTTATGATGCATGATCACACAACAATGCACATGGATCTACTTAACATTTCACACTAAGGGTCTCACCTTTCACAGGCTAGGTTCCTTTTCACTACGGAATACCTGTTACTTTACGCATACCATGGCATGGGATCAAACATAAGCATATCTAGTAGTTCATGTCATAGAAATTCATAGGTTTTTATCATAAAGCATTTAACATAAGTCAACAATACACACATTTCTCAAAGCAAGTAACAACCACAAGATATAGATCCAACAAGGCATCCAAGCAATAACAATCTTATAAGGAATAAGCACAGAAGGCAACAACTTAAGCTTACAACCTTTACTTAAACCTAGGATATCAACTTTGGTGTCTCAGAGGGTTGCGCTTAGCATCAGACCCTTGACGCTTAACGCCATTTACTTTACTTTCAAATCAACTTTCTGGAAGTTCCACGCTTAGCACTAGAAGATTGGCGCTTAGCACCACTTATGTAGGGAATTCATTAATATTCTCACTCTTAGTGTCAATTTTGGCACTTAGCGCCACACTCCCAAAAAACCAAGGGTAACTCTATGCTTCTCCCACGCTTAGTGCCAATGCGAAAACCAGTAAATTGTAGCGAGCATGATTCTGGACGTCCTAAGGTCATCCATGGCCCCCCAAATGCTTTGAGACACACTATCGCTCCCAAAACACTTCTATTACACTTCTAAACACCTATTGTACTCTATAACTCCTCAATCACACATAATCTCTCTTAAACCAATCAAATTCCTAATTTAGGCATAAAGAGGGAGAAGCTAAACAGAGATACAAACCACAATCTAAAGGGTAAAGGAGGACATAGAGGAAAGCACTCACCTTTTGGGACACGTGGAGTTGAGTTCTAGAGCTTGGGTTCTTTGGTCTCTACTTTTTCTTTTTCTCTTCCTCTTCTCCTCAATCTCTCTAACTTCTCTCTTTTTCTTTTTTATGACAACTAAACCTCAACTCTTTTTCTCGATTCCCTTCTTATAAAACATAGGTAGGTATATGGCTTAGTAAGCTTAAAACCCTTATTAGACCTTAGATGTTCTCTTGGGTCCTATTATCTCATTCACACTAATTTCTAGCACTAGGGTATGAATAACAATAAAAATCCAAATGATAATAATAATAGTAATAATAATAATAATATAGTAACAACAACAATAATAGTAATAATAGCAACAACCGTCATAGTCATAATAATAATACTAGTGATAATAACAAGGATAGTAATAGCAATAATAATAGTAATAACAACAACAATAATAATAACTATAATAACAACAACAACAACAACAACAACAACAATAATAATAGATATAATAATAAATATAATAATAATAACAACACTTAAGGCATCTTTTATCCAATAACACATGGGAAGGGTTATCGTAAGGGCTTCCTCAAGGTTTATTTCTAGTACTCCATACCTATATCTTGCACAAAATTGCATGAAGCAAAAGAGGAGTGCTTCTTTAAGGACTCCAAGACCACCCTAAAAACCACCTCTTCATCATCGAGTCTCAAGGTCAACTTTTCTTGTCGAACTTCTATCAAAGCATCTCCTATATTGAGGAAAGGTCACCCCAAGATGATCGGGACGTCTTCATCCTCTTCCATATCCAACACCACAAAGTCATCATGGAAGATGAATTTGTTGACTTAACTAACACATCTTCCACTATTCCTCTAGTGTAAGCTAAAGACTTATCAGCTAATTAAAAAGATATATTGGTAGGTTAGGGCACTTGCATCCCCAATTTCTTAAATATAGAGAAGGGCATCATATTAATACAGGTGCCCAAATCACACAATGCTTTCTCAAAAGATGAGTTACTTATAGTGCAAGAAATTGTAAAACTCATTGGATCCCTAAGCTTGGGAGGTAACTTTTTCAGCACCACTGTAGAATACTCCTTTTTGAGTTTCACTAGCTTAAAGCCTTCCAACTTTTTTTTACTTGAAATAATTTCTTTCAAAAACTTTGCATATTTAGGCATTTGAGCTATTGCTTCATCGAAGGGAATGTTTATATGCAGTTTCTTAAAAATTTCTAAAAATCTAGAAAACTGCCTATTTTTTTACTCATCTTTCAATCTTTGAGGGAAAGGGACACTTACCTTAAGAGGCGTGGCTACCTCATTCCCTTTCTTTTCTTCTCTAGTTGGGCTCACTTTAGTAAGAGCATCTTTTTGTGGTGGTGCCTACTTTTCTTTTTTTTGTGGCGTCTTTAGTGTTTTACCACCCAAAGAGTGATGGCTTTCACCTCTTCCTTTAGGTTAGGCTCTGTCTAGGTAGGCAACAAGCCTAAAGCCCTTTGAGATGTCAAGTTAGCCAGATGAGCTATTTGAGTCTCCAATGCCTTCATCTTGTCATCATTTTTGGCCATATACTGCATCATGGTGTCTTGGAGGCTAGGCCTTCTCTCCTCCTACCTTGGGCCTTACTATTGATTCTGCATAGGGGGAGACCTATAAACACTTTGATTTTGGTGAAGCCCTCGTTGTACTCCACCTCAAGAGAGGTTGGGATGGTCCTTCCAGCCAGCATTGTAGGAAGAGGAATAGGGGTCATAATGACCCCTGTTAGCATTACCTACAATTTTTGCCTCTTCCACTAATGGGTTGAAAAAATTGCTTATCTAGTAATCCTTGCTTTTGTGGCCCACTTGGTCATATTGTTCGCAAGACGCAGTGGCTACCTAAGCAAATTGAGCTTGGGCCTTCATCAATGTCTCTAGTTGCCTACTAATGGCATCCAGCTTCCGCTCCATGGCCACACTGGCTTCCACCTGGTGCACACTAATTGATCTTTTTATAATATGTTAGTCACTAGAGGAACAGTGATAGTTGTTGGAGGCCATGTCCTCAATGATGGCAAAGGCTTCATTTGGGGACTTTTTCAAAATTTTCCCCCCACAAGCAGAGTCAATAGAAATCTTGTTTGGGCTAAGATTTTGCTGTAGAAGATCTAGATCAGTTGCCTAAGTGGGTAGCCATGGTGTGGGCACTTCCTTAGGAGGTTCTAGAAGCACTCCCATGCTTCAAAGAGTGACTCTTGTTCAAATTGATCAAAATTCACAATGTTCTTCTTTAGTTGGTTGGACCTCGCCGAAGGGAAGTACTTTGTTAGGAACCTCTAGGTGCATTGATCCTGTAATCATGGATCCATTCGGCAGGGAAGATGACAAATTCGATGCTTTGCCCATTTGGGAGAAAGGAAATAGCCCAAGTCTGATGGTGTCAGGTTGACACCATTGTATTTCATTGTGTTTGTGATCCTCAAGAACTTCTTCAGATGACCTAAGGGGTCTTCAGATGGCAAACCCCATAGCAATTAATGCAAGCTTCACCTTAAAGTTGTTTGCCTCCACTACAAGATGGTGAATAATGTCAGCTACCTTTATGTGAGGGGCAAACTAATCCTATAGGGTTCTTCTACGGTATTCTCCAACCATTAGTCTTTGTTCCTTCCTTAACATGCTACAATGCCTTGCAATTTTATGAATAAGCTATAGCACAGGTTGGTGAGAGTGGCTTAGCATAAATGAAAAAGAAAAAGAAGGGTAAAATTGGGGAAAAATTAAAGGAAAAATAAAACAAAGTAAGTAAAAGAAAAAGGAAAGAAAAACATGCCTAATCCAACTAGAATTTCTCTTTCTTAATATTGCACAATCAGCCCCCAACAAGGTGCCAAAAACTTGATGCGTCTAGAACACATTTAAGGAAAAACGTACCCTATCATAGTAGTAACAATTAACTTGAGTCTAGATATTGTACCCAAGGGACTAATATGGAGTACCTTTTGGAGAAACTCCTATGATTTTCAAATTAATAGGCTTTTAAATGCAAAGAATTAAAAACAGATTGCTTAAGAGAAAATTGGATTTCAATGAGATAAAAAACCTAGAATTATGGTTTCACTAATGCCTTTGACTCCCTTCCACCCCTAATTATATTACAATCTTTTTCTTTAACTCAATCGTCAATTTCCCTTTATCAAATTTGTTCACAACTTGTTCATGAATTGTAAACACTCTTTCCTTATTAAATCCCTGGTTGGTCATATAGTGATTTAATTCAAGAAAGGATTAAGAGAAAGTGCACAAATTCAATTGAGAGCTTAGTTCGCAGTTTGATCATTTAGCGTGCTAAACCTAATTGCCTTGGAAGTTTATCAATTAATTATGGTTCATTGTAACGACCCTCTGTCGCTACAGTACTACTCACATTCCTGATACATTACCCATATGTTTAGTCATTAAACATAAGCATGATTATATCACCATTCATAACTATAAAATATATACAAATCTAATGATATAATATACAAGTAAGGTTATATACAACAACAAAACCCCTTATAGCTGGTCAACTATACAACAAAGACATCAAATCCAAAAAGAAACAAAAAGAGCTTCTAGAAAAGCTCCACCCAAAAAGGGCCTCCAAAAATCTCTATCTGAGACCTTCTCCATCAGCTTTGAGAAGTTGGATCTGAGATGCCTCTCCCTTTGTTCCCATGCTAAAATGATGTGATTATCACAGTCACAACAACATAACAACAACAACAAGATATCCAACCAACAACAAAACAAGGCAAGGGTAAGCTTACGAAACAAAAACCAACATATAATGTTTAGTTTAACATAATTAAAATCATTAATCACACCAATATGGAAATCAAATTTGTCCACAAATGGGTTTATACACATTATAGTATATCACATACAACATCACACACTATGTTGTCAACCTCATATATTAATGTATGAATGACACGACTTCTCGAGAGATTTTTAATATTTGAAGCGATAAGCCAGGTCTTATCTCCTACCATGGCCATCTAGCACCGTTCAAGGATTGCCAAAACTCTGATCTGTTGGATAATCTTATGGTTGTCAGGATAAGTGTATGTGGGTGGTGGTATACTACAACATAAGGCCTACACTGCCTTGGTCCCCTGCGGGATTACTCATCCACTTATCTCCTAGGTCCCAGTTTTTAGACCCTACTTCTTATCCAGGCACTAAGTTGGAGGCTCGTCTGAGTCGCAGCTCTTGTCAACCTTCCAACTTTCATGCTTACCCGCACATGGCATGAGGCCCACACAACCTCAACCAACAACATATGAATGCAAATGCATGAGTCACCACAACAATTAACTCAATCACAATAATCATCATATCATACATATATGTATCAACATATCACCACAACCATCAACTCAACCATAATAGTCATCATATCATGTACATATGTATCAATATATCACCACGTGGCCTACTCAACACCACTTGTGGTCCAATAGTCACCTTTAACCACAAATCAACCCCATGCATGCCCAAACTGGCCTCTTGCATGGTCAACAGATAAGACAATGTCCAAGCAACATATACCTTTGAAAATTCTCACACAACAAAACAGAATTACACGCTTGCTTAGCGATCCATACGCTCGCTCAGCGAGTATCTTTCATACAGAGAGCACGATCTCTCTTCGAAGGTCCTCGCTCGGCGAGATTAAGTCTAGAGAGCAACCAAGTCTCAGGAAGAATTCTCGCCCAGCGAATACATGTTTCACTCAGCGAGACACTTACAACTTATCACACAATCTCCTAACAATAATGATAAAGAAAAACCCAAAAACTAGTTTAGAAAACCATTTAAACATTCACTTAAATTAAAATATGCATTTGACATTCATGAAAATCAATAAAGTTATCAACAACCAACAAAAGTAATAAAAAAGAAGAAAAAACTCTGTTTTCCTCTCACAACTTAATAGAGAGCATCAGCTTCCATGGCTGAGCGAAAAATCCGTGAGCATTTCACTCACTGAGCGAGTGGACTTCCAACGATCTCAAAATCCATCACTAAGCGAACATTTCTATTGCTAAGCGAGAGCTCATCTTCCAGCGACTAAAATATCCGTTGCTGAGCGAGAGCTCAATCGTTGGGTTGCGATTTTCAATCTTTTTCTTCTCAAATCACTCACCAACACCATTTTTTACCAAATCAATCAACAACAAACATCACAAAACAATTTCAATCACTTCTAATACCTTTCTAATCGATTATATAACAATTTTATCTACAAATCATCAACAAATCTCAAATTCCCTTTTCAAAACCCATTTTTCCAAAAACCAACCACATGACCAATTTCATCAAAATTCAACCGATTCTAAAGCATTTAATCAACATGTCAACATACACAAACACCAAATCAAACATGAGTAAGCTTCTTTTACCTCTAAAAGTCTCCAAATCCAGATTTAGGTTCCTTGAGAATCTGATGTTCTTGAGCCAAAATTAGCTAGAATTGTTCTGTTACGCACCACAACCGCTAAACCAATCTCACAACTCTTTTATAGCCTCACACACTCGATAAAATCTAGAGAGAGGTAGAGAGAAAATGAGAGGAGAGAGAGAAAGAGAAAGGAAGAATGAGGACGAAACTTCCCCCCTCCTTATATACTTGACTCCCCCGACACTCTTATATGAACTTTTGGCCAATTGGGGCCCAAACCTCACCAAACCACTCTTTATATCTCGAAACTAGTTTAACTCAACTGTTTTTCTCTCAACCCAAAATCTTATTCAAGCATACCCACATTGGCTCAAGTTTCCTAAATCTAAACCCAAATTTCAAACAAACAACACACAACCAACATCATATACAACAAACTGTACACAACAACAATTCATTTCTTTCTTTTAATCACCTAGATTACATATCTAAGTTTCACTTTTTAGTTATTAAAACACTTAATCACGCATTTAAGAAAACAAGACGTTACATTCATTGCTAGTTAACTAACTAATTTAGACATGCAAGGAGTGATCAATTTCAAACAATAAGAAATTAAAGAATACTAAGGCATTTCAATTGAAAGGAAAAGAGGAAATAAGATTTACAAATAAAAGAGGGGTTTTAAGTCATCTTAAGCATGGCTACACCATAATCCTAGTCTAAGGATTAGTTCTCCATTACAAAAAAGGAACAACTCATTACAATGTGATCCATAGAAATCAACGATAAACCTTAAGCATAATGAAAGTCTTTAATCTCAATCTATTCAGGTCTCGAGGGAGTCCTCCAAGGCTCTAGAAAGTTTTTCTCTCACCAAGGGGTGTAGAAGATATGAGAAAATGTGTCTTCCAATTTTGTAGGCCTCTTATTTATAATGTTTGTTGGGTCCATGGGCCTGATGGAAGCACAATCGTGCATAGTGAAACGTGGTCGTGCTTGACTTCAAAAGCATGGCCATGGTTAGGTTGTGCTTCTTCTTGTAAGCAGAGTTCTGTCAACCAAGCACAGTTGTGCATAATGAAGAACGATTGCGCATCTTCTCGTAAGTGTAACCTTGAAATTGTAGCATGTCCATGCACCTTCAACAATAGCAATTCTATGGTCTAATCTTAGTCATTTCTTCCAAAATACTATGCCTTTCAACCTTGCATAAAAGTAGAGGAAAATATGTCAAAATGCCTATGAAGGTAAGTTGATTGCAACAAATAAAGTCCTAAATTCCCCATGCCAATCACAACAACTAAGGATTTATCAGTCACTAACACAAGTAATTGGTCAGTTTATTGTTTCTCTATACAATTGATTAATTTTCTTTTATACAATTCATGCATTAGAATTAAACATGTTCATTATAAGTTGTAACCAAACCTATTTATAAAAATTTCAACAAATTATGTGGCATCTTAAGGTTGTTAGTTTTTTTTTTCTTTTTGGTGAATGAAAATTCAAGATGAGGGGCTGAATTCTTCATTTTAGGATTTGTACAAGTTCATGAGCTCATCAAGCATGGATAGATCCAGAAATCTATCAAAAGGACTAAAAATAATAATAATGAATGTTAAATCATAATAGAATAATAATTAAATGCATTATACCATTTGTTTAAGTTGTGCATCTCATTTTTTCATATCATAGAATTCATCAATAATAGAATTTGTATCAAACTTTTCAGCAATCCTTCTCTCATTGTAAGTAATCAAATAATCAACTAGAAATTCATTTTCCATCTTATTTTTTAGCCTATTTTTCACAATTTTTATAGTTGAAAATGATCTCTGTAACACCTGCCCACTTTTAGGATCGATAATTGTCCCCATAAACTAACACAAGACTTTTCAGTGTGCTTTGTCCTCACTTACACGCTTCCTGAAAAACTTTTCAAGAAGTCACCCATCCCAAAATTACTCCAAGTCAAACATGCTTAACTATAGAGTTCTTAAGTGATAGGCTACCAAAAAATAGATGCATCTTGTTGGTATAAGTAGTACTAATTAATTTCTTTAAATTATCCTCAACCTTAACTATAGAGTTCTTAAGTTATAGGCTACCAAAAAGTAGATGCATCTTGTTGGTATAAGTAGTACTAATTAATTTCTTTAAGTTATCCTCAACTGATAGTCCCATACTTGCACAACCTTTGGATCCCTCTCATTTTGGTGTATATTCGATTTATTCATGTGTCCCTCCAGCTGGAAGCCTGGCAGGAGTCATTCCTTGTTCGTGCCTCATCTCTTTTGCACTCATGACCACTCCGTACCCTCGTTAGCACCCGGAATGTTACATGTCCACCAGCTTCAGCTTGGTTCATCCTTAAACCACACTGTACTGGAAAAGGCCTTGCTTTGATACCACTTTGTGTGACACCCTTTATTCGAAACCATTTATTAGTTAATCATTGCGAGAATAAATAATTTTAATTTGTGAAATGATGAAAAACACAGGTTTTTAAATTCTTTTCACGTCATAAAGAACTTCATGTTGACTCTTTCATTTCAATAAAGTCTCGTAAATTCATAAATGTTGTTTCACAATATCCATATAGTTTCTAAATAAAACAAACATAAAATGTAGTTTATAAAAACTTAAACATATCAACTAATAAAATCTAGCCTTGATGTCACACCTATCAAAGCTATTCAAGTCCCAACCAATAAACTAAAATAAAACAATAAAATAAGGCCAATGCCTTTACTCCGAGGTTACTATTCTAGTTTCGACAAACTTCACCTGTATGCCAAATTCACATAGGGAAAAACATAAGAAAACAACAGAAAGTGAGATACATCTCACATCATGCTCAAAATGTAACAATAAAAATAGGTAGACCATGCACACACTTTGTACAACGAAACACAATTCTCATTAGATAGGCACACCAATAAAAGAATGCTCATACAGATAAGTGTTCCTCAGTTTTTACTCCATATATATATGGTACAAATTCCAACTCAAGAAAGTAGTCGAAGAGTACATGCTAGCCATAAGGAAGCTTCATCAGCATATTAATGCCTTCAACTTAGCACTCTAACAATAGATTGGTATTCTTTGGTGACTAGTCAGGGTTACCCAGTCTTCGAAGTATACCCAGCTCCATGGGATTAGCATGAGTCATTATGCTTTCCACACCAAATATAATCACCCTTAAGGCCAGGTTAAACAACCCCTCAGGGCCTCCACCATCCAAATTTATACATACTTTTTGACAACACAATCATTTCAAATGTTATGATGCATGTCTCATATATATATGTATGTATATATTATACATGTATATGTATACATACATGTATGTATACATACATGTATGTATACATACATGTATGTATATATGTATACATATATATACATATACATGTATACATACATGTATGTATACATATATATATATATATATATATATATATATATATAATGCAAACAAGTGTCCCTCTAGACCCTTTATTTTATAAACAAGTGAGTCTCATCCTTGCGTCTCATAGGCTAGGTCCCTTACAAACTAGATATCACCAAAGCCTATTCTCGCCTTTCACAGGCTAGGTCACTTGTCGCAATGATATCAAGTCATATCATACATCTCACTTCATATCATCATATGTTAAACCCATCATAAACATAACTACTACATAATTCATTAACAAAACATCTTTACATACATACACACATATATACATACATACATACATCCTAATTCTATATCATTGTCCTATTATAACAACTATCCATTTGGTATCTAAGGTTTGCATATCGTTTCTTTAAGTTTTTGGGTATTATTTCCTTCATTTCTTTTTACGCGTCTATGACCTTTGTAGAATGTAAACATGATATCTAAAGTTATACTAATCCAAGAAAACTATCTACAACTTCTATGTTGTCGTCCAAATCTAGTTTGATAATTTATTATGCCTAAAATTAGGGGGAACATAGAATCATTACCTAATCTTGACAACTTGACCTTTGCTGACTAATTTGATCATATCTTGAGTTTTAGACATTATTTTTAAGTGATTCTAATGCCATTACTTAGCTAACATCCAAGAATACAATTCTTATGAAGACCATAAAGCTTAATTCAATCGTTTTCCTACTTGTTTTTGACCATTAATTTTACATACGTTGTTAGGGAGGTAAGCATTGGTGTGCTTATTGAAGTAGGGGTTGCTTCCCTTGTTGACAGTGATTTTGAACCTATGCATGGTTTTGCTTCATTGGACCACAAAATTTATGAAATGGAGATTTATAAACTAAGCATGGTCATGCTTATCGAAGCATGACTGTGCTTAACGATCTATAGGTCACAAAAATAAGAATTTGGGACAGAAACACCTCAATTTCAAAAACCTATGGATCATAATATGTCTAAATGTTAGAAACCTATTTTAATTAACTAAAAATCATTAATTTCATACGTTTCAACTCATCTAATTTTTACCCAACATCATAAACACACCAAATCAACTCATATAATTTAAACAATTCCCATCACCAATCACACAATTCACATTACATGAGTACCAAGAAGATAAACATCAATCATAACATAGAATCAATTGCAAGTTCAATCACTACTATAATCAATTCCAAAATTTGGGAAATTCGCATTCCCTTTCATAAACAATTCACTCAAAAATATCATACAATTGGGGTCTAAGACCAACCCATCTACCCACGACTATTGCTACACCCATGAGCAAGATAACTCACTCCCTTTTACCTCGAAAGAAGTGAATCCATAGCAAGAGGATGAAGATGGCTTGATGGTGAATAATCACGGTTACGACAGCTCTTGCAAAGGCTTTTGCGGACAACTCTACAACAACGACATAAGTTCCAAGAGAAAACGAAGAGTGAGGTAGGGATTTGAGAATTAGGTCTAAGACTCTTAAAGATAAGTTGGGCTACAAAAGATAGCAGGCCAAGGCTCAACCAGTAAAAGGCCCACCTAACATAACCTTTAGAAACTTTATTTATTTATTTAAAACATTTTAATTATAATACTCCTTTTTAATCCCCCGTACTATTTTCCCAAAATACTATTTATTAAAATAACACACAACAAACATCATAGCCATATATATATATATGTGTGTGTGTGAGTGTGTATGTGTTACAATCTCTCAGTTGTAGTAGTTGAAATAGGAAGAGTCAATACCAGCTTAATTAGATAATCAATCAAAAGATAAATAAAATATTTTCTTGTTTTCACCAATCCTTGATATAGCTAAGAAATTGTTGATAGATTTCTCAATTCAAAATGAAAATGAACATCAAGTTCATAATGTTGGGCTTGTATTCTAATAAGCAACTTCTCTTGTTCAGTAAAATCATTGGGATAAAACTTTATTGTCAATTCACAAATTTTATCCACATTGAGTAATTTGTAAAAATCTTCTCAATCTAAAGTTGAATTCAAAGTAAGCAATTCCACCATATTATCACAATATCTACTATTAAGCTCCAATAACTGAGTATCAAGTGTAGCAATTAATAAACAAATTAATGCGATAATAATGCTCACCTATAATATGATCAACATTTTATCTCAAGAACATTAATTTCATACTTCTCACAAGATATGACTTCCTTGAAAAAACTTTCCCAACCTCGATTCCCTTATTCTTTGGATCACATATTCAGCATTTAATATATCTTGATTCTTATATTACAAAGCATGACAAAGCTCATGGGTAATTACTAAGATATCTCTCATAAGATGTAATACAAAAATAAACTCAAAAGATGTGAGAATATCATAAACACTATTAGCATCACCACGAATGCTATAACAACCTTCTTTTGTAGCTTTTTGAAGAACTTCTCAAGTAATATCAAACATGCACAATAAGCTTTAAACTGAATTTGAGTGAGATTGTCATTGAGTTTCTATAGCTCTTTTTAAGGTGCCTATTTGATTGAATCCATACTACTTGCTTCAATATCATTACTAGAAATCAAATTTGTTATGATTGTCGCTTGAGCAACTTGTAATTGGTTATGTTACTTAGGAGACGTAGTCAAGACAATTATAATCAATGTTAAATTTGAAAAAATTGATGAACATGACTAACATCTCAAGTAGTTGCAACTAAAGTGAGTTGTAGCTAATGAGCAAGACAATGAATATAATTTGCATAATGACAATCTTTCAAGAACAAAGCTTGTAACCCATTCCATTCACCATGCATGTTGCTAGCTTCATCATACCCTTGACCATGAAAATTTTGAATTTCAAGACAATAACAAGAAATAACGCCTGAAATTTCTTTCTTCAATGTTAAAGAAGTGTCAGCAACATGAATGCGATAAGAAAAAAATCTCTCTTGAACATACTTATCTCTATCCACAAATCTCAAAAATATAGCTATGTGTTCTATTTTTGATTCATCCTTAGCTTCATCAATAATAAGACAAAATTTAGAAGCACCAATCTCTTCACATATTGCAACACATATCCTTCTAAACAAATTATACAATGTTTCTTTTTGAATATTAGGTGAGATATTGAGCATTTTCAAGGATAACATTAGCAACATTAGAATTATAAGAAGCTAAAAGCTTTATTAGCTTAAAAAATTTCTTTATTTAATGAATGGACTTTCATCCATTATTATAAAAATTGGACCGAACTAGTCAATCGAACTAATTTGACTGGTAACCAATTCAGTTAAACATTTGGATCGTTTGTGTAGTTGACTCGGTAAATACCAGTCAACTCTTCTTTGAACGAGTAAAACTTGGTGACTTGTTCGACCAATTATGTAGAGTTTAATACCTTCAATGTTAATTCTTAACAACCAATACACACTATTTGGTGTACTAATCTGACTTTTTAGCTAGACAGTAGCATTTTGCATTGCTCGATGGTATGAATTCAGTAGCATTCTATTTTGTAATAGAGCTCAAAGTCCAAATTTCTCACACAAAATCAGGAATAATATACGATGAAAATACAAAAAATGCATAACAACATTCGAACTTGAACCAACTATGTTGGAGGAATGTATCTTACCATTAAATTAAGATTATATGTCACTATATATAACACAAATATATTGTATATATCAATATATTATTTATGTTACTCTAAATTATACCAGTTCGTGTGATTCAATTAATGATTCACCGGTCCGACCATTAACCCATTGACTTAGTATCATTGCCAGTCAATGACTGGTTCAGTTTTGATAACGTTGCTTTCATCATTACTTCTAAAGGCACACGCGTGAATATGAGTCATCATATTGCATCAATGGAAGTCTTTAGCTGTAAGCTTTTGTTTGCAATAATTTTAGCACTTTGTCTATCAAATATTTTCGCAATAGGTTGAGATCGATCCATTAAATCAGTACAAAATTTTAGGCATCTTTTATGCAATGAATAAAGGCCAACTCCTTCTTGACATAAAAGTGCACAGTTCTTTCCTTCATTAACTTTTTTTTTTTCAATTTCTAAATCCCACTTTAGCAAAAGCATTTCTTCCATTATTTCAATCACCATGATTATTATTGAACAAGTAGCAAGGTAAACAAAATGCAGCATCTTGTGAGGTTAATATTCTAACCAACTAGAGAACTTTTTAAACCAAGAAGGTTGAAAATGTTGACAATTAATTCCAATATTAGAAGTTGGAAATATTTGTAGGTTGATCTAGTCCAAGTTTTATGTAAGCTATACGAATCTTGTCACGTTGGTCAACAGAATATTGCCAAATAGAACAACATTTTTTTGGATCTTTCTTTAGTAAAGAGATATTAACTTCTCCTTCTACTATAGAAATTTTGAATTGTTGTTCAATATTTTCTATTTATGTGACTTATGGAAGAGTTGATGAATTACTAGCTTGAGATTAAGGAGCTTCATTAGCTTTTCTTTTAAAATATGCATCAATGGTAGATAATTTTCCCATAGTGCTTTCTACAATAAAATATTTTAAATTTAATTTTTCAAAAATACTTAAAATAAGTCTAAACTAAACAATTGAAGTGGATCGAAGAGTCACTAGAAGAGGGATTGAATAGTGACCCTTGATTAATTTTTCTACATAAGTAAAAGGAATATTTCTAATTTTTTTATGCTCAAGCTATTTCTTGGCAATCAGAAGTTGGTTAGGAACAAGGAAAAACTTTCTCACACTTGAGTAACAATTAGCCTATGTAATCAATGCATCTTTAAGTGCTGAGAGGTTTCGTTATTAAAAGTTGTTTGCAAAATAATGCTTCTAGTGGTTATTAGAAGCTGGTTTTCTGTTATAGCAGTTTGTAATACCACTTCTGAAGAGTGAAATCAATTTAATCTGATCTAAAAAATTTAGGCTTAAAACAGAAAGATTCTGATTAAGATTTCTTTAAAATAGAAATTAGATTTCATGCATCAAACAACAATCTTAACAAAAACATAGGAGAAGCAAGTAAAAGAGGATACTGCATATAAAGATTTTTATACTAGTTCACCCCTTAACCTTGGGCTACATCCAGTCCCTACCTCCAATTGGATTTTCACTAGAAAACACACCAACTACATAGGTATTCTTTTTCCTCCAGCCTTTCTAGGCATTTACACCAGTATTCTTCTCAAGCCTCTACTAGTTACTTATAACACCAAATATTCTTTTCCAAGCCTCTTCAAGCTCCAACAGTCAATATTCTTTCCTTTACAAATCTATATTCTACAGGCTTCTCAACCAGTATTCTCACCTCTGTAGACTCTCATAATCCAAGTATTATTTTACAAGCCTCTCCAGGCTTAAACCTGTAGCTCAACAGCTGTAACAACGCACAACTAACTCAATTGTGCTCATAGACTCACTCTAGAAGCACTAGTCTTCTAACCGATCTTTCGAGTTTCCTCTCTCACTTTTTCATTTTTTGGTTTTCGATAGATCTATTTATTCTCTTTGTAAATAGTTAATGAATGGACACACAATGCTATAAAAAGATCTTACAAATAGTGGTAGACACAAAACTAGAGTATTTGGTTAAGGAAGACACTTTTATCAGAAGTAGATTTTTCTCTCTTTGGAAACACAGATTTCTAAAATTACACATAACTATTTTGTTTTCTTTCATTGCAATGAGCTCTTCAAAGGGAGGTTCTATTTATAGGCTTCCAGGTTTCAAACTAGTCATTTATGGCTGTCAAAGACAAATTTAAACTTAGTCAAATAGTCATCAGAAACTGAATGTGTTGTCCTTTTCATATAGTTGTGTGTTGTCTGGTTTGTCTTTTTTGCTGCTTTTGAATTCTTTTCCTCTGTGACTCTCTTTCTTTCTAGATATTAACAGTTACAATTTGAATTTGAGTACTTGATAATCGGTGTGAGCTAGATTTCTAATAGTTCGTTTATTGATAGCTTTTGAAGTCTATCAAGAATGTTGCTTTTGAAGACTGATTTCTGCATGATGCTTCTTGTAGATGCTTCTCATTATTGCAGTGCTTGTGCAACAGCTTTATCATCTTTTGGTCGCTTTGTTTGCATCAGTACTTGATTCAGGTAGATTCCTATTTCTAAACATGTAGTAGTTCAGTTCTGGGCATGTTGCTTCTGATATTTACAGATTTATAACTTCTAAACAATGCAAATATTAGTATCCCATTCTTTATTTAGTTTGGCATATTCTAATGAATCTTTTGATCATGTGTAGATTCTAATCTTGTTGCCCTTTGACCAAATCTATCTTCTGATCATGCTTTTGATAATACACAACTTTTAATCTTATTGCTCATTGATCTTCTGAAGGCATAGGCAGTCTGGTATGCTTGTGATCCGCCTCCCCTCTGATAAAGCTGCTTCTGATGAATAAACTTTGTTTTTGGATGCTAACATACTTCAAATTGATGCTTCTCAAGTTTGACTTATGCTCCTTGTGATGTTCTTCATGAAGTCCTATTCTTATAATCATATCTCAAAATAAACCATTGGTAACTTGAGATTAGAAGACTTAGCATTTGCTTATTGGCAGTTTGTTATTTGAAACTTAATCACATGAGAGATTTAGCCTCAATAAACACCATATATTGAAAATCTAAAATATGTTCTAAATAATAAGTCTAAATAGATTTTCACTTTTTTCTATATTTAAATAAGTCCATTTAATAGATTTTTACTTTTTAAAATACGTAAAATGTAATATGTTTTAATTTCTAAACAAGTTTAAATGGATTTTTAGACCAACGATATATAATGTTAAATATCACAAAGCAAAGAAATAATAGACAAAGAAAAAATATAATATATTAAATATTTCCAAGATTAAACAAGTCTAAACAGATTCATCTACAAGATTACAACATTAACAACACCATATTCTGAAAATGTAAAACAAATGTAAAATAATGTATAAACTAAACTAATTTAAACAAAATGTTTATCTTAAATCAATTTATTTTTTCATCTTAATAAAAATATTGATAGGGGATAGAAAGATAGATTTACACTTTGTTCAGAAAGGGGCACATAGCAATGGACAATGGAGGATAGTGGACTGGTAGTCGAACACTAAGATAGGTTGAGCCAAAATGTGAAAAAGGAAGAAAAAAAATCCGATAGGTATAATGTGAAAATGAAAGAAGGTAGTCTGATAGATTCTCAACTCTCAAGCTTTGTAACATGTCTGCAGCAATAGCTTTGTAATATGTCTTTTACATTTTCTATATTTAGATGTTAAAGTGTTAACTTTTCAAAGAAGTTTGTGTACAATATTATAATATACAATAATTTATATTATATCATATTATAACTTTAATATAATTATATATATAATATATATTAGTTCTGAAAAGAGGGGGCCATGTCAGCAAGACACATATAAGAAACTCATAGATATATCCTTTTTGTTTTTAGTGGAGACTATATGTATTCTTCATGAAAACAATTTTACTTGAGGCAGGTAAAATCACTATGAACGACAAAGTTCTTCTTCCAAGTATTTAACTTTGATTAAACTTGACATTTTATGTTTTTAACTCCTAATAGAAAATGAGTAGTGTGTGGATGTTGTGTCTAAATTTATCACTTCCTGTTTTTAACTCACACACACTCTCTTTTCAAGAGGTTTTTAACTTGAACCAAACTAAAAAGAAAATTTCAGATTGGTTTGAATCAACAGTTTGATTCAAATTTTAAAATTATAAACTCGATGTTATCAGTTCGGGTATCAGATTTAAGCATGTAAAATCCAAATCAACACAAAGCTATACTATATTAGAAAATTTTTAATTTTTTATGTTGTGTAATTTTATAATTCTATAATTTTATGTTATGTAATTCTATAATTTTACAATTTTTATGTTATGTAATTCTATAATTCTAACTTTTAATATTATTCCTTAGTTTTCTTTTGTTATATTACGATTTTCTATTTTTTTACATTTTTTTATATTTTTCATTGTTTTATTAGGTGATCCAATATGACCCGACTCGAACCAACTCACATGTAATTGGGTTGGTTTGGTTTGGGTTGCCAAATTTGTTTTGAAAAATTCAATCCAACTCAAATTGATTAATATTCATCGGTTAAAATCTAAATATCCCTTAAACTTGAACAAATCCAACTTGTGTCCACCCGTAGTTTTAATTTACCACTGGATTCGATATTTCCATTTTAGATAAAAAAAAAATCAGCAGATCTATATCTCCTTTTTTTTTTTTTAGCAAACTCAAATTTCTAAAAATTAATATAATTTATGACCAACAAGCTATGCGTACATAGTTTCGTTTAATGAGTCACAAATCACTTCTTATTATTTATTTTGGATTATTATTCAGATGTGGGTTTTGTTTTGGCATCCACCACACCAAAATTTTAAATAATTTCGAATTCATTTATTTTGACAAAAATTAAGCAGGAAGCTAGAAAGCTCAAATGATCATATACTTAAGTCCAGCATTTTAGTGGCAAAACAAAGAGTTGCTGTCAAAGTACCCACTTTTATTGCAACACTAGGGAAAAGTCATTTTCCACTATGATACACGAAATGCCTACCCTATTACCTAAAACAAAAAGTAGCAAGAGACAAGGAGCAAAGTTGGTTGACACTCAACAACATTCTAAGGTTGACACTCAACAACTAAAAACTTGAAGTGGGGTGAGTCGATCCATACGGTATATGAACATTCTAATTTTAGTGCGAATTTACTTATACCGATCTTTTCAACGCATTTCAATATTGTTTTATTTAATACGCATCACTTGACATTTCTTCCACTATTTGCCTCACTTTATTTGTCAAGCACGTCCTCGGCATGTGTTTTGTCCAATTTATTTTAGCTTTTTTTTTAAAGGAGTTGTGCGAAAAAAATTGGATTTTTTTTTATTTTCAATTTTTTTAATGAACAAAGTAAAAAAATGAATTTTTGAAAAAGTTAGTTTTATTAACTTCTACCTTTTCTTTTTCTTTTTTTATTTTAAATCTCAAGATCCAATAACATACTACTGTAAAAATTTTAACCTTAAAATAAAGTTTAAACTTAAAAATTATAAAATTGCCAATTAGATGTAATTTTAAAACTCTTATTTTTAATTCTACCATTAAAGTAATTTTTGAACACTAAAAAAGAGTTATGTCAAATGCTACCTTAAATATGAATTCAAACTTTAATTAGAATGCATTGATAGTAAAAAAGTTTTTTATACTATTATCTAATCACAAATGATTGTGTAAGATAAATTTATTGATTTTTATAATAACTACTTTAAAAATCATATCTAAGATGGTTTCTTATTGGTTAACACATTGTAAAAATCTTTACACCAACAGTATATAAAAATTAAACTCAAATGTTAAAGGTGTGATATAGAAAATTTAATGATAAATAATTCGTTCACGTTAAAATATAATATATATTAATATTAGTTATAAAAAATATTTAAGCAAAAAAAGTTATATGAAATAATATATATATTAATATTTAAAAGATTATAATGCATTTGAAAAAATAATAAAAGAAAAATAACATAATCTAAACTTTTATAAAATCAAAAAATGTGCTCACGCAAGACTTTCTACAATTAGACTAACACAAATACATGGGTAAGGATAAAGTTATATCAATTTAGTATGAGAGACCTAAAAGGTGAAAAAGTTAGAAGCCCTATGACCAAGGATCAAAATCTTCTCCTTTGGGATAAAACAGAAGAGTGTCCTGTCTAATATATCTTAATCATAAATTTAAAGTAATTCTTGATTAATGGTTGACATTACATTTAACACCATTTTGCTAAACAAAATTAAAAGGGACAAAATATACCATGTTTAGGTAGTTTAGTGTTTCACCCATCAAAATTATGTCCCATACTTCCCTTCACTTCAATTGAGCAACTAAACAAATGATGCATCATCCCAATCTGATTGTCACCTAATCTCTTTTATTTGTTTTTCCCCTTTTCAATCACGTTAGCAACCTTACTCTCTTACGTTGAAACCAACTCATTCAAACCCAACTCCTTTTCCTGCAGCATCATCACCTAAAACCTGCATAGCCATTCTGTCTCTTCCATGAGAAAACCAAGTTCTGTTACATAGTGTGTTTTACTCTTTTGTAGTTAATGGAATGTTGTGTTTTGTTAAATATGATGTGAGCCATTGATCAAGAATCACTTTTTATCTACTGTTAAAATGTATCAAACAGGATACCCTCATGTTTTATCCAAAAGGAAAGGACCTCAATCCTTGTGATCAAGCATACATGTTATTTTAAGGTGAATTTGAGATGTATTAATTAATCTAAGGAGAATTTGATATGTCTAATGTAGGAATGACAAAAAAAATTGCACCTATGGATATTCATGAGTAAAATTTGCTACAAGTTGAAAATAGATAACCTAATGGGTACTAGCTTATTAACAGGAGCAAGGGCAGATAGTAAGGTACCTGTACCTGTGAATATCTGCAATTTAAAATTACTTAAATATCCTTATCATGTACAAAGCAAGTTACTTTAATTTATATTTCAAAATTATTTATTTTTAGTATAAATACATGTTCAAAAATATTTATTTTTAGTATAAATATATATTTTAAAATTAATTATTTTTATTTTAATTTTATATTTTACTTCTTTAAAATTTTATATTTCACCAAATATAGATAGATACATGTGGATACTTGCAGATACTTATAAAATTCATAGATATCCGCTTAATAGATACTCATGCTAAAACTAGTGGGTGACGAGGGGCTATTACTTGTACTTGCTCGCCCCTCTGCCATCCTTTGTCTGATTCATACTCAAATGTAGATGATTTTTTTTTTGGTGAATTGCTGCTTTCGAGACAATGTTAAGCACAATGGATAAAAGTGGTGATACCTATAAAGACTCCAATGTTTAAATCAATAAAAATTTAATGAAACAACTATATAACAAGATACACAAGATGCTTGATTGTTAGAAGAGCTTAAGTATTTATAAGCGTGATATTGCTAGCTAATTAAGAAACATGGGTGATTACCCATCAATAGCCATATCTTAGCAAGATATCTGGGGAGTTGTTAGGATATTAAACTTTGATTCGAGGTCAAAGTAGATTCCTAGAAGAAAAGGGAGAACAGGAAATAGACCTAATTCTCATTGCCTTCTGTTAGACTAATACAATGGATATTTATAGTAGCATGATGCACACAAGTTACCCTAGAATATTGTTGCTACAATACAATAACAGAACCTAACAATTTCTTAACAAACTAGCAACAGAATGCATAAACCAGCAATAACAGATTCTAGAACCTAGCTGACTCATAATTCTTATTATTGATAAAAGATACCACTAATATTCCTTTTGGGCCTAACAGTCAAAATAAATTGGATCATAACAAGAGTCATCGAATGTCTAGAAACCTAACCTTAGATTGACGATTAAGGTTGCTCCTATCATTTTTTATGGGAGATTGATGTGATAGGGTACATGATAATGTTACAAGTGATGTGCTTTTATGCTTTTGAGAGTACAATATCTCTTAAATGCATGATTTGACTAGTTTAAAATTATACTTTCACCTCAATAATTTATATAATAAAATTAATATTATAAGTCAATACTGATTACATAAGTACAATTCAAATTTTAATTATAAAATAACATTAAATACACTTAAAAATTACACTTAGTTTTGTTTCAAAAACTATTTAATCCAAAGAAAAAAAAACGTTTACTTTATTTTTACGTTTTTTTTTATCCTGCCATCCATCTTTCTATACATGCTGTTAGAACAACTCTTTTGAAACTAAAATTCTGAAATCCTGTCTCTTCTCTTATACGATTAGGACCACCCACCGCTCTAGATGCTGCTGTGTCACCACGTCATTTCGAATCTGCATACATCTCACTGAGTCATGAGATTAACGCTTTATCTTATAACATATTCTATTTTCAAATCGTGCAATAAAAACAACAAAGAAGAAAAGGAATAGTCTCCGAAATGCTCGGACAATCCCACGATAGATTTTGATCAAAACGTTCGTCCTTGTCCAAAACTCATCTCTCATCTGGTCACGAGTCAACAACTTATATATATGGTATACCCGCTGTCACGAAGCGAGTTCTCACCCGCCACCAAGCTGTGACGTTGTTCCCTCGATTGTCACCAATGTCACGTGCCGCTTGCACCGCACATATGACACAGCATCTATCTCTTAAGCGTTACGCGCGCCTGAACACGGAGTACCATTGCCAAATATTCCTTTTATAAAAAAAAAAATAAAAAAATCCCCTTTTCAAAGGTCAAAGAAAAATTAAACAGTTGTTATTTTTTCTACTTTATTTTAACACTAGTATTTTAATTTGTGTATTATACAAAATAAATATTTATTTTATATAACTTAAATTTATAATAAATAAATATTTTTAAATATATATATTATATTATAATTAAAATTTATAATAAATAAATATTTTTGAACATATAGATTATATTTTAAATTTATAATAAATAATTATTGTAATATAATATTAATTTTTAATTAGGGATTTTTTCTTTTAAAAAATATTAAGATTCAATTTAGAATTAAAAATATTGAAAGTAATAGATTGAAAGTGATAAGAAATTAAAAATTTCTAAAAATACTCTCATTAAATAATGGTAGCTAAAACACTATCGTTAAAAATAATAATTAAACATTATTGTACAAGATAATTATTCTCATTTAATATATAACGTGCATATAATTACCTTCTTGTATTGCAAGAATATCTGTTCACTTTAAGAATAAATGAAAATTGCACAAAAAGAGAGAGAATATATGCGGGAGAAAGGGATATTATGTGAAACCAAAACTGCTTTTGCTTTGAATTTAGATTACATTTATATAAAATAGTTGTTTTTTTTTTGGTGGAAGTATATAAAATAGTTATAGACCATGTAAAAAAGAGTGTTATTGGCCAACCTGATAATTAACGGTTCAAACTTCTCAAAAGAAAAAATCATAATGATGAGACTGTATTGGCGGCGAAAGATGTAGAAACCTATCAAAAGGAATTGGAAATTTTTTTAATAATAAATATTAAACCATAATAGTTAAATACATTATATTATTTATTTAAGTTATATTATTTATTTAAGTTATATTAAACCATAATGATTTTAAGAGTTTAATGGTCATGTACTGTCAGTGTAAAAAAATTTACACTGTCAACCAATTGAAATTTGTTGTTAGTATAATTTTAAAGTATTTATTATAAAAGTCAACAAGCTAACAATAAATAGTAGTTTATGATTAGATGACAGTGTAAAATTATTTTATAATGTTTGTATGATCTGTTTTCTCTAGTTTTAATTGGTAATAATGTGGCTCATTTCGATGCTTTACAACGTGGGCTCGTTACAACTTACTCATCACAGAAAAGTTTATTATACTACCACAAATAAATCTTTAGTGACTTAGCCATCATTTTTTTTTTTCGAAATATAGAATCGAACAAAAATTATTCTCTAAAACATTGTAGTCTTCAACTCTTCATAACAAATTAATAATAGACCCCAAAATTATATGATCTACGAAATATGGGCGCGTTATCATTTTTCAATAAAAAAGATAATCAATACAGGTCTTAATTTTACAACATATTATATTATTATATACTTGTATTAAGTATATTAAGAGGAAAAAATGAATTAACAAAATGACATCATTATGAAAAGGAATATATATCCCCCATCCAATTGCTTATGTAGTAGTATCTAAAAAGTTGGAAAATTTATAATCAAAACTTTTGAATTATATTATGTATAATTAAATAAATAAACTTTTTTAACATATGTAACTGACATAAATTGTTAAGCATAATTTATAATGTTTTGAAAGCTTTTAAACTTAATTTAATAAATTTTATAAAACCCTTATTAAAACAATTTCTTAATTTGATTTGGTAAGATTTACAATTAAGTTTATAAATAAACTATCTTGTTATACGTTTTTATTGAAAAATATTCAATTAAATATTTATCAATTGTACCTGTTTTCAAATTAATTTATTTTAGAATTTAATAAGTATGCTCTGTTAACATAAATTTTTTAAACTATCAATTAATCAAAAATTATTTTTGCTATGAGTTGCAAGATAGTTATTATAAAAGTTAACAAATTTATTATTATAATTGGATAACAGTGTAAAAGACTTTTATGTTGTCAATGTATATATTATTTATTCTTTATTTTAAAAATAATTACTTTATATAGTATTTTCTTAAATTTTTAAAAGAATATTTTTTCATAATTAATCCCGTATTTAGCACTATTAAATTACAAATCGAATGATTAAAGACGTGCTCTCGTGTTGACTCGATATATTTAAGTATCAAACGAGATTTATCTAGACCCATCAAGAGAAAGAAAATTGACAAAGAGAAAAAAAGTCAAAATTTTCATCTTTAATGGAAAAAGTTAAAAAATAAAAACTAATAACGACAAACTAAGATAGGTGAGGATAACTATTTTTATCTTATTTTAATCATTTGTTTAATGTACTAATATAATAAATTATTTTCTTTTTTACTTTTTTTTTTAAATATTATTTTTTTTCTTTTTATTTTCTCCTCAAATGGGTAAATAATTTATGGTAAATTCAAAAATTTCAAATTACCGACAACCAAAAAGTGTTAATCACGTGAATCATGATGCCATAGAGTTAACTAACTCTTATTTTTTGAATAATCATATTATTAGTATGAAGTACTTACCGGTTTTGCCGATGATTAATGTCTATCAGAGAACCTGACTAACTATCTTTAGTGAAGTCTCTTCTCCCAACTATTTTTTTTTTCATCCACAAGGCTCGAACCTCAAACCTTGTTAAAGGGATCCAAATATTTGTTATTGATTTTCTACTAAAATAAATTAGAATTATCCTCATCTGTGAAAAATAAAATAAGAGTAAACACCTAATTTATTTCATATAAAAAGTTATTTGAATCACTTTAGTTTCAAAAAGTTATTAAATAATAAAAAATAGGCTATTTTATGCTGTCATTTAATCACAAAGAGTAAGTTTATTAACTTTTACAATAATTATCTTAAAAGTTATATCAATGGAAATTTCTGATGATTAATAGTATAAGATATTTTACATTGATAATATATAACTATTAAACTCTAAATAATATCTTAAATTTACAAATATTAAACTCTTTAATCCTTCATACATAATAATTAATATTTAAAAAAACAAGTGTATATTAATTTAATCCTTGAAAATGTTATTATTATCCAAATTAATTTCTTAAAATGTTAATTTAAATAAATAAAAAATTAAAATATTTCACGTTTATAATTTGAAAGAATTACTGATTAAAATTAAATTAAATCGAGCGATTATTTGTAGAAATTAAATTAAGTGTTTACTCATAAAATAAAAAAAGAAGACGAGTATTCAAAGGGTCTAAAACGACGTGCGAGGAGAGGGAGACGGACAGCAAGGAGTTCGATGAAAATACCGCATAGAAATGGGAACAGGCTAGGCTACGAAATGGAATATCCAACAGCATATGGCACAGGGGAAGAATATTCGTGCGGAGATCCGTGGGGCGACTTTGGGTGCAAGCAATAAATAACGCACCCAGCCAAGTCTTAATTCTCATCACCACCATCGCAACCCGCACAAACCTTCACCTTCCTCACGACCCTCTTTCTCTCTTAACACCCAAATGGCTCTCAAGGCCGTCCATGTCTCCGACGTCCCTTCCCTCGACCTCGTGCCCGAAAATGCCTCTCTCGCCCTCTGCTCCTCCCGCTTCCCCAACGGTACCTAACCAACACTTCTTTTTCATTCCCTTTTTTTAAGGGGCACAGTTTTACATGTGCTTATGGTGTTGAATTTCGCATAAATTATCGAAATAAATCTTTAATTCTGATCGGAAAACAACGTCATCTAAATTTTGTATTCTTTTTAATGAAATTAATTATTAATAACATCATATTATTTTAACACTATTGTTTACAGGGGTGGAGATGAGTCGGAGTGGGTTCAAGATGCCAAAGTTCGTCGTGATCGGACACAGGGGTAACGGCATGAACGTTTTGCAGTCTTCCGATCGAAGAATGAGAGCCATCAAGGAAAATACAATCATGTCCTTCAACGCCGCTTCCACTTTCCCCGTCGATTTCATCGAATTTGATGTTCAGGTAACCAACCACTCTTTATCTTTTCCCTCCCTCCCTCCTTCAGCAACCGCATAAAATAAAATTGAATCACCGGAGAGAAAAAATAAAAAATTAATATGCGGCCGTTCTGCGTCGCCGCGTACGTACACCTTCTTTTGTCGTTTTCTCTTCCGGCTTCCCGTTTTGCCCCCGTGGCGTTTCCGTAAATAAGTCGCGTTTCTTGGCCTTTTAAATATGAGATGTGATAACATATAATAATCCTTACAACACATCATTTATTATATTTTAAAAATTATACTTATATAATAAATTTTAAGTTTAATTATTTTTTTTATCTCTATAATTATGCAGATTTTTTTCTTTTGATTTTTATAGTTAGAAACAATTTATTTTAATTCATATACATGTATTTTTGATATCGGTTTAATTTTTGTTATTCTAAATCGTCACAAATTGAATAAAAAAGATCAGAAAATGTTAATTTATAGTAGTTTTACACTATTAATTTTTATTTTGATGACAGATACTAAACCGATATCAAAAGTGTATATATAGGAATTAAAACTAATTATTTCTAACTATAGAGACTAAAAGAAAAAATTTGCACAATTATAAAGACAACAAAAAAGGTAATTAAACTTAAATTTTACAATTAAGAGAAAAAAAAACTTCTTTTTTCTCTCTCTTTTTCTGATAATTATAAAATTTATTAATTTGTCGTACAATTTCTTGTAAAAATATCATTTCCCTTTAAATATTATCCTGAAGTCCTAAACGAACTGCTTTGTTCTGTTGAATCAGTACTGATTGGCTACTTGCTTGGTTTTTTCCTTTTTTTTTGGGTGCGTGGCTTTTTTTCCATATAAAAAAAAATTGAAGAGAAAGAGACCGAACAAAAAAAGTTAAAGCAAAAATGCACGTGTGGTTTTTTGTAGGTGACGAAAGATGACTGCCCAGTCATTTTCCACGACGACTTCATCCTCGCCGAGGAGAATGTAAGTTCCTTTTGTTCTTCTTTTTTTCTTGGCTTGTTTTACTAGTGTCATAAATTGGTTGATTTTGAGTTTTTTTTAATTGAGAGTGTATTGGGGTGTGTTGTAGGGTATTGTGTTGGGGAAGAGAATCACGGAGCTGAGTCTGTCCGAGTTCCTTTCCTATGGGCCTCAGAGAGAGCCCGGAAAGGAGGGAAAGGTTTTGCTTAGGAAAAAAGATGGGAAGATAATGCAATGGGACGTTGAACAAGATGACTCGCTCTGCTCTCTCCAAGAAGCATTTGTTAAGGTGGAACCCACTCTGGGATTTAACATTGAGTTGAAATTCGATGACCACATTGTCTATGAACAAGATTATCTCGTCCATGTCCTTCAGGCCATCTTAAAGGTAACACAAAGTTAATGTTAAGCCTAAAATGTGTTTTAGATTTGGTGAAAATGTGGTTTTAGTCCTTATATTTTAAAAGTGGTAGTTTTAGTCTTTGTATTTTTTAAATACGATGGGTTTCAACCGTGATTAATTCAAAAAAAAGTATAGGATTAAGAACAAAATCTATCATATTTCAAATAATACGAGTCAGGAGCAAAATTTACTGTATTTGAAAATTACTGAGAGTCAGGGACAAAATTCTTCATATATTTCAAAAATACAAGGACTCAAATCATTATTTTTAAAATTTTGGAGTAAAATTAATTTTAAGCAAATTTTAATAGAAATAGAAATAAAACACATTTTAGCCTAACTTTAATTATACGGTCAAAAGATTAGTTTTCTTTTTACTCTGTTGCTCTTGATACATAACATATTATGATTGTGATGCTTAGTGTTTGTGTTAACTTGATTAACTTTGATTGTGGGACAGGTTGTGTTTGATTATGCCAAGGACAGGCCTATTATCTTCTCATCTTTCCAGCCAGATGCAGCATTGCTCGTTCGGAAATTGCAAAGCAACTACCCTGTTAGTTCTTGGAGCCTTTTTAGTTGTTTCAGTTTGGAGGGGTCAAAGTTGCTCCTTGGTTATTTTATAATTTTTATTTCTTTAACTTGAGATTCTAATGTGGTTTTGTTTGGAACCAGGTGTTCTTCTTGACAAATGGAGGATGTGAAATATACGAAGATGTGAGGAGGAACTCATTGGAGGAAGCAATGAAGCTCTGTTTGGAGAACGGATTGGAAGGAATTGTCTCCGAGATTAAAGGAATATTTAGAAATCCTGGAGCAGTAACTAAGATCAAGGACTCCAATCTTTGTCTCCTTTCTTATGGCAAATTAAAGTATGTGTACTTTTAGTCCTCTTTTATTATTATTATTATTATTGTTGGTTAATTTTTTTTAATATTTTGGCTAATGATTATTTTTGGCATTACAGCAATGTTCCAGAAGCAGTTTACATGCAACATCTAATGGGAATCGATGGGGTAATTGTGGATTTGGTTCAAGAAATAACTGAGACAGTTGCAGATATGATAAAGCCAACTAAGGTTGTTGGTGATGGAGAGGGTTTGACTGAGGGAAGTATGGAGGTGCAGGTGAACTCAAAGCCTCAATTTTCGCAGCAGGAGCTGTCTTTTCTTTTAAAGCTCATTCCGCAATTGATACAGATTTGAAGAGTAGAAGGGAAGGCATTTCGTGCGGCTTTTAATTGACTTTGCCTTTCACATATATACAGATACTGTGGTGGAGTATGTAGGAGTCTTGCCTTACGTTTTACTCCCTTTTTTTTTTAACACAAAACAGTGCTTTAACCCTTGTACATATATGTTTCTTCTTTTCACTTGAGGATAATGGAAAGAATGATTCTGTATCAACTTATAGTTTGGCGGTTCTCCTGCAAATGTAGTTGACAGATGCTATGCTATCTTCATTGTATCAATACTATTACACGGTGGCATTCTTGTCCACCATTGCTATGTGAAAATACGGAAACCTTGTCTCTTCTTGTTTGTCTTCGCCATTAGCTTCCTGTTTGGAGCAAGGAACTTTGCTATGATTATTTTGTTAGTCTCCTAATTGCAAATATTTTATTTCCCGTCCTAAGGTTATTATAAAAGGTTTAATTTTAATTGTTAGTATAAATATTTTTACTATGTTAATTAATTAAAAATTATTATAAATATAGTTTTTAAGATAATTATTACAAAAATTAACAATTTTAATTATATGGTAATCCATTATTGAATATATTCTAATTAAATTTTATTATAAATGTTCTAAAATATTCTTCTCCTTCCTTCTCCAAATCATACTTAGCTTCACTCATGGATATTAGTTGCTTGACCAAGCATTCTAACTAGTTCCTTTTAAAAAAAAGGTTAAAGTATGGACTAATTTTTCGATGGACTACGTGTCCATGTGGTTTACGACAGTGTTTTAAAATTTGGACCGGTTATTGACCCAGTTTAGGTACCAGGTTAATGAGTTACTGGTTGAACTAGTGAGTTAATGGTTGAACTGTATGAATCAGTCTATATATTAAATATGTAAAATTTATATGCAAGATATTGTATATAAATAAATTTGCTTTAGCTCTACTAAATGAATGCGTTGGCTTTAGTGGTATATTCTCATTTGGCAACTCAAGGGCCTGGTTTCTAGTCCCAGCTGGTGCAAAGTCTTAAATGGTTAATAACAGGTATTCCCGCTTTCCTTGTATCAGCTTCAAATTTCAAATTCTTTTGCAGCCAGCTGGTGCAAACCAGGTCGGACCGGCCTTAAAACACTGGTTTACGGTGGACCAGTGTCTTTTACCTGACTGATATAAGTTTTTTTTTTCACAAACTATTTTTTTTAACATGAATTGAAGTTAATGCCCTTTATAAAATAAAGGAAATAGGAATCGATTTTTGAAGCTGGTGTTTGTATGCTTCTGGACATCTCTAGGACGCGGTGGACTGCCACCTGACGTCCTCGCCAATGTGTGCGCCGTTGCAGACTCCAACGTCCTCGTCGTCGTGCGTGGTGTCACGGACCCCGACGTCCTCACTGCTATATGTGCTATCATGGGCTCCGACGTCTTGGAACGAAAGCTCTTCATCTGCGGGGTGGGACACCACCACCGACGACCTCCGCTTTCTGTTTTCCGCCTCTGTCGATCTCGAGGAGTCATGATCCTCGACAAGGCATCGTTACAACCCAAATGCGATCAAATTGGTGACAATTTCTCACCCTTCAATCAGTTTTCCTCGATTTCTCGCCAAAAAAAATATCTAGAAAAAAAAACTAATTAAAATAGTGAGGGGTTGCTGCTCTAGCACGGCACAAGGCCAAGTCTATGCCCATCTCAGAGGCCTTCCATCTCGTAAGGGCTATGGCTGTTGATCTTTCTTCACATACTTAATACTATGAAATGGTTATGCTTCTTGAGAGGTAGGTGGACCAGACACCAAAGTCTGGGTTAAGTTTATTTTGTATGCTAAGCCCCTATCCAACTTCTAAATTGTTATTTTTTGAATGAGATTCCATTCCACCTTTTGTGCTCAATGCTAAAAGGCTTGGTGACAAGAAAAAAGGAGAATAAGAGGTGTTGGACTGTGAAGATCGGAAGTCTGTGGGTGTATCAGATGGTAAATGTGATTAACTAAAAGGGGCAAATATGTAAACTACATATAAACTTGAAAAAAAAAATAATAAATAATAATTGTGACAAAAGGTTGCAAGTAATTGATTAAAACCTTTGAATATTCTAACAATAAATTACGTATAATAGACTATCATAAACCATATTCTATACTGGTCCTACGGTAGCTTTAGTCTTTTAATTTTCATAGCGTGTTCACTTTCTTTGCTCTTTTGTAATCAAATTTCTCAGCTGCCTAGGTTGTGCTATATATTTTAATTTTCTTCACTTTTTATTTTAATGTTTGGCTTCTTATTTATTTATAATTTCCATGTATTTGTTAAATCGATATATGCTTTGAAGAAAAAAGATGGATATTTTTGCTCGTTCATAACAATTTTCGGTTAAATTTTATAATTTCAAAAGAAAAGAGAATTGCTATAAATTATTGAATGAAGAGAAGTAGTATGCTTATTTATTTGAGGTGTTAATCATCAAAAGATTATTAAATTAGATTGGCAAAATGCATTTTATCCTCCGAAATGTTATCTATACTACTCATATCCGATACTATCAATAAAATGAGTTTTCCTCCATTTGGCCATTTTTCACTTTTTTTTGTCATGTACTTTTGTTTGTATTAACAAGTTTCTTGTGTATTGCACAATATTTATAAATAAACATAAAAAGTAAAACTATAAATTTAAATAATATTTAAGGAAAATTATTTATTATTGATAAAAAATATATAAAATAAAATATTAAAAATGAGAAAAAACATGTGATTGTGTGAGAAAAATAATATGTATAGAATTTTTTTTTAAAATAGGAATTAAATTTATAATACAAAGATAAATTTTCAATAAAATGTGTTATTTATACAATAATTTATACGATATAATTTTCTATGTCAATCTCTTTCTATCACAGTATTTATTATATTTCATATTCCTTTCTTTTCTTTCCTTTCTCACTTTTAGTTGTAAAATCTATTGTACAACTTATTGTACAAATAACATTTCTCATTTACAAATATTGATTAAAAACAACTTCATCTCCTCAATTAGTGTGTTCTATCAAACTTATAATTTAAAATTAAGAAAATAATCTATGTACTGATAATAAAAAAGATTTTATATTGTCACTTAATTACAAATTGTCATGTATGATAATTGATAAGTTTATTAACTTTTACAATAATTATTATAAAAATCTTACATACCATAATTTGTTATTAATTGACATTATAAAATTTTTTATATTGAGAATGTATAGAAATTAAACTCTTTAAAATTACATTTTTACGTAAGTTATTCATTAAATAAATTGCTCCAGGCTAGGAGGAACATTTATCTCGTGAACATGGCTCATGAGTTGACGCAGTCAGTGCAGCAAATCTTAAGGAGCTTCAAATTTGCCTCTCCCCGCTAGGGTAGTGGCACAATCTCTAGAAACTCCATATCCCACAGCATCTCCAAAATTTTGAGAATAAAGGATTCTATGATGTGATAAACATCAATCCCAAATAATAGGAAAGCATCTCAGTTGGATTGCTTATTAAGCAACCATGCACTGATGCACCTTCTTTAAAATAAACACATGGTTAAATATCCTAGGACACATTGTCCATTCCTACATGTTCTTAATTTAAAAATAAAGCATCTGAGTATATTTTTTAGATACGGGATACGCACTCTCACTCACTTTGCCGGATCACTTACACTAGATTTGGATTTGTGAAAATAGAGCTAGAAGGAAATTGAGGAAAAGAAAATATAATGAAATATCACATTTTTATTATTTGTTTAAAAAGAAAAATAGGGAAGAGAGAAATTTTCTTTTGTGAAATTCACAAAAAACTTCTCCCCCTCACTATCAATGAAAGCGATAGAGGGGACTTGCTTTTCATTTTATTTTAGTTATTTTTTAAATTAACATAAAAAATAAAAATAATGAATAATTTTAAAATTAAGAAAAATAATAAAATAAATAATTTAACCTTTCTGAGTTAAATTTATTTTTTAGAATTTATTTATTTGTTTTTACTCTATTTTACTCATCTAAACTAGCTTAATAACTTGTGTCCTGTAAGGGTGTTGAGTTTATATATATTTTTTATATTATTATGAATTTTAATGTATTTTTTAATTATTCTTAAAATAATTATAAATATTGATATATATTCAAATAATTTTATATTTTTATGTATTATATCATTTTAATTTATATAAATAGTTTTTTAAAATCTATTATATTTATAAATATATTTGTATTTGTATATAATTTAAATATATACATAATTTTAATATGAAATAGTAATAATAAAAGCTTTTTTATTACATTTTGTAATTATTAGTTTTTCATTAAAAAAATGTTTTCAACGTAAAGAAAAGAAAGAAATGACTGACATTAATTATAAAAAGAAGATTTGTGAGTATTTAAACTATTATAATAAAAAAATTAATGATGAATAGAGAGATAAGATAATGCATGTATAATAATATTGTTAATCTTATTTTATTTTGGCTAATAACTAAGACTCATAAATTTTTCTATAGTGATTTCGAGTTAGTCTAATTTATTTCTAGTTCTACTTTCGTGTACCATTTTTATATACTTTTATGCACAGAAAATAATTAGGTTCCTTTAAACATGTTATGCATAAAAGCGAAACTTGATATACTCAATATATTGTTATTGGACACAACCAAGAATGAAATGACACATCATTAAAAAAATTTAAATATAAAAAAAAGTAACTTCTCTAATACGCGTTTATTTGGGTGGGTACCAATACTCGACGAATACATTTTAAACATATATACAATCAAAATTTACTTAATTAGTGACATGGAAATACCAATTTTTTTTATGGTTAGGGTCTGTTTTATTTTTAATTGTCGATTGGTCTTTCAACATTAAAAGTTAAAGAATATAAATTTTAAAATCAACTTTGTAAATGCAAGGGTAGAGAGTGTGAAGAATTGACAAATGAACTCTTCTTGTTCCCTAATCAATAGCTTGGTGTTAGAAAATTACCATTTCATATTGAGGGCATGACTAAGTTGTTTTAACATCAATCTTAGTTAAGTTTTTACTTAATACATATCTAAATGACAACAACGAAGTGGTGGTGAACGTGGTCAATGAATTTGGTTATCAATTTTTCAGTTTTGTCCTTTCAATGAGTTCTCATTATATTGTAATTGTCTTTATTTTTTGAAAATTAGTGTATTTAAGTTGATTATTCCTAATTTATATAGTAGGTTAAATATATATGAACATAAATTAACATTTTCTAGGTGAAGAGTGATATCGTTAACTTATATTGTATAATTAGTTATGGATATATGTGTTTAATTAAATGTTATAGTATGAGTTTAAGTTGTTTGATAAAATGTCTTAAGTCAAAATGTATTATTTTGGTGACCTAATCTGGTGGCTTCCATTCAAGTCTAGGTAGTGATGACGTGGTTGCAAAAGCAAAAAGGCAAACACATACTTAGTAATGAAATGAAGTTGGGTGATCAAAGTCAACTACTTGCCTACATGTGTTTATAATAGTGAGTCTCTTTGATGTGAAATATTCAAAATTAATGAAACTTTGTATTTCAAGAAAAAATATTTATTACATGCATTTGAAGTAGCAATGGTCTTAAAGCTTACAAAAGAAATAATTAGATGCTAATTGGCAAGGAACATTGATTGATGTTATGGAAATCCTATAAATTAACACTAATTGACCTATTGATTGAATATATTATTTATATAATTACAAATAATGGATTGATTGAATTCAATCTTTAAATCATGAAATCAATTATTGGAATCATTGCAATACTCAAATCATAAAAAAGATTAGTTAGTTGAAATCTATAAGCAAGGTTATAATTATTTTAACTATGCATGCTATGAATTAAAATATATTTTTTATTTTGGTAGGAAAAATAATCTTCAAAGTGATGTCATATGAAATACACATACACTTCTAAATTAGTTGTGCACAGTGCATTCTAACTGGTAACTAATTTTTGATAAGCATTCACCTATAAATTCAATTTGTATTAGGATCATTTTGTTTTTTGATTTAAATTGATGAAGAGATAAAAAAATGAGCTAGTTGTGGGTACTTATAGATTAAGTGATATTTTTGTATGATTTTTAAGTTTATTTAAATTTTACTTAATTTAAATTTGAATTAATTATGTTAGTAAAATATTTATTATGAATTACATGATTGATAATAGTAACAATAATAATGTAACTTGGTAAATGTCAGAATTTGATGTAATGAACATAAAACATTAAAATTTAAATTGATGCAAACAATAATAAAATATATTATAATTTATGTAGAAAATTTCTAATTTCATGCTGGAATGTGATATAATTCACATTGGTAGATTCATAATAAATATTTATTATAAAAATTTGTATAATTTATTTATTATTTAATGAGTTTAATAGCTATGCACTATCAGTGTAAAAAATTTTACACTGTCAACCAATCAAAAATTAGTTTTACTGTGACAATTTTAGGGTGGTTATTATCAAAGTTAACAAACTTACCATATATTTTGAGTGTGATTTTAAGTATAAATTATTTTTTTTAGTTTTAATTTAAATACATTAAGTATAGAATCACATGGGAAGTCTCAATTTCCTTTGATAATAAATGTAAAGGATATATATATATATATATATATATATATATATATATATATATATATATATATATATATATATAGGGTCAGGCATTGACACCAGGTGTCAAAGTTAGTCAAATTACACCTTCAATAACTTTTTGTAAAATGAAAATTTAACCAATCTAACCATTGAATTGTGTGATATTATATTCATGATCATGTATATCAAATTTCACATAATTTGGACTTTTCTAGATATGTAATCTAATATTGAATATTTACATATATTTTAATCTTTTATTGTACGTTAAAATAAAGTGATGCAATGAACTATTAAATAATTTTGGAATTGTGTAAAATTTTGTATACTTAATCTAATGAATAAGAACATCAAATTTAATTAGATTGATTAAATTTACATTTTACAAAAAGTTATTAAATGTGTAATTTGACTAACTTTGACACCTAGTGTCAACGAATCCTAACCCTATATATATATATATATATATATATATATATATATATTACGTTTGATTGATTTAGTCATAATTTAATTTAGTGTTAAAGACTTACATACAAATTATTTCTTATTTTTAATTTATTACTTTGTGTAAGTTTTATAATTTAATTGTGATAGTCTGGATATGAATCACATTAATTATAATTTGATTTGATTTAAATCAAATATTATTCATTTATAGAATTGTATTTATAAGATGTTAAAATTTAATGAGAAAGACAATTAAAAATAATTTTTGATTAAAAATAAATAAATTTTGTGTTGAAATGTGGCATGATTCATATCAAAGACAGCACCAAAAATATCTAAGAATATACATCTAGGTTTTGTCCATAATAATAATAATAATAATTAATGGAATGATTTGATTTAAGTAATTATTAATAGCATAACTAATAATTTGTGGATTTATATTTTAATTTCATATGTAATGTGCACTTATTTTTAATATTTTAATCTTGTAATTAATTGCATAAATTTTAAAATTTCAATATATTACAATTAATTAAATAAAGTATTTTATTCACTATTTTGATCACTTAGTAATTAATTATGAATTTAATGGTTATACACTGACAGTGTAAAATAGTTTTACACTGTTATCCAATCACAAATTACCATTTATTGTAAGTTTATTGACTTTTATAATAAATACTTTAAAAGTCATATTAATGGTGATTTCTGATTGGATGACAGTATAAAACTTTTTATACTGATAGTGCATGACCATTAAACTCATTAATTATTGCAATTATAAAAAATATTCCATAAAATTTGATAAATTTATTTTTATACTATATAAATTAAAATCCATATAAAATTAAATGATTAATTATAATATTTAATTTACTGAATTAATTATGCTCAAATAAATATACGTTTCAAATATAAGGTTGAATAAATTATTTCACCATGATTCTTGTTTAAATATATTTTTTTTGAATTTTTATTTTATATTTATAGTAATTATTTGTTACACATACCATTTCAAAAAAATTAAACAAATTTAATGTTTTAATTGTATTATGTAATATTTTGATATGAATATGATTTTCAATGATAAATAAATTGTAAATTATTCTTTTATTTAATAATTTAAAAGATGATAAAATAAAAATTATTTAAAAAGTAAATAAATATGGCAATGATACAAAATATGAGAGTTGAAAATTGTTATAATAGATTATTATTTTTATTAATATATTAGATTATATAATTTGAATTCGATTAAATATATAATTAAATATAATGATTAAAATAAATAAATATTGTAAATTTGGTATTTTTCACAAATTATTTGTTATTTTCAATCATATTAACTGATTTTTTTACTTTATTTATATGGAATTTATAATTTGTATGTGATATTTACATATAAAATAATATGATTAAAATGTAATTTAAATCAAAATTATTCACCAACTACATAATATAATTTATTCACATACTTAAATAAAATTATTTTAACTATTTGTTTACATCAATATTTTAGTTATTTTAGAAATTAAGATATCAAGTAAACTTGTTTAACTAATGAAACAATGATTTGAATAATGTGTTATAAAAGACCATAACTTAATTTTTTATATGGTCTATTCTTTGAAGGCTTGGTCTCATTATCTACTGTATTGTTTTTCATCTCACAGCATATTATAACAAAAGGTTCACCTTCATCTTCTACCACATTGTTATTTACATAAGAAAATATTCAACACTTGATAATGTTACATAACTTAACTCATAATTCAAAAAATTGAATAAAAAACATATAAAGAAAATAAAAATAATTAAGAAACAAATAATATCATGTCCAAATATGTAAAAACCTAGTTAAATTAAAAAATAAATTCATAATAAATCAACAAAAAAATAAATTAAAAGTCACAAACATTAAAACCCTCCACGAAGGAAAAATTAAGAAAAAAAGACATGAAGTTACATATGGAGGAATGGAATTAGTATAACAATAATTTTTAAGGAAAAAAAAACACAATTTTAAAAATTAGTAAATAGCATGATTTATCCGACAATATCTCTACATTTTTGCTGTTAAAGTTTCACCTTTACTAAATACCAAAAAAATGAAGTCAGAAAAGGTAAAACAATGCGGTATGCATGGTGTGATCAAAGGAAGAAATAAAAAGAAAAGTAGAAATATCTGATAGGATAATAAATAATGAGAGGAAGAAATAATGAAATATAGAAAAAAGTATTGACTTACTCATTATTTCTTCTATATTTTTATCGCTAATGGTGAATTGTGGACCAACAATTGAGTTAAAAAATACAAAAGAATGGGGGCATGCAACGGGTTGTCGTAGGAAAAAAAAAAGAAAAAGAAATATACTAGTTGTAATTAGTCTAATTAATTTAAAATAATCTTAATTACCTTAGTTAAACATATATCTATATATATTGATCATAATTACCTTAATTATTTCAAATCGGCATATATACTCGTTGCAATCACCTTATTATTCTAATTAATTAAAAAAAATCCTAATTACCTTAATTAAAACACACACACACACACACACACATATATATATAATTTATTATTTTTTTGAAAAAGAAATTATAATATTTCTATTTAGTGACAAATCTATTATATATTTTGTCTAAATTATTTAAGAAAAAATATATCATCTCATTAGTTAAAATTTACTGCCAAATAATATATTTAAGGAAATAATGCCTTGAAATTATATACTTTGTTTAAATTATTTAATGGCAAATCTATTATATATTTCAATAATAGAATGAAATAATTGCCTAAATTATTTAAGGAAAATATATCATCTCGTATTACAATTTATAGAGCAATCCGTGAGTATAAATAACATTCAATAAAATTTGAAAAATTGATTATCTTGTTATATAAAATCAAAATATATTTAAGATTTAATTATGTAATTGATAAATTTAAGTAGAATATATACTTATTATAAATATAAATGCCTTAATTATAAACGTTTTAGTTAGTAGAATTACCATAGTTATAAACAACATTCTATAAATTTTGAAAATTGATTATTTTGTTATATAAAATCAAAATTCATTTAGAATTTAATGATTGATCAAAATCACAAAAAAAAAATGATAGTCATATATATATATATAGGGGTATATCTAGTGAGAGGGCCATTTTTATATGAGAGTTGAGAAGAGTAAATCTAGACCATATAACCATACATGGGTGGTCAAGATTTAATGTCATGTGACCACTTTAAAAAGTCATGCGACTTTTTAAAAATCTCACATGACTTATGTGTTTTAATCTTGACCATTTATAGTAAGATCTAATAGCCCATCTTTATTTCTCTTACTCTCACATAAAAAAGACCCTCTCACTAGATATGTTCCCTATATATATATATATATATATATATATACAAACATGATAATAACATATTGGGAGTAATCAATCAATAAATTGAAAAGGATTTCATTATATATTATAAATGCCTTAATTATCATAACAAAAAAATTACCATAATTATCATTATTGCCATGATTATAAATAACATTCAATAAAATTTGAAAAAGTGTTTATTTTGTTATAAAAGATTAAAATCAATTTAAGATTTAATTGTTTAATTGATGAATTTAAGTAGAATATATACTTATTATAAGGAACATATTAAATACTATAATTAAATGTAAAAATGTATTTGTATGAATAAAAAAAAATTATAGAATTTAAGCAAGAAAAGAATGAATATAGTGTTGTCACATGACATCTGTCTACATGACAAAACCTTCTTTTATAATATATAATAGATAAGTTGAGAAAAAAAATTCTTTTCTTTCATTCTTATTTTTATTTTCTATGTAATACATCTTTTTTTACTATATTGTTGTTTTCTTTTATCTCTTCTATTTCTTATTTTTTATTTTTTTTCCTCCTTATTTCACTTCTCATCTAAAGTAAGTGAAGTATTCACTAGCAACAAATGTCCTACTCTGATGTAGTTCCTTCCTAAGCCTAAGTTTAGTAAGAGATAGTAAATCTTAAAGCATCAAATTCATTATGTTTTAATTTTTTATTTTGTGTTTTGTTTATTTTTATTTTCTTCATATTCCTTTTTTCCTTTGTCAATTTACTTCTCCATATTATTATTTTTTTGTTTGGATAAATGTTATGGATTGATTTTAAGTATTTAACATATAATTAGAATAAGAGAAATGCTAGCAACATACTATTTAATTTTTGAACAATACATTGAGGTGAGAACATGCATGAGCTGTCATAGGGTTTCTACTAGGGTTTTGGAGGAATGGTCTGATCAAGAGAAGGACCTTCTCAGCAGTACTAAGAAAGTCAAGACTTGGTCCCTAGAAGGTGGTCAAGATGTTTAGGTGGTGACTCTAGAAGATCAGCAACAGGGTGATGATGTTAATGGAGCAGATCCCTCATACAAAGATTCACTGTTGAAGTTAGTGGGAGATCAACCTTTTGAGGATGTAGTCCTAGAAGATGTTAATGATATCGTTTTATCAGAAGATAAGTTTTATAAGGAGTATGAGGAAGGGGGTTAGACGTTGATTTGGAGCCTTGCCCTACCATTCCTATTACTCGTGAGGAGTACGAGAATTGGTGCAGACCATGGCGGGGTTCAATGATCGTTAATGTGCTGGGTAAAAAGGTGAGTATGAGAGCCTTTGAGTTAAAGTCACAGAAGAATAGGGTGAAGAGTGGAAGCATTAAAAATTATTGATCTACCTATGGATTATTTCTTCGTTCATTTTACATCTGAGGAAGATTATAAGCATGCTTTATCTGAGGGACCTTGGATGATATCTGATCATTATTTAATTGTGCAAGGATGGAGGCCTTTCTTTATGAATTTGGAGCAGAAGATTCGAAAAGTGGCAATTTGGATTCGTATTCCAAATTTGCCTACCAAATTATATAATGATAATAATTTCCTTTGGAGGGTTGGCTCGAAGATGGGAACTATGCTTAAGGTAGACAGGACTCACGGTCCATTCATTCGAGGGGGCGATTCGCTTGAATTTGTGTCGAAATTAATCTTGATTGTAGACTGGTTTCAAAGATTAAGGTGTTGAATACTACACTGCCTTTAGAGTAGGAAGGACTCCATGCCATCTGTTTCAAGTGTGGCAAATACGGGCACAAAATTACCCACTGCTTAGAACCCATGAAATTGAATGTGGATGTCAATGAAGAGCAACAAAATGCAGGTGTTGAGGGTGATCAAGATGAACCTGTTAAAGGAGTTAATGGTAGGCATGGGAATAGTGTAGCCCCAATGGAGGCTGCCAAGGATGGAGTAGAGTCCCGTCAGTCCAGAGATTACAGACCATGGATGATCGTGAGGAAACCTATTCAGAAACGCTCCAATGGTAATCATGGGATTGCTTGTGAATTTATGAGCAGTGATTCTCATTTTAAAAAGGTAACGGATCCATGTTCGCTCCTATTAATGAGGAGAATGATATAGAGGAGATTGTGGATATGTTACATGAAACTAAAGGACATATGTTAGACGTAAATCTCGAAAAGCAAAAGGAAATACATATTCGCAGTAAATATGGGGGAAAGAATCCACAGGCCCAATCACAAGGTAAAGATGTGCTGCATCTCCCGCGTGGGCCTTAGGCGAAGAAAAGTGAATCAAATCATAGGCACAACCGTCTGGCACCTCGGTGGGGAATAGTAAGAAACTACCCTCTCAACCATCTCTTGACGTCATGGCCCACACATCCACAAGTGGGGAGAATATGAGCCCCATTGCTCATGGGCCTTTTTCGCCAACTAGAAGAAAGAAAGATGACCACTATGAAGTCGTGCTTTGAAATATCAAACTCGTTGAGAAACTTCACCCTGGACTTGCGAATGATTACTTTGATGGCTATCAATCCACTTTCCATGCATGTGGTGGAAGTGGATAATGAGGATGTGGCTTTTGCGCAAATAAGGGTAGTAATGGGTTGTAGTTCATCTTTGTGACCTCTGGGAGAGCGAAATTCTAGGGAAGCGAGGGGAGTTACAGGGAAGGAAGAGGCATTCTTGATCCAAAGTGGGAATGGTGACCACATGGTTGTTGATCAGCAGCAATGATATGCTGCAATGAATTTTCTCTGTTGGAATAGCCGTGACACTAACATGCGTGGTTTAAGTGAATTGATTAAAGATATGAGCTCGCACTATCGGTTTCGCTCTTTTGTGTAGTGCAAACTCATGCTGGAAAAGCTCGGACTGAGAAAGTTATCTCAGGGATTAGTTATGATCAAGGTTTTAAAAATTGCTCCTGAATGGGTATATCGTTCGCAACCTAATGGTAACGGAGCGAGGCGATATTGTTACGGACTGAAATCACGATGTGGTTGAAAATTACGAAAAATGACCGCAACGTAACGGTGTTGTGGCCGCAACAGACGCTACAAAACACCGTTTTAGAAAGGGGGGACGATTTTTACCCAAAAATCCCTTTGAAAACCAACAATGCACAGAGATGAATCCAAACAAAATAAAGAATAAAAAAAATAGTGCAAAAAGTATCAAATTTTTCAGAGATTCAACTCAAAACTTGCTTTTTCAGGCTCGGAAGAATCAAGACGTTCAATCACAAATAAGAAAAAACTAGGAGAGGGTTTGTGAACATTGAACAAAATGAATCAAAAATAAAAACTTGAACTTGAAAAATACTGTTGAAACTCTCTGCAATTGCAAGCCTCCACCGCTTACCCTTCACGCTTCCACAACACTCACAGTCGTCGACTTCCGCCATGATCTCCGCTACTGTCGTTGCCTTGTCGGCTTCCACCATAATTGCTTTTGCTGTCTAGTCCTCTCTTCTCTATTCAGGTCAGCCATTTTACCTTAAAAGATGTCTTCTTTTTAACAAGAAATGATAAATGGTAGAGAGAGAGAGAGAGAGAGAGAGAGAGGTGGGAACGTGAAGAACTGGCGTCGAGAAAATGAGAAACGCATACAAAAGTGTCTTGACTTTTAGGAGAGAGAAATGAGTCTGATTAAATGGGAGTTTTATTTGAAGTTAAATTTAAAATCAAAATTGAAAATCTGGAAGTGGAATAGTGGGTGGGTTGGGTGGGAAACTGAAAATAAAAAGTGGGAAAGGGAAATATGGGTAGAATTTGTTTGAGTGGGTAAGGAATTAACGTGAAAAATTAATGGGAGATTAGGAATTCTTTAATTGGGTACCAAATTGATGGATTTAGTGAGAAATTAGTGGGAATTTGATTAATTAGATGGGAAATTGATTAATTGGGTGAAAAATGTGAATTAGGAAGAATTGATTAGGCATTTAGGTTGTATAATTTTAATTGATTAGGCATTTAGGAAGAATTATCTTATTAAAACATTCAAATATGTATGGATTTGTTAAATATAGTAGTAACTTAAAATTTAGTCTTATTTTAATATTTTTTTAACTAGTGTTTTACTTTGGATATTTGATAATGATGAAAACAATATTAATTATTGATTATTATGGATTATATAATGATACAAAATATTTTAATATAATTTTGTGCTAAGTTAAGAGGCATTCACACCGCAATGACCGCAATTTGCATCGTAGGATCCGCAATACCTGTAATCGTTAAAACCTTAATGCGACCACGACTACGATTTAAAACCTTGGTTATGATGGTTTTTTCGTGCAAGAAGCGCAGGGGCAGCTGGTGGTATTTGGTGTCTTTGGCATGTGGAGGTCCCTTAGTCCCACCCCAGGCTGTCCATTTGAAGGTGTACTATATGACTTATGGTGGTGTATGCTAGTTTGTTGTTAGGAGTGTTCATGGGTCGGTTTAGTTTGGATTTGGGGGGAAAAAAAATCTGAACTAATCATTTTTAATTAGTTCGGATTTGTCAAATTTTTTTCTCACAATTCGAACCAAACCAACCCGATTAAGAACTGGTTGGTTTGGTTTGGTTCTATCGGGTCCAGTCTAGAAACAAATGCAAAATTCTGTTTTAAAAAAAAAAATCATGGTTTTGTCTAAAAATTGATAGATAATCCTATCATTAAATGAGTTTAAACAACATATGTGACTGTAAATGGCATGCACCAAGTAAGTTGTAGTAAAAATTCCAAAAAAAAAATACTCATGCCATAAAACTCTATCCACAACTAATAAAAATTTACATACATTGTCCACACATCATTGTCCAACATTAATAAATTACATGTTAATCCAACATCATCCAAACACTAGTCCATTGTCCAACATAAATTATAGCATCTTGATTCTTGCATAATAATAGCTGTTCAGAAAATGCATCAAATTACTCTTATCAATTAGATTCACATTAATAGCAGATTCTTACGTTAAATTACACAAATAGATTCACACTTCATAGAGACTGGCATTTCACACACAAAGACATAGATACAGTTACACCACAGTTAAAAAAAAAAACCTGATTGCAACAATAAATTAAATTAGTTAAGCTGCAATCAAATTTCCATAGACAACAAAAATAAATGAACAACAAATAATGAACAAATAAGGAAAAAAATTCTAAAAAGGAAGAACAAAGGAACCCACGAGACGCAGGCTAGCTCACGGTGTCCTCGTTGGTGCCTTGGTTGGTGACGACATGCAAGCACTGTTCATGAACTGCAGGTGACACAGGGCAGCGGGACGACCACGAATTGGCGGTGGCAACGAGGTGGCGACCTCGACTTTGTGGTGGCGAGATGTGGCGAACTGGCGTGAGTCGAGACGAAGATGAGGAGTTGGCTAGTGTTGCAGACGGCAGCGACACGAGGCGCGACAGACGATGTCTGTTCGAACCAGAGGCATGACTTAGGGGCTAGGGCAGAGGAGAAAGGAAATGGTGCTTAGGGTTCGTAGGGGAGGAGGGAGTGACCAACAAATTGAGTAAGGGACTACTCTGATTCAGATTTGCAATTTAGTGAAGGATATTCAAGGAAAATAAGAAAATTGTATAAAGTTAGCTGCGTAATCAGTTCGGTTCAGGTTTATTTGGGTTGGAAAATCCAAACCTGATGCCCGAACTGATCTATATTGGGTTTATTTGGTTCGGTTTGGTTCGGATTTGCCTGATTTAAAAAATCTGAACCAATTTAATTAGTTCGATTTGGATTGTCGGGTTCGTCGGATTGATCTGAATCGATGAACACCCCTATCTATTACTGGCATGCAAGACACAGACTTGTGGTGACTCTTATTTAGACTTTCCCAAGAGGTTGGTGCGCCTCAGAGCATCTCCAACCATGAGTTGCTTAAGTGAGTTGCTTATTTTAAATTTTTGGCCCTTACAATACCACCTAAGTTTAAGAATTCTATACAAAAAATCACTTCAATGCTAAGTGAGTTCTTAACTTATTTTGGTGGATCTTATTGATCACATATATTAATACTTATATTTATATATTTTATTTTAGATTAAAATATTAATTTATTTGTATTATAATTTTAAAATAATAAATATGTAAAAAATTTAAAAAAATAAAAATAATACTAATTATTTTATTTATGACAATAAGTTAAAAATAATAATTTTTTATTTGCACAACGGTATAATTTTACAATCTAGCCCAATTTCTCACTTTCAATCTCTGGAAGCTTCTTTTATTTAGGGAGCCCCATAGTCCTAAACATTTATGCCTTTCCTTTGAGGTTGGTTCACTCCTCCGATGATTGCTTCATTCTCCACACACCACCTCTCCTTTAGTCACCTCCTCCACACTCCACACTTCGTCACCCGTTTGAGGTTGGTTCTTCTACACGCCTTTGACGGCAACGCCTCTGGGGTTCCTAAAAACTCGGCCTCTTCAGGTTTCTCCACATGCTATTTGCGAAGACGTGAGCTCAGTTTGATGCCAACAATGATTGGGGGGGGGGGGGGGGATTCTCCGTCCTGCATTCTTCTCGCCGCCACGATCTCTGGTGAACCTCCCCGACATCTTCCAGCGCACATGCAACCTTTCCCTCACAGATCGACTCTCCCCAGCACAGATTGACTCACCCTAGCGCAGATCGATTCTCCCCAGCGACTCTGACTGTGGTTTTTTTTTTTTTTCATGATTTTGTTTCAACAATTCAGTAGTATTGTTTCTGGTAAAGATCTGGTTCTGGCCTTTGTGATTTTTTTTTTTAAATTCTTTTCTGTTTGTGTTTGATTTTGGGAATAATGGTGTGTTGTGAATAAACTGTTATGTTCCCTCCTTTTTTGTTAGTTTAGTTGCTTGCAAAGTACCATTTTTTATTGATGAAAAATTGTTAAGCAATGTTGCTTATACAAGCAATGTTGCTTGTATAAGCAACGACACATCAAATGCTCTAACGCTAAGTTTCAGTAAGTAACGCTCCTTACACATTTAGCAACTCCCGTAAGCAACTGCGTTGGAGATGCTCTTCGAGAATTTTTCGGATTTTCTGCACATGCCCAATGTAAGGAGTGTAGGTTTAATGGATTGTATAAAAGTGTGGGAGTTGACCCAAAAATGTCTAGACATTTTTAGACACAACCACATGATGTGGGACTTCATTCTCCAACAATTTCCCTCAAGTCTAATGGAGTTAGGTTTTTTTTTGTTGGCCAATTGTGACTCGTTTTTTTTTTTTTTCTTTTCTGGGCTTGTACTCAAGAGAGCCTTAGAGGCCTCTTGTCTGAGCTTGTGCTCCTTTTATTGAGTTTCAAAAGCCTAATTCACATTTTTTAGTTTTTTTTGGATTAATATGGCTTATTAGGCATTGGGCTCTGATAGCATTTTGGATTTTCTGCACAGGTCCAATGTGGAGAGTGTAAGTTTAGTAAATTGTATAAAAGTGTGGGAGTTGGTCCAAAAATGTCACAACCACCTCACTTATATAAACTTTACTTTTCTTTATCTTATGTGATGTTGGACTTCATTCTCCAACAGAATTATAAGAGATTTCAATAGCACTCTTCATGATCATGAGAGAGAAGGAGGCGCCCATAACAACACTCACAAAGGTATGCGGTCTTTTAGAAATATGGTTACTGATTGTAATCTTCTGGATGCAGGATATATGGGGTTTTCTTTTACTTGGAGTCGTGGTGATTTGCACCAATGTCTGGATCGCATGCTTGTCAATTCTCTTTGGAAGGTTGTGTTCCCAGAGGTTGTTGTTCGTCATATAGTCCCTCTGAAATCGAATCACCGACCTTTGTTGGTGCAATGTTTTTCTCTTGGTGATAACAGGCGTCGCAAGCCTTTTTGCTTTCTGGCTGCCTAGCTTACACATCAAGATTTCTCTTGTTTTGTGCAGAAGCACTGGAGAGCTACCAAAGATTGATCTGGTGACATTAACCAATTTCAAGAGGCCCTCAAGGAGTGGAATTCAAATGTTTTTGGACATATTTTCACGCAGAAGTGGAAGGTTCTCTAGCGAGTTGATGGAATATCTAGATGTCTTTAGCATAGTTCTAGAAGACACCTTCTTTAGCTTCAAGAGGAGCTTTGGCGAGAATGTAAGCATCTTTTACTGAGCTTTTTTGGTTTCAAAAGTCCCGTAGTAAATGGTTGGAGTTGGGTGATAAAAAAACTCAATACTTTCACTGTAAGACGATTATCAAATGTCGGAGAGGAAAGATCATCAGTCTTCAAAATAAGGACGGAACCTGGATATCAAACCCTGACGAGTTGGAATCTATGGTTACTAAGTTCTATAGGAGGCTGTTTCAAGACATATAGGATTATTTGCCTATAGCTCTCACGGGGTGCTTTCCATCCCTCTCAGAAGAGGAAATTTTCTCTTTCAAAGGAGGTAACTGAAGGCGAGCTATTTTAAAAATAGGTGGGCTTAAGGCGCCAGGTCCTAATGGGCTCCAAGCTATTTTCTACACAAGCCAATGGGAGACAGTAGGAGCTTCCCTTTGCTGGTTGATTAGAGATATCTTTGAGGATCCTACAAAGATCAAGGAGATTAATGATACTTTGATCACTCTTATTCCTAAAACTAAACCAAGTAACTGTCTGAAACAATTCTGGCCCATCAATCTTTGTAATGTGTCTTATAAAGTGGTGACTAAAGTGTTAGCTTTCATATTAAAAGAAGTAATGGAGAAGCTCACCAGTCCTATGTAGTGCAGCTTTGTTCGCAACCGACATAGAAGTGATAATATTATTATCAGTTTATCACCAAGGAGGTTGTGCATTCCATGAGATATAAACGAGGGGCATACGACAGACTCAAGTGGAAGCTTATATAGGATACTTTGAATGACATTGGTTTGTCGGATAATATGATTAACCTTATTTGGCACTACATATCTTCACCATCTGTGCGCATGTTGTGGAATGGGGAAGCCCTGGAACCCTTCAATTTGGAGAGAGGGGGTGAGGTAGAGTGATCCTTTGTTGCCCTACCTGTTTGTCCTTTGCATAGAGAGATTATCCTAGTTGATTTCTTTGGCAGTTAATAATGGTCTCTGGATACTATTCATCTATCTTGGGGAGGCCCTGAATTATCTCATCTTTGCTTTGCAGAAGACAACCGTATCCTGTTTGGTGAAACGAGTTTAGAGCATGAGGAGATTATGTTTACTTGTTTGGAGTTGTTTTGCTCTAGTTCAGGGTTACGGGTGAATCAAGATAAGTCCCATATTTTCTTCTCCAGGAATGTTCATGGGAATGTTCAGAAGCAGATTAGTGATGCGTTTGGTTTCAGGAAGACGGGTGATCTTGGTAAGTATCTTGGAGGCCCCCTCTCCTGAGAAGGTTTCTTGTCATACTCATCATTATATACTTGATAGAGCGACCGATCGTCTTAGCAGTTGGAAGGCGTTTGCTCTTTATCTAGCTGGCCGCTTGACCTTTTCTAAAGCGGTCATCTCGGTGTTGCCTGTTTATGTTATGCAAACCACACTGCTGCCAAAAGTTATTTGTGATGATCTGGAGAAGAAGAGTTGTTCGTTCCTTTTGGAGGAAGCTAATTCTAAAAGATGCATACATTTAGTTGCTTGGAATGTGGTGAGCAAACCTAAATTCCAAGGTGGTCTAGGACATCGCTTGACAAGGGAGTTTAATTTGGCTTTCATGATGAAGGTTTGGTGGGGTTTGTGTACCCAACCTTCTAAACTTTGGGTGGAAGTAGTGAAGGGAAAATATAGACGTGGAAATAGGCCCATCCCAAATATAAGCACGCACAACAATGCTTTTAACACTTGGCAAAGGCTGAACGTTGGGATGATTTTGCAAATCAGCTTGTGTGGTGCATTGGGAGTGGTGAGTTAATTAAGTTCTGGGAAGATAGGTGGGTCCCTGATATGGATCCTTTGCTAACTTATGTTCCCAATCAGCTTCAGGTCTTGGATTTGGATTTGAAGGTTAATGATTTTATTAACGATGAGGGGACTTGGGATGAGGCCAAGCTGAATGGCTTACTTCCCCCCAACTTGTGTACTCGTATCTTGGAGTTGTGTTCTCCACAAATGAAGAAATTATTAGATAGTTTTAAATCATCATGATTCCTATTAATTTACATATGACATATAATTAAGTATTATTAATTTTTTTTGTAAATTATAAAAGTTGAATATGTATTATAAACACATTAGTTGAAATCATAAACACTTAATAGTTTTAGATTATCTAATAATTTCTCCCACAAATGGGTCAGGGATAGGATACCATTCTTTGGAGGCAGGAGAAGATGGTAGATTCTCTATTAAATCTGCATATGAGCTTTTGACTTGCAGAGGGCTGGAAAATCGTCTTCAAGTTGACTTTCGGGTAATTTGGCACTGGTTTGGCCCAGAATGGGTTAAGTTATTCATGTGGAAGGTGGCCCATAATAGCCTTCTTACTAACAGTGAGAGATACCGTAGGCATTTAACCAATAATCCTTTCTGCCCTCGGTGTGGATTTGCGCAGGAAACCTACCTACATGCTCTGACGGATTGCCCTTATATCAAACGTATTTGGCAAGTGTTACTACAACGGTCGAGGTCGCTCTCTTTCTTCTCAGTGAACCTCACGCAATGGTTGATGGGGAATATTCGCTTTCAGGTAATGGACCACACAAACTGGTCAATAATGTTTGGCGTGGCCATTGATTAGTTTTGGCAAAGTCGTAATGATATGGAATTCAACAATAGAATTGATATGCCAAATACTATCCTTTTTAGCATTACGCACAGGCATCAGAGATGCGTTCATGCCTTTGCTGCCCACCGTCACGTACGTCTATGCTCAGAATCATCACCTTTCACATGTGAGATGGATCCCTCCGCCAGTCTCGTGGATCAAATTGAATGCAAACGGAGCTGTGTCCCTTCTTTCCAACTTAGCAGGTAGTGGAGGCCTCCTTAGGGATCACCTTGGCAGATTCGTAGTTGTCTTCTCTGCCAACCTTGGTGAGGTTTCAGTTGACCAAGCAGAAGCTTGGGGAGTTATTCATGGTGTGCGTCTGGCATGGCAAAAAGGATTCTAGAGTATTGTAGTAGAGTTCGACATAGCTTTCATCTGCTTCAAGGGATAAATGATCTATCTTCGAGAGGTGCTTTGCTTCGTTTTCTTTACCTTGTGTTTGAATAAGAAATTTTAAGAGAGTAATTTATTTTTATAGAGAATTTAGTAAGAAATTGAAATTTTAATAATTTATAAAAATATTTTGATTACTTAAAATTGTTGAATTTTAAATTTTATCAAAAAAATAAGAATTTAAAATTTTTCATACTCACTTTTTTTTTTTTTTTTATGTCTATTTTTTTCTCTCCCTCTCTCTCCTCTTTCTTTCTTCTCTCTCTCCCCTCTCCTTTCTCTTTCTCTTCTTTTTCTCTCCTCTCCCTCTCTCCTCTTTTTTTATTCTCTATTTCTCTATTTTATCTCTCTCATCTCCCTCTCTTTACTCTCTTTCTTATCTCCTCTCCCCCTTCTCTCTCCTCTCTTTCTCATCTCCCTCTCCTCTCTCTCCCATCTCCCTCTTTTCCTCTTTTTTCTTTCTCTTCTCTTTATCAATATTGATGTAAAAGTATCAATATTTATATTTTTGAATTATTAAATATTATTTGATAGTAAAATTATTTGTAAATTATTAAATATTTAAAAATTGATTAATGTTTATTTTCGATAAAATTTAATATTAAAATTTTAATTTTTAAATATATATTTAAAAATTAAATTTTGTATATGGTGGAAATTAAAATGTTATATCCAAACTTAGAATTTGAAATTTAAAAATTTCAATTGATTTATCCTAACAAAGCATTTAATAAATGAAAGAAATTTAAATTAAAGTAATTCAAATTTCAAGTATTTTAAATTCTTTGAAATTTTAAAATTCCTCATCCAAACACAACCATAGGAAATTACAAATCGTGTCCTTCATTTTGTTTTTTGGATTTGTGTGCGAACATCTCCGCGTTAACTGTTAATTAGTTTGGTTGTTTGGGCTTTACCCTTGTTGATCACCAAAAAAATAAATCTAATACATTCTTTTAAATACGTTTTATTATTGACTAAAATTTATAAGAAATCACAATTTTTTGTAAGTTTCACTTCTTATTTAATGAGTCACTCTTCTAATTTTGTAATTTTTAATAAATTTTAATCAATAATAAAGTGTATGTTAGAAATAGTGCATTAAAGAGTATATTGCTAGCATTCCTCTTAGAATAATCCATTTGGAAACGATACTAGTATCATTTATCACTTTATTAGTTGCATTACATGTGTGTTTACAGTGTCTTAATTATCCTTGAGAACATAGACGAAACTACCGTTAAGATCAAATTTCTTGAAATTCAATTTCCTAACATAAAACAATTTTGATTGAATATGAGACATTGATAGCGTGTTTTTCATCGGTACGGACCTAAGCGCCACCAAAGCCTTTGTATGTAGTGTCACAATGGTCATTGGCCAGTTCCTTAGTAATTACCAAGCTAAAAGTCTCCCAATTATAGAAGTATCTAATCCAAGTGAGAGAACTAATGGTGACATTAGCCAGATTTGAAATCCAATATATCACCCAAAAACAGAATTTTTGGGCGATCATCTATCTAATTTAGCTTGCGCTAAGACGTCGAGGCATAATCGTTCTATTTTACGAGAGACGGACATCATGGAGTGATGGATCAGTCATAATTGTTAATGATGAAGATAGTTGAATAAAGCTTACTATGACTTGCATTTGAGATAGAACCCTTCCGTACGACATAATAGTCTTTCTCAACAAGTTGGTAAACTTTTTGTTCATAGCCAATTATACAAGGAAAATGCTAAATGGCATCAAAGGGATCATACGAAAAAGAAACGAATCAATTTCATTGGTTGTTTTTTGTATTTACCTTGCCTTCTTTTCTCACTCTTTACTTTTTGGTTCGTTAATTGACACGTATTCTTTCGTGCATTTCATGTGAGAAATACTTTGTAACATATAACAATGTTGATTTTTTTAAAAAAAGGTACCACATTCTCGTATGCCTCATGAAGGTTCTTGTGGCTAACAAAGTAAGGGCCCTAAAGCTTAAAGCATTACGAGTAGGATTGGCCCACCATGTGACATGGCTCACATTAAGAATTGTCATAGTATCAAAGCTTTATAGATTTCCATTTTTGAAAACCTAACCACCGTACATATCTTATGTATATATGCATGTCTTTATCCTAATGTTTTAATTTGCTAATTTTTTTATGATATACAACATAAAACATGAGAAATCTGCTACAAATATATGTTTAATAAAATATATTGCATCTTCATAATTATTTACTTTATCTTGATATACTTCTATTTAGAATCATATGTGACATATAAGTAATATTCTTTATAGATTGTATCCAACAATATTTTATGTGCTGCAATAAATTAATGTTGGATACGTTTGTGATTAATATTTCATATATCTTGCGATGGACTAATGTTATATATAAGAAGAATTCTTTATAGATTGGATTTTATTCTTGTGTCATATTTAAAAATCATGCATATTAATCAACATGATGTGGTATAGTTAATAGATAACTATACCCCTTAAGCATATAGTTTGGGGTTCGATCCTAGATTTGTGCATATGAAAAAGCATTTGTTGGGAGAGGTCAATCCCTTAAATGAATCTCCATACCTTGAGGAATTAGTCTCTGGCTCTCGGCTGGAGGATATCGTGGGCAACTAAAAAAATTCATGCATATTACATAAGGAGTTTCTAGTTGTAACTTTTATATATAACATATATAGTAATAATTAGGTTCAAACTTTATTACCATCATTGTACACAAAAAATATAATAATAATTGATAAATATATTAATGGCATGTAATTACAAGGAAATATATATATTTTATTAATGGTTATATTTAACTCTCCTAATGATTTAGTGTGTGTTTGAATTATAGTTCCATCCAATTGAATCCATGTTCAATGCAATCTATCACTCACTTTGCCTTTTCATTTATGCATTGGAAAGTACAAAACTTTCGTTCAATGCCATTCTAATGCATTTCCAAACACATTCTTAGACATAGCAAGTCAGGGGTGTTCATAAACCGATCCAATCCACTGAAAACCAAAACAATCGATCCAAAAAATCGAAAACCGAATAAATTGAAAACCGAAAAATCAAAAAATGAAAAAACCAAAATTTTTTATTAGATTGGATCGGATTTTAGATTTGATTTTGAAAACTGATCCAATCCAATCCAAACCGAACTTATATATGCATATATATTTTCACTTGTAATTTTCTAATATCACTCGTGTTTATGTTTTCATTTTTTATATATTTGTAAAATTATTACATAAATTATACTTGTTTATAAAAAATATATTTATTTAAAGATAGTTTTTAGTAACTATTTAAGTAAAGATACATAAACATAATCATCAAGTTGTGTAAATTTATTTTTAATAATATATATTTGAAGAGTTATACTAGTATTAGTTATATAATGACTCATTAATGAAATATTTGATATTTTAAATTATTTTTTAATATATTTATTATATATCATATTATTTATTTATATTTTTTTTTAAAAAATAATAGTACAATTAAAACCAAAAACTGATCCAATCCAAATCGTTTTAAATTGAATTTGATCAGATTGGATTTAAATTTTAAACCAAACCGATTAAATGATGAATTAACAAAACCGAAGTGATTAGATCAGATGGTTTTTCTCTTCACAACTGATCCAATCCAATCTGCGAACACCCCTATAGCAAGTCGTATGTCGGCAAATAGATGCAACAAGTCTAAAAACCTTGATTTAATCATTTTAAATGTTGAATAGTGTGCATAAATCAATGAGTAAATACTTTATGTCAACATAAATTACTTATTTCGAGATAACTATTTTGAACTATGGCTTTAGTTTATAATGGCTCATGAGGCTTGAAAGCATGTTAATCCAACATCTAAACATCCATTAAATGTGTCCTAGAGTATTAAGTGCATAATCAAATAATGATGAACCATTTAAATCATGTAATGATTGACAATTATTTTTCTGAACATTTTAGAAACAATAACATTCATAATTGCATTTATTGCCAAAGATATGTCAATAAGGTTATATAATTCTATTAAACATTATAAGGGTACATATACACTCTAATTCTTCATTTTTTTGACTTTACACCTTATTGTTATGAAATTCAGAGTTTGTTGCTGAACTCTCATCGTTGTTGACAACAAGGAGCCCTTAATAGTCATAATCAAAGACTATCCTCTTAGTACCATCATCGAGTCCAATCAGACTTCCTAAAGTTTGAGAAAGACAATAACATAGATAAAGGGCTAAAAGTTAACACTAATCACTATTTTAATGTTGATCAAGTGACGATCTCGAGGTTGTCACAAAGAATGTCATCACTAATACTACATTTGCGTTGGCTAACAGAGGTTGTCACTTAATAGTGTCAGCTTGGCTGATGCTTCACTCAACGCTAATAATAGAGGAGAACACAAAATCAACATTGCTAGTCAAAACCAGCAAGTGGGGCATAAAAGCCTCTACTCACCACTTAGTGCTCATCGAAACCATGTATCCTCTGCTAACCACCCAAATGCGCAAACAAACATTCCTTTCTGGTCAAACATTATAAAACCCATAAACCTTAACAAAGAGAAAACAACAATAAAAAAAAAGGAAAACAGAGAGAAAAAAATGACAGGTAGAGGCAGGGCTGCCAACATTGTTGCCATACTTGACAGTGGTGTCTTCACCACCTGGCTCTCTTTCACTGTGACTAACATTCAAACTAAACTGTTGGAAACATGAAGCTTCCCTATTGTCATCGAAACAACAACTAAACCCGCCCTATCTACCACAAAAACAACTGCCAAAAATCTCCTTCCTTCTTGTCACTAGAACCTATAACCAAGAGCAATATGGGATTTGAAAAATAGCACTAGGGGAGAGGAAGAGAGTGAAGGTGTAGTTCATGCTCAAATGAAATATAAAGGGAGAGGGAGGGTTCAAATTTAGAAGAAGAGAGAGGTAAGAGAGGGGTTTCATTTTTGCACTCAAACGAAAAATTAGCATCGTTCTAGCCGACGCTAAAAATAAAAAAATATTTTTTAATAAAATATTAATTAGTGTATGAAAGAGAAAACAACACACAAGAGGAGAAGGGGTTGAATTGTGTGTTTGTGACTTTTAGTACAATTTTTTTATTTTTTAAAAAACATATAATGTTCAACTAAAAACATGTGTGAGGATAAGAGAAGGAAAAGCACACAGAAGATTTTATACTGGTTTACTCAAATTGAGCTATGTTTAGTACCTTCTTTCAGAAGGATTTCCATTAACTAATCTCTTGGTTACAAACAAGTATTCTAACTACCTCTTCAAGCCTTACAAAAGTGATCAACCCAAGATCACTTAAAACTCAAGTATTCTTTTGTCACCAATCCTCTCTAGGCTTTCACAACACAGATAAAGTTGTTACAAGAGATCAACTCACAGTGTAAGGATATGAAATTTTAAGTGCAGTTACAAACACTTTGCAATGTAAATAATATGAAAATTATTGTATAGCAAGATCGTCCAACAAGATGAAGGACAGAATTGTCGCTTTTTATTTTCTCCAAACTTGCTTTTTAGCCTTTGAGAAGATAGCCTTTGAGACTTAGGGCTTCATTCTTTAGAACACGTTCTGATGCATATTGTGCTTGTTTCGAGTTTGCAGGAGAGAAGGAGAAATAAAATAACTTTTGTATTGCACCAAAGTAGGGGTATCAAAACGGGTCAACCTAACCCAAACCATCCCATCCTCAATCAATCAAAAAACAGGTTGGGTTGGGTTGAACCCATTTTTTGATTGGGTTAGGAACCCAACCTGTGGCTGGTTGGCGAATTGGGTTGGGTTGACCTACCAACCCCTTAAAAAATTATAAATTATTTAATTTTTTTGCTTTAAATTTTTTTCAAATTTTATGATCAAATATAAAATTAAAAAAGAGAAAAAATATTATAAAATTAGTAAATACAGAAACCTACTTAACACTTAAGAAATGATCAATTTATCATGAATTTTAAGTAACAATTTTTATTTGTCCTAAATTATAATGACCACCAAAATTTATCTTTTTGTCTTGGAACTTCACATATGACTATTTTAAATAAAAAGAAGTTATAATATAAAATATTACATGAACTATAATATAATATTAACTCAAAGGCTCAAGCTTAAAAAAAAAAAAAAAAAACCAACCTGACGAGCCAACCTAGCCCAACCCGTCATTTGGCCTATTTGGTTGGTGGGTTAAACAAGTTGGGTTAGGCATGTTAGAGGGTTAAACTACATAACCAACCCAACTTGTTTTATCAGGTTATGTGGTTGACCCGCTGGGTTGGGCCCATATTACCACCCCTACACCAAAGTGAGAGGTGCAGATCTGTGATACAGTACTGTTTATCCTGAACATTCCTTATTTTAGTTTGATAGTTTGATAAGTTGACTTACTTTCTGCATAGTTGTACTTATTTACAAAAATATCCTGCTTTTCATTAAATGCCGAGAGATATAAATGTTAGATCACACAAAAGAGAAATGGGACAGATCATGTGAGACTTAATCAAAATTTCAAGAAATATCTAAGATAAGTCATCTGGACAATATAGGATGCTTAAAAGAAAGCGTAATTTGGACAGATATCATAGAAGATCGCTTTGGACGCTTGATTGAAGTGGTGCGTTGGACGCCTGATTTTCACATAGCATGTTGGATGTGTCAAAAAACTTTTCACTGTATATCGAGACTTAAATAACTGCTTATAAATAGGTACTCTAAAATTTAATAACATTTGTTATTTTCAAAACTTTGAGAGATTAAACGCTTCATATGTCTTTGATTCCAATAGTGTTGACTTAGCGTCGACTATCAAGTTGACGCTAATAATAAAAAATATTTTTTCAAAAAATGTTAATTAATAATTTTCTAAAAATATTCCATAGCATTGGTTACGATTAACGCAATTTGAAAAGGATAATTTTTTTTTAATGAAAAACATATTACTATTAGTTTAACATCGGCTAGCCGACGTTAATTAACAGCGATGTTGAAGTCGACACTAATTGATTGACATTAATTTACATTTTTGTTGCAGTGATTTTGCATCGTTTATAAATGTTAAGAACTCATTTTGCATGTTCTCAAATTTTAGGAAGTAATTTCCGTATGACACAAACATTAAAGTATTATTTATTTAGAGAAAATTCTTTCAACTTTTCTTATATTTTATATTTCTTATATAAAACACCCCTTTTAATTCTTAAATTTCACGCAAAACCTCTTATATTTTATAAATGTACTAAGCTTAAATATATTTCAGCTCCTTATAATATATCTATCTAATGGTTTTAGTCTTTATAATTTTTTTTATCGATTTTCCTATGAAATTTTATTTTACAATTTTAGTTCCTGTCACTATTTACTGATGATGTGACAACCATCTATTGGAGAATAAACTTGAAGTTTCTTAAATAATAAGACTAAAATAAATATCTTTCAATATAAGAGGGACCTATATCAAAATTTTATAATTTTATGAGGATTAAAAAAATAACATCAAGGACTAAAATCATAAAACAAAATTTTATAGAACCAAAACACCAAAAAATAATTATAGGGACTAAAAGCAGTAAAACAAATATATTATAAGGAATATAAACATATTTAAGCCAATGTACTGTAATTAAATCCCTTCCACTGTATTATAGTTTAAAAATTATTAACTACTTAAATGATAAAAATTTTAAAATAATATCATAGTAATATATGCAAATAAATAATAAAATAAATTATATTTTGTATCTTCCAAATAACAAGAATTATCTCGAGATCATTACAATAAAAAAATCCAACAAAAACTTAATCATGTAAATTAATAATTAGATGAATAAAGTTAATTTATTAAGATCACAAGAATTGTATAATAAAAATAGAAGTTTAAATTTCTTAAAACAGGGATATTAATATGAAAAGAATTGAATTTTAAATCTAAAAAATTTAAATGACATAAATATATACATACAAGAAATATTTTTTTTTATAATGGTTTTTATTTTTCATAATAGTTTATTTTATGGTTTTTTATTCTATATATGATACATTTTTTAAGAAATTTAAACTTTATCCTTTTTATCGTTTGATTCTCGAAAATTTAATTCTAATAAATTAATTTTGATTCATCTTGTTAATAATCCATGGGATTGTGTTTTTATTAAATTTATTGTAATAATATTAAAATAATTCTAGTTATTTTGAAGATATGACATTATAATTTGTTTTGTTATTTATTCTCTATTGTTAGTTGTTACTCCAATGTTTTTTTAATTTACTTTTTTTGGTTTTTCAAGTATATAATGATTTCAATTACTCACTTGTCTTATAGTCTCAATATATTGAAGGCATTTTGAGCCTTGACTAATCTAAGTCAAGTTGAGTGAACTCACTTAAAGTACAAAATTCTTTTAACACCTATCTTTTTCATACACAACTCAAATATGAAATCTTATTTTAGGAGAAAATCAAATTTCTTGTTACTTAAATCAGCATGGATAATCATTTCAATCATATACTTACTGTGACAGAGAAATTTAATGTAATGTATTTATAAAATATTAAGTGATTTGTGTAAGGTTTAAAAAAGTGAAAGGAATTTCGTGTAGTGAGTTAAAATTTGCAATAAGGCATTTTAATCAGTTTCACACGAAAATATTTGAGGATTAAAGTGTAGAGCATTTAGAAAATTAAAGGAGTTTTGAGTGCAGATTTCTAGAAATAGAAGAGTTTCAGGTAAAAGAAAAATGCAAAATAAAATAGAAATAGAGTAATAATTTACTATATTTAATCAAGGCATAAGAAATTAAAAAAAGGGGAGAATTTCTTTCATTTAGGTGCATTTGTCTCTTTTAAAAAGTCATAAAGGGTCTGTAATTGATGTACATTGAGGTACGACACAAGTATAATGACATAATATAATTAGCACAGTTACAACATAACATTTTGTTATGTGTATCATTTGGCCACCATTGCATGGAAGTAGAAAAAACCAATTTTGTATTGTATGTTGTTTCACATGCTTAAGTATTGGATAAAATAATATAAGATTTCTTAAAATGATTTTGTTTGGATAAATTTCTTAATAAGAATTTATAGAAGAAGAAAAATGAGAAGGAAAAATAAAATAAGTTTATCTTATAAGTTAAAATTAGCTTATACATTAGCTAATTTATAAAAGCTCTCTCAACTTCTCCAGAAACTGTTTTTTAACTTATTCTTATGAAAAAAAATTTAATTCATTTTAATTTTTTATTTTCTTTTTCTATAAGTGCTTGTTGTAAAATTGATCTAAATAGGACCGTTGTATGGTGGTCGTGACAACATCAATGGTGCTGACAATAATAATGACACTGCTAACATTGGTGACAATAATAATAGTCATGGTGGTAGAGACAATAAGAACATAAGTGGTAATTGTAAATTAACATTGCCTCACACTCATTTTTAATACTAAACATTAAATAACGACTTGAATAAATTTTTGGTTTAAATATATTTTTGGTCTCTATAAAATATCGTTTTTTGATGTTGGTCACTGTAAATTATTTTTTTTTAAAATATTCCTTGTAAATATTATTTTTTTTGGTCCCTATTATTTTGTTTTAGTCCTTGCAATTTTTTTTTTTCGTTTTTGTTCCTATGATATTTTGTTCATTTTGAATTAGTCCCTTTGAAAAAAATTTATAGGGGCTAAAAGTAAATTATTTACATATTACAAGGACAAAAATGAAAAACTAATTATATTACAAGGACTAAAACAAACTAATAGAGACTAAAATCAAAAAATGAAATTTTACAATGTCCATTTTAAAAAAATAATTTTATAAGGACCAAAAACAAAAAATATATATATTATAGGAACCAAAAACATATTTAAGCCTAAATTTTTAGACCCTAAAAATATAATCATTTTTGCTTTTGCTCACTATTAAAAATTATTCATTTTTAATCCTAAAAATTAGAAAATGTATTCTTTTAGTTCATGTTAAGAAACTAAAATTACATCATTTTTATTAAATATAATGTGACTAAAAATAAATAACATTTTTATAAAGATTAAAATAAAAAAATTGATATTTTTATAAACTAAAAGCACATTTAAAACTAAAATGATCACTTTCATTCCGTCCAACCCTTTACAATTATTTTAACACTGAGCCCAAGGTGAGAGTAAAAAGAAAAAAAGGTCAAGGTGAGCCCAAACTCAATAAAAGTGATTGTGAAGAAAACAAATGGGTCTTAATGTAATGGGCTCTAATTCCAAAACTTTGGGGCGTGGGCGTTAACATTGTCTCTTAATAATCAATATGACAACCCGAGGCCCTTTTGAGGAAAATAATCCCCTCGGTTGAAAATAACCTCATCTATGTATATTTGTAGTTATAATCAGAATCTGCTTATGGCAGACAAAAAGGAAGTATGATGATAACATAGAATCCGTATTAGATTCCTAGAAGGTATAGCTAGAATCTACTTCAGGCGCAGACAAAAATATAGGTATGTTACTCCTGTGAAGGTAAAACAGAATCAGGTTCCTAGTTGTTTACTATTTTGCTGTATATATATTGGGGTATATTTAATTGATTATACTAACCTTTTTGTTTTTTTTGACCAATTTATAATATAGAGTTCCTTCATCCCTAAGCAAAGCATAGAGTCCCTTCAAGGCTTCAATCTCTGTTTTCCACTTTCCCCCTAATCCCTATATGTTAAATCTGTTCAAGTGAAAGTTGAAAGTTAGGTAATCAATATTTGAGGAAAAATTTCCAGCTCAAATGATGTTGACATAGGTCCTTTTAAAGATAATTTTTTTTTTAAAACACTTATAGGAAAAAAAAAATAAAAAAGTAAAATGAATTGAACTTCTCCTATAAACTAAAATAAACTTATGCATTAAATTTTATAGAAGTTCTCTCATTTAACTTTTTCAAAATTTAAAATATATATGTTAATTTTAGCTTATGAAAAAAACTTAATTCATTTTAATTTCTTATTTTCTTCTCTTATAAGTACTTATGAAGAAATTTATCCAAACATATCATAATTTGCTATATAAAAGAATGACAATTTTAAAACAAACCTTTTTTCTTAAACAAAGTAATATTAAATTTAAAAGTTTAATTTTTATACATGGTTAATGTAAAAAATTTACATTATTAATCAATTAGAAATAATCCTATGACTTTAAAAGTGATTATTATAAAAATTAATAATTTTATTGTACATAATAATTTATGATTAAATAACAAGGTGAAAAACTTTTATAGTGTCATTGCATGTAATTTACCTTCTAAATTTAGGTTACCATGGACCACTTTCACATATGGTCTATGGTGCACCCCTCTTATTTACTACTGGATTCATTTAATCCTCACGGTTATACTCTACATTTTCCACATCGAATCCCTCCCTTGTCTTCTTCATGGTTGGCGCTGGCACCACTACCTTCACTGGCGACGTTCCTCCCTAGCGGCCACTGATGATAACATAGTCAATGCCCACCACCCTTACTAGTAATGTCCCCCCTCCAAAACCTGTCATCCATCTTTTTTTCTCCTTCAACAAATCCAAATCCAAATCCAAATCAATCATTCTTATGCTTATCTTTCTCCTCCGCTGTAATGCAATATCTCTGGCCACATATAGCAACAAACACAGATCATTCCCTAATGCTAGCAAACCAACACAAATTTCTTACACATAATCTCAGGCAAGGTCACCACTTCCACCCAAAACTCTTCACCCATTATTTCCCACAACTTGATGCTCATTAGAACTAGGACTTTAGCCATTATGTGTCACTAGTGATGTCCGATTCCGATCCCAAAACTGACATCGTCTGGAACTATGGTCGCAGGTGTTGAAGGCCAAGGCAATGTCACCTTCTTCTTGGGCCAAGAGAATGGGCTTTAAGCCCAAGTTCTTTGATGAGGCCAATGCCAGTGACTTGGGCCATATAAGCCTGTAGCCCAAGCCTAGGGAGCGGGACACTAATGTGGATCTCGAAGAAGGTTGGGCCAAGGCATTGGCGATCAACTTGGCCTACTGTGAAAAGGTTTCACTACTTTCGCCTTTCAAGGATCAGGTGGTGAAGAAGCACAAGGACTCTAACGAAGTTCCCAAGCTTTCAATTCCCAACACTAATGGCCAAGCGTCGGTGGTGCTAGCGGAGTTGTTGTTGCCGCAACAAATGACGAGGCATGAGAAAGTGGTGGATGCGCGCCATAGAGTGTGGTGTGTCAAGGCATTTGCATATGAAATATGAACTTAGAGATTCACCCGATTTAGGTAAAAATGAGATATATGCTTCGACTACGAAGAAGCACTTTGTTGATGGCCCAAGGGAAGAAAGCGAGTTGGGGATTCAATCTTTCTATAAGACTTGACAAAGAGGTGCCAGTAGTGGCCACTAGCAAGGGACGTTGTTGGTGAGGGCAGTAGTGTAGGCATCGACTACAAAGGAGACGAAGTAGGTGTAGTGGAGGGAGGTGGGGGAGAGATCTGGTGGGGAGGATGTATGGTATAACCATGAAGATCAGATGAATCCAGCGGTAAATAAGAGTGGTGCACCATAGACCACATGTTAAGGCGGTCCGCGGTAGCCTTCATCCTAATTTTAAAAGTAGAAAAATGCTGGATTACACGAAAATTGATAGCACAAAAAGATATGAATGAATTTGATTGGTTACTGATTATATGTACCCACGGCTTGTTTTCCTTTGGATACTAACATAAAAATCTGTCTTATTCTTTAAAACAGCCACGTCATACTTTCGTGTGATTCATGTAAGATTATTTCCTAGTGTATAACAGTTCTGTTAAAAGTATTACTTATGTTTTTTTAAACTCTCACTTTTAAAAGAATATTTTTTTTTTCTAAATGATTAATAGTAAATGGCTAATTAACTTAATAGATCAATAGTTAACCGCTTGCATTACTTGATTAACCACTTCCCTAAGTCTAGCATATTTGTAGGCTCTTCCAGCTAGGTCGTCACCCCTTTAATTATCCCCTCTTTCACAATCAAAACGCAGAATGGATATATTTATAAGTAGACATCAGACGCATTAAAACATGCAAATGGATTAGAAGAAAGAAATTGTATTTATATAATATTTTTGTCTGTTAAAATTTTGCGAGATAAATAGTTAAAAAGAAATTATTATTAGATAACGCTAAAATTTATCATTTAGCAATAATGTGTAATTTTATTGTTGATTCGCTCTTTAAACACTCGTGTAATATTCCCGTTATGCAATAATAACGTGTAATAATGTGTAATGTCACCTTGAACTCATGTTAACCAATGAGTATGACAATTTATTCTTCAAATAATGGGGCATGATGAGGCAATTGTCTTGCCCTATCTAGGCTAGGCCCAGTACTTTTATATAAATCTTTTTTATAATTAAGAGGAATAAAAAATAATAAAGAGCCGTGAGATAAAATAATGATGTAATGAACAGATATATATAAAGAAAAAATAAATTATAAAATATATTATACAAGATATACCTAACAATAATATAACTGATAAGAAAATGGGTACATACAGGTAGGGTTTATTTTAGTCTAGTTTTGGGAACGTATTGATTGCGTGTGGAACACCCGAATGGTCAGGAACAGTTTGCAACAGGCACCGGATAATGTTGGACGAAACAATATATATATATATATATATATATATATATATATATATATATATATATATTGTTACAATAACTTAAAAATGCTACCAAGTCTAAATTAATTTGTTGGAATGAAATCATAATGATGATTTGTTGCTTGAGTTGTTTATTCTACCGTCTTATATAACAATTTCTCTTAAAATCCTAACTAAGTTTAATCTAATTTTGTTTCCAAATAAAAAGATAGAAAATACTAATTTTCTGTAGCTGTGTAGCACTGCTCTAATACCTTATGTCATAATCATTTTTTTCCATAAATTTTGTCTTAGTAGTTTGAGAATCGAGAACAGTAGCACATTTCAGGAAGTCCAGGAATCTTTTCTGTATCTAGTAAATTTGAATCAAACCAAGCCCGTAGGCCCAACTACAAATCCATAGGAGTCCACCGTAATTTCTTAGCCATGGTTACAACTTTCAGTAAACCAAATCAATGAAATTCCTTTTTTTTTTTCTTTTTTTTTATAGACCACAAGTATTTTTTATTAAAGACAATTTTGCTTGAGCCGAATAGGACTACTATAGGTGTCAAAGCTTTCCTTTTGAGTATTTAACGCAGTTACATACAGGACTTAATGAATTCCAGTTCTACTACTACTTTTTCAAATTTCATAAAAGTTAAAAACAATAGAATTAACTTTGTAAAAGCATAGATTGATCCTCTATTTAAAAACTTAGATCGTTCGAATGGAATTAAGAAAGGAATGGAAGGTGTGTAGTGGGTTCTTTCTTAGAGCAACCCCTAGACGCAAAGACACTGACATGGCATATTTCCCTCCCCTGCAGTTGGGATCAGATTCAAATCGCCTATCAACTTTCATTTGCTTACTTGGATTACGAATATTAGCTTTGTGGACCAAGCCATAATCCATATATTGAATACCAGCAGCAAACTAAAAACACAGCTACCTTACAAACATGCAATTTTTTAGTGTAGCCATTTCATTTTATTGATTTTGCCAAGATCAAGATATTCTCCATTTCTTGGGATAATCTCTTTTTATTTCCATATTGAGCCTGGTATTTGCAACATAATTAACAAGACTCGGAGACACCAAAGAACGCTATTTTTGATCAAATATATGGGAAAAGGCATGTAGGTATTTTTTTTTAATTTTTTTTAGAGATCATATGTATCTTTAATCTTGTTATAGTTGGATAAGATTATTATGGATAGAAAGCTCTTCTTTCGAGTATTTAACATTAGAAATTTATAATTTTTATTCAATATTTGGACATAATATTTTAACACAATTATATTAACTATTTATTTATAGGTTACAATATTAAGTGGTTTGGTTTGATGAGTTCACAGACTGCATAAAATTGATATGAGCTTAATAGTGAATATCCATGTTGGCCCATAAAGGATAATGAGAACCCTATAGGCTAACACGTTAGAAACGATTATGGTCCTCAATATACTAAATCAAAGATACAATTTTCTCCTCTCCCCATCAAGAAGAGAAATGAAGGTCCCTTAAAGAAGAAAGTGATTTGGTTGACGAAGGTCATGATACCAATTCCTTGTTCATGATCGTTGTTCAGATTATTCCATTGCAATCTTCAATCAAACCAGATATTCCATTGAATTTGAGAACGTCGATAATATGACATAATATGATTTTTGGATATTTGGTGTTTTGTAAAGAATTAATTCAACAAGTGGTATCCGAACTGTTAGATTACTAGGATTCAAGTTTGTGGATTTGTATAATGCATGGATGAGTTTTCTTGAATGATTGATTTTCCCCAATTTATATGAACCTTTAGTTTAATTTTTGGAAAATTAATATGTTGATATGGAAATTTATTTGTATCCAGTAAAACCCGCATCACTTAACTCGGCTATAATCTAAACACTTTTTCGGATCAATATTGTGGCTGTGAAGTAATATAACATAATGTTTCTTTGACTTCTTTTTGTGAAAGTAAATCGATTATAAGGAATGTTTCTTCAGAATTTAGAATCATTGATATAATAAGCCAATTGGCTAATAGCCTTGGAATTTAAGAATTAGGAACATTGGGAATGGCGTATGCAGGAGTTTAGGAATTACAATGGGAAATCAATGCTTAATGTATATTGATTTGCGATGAAGACAATTTGTCAATGATGTCAGTAATTTTAATTATATACATAATTTATATGATTTATTGTGTTTCTTATTAGTATATTATTGATGTGTTTGGAAAATTTGGAACTAAATAAAGAATTGACATCAACACTTATGTATGATTTAGATAAATTTGGACCCCTTATTCATTTAAATTTGTCTGGTATTTTTATTAAGTTAATTAAAGTAATATATTACTAAAGTAATTCCTTTTGTCTAAATTAATTTAATTAAATTTACATAGATATTATTAGGGTGGGATTATTTATAGAATTGTTCTTGGCCCAAAGGAAGGCACAATTTGGATAAATAATGAGGTACCTGTGATGGTAAGTATGTAACAATTATAATCTTATTTTTCATGTGATAATAGTCGGTCCAATCATGGTGGTGAATAATATGGTAGATATGACAAATCATAATGAAATAGAAAAAGCGCACAAGAAAGGGGAGTTGAATTGTGTGTTTAAAACTTTTTTTTTAAACAATATAATAAATTTGAAAACGTTACTAAGCAAGGGATAGAGAGAAAGATAACACAGAGAATTTTATACTGGTTTACTTAACTTGAGCTACGCCCAGTCCCTTCACCTAGAAGGTATCCACTAACCAACCTTAGGTTACACAAGTATTGTTCGTGACCTCTTCAGGCTTTACAAGGCAATCACTTTCGATTGCTCAACCTAAGTATTCTTTTTCATTAAGCCTTTCTAGACTTTCACAACACAAACAAGTGTTTTATACAAAGGTATCAACTCATGTAGTTAGGATTTGAAAGATTAAGCTCAAACACTCAGAATTTTTACAAGGCTTTTTCACTATCGTCCAATGGACGCCTCTAATTAATGCACAGAAAGTTTTTGATGTCTCGCTAAGATTTTCATAGATTAGCACTTATCACAGTTCTCTGTTTTCGCTTCTTCCTTGGTGCATATATATAGTCTTCAGGAAAAAAGATCCGTTGAGGAAGACTTGACTTCATTATACTAGGGGAGGCGTGCAAACCGTGCTTTCAGAAAGATTAGGCATGGCAGCTTTTAGACTTGCACTAAAACGGAAAGCACAGGACTGTGCTGGCGATCTGCTTTTCTGAACATTCTTCATTTGGCATGGCAACTTGATAAGCTGATTTGCTTTATCTGTTTTGCTACGCTTTTCCACTAGAGTGAATCTGATTACATTTAATGCTTCAAAACAATTTGAATGTTAGATCACAGGGATGGTAATATGTTAGTTTCGATGAATACGAACATGAGTAAATTGGATGTTTAAATAAGCCTTAGCCGTCGGAAGATTTGTCGTTGGAAGCTTTTGTCTGAATGCATATGATATTTGAATATCTTCCAAAAGACAAGATTTAGCTTTGGATGGTCATCTTCAACTTGTTTACTAGACGGTCTCCTTCTATATTTATACTAGATGGTTTGCTTTAGCATGTCTACTGGACGGTCTTCTATAGCACGTCTACTAAATGGTCCACATAAGAGTAGCTTGTTTGCTGTGACAAGGTTAGTTCTTAGGCAGAAACTTGAACATTAATAAGTTTGTTATCTTCAAAACTTTGAGAGTTTAGATGTTTCTACGTCTTTGGTTCCAACACATAAGAGCAATGTCCAAGGATTGAAAGCAAATGAACATGAAGTGAAGATTATGCTTTCTCCAATTATAATTTTGATGATTTGTGCCTCACTTGATGAGTCCAAGTTGTAATCTATTTGTTATGTGTGTCTTGTGTCTAAATTGTTGGTTGATTCCCTCTGCATGATTTGATCCTTGAGCTTAGTTAAGACTTAAACAAGATAAAAAGTGATAAGAGTTTTAAGGAACGCTAAAATTCGACCAAGATCAATTATGTAATAATTGATTAAATGGAACCATAATTGATTAAATTGATCATTGTTCATGGAAAATCTTCTAGAGCAAAATAATCAATTGTTCTTGAAGATAATCGATTATTTTCCCTTGCTTTAAACTTATGAAAAATGAACCTTTCTTTCAATCAATTAAATATCGAAATAATTGATTAAATACTTCTTCAAAAATATTGATCTTCTGTAATAATCGATTAAAGGTAAATATAATCAATTATATTGTTTTTTTTATTCAAACTAGTTGTTTGGATGAGCAAAATAATCGATTATTTCAGTTACGTTTATATATAACGAATTCCTGAACCTCTCTTAGTGTGACTCCATCTTCTATCAATTTTATTTTTCAAAAGGGAGAGCGAATTGAAGAGCTTTTCAAGAGTGATTCCATGGCTTAAAATCTTTAATATTTTCAAATTAAAATTCAAGTTCATTAAGGGATCATCATCAAGATCAATGGGAGTCATCATCACTTAGATAAGTGTGCCTCAATTTGTGTGTATGTTACATTTCCATGTATAGCAAACCTTACCCTTTGTGGTTGTGTAACCGTTGTGTTCTTGAGAGGGTGTTTGTTAATAGTTTCTTGTAGTGGTTATTACAAGTTGGTCTCTACTTTTCTTGTAGTGTTCAAGAACCTTGTGGGAAGTGTTTGTTCTTGTGATTCTTATGTTTTCCTAGTTGTGTGTTTGTAAAACAATTAAATTACTAGTGGAATCTTAATTGGTTTGATTGAAAAACTAGATGTAGATCATAATGGGGTGATTAAACCAGTATAAAATCATTGTGTCACTTTCTCTTTACCCCCTTACTCTTTAATCTCTATTATATGATTGTTGTGCTACTCATTGAACATTGTTTCATGCATTAATCATATAGATATTGCATTAGAATTATATTTGGGTAAATCTTTCCACCACATCCCACTTTTAAGATCAATTGGGTCAATAAAATTCTTGAATTGATTTTGAAAAATCTATGTGGGACCTAAAACTTTTTAACAATCCAATTCACACCTCTCTTGGACCCTACCATTTTGATTAACATAAGGCCTTTTGCGCTTTTCCTCAAAAAGTGTGGAATTATTCTGCAACACACCATGTCAGGAAAACCTAGCATGAACGGTGTAGCAAAATGAAGAAACCAAACTCTTAAGGATATGGTGAGAAGTATGACTAGTCATTTTTCTTTGCCAAAGTCACTTTGGGAAAAAGCCTTAAAGATTGTGATTTACATCCTTAATAGGGTGCCAAGTAAAGTAGTTAACAAAACTCCTTATGAGATTTGGACTAGCAAGAAGCCAAACATTAAACACTTGCACATTTAGGGTTGTCTAGCTGTGGCACAATCTTATAAGCCACATGAAAGAAAGACCAAGAATCGTTAGCTATTATTTTGTTGGCTATGTTGAATGCCCTTCGGGCTATATGTTTTATGATCCCATTTTAAGATCTTTCTTTAAGACAGGAAATACGAGTTTCTTTGAGGAAGTTGAGTATGAGAAGGAAGATAACTTTAGGAATATTGTCTTTAAGGAAGAATTTATAGTTGACAGTGATCAAGTCCTTGTACCTATTATTGTTCAAAACACAACTCAAGTATTAGAAGACAATATTCAAACTATTGTTCTTGACATTGTTCCAGAACAAGATAATAATGAAGGTTTCCCTCAAATACCTATAGAGCAATCTTAACAACCTCAAGAAGTGCCATTAAGGATATCCACTATAGAGAGGATAAATGCAATTCTAGATGATTATATTATCTTTCTCCAAGAACATGATGATAACCTTAGTTTAACAAAGGATGATTCAATCAACTTTTGTCAAACTGTGTGCAGTTCTAACCCTAGAAATGGATTGATGCCATGTGTAACACTCCTACTTTAGCTTTGCAATTATTTTTTAATATTTGTAGAATTATTTCTAAAAAATCGGGAAAAAAATCTTAAAATTTTGTTTTCCACCATTGTGTTCAGAATTTCAAGAACTATATAATCATGATTTTTAATCATTTTTCGAAGATGGAGCCTAAAGAAATGAGAAAATGATAATTTTACCCTTATTTCTCAACATTAAGGGTTAACATGAGAAAAGGATTCGATTGACATTAAATGTCAATTTGAGCTTGAAATCATATCATATATATTAAAATATTATTTTAAATTTGTTTTGAAATTTTTTGAAATTTTTGTGTAAAATAACCAAAATGTCCCTATGTGTCTATTAAATCAAACCATTATTGGTTTGACATCCATAAATGGTGAATATAATAATATTAATTCATTTTTAGGTAAAATATTTAATTTTAGAATTTTAATAAAATTTTTGATATTTATTGAATTAAAATGGATATAATATGAATTTTTAACTCAAAAATACTAATTAAATACACATAAATTTGAAAAAAAATTAATAAAAATTAATTTTAATTTTTGGAAATTAATTTTAAATAGAAATTAATGTGTATGTCAAATTTCATACTAAATTTAATTAATTTGATGTTAAAAGCTAAGTTACCCAAGTTTAGGTAATTTTATCAGTTCTAGTTGATTCGACTGCAGAGAAAATAAAATAGTGAGATTTAGGGACACTGTAGCATGCCACATCACAGCTCTAGCCTAGGTGACTCACCACTCGAAATTGCGACTCACCACTCTAAATTGTTACACATGTCAACCTAATAAATTAAAAAGAAATAAAATAGATTTATGACATCATATTGATGATGTCATTATTAAGACACCTCACCCCTCTTCTTCTTTATAAATAAGCCATCCTTGGGACATTTTTTTTCATCCTCCTCACCAAGAACTAGCCAAATGCTTTCTCTCTCTCCCTCCCTTCACCATAAAATATCTTTTTACTTTCATTTTTATACTAAAACCACATCACTATCTTCTCCAAGCTTCATCAAAAGGAGACCTTGGATCTACCTCTTATCCTCTTCTTGTGATTTACTTCCATTGAGGTAGTGGGGGGAGTGGTAGGAAAAGTTTTTCCCTGAACCTTTTTATGCATAAGTTTACCTATGACTCTCTTTATATTGTCGTAAACTTTGATGTTAAGTTTTGATTTTTACTAAGTTGTTATGCTGCTAAAGTTTTGATGCTTAATATGTAATTACTAAGTTGTTATGCTGCTGAAATTTAGATAATTAAAATGTGAATATTAAGTTTTTATGCTGCTAAAATTTTGGTAAAAGTTTAAGGATGCTAATAAACTAGAAAATTTTAGTAAGAATAGTAAAAGAAATTTTAGTAAAGATTATCTTTACTATTTAGGCTCACGAAAATTTTAGAGGAAGGAAGATAGTGAAAATTTTTAACAAAGTTTACAAAAATTTAAGTAGTGATTATAATTTAAAGGCTCAAATTAAATTAAGAGTTCCTTTGTAGTATAGATGAGCTCATAGCCCAATTAAAATAAAATAGGAAATATTACAAAATTTTATTAGAAAATTATATTCTAGTAATTAAAAATTAGACTATAATCACTTAGTAAAATCTAAACTTAAGTTAGTAAATTTATAAATTAGAATATAAGTCTTATCACTTTAACCTTAGAGAAATAATAATTTTAAGATTACAAGTAGAAATTTTATAGAATGCTTAAGTTTAAGGCTTTAATTAGATATTTAATTTCTTGAATTATAATAATTTTATTTAATTGTATGATTTATGAATTGTTTTCACAAATTATTTACAAGTATGTAATTTAGGCACATCTATAAATGATAAGGATTTAGTCTCTGCAATACGAGGCAAAGATATTGGAAAAGATTGTACTGGTGCTCAAGTTAAATGAGACCAGGGAAAACCTTTGTTTAAGAAGTCAGACATTGATAAGTTAGTTAAAATATAAAGCATGGGACATACAGTGACATGACACCCTGCTAGGAAAGTCACAATTTGGCACATTGTAGGATGTATGCAGCGACCTAGAGGGTCTTGAGAGTGCGGTATCAAGTAGTGAAGTCCTAATGGCCAAGATAGCAACCATGAGCTGTGATCTTTGTAGAGAACAAGCTTGATAACCTTGACAACTGTTGAGTCATCACCAAGATTGGTGTAAGAGTATACCTCTATATGGATTAGTGAATGTCCTGAGTTGTTGTTATGTTCTTCAATGGTAATGAGGACTATACTAAGTGATGAGAATATGTATATGCACTCTCAGTCACTTCTCGGTTCTATTAAGAACTATTACTCACAAATGAGAAGTATAGATCCATACCGAGTCAAGGATAGTCTAGTACAATATGAAATAAACCCTAGGTTTCCCTCATTATTAGCTATGTTTTATTTCTATTTTATGGTAGAATTCCTGCCATACATGTGAAAGTGATTTTAGAACAAATCACCTCACTCCTCTATTTTTTCTCTCTATGTATGTTGTTTATGGATTAATATACGAAGATGATGGTAATGCCCATTGATTATGCCTTGATGCTGCACCAGATGATTTAAAGACTACTCTGATAGATGAAGATTAGGAATTCTATTTCCTTTTATATAGGATAAGATAGGATACATATACACTGCTCTGATGTAGGACCTTTTTATTATATTTAGAGAGGTAGGTAGTGTTTGGATTTTCCTATATTCCATCGACTTTCTATGTATTCAGTTAAGTTCTATCATGATGAACATTATTAACACATATCTATTATTTCTTCTTTTATCATTTACTTCCATTTCAAAATTCCATTTTACTTACGAATTTTCTATTTTAAAAAGTTTGAAAAGACAATTGAGTATAAAACAAAATGGAAAAATTTCATTCTCATTTTCATTAAATTAAAATCAACAACCAATTAATTAAGTAAATAAGTACGGGTTATGTCAAATGTGAACGGGTGTCACACCATGAAGGATGGGGTGAAATCTATGCAAGACAATGATGTTTGGGATCTCGTCAATTTACTTAAAGGTGAAAAACCCATTGGTTGTAAATGGATATTTAAAACCAAGAAGAATTTGAGGGGTAATATCAAGAGATATAAGTCTAGTCTAGTTGCTAAAGGCTTTACTCAGAAAGAAGGCATTGGCTTTAAAGAAACCTTCTCTGAGGTATCTTCATAGGATTCTTTTAGAACAATAATGACACTAGTAGCTCATCTTGATTTGGAGCTCCATCAAATGGATGTCAAGATTGTGATTGTAAATGGTGACGTTGACGAAACAATTTATATGGTCCAACTAGAAAATTGTGTCAAGTGACTTAAAGTCTATGGTGTGCAAATTAAAGAAATCTGTCTATGGCCTTAAATAGGCTTCTCATCAATGGTATCACAAGTTCCACCTAGTTATTACCTCCTATGGTTTTGAGGCTAATGTAGTTGATGATATATATCATAAGTTCAGTTGGATAAATACATATTCTTGGTACTATATGTCAATGATATTCTACTTTCTAATAGTGATATAGACTTATTACATGAAACCAAGAGATTTCTCTTGAAGAATTTCAAAATGAAAGATCTTGAGGAAGCCTATTTTGTGATGGGTATTTAGGTACTAAGAGATCACTTTCAAGGTATCCTAAGGTTTTCACAAGAGAGCTATATCGATAAAGTCCTACATAAATTCAGCATGAAAGATAGTAAATCAAGAGATATCCTATAGCTAAGAGAGACAAGTTTAGTCTCAAACAATGCTACCTTGAAAGAAATAAGATGCAGAAGATTCCCTATGCATCAACAGTGAGAAGTCCAATGTACGCTTAAGTTTGTACTCGTTCCGACATGGCATTTGTAGTGGGAGTTTTAGGCAGATGTTTGAGTAATCTTGGAATGCAAAATTGGAAGGCAGTTTAGATATGTATGTATAAAGCAAGGTGAGTATTATAGTACTCATACCCACACCCATCCTCACCAAATTTTGTGTGTAAACCTTAGCCCTTGGCCCCATCCTCATTGAGCGGGTATTTACCTTATCTATTGTGTTTTTTTTTTGATATCCATAGGGTTTGGGTAGAATTGTCATCCCTAATGGTGATCATTGTGGTTTAGTCACATTTGATTATGGTAAAAGGTACAATGGTTCCATTGTAATGCATGAGATGGACCAAATTGTATTAAGGAGAAGTCTAAAGAAAAATAACATACAAATGTGTGCCTAAAGAATTTGTAATATAATTGTTTCAGGAGAATATGAAGCCTAAATGGGGCATCATTATATATTTATAATTTATATTCATTATTTAGCCATCATATTTTAATACAATTATATTAACTATTTATTTAAAGATTATAATACTTAGTTGTCTAATTTGGTGAGCTTATAGGCTTCTTAAAATTGATATGGGCTTAATGAATGGATACCCATGTTGGCTTATAAGGGGATAATATATGAGACTCTATAGGCTAACACGTCAAGAGTGGTTATGATTTCCAATATACCAAATCAAAGATATAGTTTTCTCTTCTCCCATCAAGAAGAGAAACAAAGGTCCCTTGAGGAAGATGATTTGCTTGAGGAAGGTCATAATACCAATCCCTCATTCATGACCATTGTTCAAATTATTCTGCTGCAATCTTCAATCAACTCTTATAGATCTAGATATTCTATTAAACTGAAGAATCTTGATAATGTAACATAATATGATTATTGAATATTTGGTATTTTGTAAAGAATTAATTTAATATTTAATATAACTATATACTTAAGACTCAAATTTGAAATTATTAGTTAAACTGAAATAGTTAATCCATACGTTGAATGATAAAGACAGGCAGGTATACGGATATGATACGAATTGACTTGAAGAACATAACTGCAAAGGCACGAATAAGGATAAGATGATAGGTTGCATTGATTATTATAATTTAATGAATATTATTGATCACGATCATCCATGGCAAGGAATCTCCATGACTAGTTGCATTGGCAATTTCAAAATCATATAACGGCAAAAATTTACTCAGCAAAAAAAGTAAACATAAATAGTTAATAAAATAATTCAGTTTTACAAGAGTAACTGTAGATAAATATTTGATGTTTTTATGTATAGTTTTCATCCCGTTAAATGCATATATTTATCTATATAATTTAAACACAAATGTACTTTACGTAGAGATTTTGCGAATTTTTATCTTTCATTTTAAAATATAATCAATTTTTTATTTATATAAAATAATTTTATCCAATATAAACTTTATTGATTTAATCTTCATAAAAAACTATTGATTTAAACAATAATTAAAATAAGTTTATTATTTTTATTCATCTTCTTATATAAATAACTAAAACAATGAAGGAAAATATAATTTTTCCAAGATAAAAAGAATAATTAAGTAATAAATGAAATTGATGAAAAAAAATATTAATTTTTCACAAAAGGAACAACAAAATGATAAAAGTTTTTAATCCCTATTTCCTTTTCATAAGATATCATGCCCCATGCATTTAACTGCATCATCTATTATTAATAAAAGATTGTGGCTATTTCTTATGGATTCATCTTGAGATTGACATAACTCTATATATTTTATTTTTGTGTTTTAGATGATTTGTCAATGTCTAATTTTTTAAAATAGAAAAAATGCATATTAAAATAAAAAGTCTTTTAAAAATACTATTAATTTTTTATACTTTTAATAATAAATTATATTTATACTATACGCTTTAGTATAAACTTTTTTTTTGTTTTATGACGTAAATAATTTTGTGATTTAGATATTAGTTGTGAGCACCCAATTTTACCTAGGTAAATAAAAATAAAATATAAAAAAGCTTGAAAAAGGAAAAAAATAATAATTAAACAATAAAAATCAGCAAAATGTTCGATCTTCATTTGTTTTGACCCAATGTATCATAAAATTCAAAAAATATGATTTTACTATGTTTCATTTTTGGTTTGTGACTCAATTTTAAAAATACTATATTAAATATTTACAGATTAATGAAAATAATAAATGAGATGAACTAAAAATAGGATGTGTGATAAGCTAATATCAAATCTTGAGTTATACTTATTTGTTTGAAGTGGTTTTTTGGGTCATTAAAAAGTTAAGCGAAAGATCTAACCATAGTCAAAACTCTTTTAACCTCGCATGAAAAGTCTCATATTGAACAAACTATTTCCTTGCACTTTCTCTTTCTCCTTAGTTGAGAAGTCCCACACTTGGCAAGTTACTTCCATGTACTCTCTCATTGCTATATATAACGAGGAGATCACCAAGTAATGGGAGACTTCCAAAAAATAAGGGCTTAATGCAAAGTATCAAGCATGTGATAGTTTAACTTTTATTATTATTATTATTATTATTTGGGCTCGGAGTTTCAAACTAGAGGCTTATAGACTACTTTGGATTGTTTTATGTATCTCACCCAACAAGAATGATCATTTTGAAGTAAGTTTATCTATCTTATATCTTTACTTTTTCTTTAGTTTTATTTACTTTTTAGTGTTGTTGTTGTTAGGGGTGAGCATGATCCAATCCAACTTGCGAACCCGGCCCGGCCCGAAGTTGTTTTGACAAGTTTGGGTTTTGAAGTTAGACCCGGTGTATTTTAAGGACAGGTTCGGGTTATGCTTCGGGTCGTCCCAACTCGGTTTGGTATCTTATATTTTCTTAAAAAGTATAATTTTTTTGAACAATTGTGTATTAATAATAAAACTTTTTAATTTAATAGATAAGATTTTGTATAACATGATATTATATTTATAATGATATTATTTATTATAAAATAAATATTATAAAATGTACCTTAATTTAAGTTTTATACTTATTTTATTTTACAATTTAATTATACATAATGTTAAGATTGATACATTGTGTTAGAAAGCCAAGTTGACCCAGTCTTGTCCCATATCTTTCATGTCTTGATCGGGTCGGGTTCGGGTTTGAAAAAGTGACCTGTTCAAAATTTTGGGCTGGGTAGGGACAAGTATAAACCTGTCCCAACCCGTCCCTTGCTTACCCCTAGTTGTTGTTATTTTTATTCTTTGTACCTTTTTCAAATTAAAATTGCTATGTTTCTCTAAATTAAAATGTTTTAAAAAATAAAATATAAAGGTTTAGTGATTGTCATGTTGGGTTTACTTTTTGCTTGGTTGTCACAAAATCTTGTCTAGAGTGTTTTTTCATGAATGCCTCACATATGTTTGGTTGCATAGCGTTATAGTTGATATTCTGTTGGAGACCTCTAACTCTAGATATAATGGAATGCCTAAGACGTGACGTTTTGGCATTTCCTAACTCTTCAAAATTCCAAACCCTAAACAAATAAAAATAAAGGTTTAATGACTGCTAGGTTGGGTTCACTTCTTGTTTGGTTATAATGAAAATATCATCTAGAGTGCACTTCTTAATGAATGTCTCACATTTGTTAGGCCTCCTATTGTTGTGGGTGATATTTTGTAGGAAACTTTAGCTCTAGATACCAAAGAATGCATAAGCTGTAATATCTTGGCAATCCTTACTCTATCTAACGGAAAAACCCTATAATTCTATAATTAAAATTCATCAACCCATAAAATGTTTTTACACAAAAAGAATTATGTAATTTTGAGTTCTCCATTCCACTAAGAGATATGTAGGAGTAAGTCCACATCCTATCAAGCTAATAAATAAATAAATAAATAAATAAATAAATCTAATTCCTCTTCTTAATAAAAATTCTTTATAAAATAAATACTATCAAAATTCAAGAAATAAACCACATATTCTTCCAAAAAATAAAAAATATTTGTGTAAAAAAATAAAATATAAGAATGAATAAGTTTTAATAATTTTACAATCAAGAGAGTAAGACGATTATTATTTTACATGTTAGGATAAGGGTAACTATTTTTATAACAAATGTCATAAGGTGTTAACACACTACAAGAAATACATGTTTTAGAGTCAAAACGTTAGTGTCGGTGATAACGTCGATGCTACTAGTGTTGGCCAAGCCGATGCTAGATGGACACAAACTTTCAAATTCTATTTTATTTTTTAATATTAAATTAAATAGCATTAGTTGTAGCGATGGCCTAGCAACAACCATGGACCATGCTAAATAATAACTTTTTTAAAAAAATATTTTTATAATTAGCGTCGATCAAGTTGCCGCTAGTTCTTAGTTTAAGTGGAAAAACAAAAAAATTAGCGACAACCATGGCTCATGCTAAATAATAATTTTTGAAAAAAATATTTTTATAATTAGCGTCAGTTAAGCTGTTGCTAGTTCTTAATTTGAGTGGTAAACAAAAAAGTTAGCAGCGGCCTAGCGGTGACCATAGCCATACTAAATAATATTTTAAAAAGAATATTTTTTATATTTACAGATGGCCAAGCTCACACTGAATTCTTAATTTGAGCGGGAAAACAAAAAAATTAGCGACGACCATGACCTATACTAAATAATAATTTTCTAAAAAAATATTGTTTATAATTAGTAGTGGCCAAGTCCAAGCTAAATTCTTAATTTGAGTGTTAGCAGCAGCCATGGCCCATGCTAAATTTAAATTTGATTTTTCTTTTATTACTATAAAAATGAAACTTTACCATGCCTTTCTTCTTTTTCTTCTTAAAAACCTTTCCTTTTCTCCCCAGTTTCTCATCTCTATTTTCTTCTATTTTTTTTTCTAATGCTTTCCTCTTCTTAATCTCTCATCGCATTCTCTTTTAATTTGTTATAGATTCTAGGCGTCAACAGTGATAGTGATGATGACGACTATAGGGCGGCAAAAATGACGACGACAACAATTGCAACAACGACGATAATTGTGGGTTCTTCTTCTTCAACTCCTACTCCGATCTCTAACATTGCTACCTTTAGCAACACCTTCGACCAATGAACGATGTTGAAGAAGAAGAAGAAATGCTTGACGATGACGACAAAGCATGATGGTGGAGATAAAAGGGGAAGTAACAAAGAAAGAAAGGAACGATGACACTATGGTGATGACGATAGAACCAAATTGCTGATAGTGGTAGTTTCTTTTTATTTTGTCCTTGCTTCTCAGTGTTGGAACCAAAGACGTATGAAGTGTCTAGTTCCTCAAATTTTGAAGATAACAAACTTATTAAGTTTTAAGTCTCTGTTGTAAAAAGTTCTCTAAAGTGTTCAATGCATGTTTATATCAAGGCGTCCAACGTGCCAGTTTTAACAAGCATCCAATTGACTCATATATGTCGATCATCCAAGTGTAAGTCTCTTCTATGTCTAAGTTTTGAAGCCTGGTTGAATTCTGCGTTTTCGCATGAAAATCTTGAGACTAATGTTTTGCCTTTTAGAGTGATCTAACATTCAAATGTTTAGGCATTAATTGAAAGTTAGATACATGTTAGTGTATAAGCATAGTGTTGCAGCAAAAGGAAGTCAACCTATAAAGCTGGTAAGACGAATAAAGAATGTTCAAAAAAGCAGCTTTTCAACACAGTACTGCACTTTCCATTTTAGTGCAAAAACAAAAGTCACTTTTCTGACTCTACTGAAAGCTCGATACACGCGCACGCTTCTCTCTTGAAGCATGAAGCTAAGTTCTCAACGACTACTTTCTAAAGACTATATATAGCTGCTCAGAAGAGAAGAAATGTAGAGAACGACTACAATCTTTGCGCTTACTGGACGATGTCGAAATATCTTCAAATTCCTTGTAAAAATTCTTGCACTGTTCTTAAATTTTTATATTCTCACATTGTGAGTTGATTTGTTTGTAACAACTGCTTTATGTTGTGAAAGCCTAGAGAGACTTAGTGATAAAAAATACTTGGGTGGTTAGGCAATCTAGGCAGATTGTGTTGTAAAGCCTGAAAAGGCCGAAAAGAATACTTGTGTGTAACCTAAGGATGGTTAGTTGAACACCTTCAAGATGAAGGGATTGGACGTAGCTCAAGTTTGAGTGAACCAGTATAAAAACTCTTTGTTTTTTTGTTCTTCCCTTATCCATATTTTAACTCCTTTGTGAACTTGTTTTTATTATTGTTAAAAACTTTTTATTCGCACAATTCAACCCCCTTCTTGTGCGAACCTTGTTCTTTCACTCGGTGTCAGCTAAGCCGCCATTATTTAGCATTGACTTTATTTATGGATGCAAATAGTATCAGCCTTTTATTTAAGTTAGTGTTCGCTTGGCTGACACTAATGTTAACATTAGCTATTTTAATTTGACATAGCTTCTACATTAGTGTCGGCTTGGCCCATGCTAAGTTAGTGCTGACTAAAAAAGTCAACACTACAGATTAGCTTAGAACATTTAAGTGTCCACCGCAAAGTTGACACTAAGTCATATTTAGCGTCAATTTTCTTTAGTTAGCGACAGCCAAAAGCCAACGCTAATATGTGTTTTTCTTGTAGTGATATCTTTCCTACGTGTGATTGAATTTCAAATTCAATTTTTGGTTCAAGATCAATTTTTAGGATTTTTCCAAATTTTTTTCACAATTAAAATGAAATTTGGTGACAATTTCTATTTGAGCATGAACCACAACAAGGCTTCCAATGCAATGGGAGCTATTTTCAACTGACAACACATAGCGAGGGTGAATCGGTGTTGACCACCTACAAGCACTCTAACACTCAAGTTAGTTAAGGAATGAGGTGAATGTATGGAAAATAGGGGATCTGAATCATACATGGGGGTGTACAACCCATTATATAGCCTGTTCTTGGTAGGAAAAGTCGTTAGCTAGCGTGGCAGTTTGTTACAGTGCATGTGGCTAATGTGGTAAGTGTGGTTGAACCCGATTATCAGTGTGAGTGGTCAGGGCGTTCAGTGTACTTCAATTGTGTAGCCATCGCTAATTGGGTCATCGTAGGCTTTTGGTCCCACATAACGCAAAGGGATGTTGGGTGACTTGTTCCTGGCTAGAGGCTCACAGGGTTGCCTTAGTTAACTTAGGCAACAGGGCCCAGCACTGGTCCAAGGGGCAGTAATAGAAGCCCAATATTACTCTAGAACAATTTCCATTTTTCGTTAATTTAAGTTTTGTTGCCGTCCCCTTGTGATTCCTATTGTGAAATTAGTATATTTTCGAATAAAATTTTATTCATGTGTAATGTAAATATTTATCTATATAAATTAAATATCAAATGAATAGATTTATATTAGAATCAACATAACAATTAGTCATTTTATACATGAAATTTATATGTTAAGAGGCAAAAATAATTTTAGAATAGTGATATTTGACGATAAAAAATAAAACAATTGAAAAAGTCGTGATTGAAAATTGTGTATTTATGCATGTAAAATTTACATATAAAATTTTCATATTTTATAATACAAATATTAATCATACAATGACTGTTGAATATCATCTTAATTTAATAACTTTTATTGGAGCTCTCTTTAAAAATTTTGATTAAACGTATAAATTAGTTCTTATACATGTCGCAAATTCTTAATTTAGTCCCTATATACAAAAGCTTATTAAGTTGATTCCTATATGTATAGTGCATTCTTAATTTAGTCCCTATTGTTTTGACACCATTTATGGATTTTTAATTTGGTCCCCATAGATGTAGCGCATTCTTAATTTAGTCCTTATATGTGTAACATATTCTTAATTTGGTCTCTATATATGTAGCGCATTCTTAATTTTATAGAGACCAAATTAGGAATACGTTACATGTATAGGGACCAAATTAAGAATGCGCTACATCTATAGGAACCAAATTAAGAATCCGTAAATGGTGTCATTACAGGAGGGACCAAACCGGTAACGTTTGCATGTATAGGAACCGATTTAATAAGTTTTTATGTATAGGGATCAAATTAATAATCCGCAACAAGTATATGGACTAAATTATATATTTAACCAAAAATTTTCATTGGCCAAAAGAAAAGATGAAGGGTTGATCGTTCTTAATAGAGGCGGTAAAATAGAGAAAAAGTTAGAGCACTTAAAATACGGTTTTATAAGTATAAAAATAAAAATAAAATTACTTGTATGAAGAGAAACCAAACGCCATACAATGCCACCTGTAAACACATGTTCAAAAAATAGATATGCATACCAATGTATGCTATTAACACTTAATTAAAGATGTCATCTTAACAAACATACGTACGTAAAATTTGCAGAATCATGCCTTCTAAATTAATTTAATAATTAATTTCGTTATATATAGTACAATCAAAGTTCATTCAACTGCTTTTAGTATTTGCTTTGCATAACTCGTGAATGTAAACAATCATGGCTCCAATGTAGTTACGTGATAAATAATAATGACATTCCCTAAACTTCAGAAGAATTTCAAGAGACTTTTTTTTTTTAAATTATATAATCAATATAAGTAATTGAAAGTTGAAAGTCATATTGTATTTACTTAGCATAAGAACAATTCAACAGCCACTAATAAAATAGATGTAGTTATTATAGGTTAGGAATAATAACAATCTGGTCAAAAAAATAGGAATAATAACAACATTCCATATATTGTGTATGGAATGTTGTCTATTTAGACTGAAAGGTGAAAGTTAAAATTGTATAAATGCCATTTATGATCCTTTTTTTTTTTTTTCAGGATATCTTTCAGTTGAAAGTCAGAGGCTAATTTCTTGAGGTATGAATATTCATTTCAGAAACTGACTTTTTCTAAAAAATATTTTTATACACATAGATCTAAAGATCAAACTTCTGACCACATATTTAAATGGCATTAGAGTAATATCATTTTTTGTTAAGGAGTTTTAGTGTTTAACTCATCTTGCTTATTATTCTGACCATTTCTGATGTTAGAGAATATATAACAATAATGTCAAACTTTCAAATTTTAAGCCCTGACATTTCTTGTCAAACTATCACCTTTATTAATATAATAGAAAATAATTAAAACCTCTTAAGAAAAAATATAATATATAGGAAAAACGATCAATTCCTTCCATAAGTCAAATAGAAATTATTAGAATTTTCTAGCCATTCAAGAGTTTCGTTCTTCCTTTTTTGTCTCTCTCTACATCTTAGTCCCTCATTTTATCTATCACTCTCTACATCTTATCCCTTTCTCTATCTATATTTCTTTTATTAGAAGAAAAAAAAAAGAGAAGGAAATAAAATAAAAGAGAAATATATTGAAAAACATGGGTTATTTGCACGAATAAAAATAAGAAGAAAAAAATAAAAAAAAATTTCTCTACTTATTTGAATGCGTAAAAAAGAGAGTAAAAATAAATAAATAAATTATGTAGAAAATAATTTTATACTAATTAAAAAATATTTTTTTTTCTAACATAATTTTTTTTTTATCATTTTTGTCTAAATCCTTTATGTAATAAAATATTATTTGATTTTTTAAAAATTAAAACAAAAAATGAAAAAAAAGAAAGATTATTTTCCTCCCATTTCATGCCCATTTGAAAGTGTTTTTTGATGGGTTCCACAAAAATAACTTGTCTTTATTAGAGGTGGAAATAAGCTAGGTCAGGCCAAGTTTTGGTAGGCTTGAGCCTAACATTCATTAAAAATATGAAGCCTAAGCTTGACCTATTTATCTGTGATAGGCCTTTTGGCTTGTAGGCCTACTTAAAAGCCTATTTTCTTATAAGGCTTATAAAAGACTAATAAGCCTATTGGCCTAAATAGGCCGGTTGGTCTAAAAAAACCTATTGAACTAAAAAGGCCTGTTAGAAATTCCATATTTTTTTATATTGTTATATACAATATTTGTATTATATATAATTATGTATATATAATATAATATAACATATAATAACATTTTATTATATATGTATATAAATATGCTGACCTATTAGGCTTAATAGGCTCTTTTTAAGGCTTAAGACTTGCTTTTTTATTTAATTAGACTTTTTAAAAGTCTAAGTTTAATTTTTTTAATAAACGAGTCAGGTCAGGCCAGGTTTTATGTAAGCTAGGCCATAGGCTTTGACAGGCAACCTGACCTATTTTCACCCCTAGTCTTTATCTTGTTTTTTCTCTCAAAATGGTGAAAAATTAACATTTTTATCTCATCTTCCTCCTCTTGTATTTATTTCCACTTCATTTCTACACAAACAAACATAAAGTTTCTCACATACATTAATGACAATGCATGCCTGGGAATCTCTCATGATGAATTTTTGTATAACCATATATGGGAAAATTTAGTATCTATCTCTTTCTTCTTAAATATACAAAAATTTTAACATGGCGATCTATTTAATGAGAGGATCCATTCCCTTACATGTCTTGTGTCTATAAATTAAATTCCTCACATGCATCAAGACCCTGTAGCATTGATTCACCCAAAGAGCTGAGACAAGCCCCTTCTCAAAAAGCAAAGGTCTTTAGGTGACATTCTTTGAGATGGAGATCGTAAACCATGCCAAGGAAAAAACCATCACGTTGCCAGTTGGGGTAAGGTTCGACCCCACTGATGATATTCTCGTTTACTACCTGAGGAAGAAGGTCTTAGCTCAACCACTCCCTAATACTCTCATTCAAGACTATGATGTGTTTCAAACTGAACCATGGGAACTGCCAGGAGGTTGGTAAAAAAAAAATATAAAACTAAATAATCTCTTTTGCCCCTTATCATGATCCTTTGGTCAATGAACAATGTGTCTTGTCTTACAAAAAATAAATAAATAAAAAATCCAATTTTCCCTTGCCCTATGAATGCTTATGTATGGGAGCTAATAATTTAACCAAAATGAAGTTTTGGTTTGAACTTAAATTGTGTTTGTTTGCCTAATTTGTGTCTCTATGTGTGTGTGTTTTGTAGGTGAAAAGCATTTGAATTGGCAAAAGTTTTTCTTTTACAATACTGAGGCTCGTGTGTTTGAAAACCCTGACAAGAGAACTGCTGGGAATGGCCAATGGAGAGCAGTGGAGAAAGACCAAGATGTTGAGCTCCCTACCAAACTGCAGTTGATTGGGAAGAGGAACACACTAGTTTTCTGGGAAGCCAAAGGCAAACGTTTTACTGAAACAAAATGGGTGATGCATGAGTTCCGCCTTGCCCCAATATCAAATCCACCTCAGGTAAACAACACAACAGTGTCCACCATCATCATTACCAAAATTGAGCAGCTTTAAAATAATGACTTTTGAATTCAGGTGAAAAACTAATAAGTATAGAGAATAACTATAATGTCAAGTTTCTTTCTTTTTGTCTTGTTTTATCAGTATCTAATAACTCAATTTTGAACTCCAATGTAGATGACAATTTGGGCTGTGTACCGCATATTCGAGATGGAGAAAAAAATAGGGAAGAAGTCAAAAGGGTCTAGAGGGGAGACCTCCAATAGCAACAATGTTGGAAAAGCTTAGGATATCACACCACTGTCATTAGTTTCACAATCGAGAATTGCAGTGTCTTAGCCACTTGCTTTCTTGTGTCCCCATGACTCACGTTTTAGTGAAGGCAGTGAAACTTCCTAATTAGTTTGATTAGAAGTTGCTTTAGACCTTCAATAGTATAATTTATCAATCTATATCTATATATATTATATATGAAAGAAGATCTGTCATTCAAACTTATGTTTAAAGTTAAAACTCTTTATCATAAATTTGCTAAATCTAGCTTGGTTGATGTTTGGGTCATTTGCTGTTATTTGAATGTGTATAACATGCATGTTTTCCACCATTTAATTACACCAATAATTAGTTTGATGCTCTAAAACTCATGAACGCTTTCAATTTTATGCTCGTGCTCAATGGAACCTTATTTTCCCGTTTCATGTTGTTTTCTTGGGTTAAATCTTGAATTTTAATTCAAACTTTATCGAACTTTTAATTAAATGAGAACTTGAATTTTGGCTTTTGTTGAAGATATAAAATAATCGCAATATGAACCCTTCTTGGATACGAATAAGTCGCTTCCATGATTCATTTATCATCATGAAATTACCTAAGTCCTTCCTTTGGATGAGAATTTCATTTAAGATCATTTATGTCTTGATTTTGGATGAAAATCGTATAAAAATGTTCTTATAACGAGCAAGAATATATTAATTGACAATGGCCTACGCACATTTGCTGCACAAGTTGACTTGCCCGTCCGTAGGCAAGAAAACTAGACCTGTGTCTTGTGTTTTATGTTTTTATTTTAACAAAGGGAATCAAAATAAAAATGATATTTTAGAGCCATTAAGGATCAGATTAAACTAGATCTCATGCGTAAAAGAATAGCAAAAGGACCAATTAGGCAATGTTTTAATTAATTACTATACATGTGGCGTATTAAAATTGTTACATTCTTTTTGGCAAATTTTTAGATGTCGTAATTTTATGCAGGTATTTAATGATTGTTGTATATACGCGTTCGTGATGACATATATAGTTGAATTCGCACTTTTGTTTTTTGAAAGGCAAAAGAAATTGAATTAACAAGAGTACAAAGTATTCTGGCTCATGTACAAAAAACCAAGTCTAACAGGATCATCATAATGATATACATGCCACCGAATTATTTCACACACCAATTTCAGAAAGATATCAAAGGTCTTCCTACTTTTGCTTAGAACCAAGATCAAGACCAAACCTTAATAATATCCATAAAGAAATATATATCAAAAGTTAAATTAATCTGTAAGCCCTTAAATTATTTAAAATTTTTTAATTAGGTCCTTAAACTAAAAAATTTGTAATTGGATCCCTAAACTAAAAAGATAAGTCTTGGAGTTAGTTTTTGGCGGCTTAAAATTGCAAGAAAATGACAACTTATAGTAGTTTCAAAAATTCTAGGGACCTAATTACAAAAATTTCATAAGATTAAATTACAATTTTTTTTTAGTTGAGGGACTTAATTAAAAATTTTCATATAATTTAAGAACCATAGACTAATTTAACCTATATCAAAGGATCCTCCATGAAATAAAATACTATTCCTCAGCAACCATAGAGACCAAACAGTAACATGCTAAATAATAAACCAATGCTTTTTATTCTTCTTACCACAAACCAAACCTCCATGATGTAGAAAATGAGCTAAACCAGGGACAGGTGAAACAATGTTAAATCCAACCCACACATATAAAGAAAACCAAATTTGTTGGAACCAAAGACGTAGAAGCGTCTAAATTGTCAAAGTTTTGAAGATAACAAACTTATTAATGTTCAAGTTTCTGCCTAAGGACTAACCTTGTTACAGCAAACAAGTTACTCTTATATGGACCGTCCAGTAGATGTGCCAAAGAAGACCGCCCAGTATACGTACTAAAGAAGACCATCCAGTAGACGTACTAAAGAAGATTGTCCAAGTGAACAAGCTGAAGATGATTGTCTGAAGCTAAATCTTGTCTCTTAAAACAAAATCAAATATCAGATGCATTCAGACAAAAGCTTCCAACAACAAATCTTCAAACGACTAAGTCTTATTTAAACATCCAATTTACTTATGTTTGTTTTTCCTCGAAACTAACATATTACCATTCTAGTGATCTAACGTTTAAATTGTTTTGAAGCATTAAATGTAATCAGATTCACTCTAGTGCAAAGGCGTAGCAAAATAGATAAAGAAAGTCAACTTATCAAACTGCCATGCCGAATGAAGAATGTTCAGAAAAGTAGACCGCCAGCACAGTCCTGCGTTTTCCGTTTTAGTGCAAGTCTAAAAGCTGCCATGCCTGATCTTTCTGAAAGCATGATTTGCATGCCCCTCCTTGTATAATGAAATCAAGTCTTCCACAACGGATCTTTTTCCCTAAAGACTATATATATGCATTAAGGAAGAAGCAAAAACATAGAACGGTGATACGTACTAATCTGTGATAATCTTAGCGAGACATCAAAAACTCTTTGTACATTAACTAGAAGCGTCTATTGGACGATAGTGAAAAAGTCTTGTAAAAATATTCTGAGTGTTTTGAGCTTAATTTTTCAAATCCTCACTACGTGAGTTGATACCTTTGTATAAACACTTGTTTGTGTTGTGAAAACTTGGAGAAGCTTAGTGAAAAGAATACTTGGGTTGAGCAATCTAGGGTGATTGCCTTGTAAAGCTTGAAGAGGCCGCGAACAATACTTGTAACCTAAGGTTGGTTAGTGGATGCCTTCTGGGTGAAGGGACTGGACGTAGCTCAGGTTGAGTGAACCAGTATAAAAACTCTTTGTGTTATCTTTCTCTCTATCCTTTAGCTTGAAAACGCTTTCAAACTTATTTATATTATTTTAAAAAAAAATTTATACGCATAATTCAACCCCTCTTCTTGTGCGCTTTTTCTATTTCAATTGGTATCAGAGCTCGGCCTCTTGGGGTTGAGCATTTAACATTGCAGGGGTAAAACGATCTTGAACACTCATGGAAAACGAGGGACAAGCTGTTAATAGACCACCTCTCTTTAAAGGTCAGAACTACGATTATTAGAAGTAAAGAATGATAGCATTCTTTGATGCATGTCACATAGACATGTGGGACGTAGTAGAAACTGACGACTATCTGTCCCTTGATCAAGATGGAATGGAGCTACTGAGAGGTTAATGGATAGAAACTCACAAATAGAGGTATCTTCTAAACTCAAAAGCTATAAATGCTATAATGTGTGCCTTATCTGAATCTAAATATGAAAAGGTGCATAGTTTAAAAAGTGCTAAGAAAATATAGGATACTCTCGCACTTGCTTATGATGGTACTTCACAAGTAACGAAGTCCAAGTTGAGCTTACTCGTAAGACAATATGAACTCTTTACTATGGAAGCAAATGAAACTATCGAACTCATGTTTGGTGGATTTCAAACCATACTAAATAACCTGAGATCCTTAGGCAAAACCTATGATAATTATGATCACATTGACAAGATCTTAAGAAGTTTGCCTAGGCAATGGAGACCACAGGTAACAGCTTTAAGAGCATCCAAGGATCTAACAGCACTCTCTATGGAAGAGTTACTTGGAACTCTTAAAGTCCACGAACTGGAGCTGAAGCAAGACAAAGGACAAAAGAAAAGTCCATTGCACTAAGCGTCCAGCGTCCACCCAGAGGATCATCATCCAAAGCCTTAAACGTGGAAGAATCCTTTGAGGAAGAGACCGAAGAAGATGACTTTGATTAGTATGAGATATCCTTCATCTCTAGAAAAATACAAGCTATGTGGAGGAAGAAAGAAGGATCCAGAGCCAAAAACTTCACAAAGAAGTTTAACAAGGCACCAAAAGAAAAGAGTCCTCTAGTTTGTTATGAATGTAAGAAGCCTGGACATTTCAAGGCTAAATGTCCCAGTCTATAGAAGGACAAAAAGAAGACGTTCTTCAAGAAAAAGGGTCTCATGGCTACCTGGGAAGACATGGACCTATCTTCGTCAGAAGAAAAAGGAGAGGAAGAAACTAACCTGTGTCTTATGGCGGAGACCAGCTTTGATAGCTCAGACAATGGGCAAGATGAAAAGGTAAAATTCAATGACTTAATCTCTCTTCAAGAAGCTTATAATGATTTGCTTGCTAACTCCTCAACTCTATCAATGGGATATAAAGAACTGAAAAAGAAATTTTGAAAAATAACAAAAGAATTTAATTTGCTCAAAGAAGAGCATAAAAAGGTTTTAAAAGAAAATGAGTTTTTAAAAACTAAGAACATTTCAGAAGAGGCATCTTCTCATGAAGCCTTAGAACTTCAAAAAGAAGTTACTCATTTGAAAGAAAGCTTGTCAAAATTCGTCAGCGGGACTGAAAACTTAAATAAAATTCTATCTTATGGACGAAGTCCTAATGACAAATCTGGACTTAGTTTTGTTAAGAAAGAAAATTACAAATCCAGTAAAAACATGACTTTTTGTAAAATATGTGGAAAGAGTGGGCATGAACCAACAAGGTGTATACATCGTCCAATAAAGAAGGCGTCCAATGCCTTCAGAACTAACAGAAAAAGACCTAAGTCCATTTGGGTACCTAATTCAATGATAATCCCTGTTGTAGATTTACTTGACAACAGAAAGAAGACACCAATCATGGTACCTGGACAGTGGTTGCTCACGACATATGACGGGAGAAAGGTGTATGTTCCAAAGCCTGTAACCTAAGAATGGTGGATGGGTTACCTTTGGAGGGAATCAGAAAGGAAAGATCACAGACATAGGGACGATCGGTAAGCATTACTTCCCTTCCATTGAAAATGTTTTATATGTTGAAGGACTTAGACACAATCTACTGAGCATAAGTCAATTATGTGACAGTGGACACAATGTCTCCTTTGACAAAGACAAATATATTGTCAGGAGTCTAGATGGATCCATATTATTCTCTGCTAAGTGGAAAAGCAATCTTTATAAAATTGATCTAAATGACCTCACAAATCAAAACGTATCGTGTCTAGTATCCATCAAAGAGAATCAATGGAATTGGCATAAGAAACTTGGACATGCAAGCTTGAGACTAATCTTAAAGCTAAATAAGCATAACCTCGTAAGAAGACTTCCAAATCTTGCTTACAAGTATGATATTCTCTGTGATGCATGCCAAAAAGGGAAACAAGTAAAAAGCTCTTTGATTCAAAATATATTGTTTCCACAACTAGACCTCTGGAGCTGCTACATATTGATCTGTTTGGTCTAACTAGAATAGCCTTTCTTAGCAAAAACGATATGGACTAGTCGTAGTGGATGACTACTCTAGATGGACATGGGTTATGTTCTTAAAACACAAGGATGAGTCTTATAAAACCTTTTCAATCTTTTGCAAAAGAATCCAAAATGAAAAAGGTGTTTGTATAGCTTCAATCAGAAGTGATCACGGAGGGGAGTTCAAAAACGAAAGTTTTCAAGGGTTCTGTGAGGAGAACGAAATTCTTCACAACTTTTCTGTACCACGAACACCACAACAAAATGGTGTGGTAGAGAGAAAGAACAGGTCATTACAAGAAATGGCTAGAACCATGCTCAATGATAACTCCACTCCTAAGCACTTTTGGGCTGAAGCCGTAAACACTACATGTTATTTACAAAATAGAATTTATATAAGACTTATCTTGAAAAAGACTCCTTATGAATTGTGGAAAGGACAAAAGCCCAACATATCATATTTTCATCCTTTTGGATGTCAATGTTTCATCTTAAACACTAAGGACAATCTAGGAAAGTTTGATTCTAAGTGTGATGATGGAATACTATTAGGATATTTTGAAACATCCAAGGCTTATAGAGTTTATAACTCTAGAACCTTAACAGTTGAAGAAGCCATCCACGTTAAGTTCAATGACAATAAGCCTGATAAAGAAATATCAGAGCTAGACGATTCATTTGCAGATATGAAGCTGGAAGATGCCAAACCTCCAGCGTCCAAAAATCAGTTGGACGATCCAAAAATAGAAGAAAAAGAACCAACTGGACGACACTGGCAAATGAAGACATATCATCCAGATAATCAAATCCTTGGAAGTGTACAAGATCATGTTAGGACAAGATCGACCTTCAAGGAGCAAGCTCAAACTGCTTTAATTTCCCAACTGGAACCAAAGACAGTGGATGAAGCTCTCCTGGACGATGGCTGGATCAGCGCTATGATGGACGAACTTAATCAATTTGAACGAAACGATCTCTGGAAGCTAGTTCCTGCACCTAAGGACAAGTCTATCATTGGAACAAAATGGGTGTTTCGTAACAAGCTAGACGAAGCTGGCAAAGTGGTAAGAAATAAAGCGAGACTTGTAGCTCAAGGCTACTCTCAACAAGAAGATATAGATTTCACTGAAACTTTTGCACCAGTAGCTAGATTAGAAGCCATTTGCATCTTACTTTCATTTGCTGCTCATAATAATATAAAGCTCTATCAAATGGATGTAAAAAGTGCATTTTTAAATGGCCTAATAAATGAGGAAGTCTATGTGAAACAACCTCCTAGTTTTTAGTGTGACATTTTTCCTAAACATGTTTTCAAACTCAAAAAGGCTTTATATGGACTTAAACAAGCTCCAAGAGCTTGGTATGAAAAGCTAAGTTCCTTCCTTTTAGAAAATGGTTTTACTAGAGGAAAAGTAGACGCCACTCTATTTCGCGAAGACGTCAAATCACACTTTATTATTGCGCAAATATACATGGACGATATTATATTTGGTGCTACTAATGACACATTATGCAAAGATTTTCTAAGATTATGATAGCAGAATTTGAGATGAGTATGATGGGAGAACTAAAATTCTTCCTGGGATTGCAAGTAAAGCAGACTGCAAATGGCATTTTCATACATCAGACAAAGTACACCAATGAACTTCTTAAGAAGTACAAGATGGATGATGCCAAGGAAATGAGTACACCTATGCATCCATCGTCAGTACTTAGCCTGGAAGACATATCTAAAAAGGTAGACCAAACTACATACCGATGTATGATTGGGTCTCTATTATATCTCACAGCGTCCAGACCTGACCTTATGTTCAATGTATGCTTATGTGCCCGTTTTTAGTCTAATCCTAGAGAAACTCATCTAACGGTAGTAAAAAGAATTTTTAGATACTTAAAAAGTACCACTAACCTTGGTTTGTGTTTTAAGTCAAACAAAGAATACAGGTTAGTTGGATTCTGTGATGCTAACTATGCTGAAGACAGAATAGAACGCAAAAGCGCTAGTGGAGGATGTCACCTCATTGGTGGAAATCTAGTCTCCTGAACGAGCAAAAGACAAGGGACGATTGCCTTATCCACAGCAGAAGCAGAATATATCTCAAGTGTGTCCTGTTGCTCACAAATTTTATGGATCAAGCATCAGTTACAAGACTACAGTATCTACGAAAGTAACATTCCTATCTTTTGCGATAATACTACTATTATAAATTTGTCTTAAAATCCTATTTTGCATTCTCGGGCAAAGCACATTGAAATAAAACATCATTTTATAAGAGATTATGTTCAGAAGGGAGTTGTTGATATTCAGTTTATTAACATTGAAAATCAATTAGCCGATATATTTACAAAACCCCTCCCTAAAGATAAACTCATCCATATTTGAGATCGTCTTGGTATGGAATTTATAAATAAATAGTTTTATTCAATATGCCTTGATCGTCCACAGACGTAAGCGTCCAATGTTTTGTAGCATCCTATGGTTTCATAGAGTTCAATATTTTATCTGTCCTCGTGCATAGCTTTTCGCATTCCATAACAACTCACATTTATATGTGCATAAAAATCCTCATCCATACTTAATTATGCTTTCACTGAGAATGAGTTAAAATAAATGCTTTATTCTTGTCTGAGTCACTCATGCGCCGTATAACCAACCTCAAAAAATGTAAGTGCCTGACCAACATTTATTGCATATCACCTCTCTCTTCAAAATTCAAAGAACTGCCAAAAGCAAAACCCTTCGATTTTTTTTTTCATATACACTCAAACACCCCACTAAACACTCACCTCCTCTCAAATCTATCTGAACACACTCCCCTTCTCTCTCTCGAAACCTCTCAAATATGGCAACTGAAAAGGCTGGTACTAATGTAAAGGCTGTGGCTCGTGTGGAGGGCCTAGACAAGGTTGTTGTTCTTATTGAAAGCCGTTTCAACATTCGAGCCCTAGATGACATGGGTGTGAAAGTAAAAGACAACTTGATCAGATGTGGAATTTTCAACTACTTCCACATGAACGAGATTATCTACCCAGAGCTCATTAGACAATTCTGGAACTCTGCTGAATTCTCCAAGGCGAACATCATCGGGATCGTTCTGGGAGTCAAGGTCACACTGGACTTTGGCATTGTCGCCCAAGCCATTGGTTGTGAGTGGGCTAGGTCCTACATCAAGAACAGCTGGGAAGACAGCTTTGGTGGATACGACACAATTGACATTGCACTGATGGGTCCAGAAGACGAAGGCCTAGTCGAGTACAGCAAGCTGATAAAAGAAGGAAAGATTTTCTAGCAGTTTCTAAACAAGGGAATACTTCACAAGGTTGGATCGAAGGACAGTGTTACCTTCTTGCACAGGTTTGCATTGTTCCACATGATTACAGGCCAACAGTTCAACCTGCCGCACCTTATCCTGAGCAACATCTTTAGGACCATGAGAGGATGTGGAGAGTGCGATCAAATCACATACGCTGCTCTTCTGAACAAGATTTTCTGGCAACGGAATGTGTACCATACCTTTTTTGCTCTGTCTATTGGAGAGCAGAACCAGATTAGGATTTTTGGTGGTGGCCACAGATTTACACAACTAGCGTTTGGATGCAACAACGTTGCATAAATGAAGTCTCTAAAGCCTTTGGAGACCACGTCCAAACCAGTGGACATTAAAGAAGAAGCTGTTGAGATGACACCTCAACAAACAGTAGAGCCAATCATCCAACATGCTGAGCCGATGGACGACGAGGCATTGTTTGTTAATCCTATTGCTGCCAAACCGTCTACCAAGAGGAAGTCATCCAAGATGCAAGCAACCAGAGTTACAAGGTCTAAGACCCAACGACCTTCAGCTCTGCCTGCTCCTCTTGCACCTACTCTCGTTGCTGCCTCTGCTCCTCCACCTACTCCGGTACTAGTTCCTACCAAGAGACGTTTGATCGTCACTTCTGACAACGAGGACAATGAACCCATTGGTGAGCTTGTTAAGAAACAGAAAACTGTTATGGTTGCTGTTCCTGCTCAACCACAACCTCTAGCCGTCCAACCACCTGTCCCATCCAAACGACCAGCAGAAGCACTACCAGGGGAAGCACAGTCCAAGAAAAGTAAGCTTTCCACTCCTAATGTTGATGAACCTGCTAGTGAATTTGTTGAATCAATGGTTGCTGAACCATCTGAAACATTCACCCAAACACAACCCGAAACACAAGCCATACTTGAACCAGACATGCTGCTGCCTGGTGATGAAGGTTACACCTGCACCATCCCTACCCCCAGCATCTCTAAGTCATATCTCTCCATCCAACCTCCTAAATCACCTTCCTCCTCAACCATCATTCCCATCCCTACATCTTCCACCCCCTCAGAAACCTTGGCGAAAATAAAGCAGAAATGGCCTCTACTTTTGTTGAAGGAAACCAATAGAACCTCATGGATGACAATGCGATTATTTTGCGTCCAGAGCTTCCTGAGCTAGACTTCGGCTTTGATTACTCTCCAATTAATATAGACAAATACATGGAAGACTATGTTCATCAATCCTCTAAGGCCTATCTAGCACTACCTCCTAGAGCTATTGAACACTTATTGCTCAAGCGGTTTATCAGACGGAGGTACCCAGAATTGTAGGAGCTTGGCACCTTAATGCCCATCCCCCTAGAGTACTTCAACACAGAGTACCTCCAGTAGAAGACATTGACCAAGCTCTACAACAAAGAAGACCAGGGGACGAGTAGACAGTCCATCTAAGGCCTTCAGATTTGAAGTTTAGGCCTATGGATCCAGAAGAAGATGGATTCTTTCCATCTGCCTTTGAGCATATGTTTTGTAACACTCTCAAAGGTTCAACAACTTTGAAGCATCAACTTTTCATCCCCCCATCACAACACATCCGACATTCCACATCCATCCGTATCCAACCAGATCATGTATGCCTAAGGCTACCAATCATAGATGTCAACCACAAAAAGAAGAAGATTTTGACCAAGGCACCGTCCTTGCCTCTGCCATCTAGAGCTGAAATTCAATAGCATTCAAGCCATTCCTTTGAATGGCTCATAGCTTAGCGTCTTCATACGACATGGACTAGGACGATGCTGAACGTTTTTGGCAACAACACATGTTCATATGCGAACAAGAAGAGTCTAGTAGTGGAGTATCCCTAGACGACAAGGCCGACATCCCAACTACAACGGACTGTGAATTCACACAGCGTCAAGCTTGTGTCTTTCACTTTTCGAACACTTCAGCTGCCTTTGTCTGCCCACCAAATGAACGTCCACTCCTTGGTACAAAAACTTCTATTTTGTACACTATGATTGCTGCTCTCACTCACCCCAACAGTTTCCAACCGCCCTACCCTTGGACCACTCCCCGTCCCTACCAACTCGATATACAAGACTTGAAACTTCTGGAAGCACCTCCTCCACCCACTGAAGTTCTTCCACCAACTCCTTCCCAACCACCGTCACCCACACCTCCACCGCCACTTACTCCTAGTTCTCAAGCCTCCGCAAGCCTTCCCATCTCTACTTCTGCCCCTTCCTCCATCCCCCCTGTTGAACCCGCTATTCAACAGTATGTTGCAAGTCAGCTTCAACCCATCTTTACTCTTCTTCACCAAATTCTCCAGAACTAACAAGCATTCCTACATCCCTCCCAACCTTCCCCATCGCCTCTTCTGCCGTTGCCACAGTGACCATGATGACGCTCCCTTTTCTTTTTGTCTGCTTTTTGCTAATGACAAAAAAAGGAGAATTAAAGCGTTCTATTTTGTTTTTTCTTTTAAAAATTAAAGCTTTGTATGATCTTCCAGTACAATAAAATACATGCTTGGTTCTAATATATCTCAAAGTGTTGCTCTACTTCTGTTTGATCTTATAACTGCTGGATATAATATGCTTTGATTATTAGTATATTCTGATACTTAGTATGGATTTAAAACTAATATATTTTATGTCTCAAAGCATACAAAACATGGCATATCAAACTCAGGGGGAGCATAGTAAGTCTTTCGAAAATTCTTTTATGCGCCTCTTTATATTCTAGCAAAAACTTAAAAATTAATAAGGTTTGTCATCATCAAAAAGGGGGAGATTGTTGGAACCAAAGACGTAAAAGCGTCTAAACCCTCAAAGTTTTGAAGATAAAAAACTTATTAATGTTCAAGTTTCTGCCTAAGGATTAACCTTGTCACAGCAAACAAGTTACTCTTATATGGACCGTCCAATAGATGTGCTAAAGAAGATCGTCCAGTAGACGTACTAAAGAAGATCGTCCAAGTGAACAAGTTTAAGATGACCGTCCGAAGCTAAATCTTGTCTCTTAGAACAAAATCAAATATCAGATGCATTCAGACAAAAGCTTCCAATGACAAATCTTCAAACGGCAAAGTCTTATTTAAACATCCAATTTACTTATGTTTGTTTTTCCTCGAAACTAACATATTACCATTCTAGTTGTAACACTGTGTTTTTCTTAATGCATGATTAAGTGTTTTAATAACTAAAAAGTAGAAATTTGATAAGTAATCTAGGTGATTAAAGGAAATAAATGAATTGTTGCTATGTATGGTATGTTGTATGTGATGATGCTTGTGAGTTGTTGGTTTGAAATAAGTGATTCGTTTTACTAAATTCTTTTAGAATCACGATTAATTACTACTAATTAATTTCGTTAAAATAGATTAATAGTGACATCTAATATTGTTAGGTAATTCGGTATATGATACATACAGATAGTCATATACTAAGTATTAATTAATTAAGTTGAACTTTTCATTAAACACCTAAGTTCCTAATTAGGAATTTAAATGATTAAATCAAATCACTATTAGCTAACTTAAGGCCTCCTAAGTAAGCTTAAATCTTTAAATTAGGCATTTAAGATAATGGAGACAAATCAATGCTAATCTTCTAGTGTCTTATTTGTTGTTTTGTTTTCTCAAATTATATACTTAGAATCTCCCTACATTATACTGCAATAAGAACCTCTGCATTAAGAGGCAGAGATGTTGAGGAGAGACTGTGTTGGTACTCAGGTGAGCTGAGACCAGGGAAACCTCTGTTCACATTGAGAAGGTTAAAAAAGGATAGTAGTGGAGTCATAAAGAAGTGTAATGTGAGGGACATGCCAGGGCATGGCACCCTGCATGGAAGTTACAGTCCTCACTCCTCCGTATTTTCTTTTATGCATGATCGTTGTGGTTGATACTTGAAGATGGCAACCTTCCCCATCTTGCTAAATATACACGTTGATTTTGATGCTGCGGGGACATGGAGTTACGACGAAAAGGCAGACTATCTAACCCACCGTGGCCTTGTCTCTATCACGTTCATGTCCCCTATTCCAGGAGCGTTCATGCCCCCTATGACGTGGACATTCTCGATCTTGGTATCGTTCTCACCACCACTACACTTTCACTATGCACCTCCACCATCCCCGTCTTCACCAGCAGGTGCAAAGATCCCTATTGCGGCACCATACATACAGGCATATCCACCACTACCAGTTGAGCACGCTATGGATGATGTATAGCCCCCGAGGAAGGATCACCCATGGAAGTGGTACTGGCCGAGTCCCCTATGGACTCTTTTGTGGCCGATGATTGGTCCATCCTCTCCTCCTCCTCCTTTGGACCCAAAGCACCTCGCGAGGTGCGTAATGGCCATGCATGCCATAGAGAGGACACAGACTTTGAGGAGACGTAGTCAGATGATGATTGGTAGACCCCATCCAGTGGTTCATCTTTTGATACAGGGGCTGGGAGTAGATCTCTAGACACTGCTCTGGTTAGGATAGTGGGTAGCTAGTGTCTGTTCATGTACTTTTGAGATTTCCCTGTATTTTTTGATTTCAATTGTATTCAGTTATGATGTATTTAGTTGTATTGTACCTCAGAAACTCAGATGTATATGATTTTGACTATATGACATGTATCGTTTCCTCATCTCTTACTTTCATTTCCAAATTCTGTTTTATTTATGATTTCTTTACTTTAAAAAGTTTCGTTAGACAACCGCGCATGATATAAAAGGTGAAAAATTTTCTTGTGTTTTTCTTAATCTAAAATCAAATTAACTAAATAAATAATTAAATAAACACAGAATATGTTCAATATGAATGAGTGTAACAATGAGGGCTTTAAGAGTCAAGCCCTTAACTCCAAGAAGCGGCCATACTTCACTCCTATATAGGTGGACTTTATTAGAAGTGTCCCATAATAAACACTTTAGCACATATGTGCTATAAATCCATTAAGAACAATTGTTCAACCTTCCCTTTTTATTTCCTTATAGTCCAAGTACTTTTTAAAACCTTGGGATGTATCTATTGTTAAGTACTTGCAATCACTCTAATAATGTACTTTCACCATTGAACTCAAGACTTGATGCTACTCAAGTGTGAGTTGGGTTTCCATCATTGGTGATTAATTAGATAAGGGCTTTAGTCCTATCCTTGTCAATCCTTTCGTCAAAAGATTTGCAAGATTTCTTTCTGTTCTTATAAATACTATGGATATTACCCCATTTGCAATTAGATCCTTCATATAGCTATGTCTAAGTCGAATGTGTCTGGACTTTCCATTATATACTTGACTATATGCTTTTGATAGTGTCGATTGACTATCACAATGAATGGATATTGGTGTCATTGGCTTTGGCCAAATTGGCATCTCATACAAGAAATTTCTTAGCCATTCTACCTCTTTGCTACCTACAGCCAATGCTATGAATTCTGCAGCCATGGTGGAGTCAGCAATGCAAGTTTGTTTCTTGGAATCCCAAGATATAGCACCTCCACCAAGTGTAAAGATCCATCCACTAGTTGAAGAGTGGTTTTTTGTATGAGTTACCTAACTAGCATCTGTATAACCTTCTAACACTGAAGGATACCCATTATAGTTCAAACTAAAGTTCATTGTCCCTTTCAAGTATTTCAATACTTTTTGAACAACATGCCAATGGTATTTACTTGGGTTACTTGTATACCTACTTAATCTTCCCACAACATATGCTATACCTGGTCGAGTACATGTCATGGCATACATCAAACACCCAATTACCTTTGAATACTCAAGTTGGGCCACTGGATTTCCTTTATTTGGTACTAAATTAATGTTTTGGTTAAAGGGAATAGAAATAGATTGACAATCAAAGTAATCAAATTTATTTAACACTTTCTTTATATAATGTGATTGGGATAAACCTATATTATCACCATCTCTAGTTATTTTAATTCCTAGAATCACATTAGCTACTCCTAAATCTTTCATGTCAAAATTTCTAGACAAAAAGCTCTTAGTATTTTCCACTTCATCTATATCAGTACCAAAAATTAACATATCATCTACATATAAACAAATTATAACACCTTTCCCATTATGGAATTTACTATACACACCTTTGTCGGATTCATTGAATTTAAATACATTAGCTAGTATAACTTGATCAAACTTTTGATGCCATTGCTTAGGAGCTTGCTTTAGCCAATACAATGACTTTTTCAATTTACACACTTTATCCTCTTGACCTTTTACCACAAACCCTTTTAGTTGTGTCATATACACCTCTTCATCTAATTCTCCATTTAGAAATGTAGTTTTCATATCCATTTGATGAATGACAAACTTATAAATGGAAGCTAGTGCCAAAAGCACTCTAATGGAAGTAATCCTTGCTACAGGTGCATATGTATTAAAATAGTCAATGCCTTCTTTTTGTGTAAATCCTTTAGCAACTAATCTTGCCTTAAACTTGTCAATGGTTCCATCAACCTTCATTTTCCTTTTGAAAATCCATTTACATCCTATTGGTTTGGAACCTAGTGGGAGGTTTACCAATTTCCATGTTTTATTTCCCATTATAGAATCCATTTCTTCTTATATAGCTTCTTTCCAAAAAGCAGCATCTTGAGATTTTATTTCCTCTTCAAATGTTTCTAGATCACTCTCATTATTATAGCAAATTGGTCCATAACTATCTATGAACTCTTTTGTTCCTTTAACAAGAAACATAAAAAAGTTTGGTCCATAAGTTTTCTTTTTCCTAGCTCTCTTACTTCTTCTAGGTTCTGAGCTTTCTAATGCATCTCTATTAAATACATTATTTTTTGGATCATATGCATTAGAATGAACATTATCCTGGGCCTTGGAATTGAGTTGAATCTTTCTTCTTGAAAAATTGCATCTCTAGATTCAATTACTGTATTTACAGCATATAAGTCATTAGATTTTATAATCATGAATCTATAAGCTTTGCTATTTTTAGCATAGCCTAGAAATACACATTCAATTCCTCTTTCACCTAATTTCTTTCTTTTTGGTTCAAGAACTTTTACTATTGCTCTACAACCCCAAACTTTCAAGTAGTTGAGATTAGGCTTTCTATTTTTCCAGAGTTCATATGGGGTTATCTTGTTCCTTTTGTTTGGAACTCTATTTAATATGTGACATGCTGTCAACATTGCTTCTCCCTAATATCCTTTTGCTAATCCAGAATAAGATAACATGGCATTTACCATTTCTTCTAATATCCTATTTTTTCTTTCAACTATACCATTTTGTTGTGGGGAATAAGGTGCAGTTATTTGATGAATTATACCAGTTGACTTGAAGAAACTAGGATTATAGAACTCTCCCCATCTATCACTCCTAAGACATTTGATAAAAGATTCATGTTGTAGTTCTACTTCTGACTTAAATATCTTGAATTTATCCAAGACTTCATCCTTTGAATACATCAAATATACATAACAATATCTAGTACAATCATCTATGAAAGACACAAAGTATCTTTTGCCATCTATGGTAGGCCAACCATGCAAATCACAAACATCTGAATGAATTAAATCTAATATTTTAGAACTTCTTTCAACTCTTTTAAAAGGGAGTCTAGTTATCTTAGTTAACAAACAAGTTGTGCATTCATTAGAAATTCTATTTATTTGAGGAATTAAACATGAATTCATCATATCATCTATTTTCCTAAAATTAACATGTCCCAAACGAATATGCCATAAATCATAAGACTCAACAATATAAGCAGAAATAGACTTATTATTATTAATCACATTGAGTTTGAACATATTATCACAAAGGTATCCCTTCCCTACAAACATTCCCCCTTTTGAGAGGATAAACTTGTCTCCCTCAAATACAGACTTAAACCTATACTTATTAAGTAATGGCACAGAAACTAAATTCTTTCTAACATCAAGTACATAGTATACATCAATAAGGGTTAATATTTTTCTTGAAGTGAATTCTAGTTCCACCATCCCTTTGTCTTTGACTTGGACAGTTGAAGTATTTCCCATATATAGAACAGTTCCTCTTTCTTCCATGATTGTCTTGAAGTGATCTTTGTTCTTACACACATGACGGGTTGCACCGGAGTCTATCCACCATGAACCAACGTCTTCAATCATGTTGATTTTGGAAATGACCGCAACAAGGTTGTCTTTTATTGCTCTAGATTCTTTCTCTTTGTTTTTCTTTTTCAGGAACGTACATTCATTTTTGTAATGTCTTGGGTTGCCATAATGGTAACAATTTCCTTTCCTTTTTCTTTGCTTGTTACTATATCCATTGTTATTCTCATGAGATTTTCCAAAATCTCGCTTTCTTTTCTTAAAGGACTTGCCTGATGTTCCTTTTTCCATTACATGCACTTTTTTTTGAACAGATAATTCCTTAGTATCATCTTGTTTATAATACTCTTCTTCTAAACGAAGGTGATTGCCTAATTTTTCAAGAGAAATATAATCTTTACGATGTTTTAAACTTCTTTTAAAGTCTTTCCATAAAGGAGGAAGTTTGTCAATTATTGAGGAGACAATAATGCTTTCATCCATATGCATATTGTGTTGTTTGTAATTATTCGAAATACGTTCAATTTCATGCATTTGTTCCATGACAGGCCTACTATTAATCATCTTATAATTATCAAAACGACTAACAAGACATTTTTTACTTGTTGCGTCCTCCATCATGTATCTTGCTTCAAGTTTTTCCCAAAGTTCCTTGGTAGATCCAGAATTCTGATACATATTGAACAATGTGTCACTCATCCCATTTAAAATGTGTCCCATGCAAATGTAGTCATCATTATCCCACTTGTTTTTCTCACAAGTTTTAGCAATGGTCTCCTCTTCCTTATTAGGTGGTCTTGGAGTGTTTAGGACATACACCACCTTCAAAGTAGTAAGAAGGGAGTGCATTTTCTTTTGCCAACGAACGAAGTTTCCTCCATCAAATCTCTCAAGTTTGACAAAATCAGAAGTCATCTCTTTCAAAGTTGCAGACATTATTGTTAGAATGAAATCAAACCTAAAGATTGTTGGTGAAATTGGTGGTGATGGTTCTGCAACAAAGAAGAGCAAAAGCGCAAGTCTCCAAGTCGTGTGTAAACACTAACCTTTAGGTTCGATTCACCCCCACCAATTTCTATAGAAATTGGATGCAATAGGGGTGGCTTAACGAATCCCCTTTAGGATACAATGGAGTTCCTTGATATGGTTTGTACACCCACATCAAGCGTATCGCCAATGATAGTTTACAGAATAATATTTCCTTAATTCACTATGCGCACAAGAGAAGAAAGGAAAAGATTTGAATGCAAAGAATCTGATGAATTCTATGTTTTATTCTTTTTGTTCTTCATGTAGATTGGTTCTATTTATAGACCAACTCATGTCTTTTAGTGAAGAGATTTAACATTTCAAAGAGACACACCTCATGACTCTTGGTGAAGAGCCATATCTATTCATACTTACACCTTTATATGAATAGAAACATATTTTCATGAAAGGATATAACCTTTCATTTATTTTGAAAATCTCTCACATAGAGTCCTTAAGAGAAGAAGATCTTATCCACACATCATGCCAAAATATTGTTTGTTCTCCAATCCTAACTCTCATTGCTAGACCTTTTCGAAACTAGAATAGGAAAATGCAAGTATCTCCCTCCACGGAACAAAAATCCCTCCACACAAATCCAAATTGATTATTCCACCTAGCATTCGAGACCACATTAAGTGCATGTTGGGTAATATCATGAGTTGCACTCACCATGATTTTTTAAAGCAACAAATAATTGCTTTTGTGTTAATTTCACCATGATTTTAATCTAAGCATGATTTTCTACTACTATTCCAAACACACTATAAGCAATTCCCTATATCTGAACTTCAACATTTTAAACCAAACAACATTTTTATCATACAAATATCCCATTTCCATTTAGCTAATTGAATCGAGTTGAATAACCATATAATTTTAACCCTCCTCTTAGGTTGACAAATTTTATTCCAACTTATCCTTTTACAACATCAATTCCATTCCATAAAAAAGACGTTCAATACCAATAATCAACTTTGAGACCTTCTTTGGCACTTTAAAGGATGACATAATGTATAAAGGCAAGCTTGAAAACATCGAATTTAGCAAATTTATTCTTTCTCCAAAAGATGGACACTTACCCTTCCAAGACGATAATTTCTTCTTAAAGAGTCAATGACATGCATCTATGTTTCATTTTCCTCAGGTTTGCTCTAAGAAAATCCTAAAAACTTAAAGGAACCCCAACAATGACACATTGAAGAAAGTTAGAGGCTGCAACAAAAGTTGTTCTTTCATGTTAACGTTAATAAAAGGTTAAATTACTAATTTGGTTCCTTAATTTATTTAGAAGATTCAATTGGGTCCCTTTAATAATAAAAGGTTCAATTAAGTTCCTTAATTTTGAAAAATGCACCAATGTTACCCTTTCCATCCAATTGCAAGAAACAACGTTAACCATGTTGCATACGTGGCATGAAAAATCTGTGCCACGTATAAGACATGGTTAACATCGTTTCTCACAATTAGACAAAAATGATAACATTGATGCATTTTTAAGAATTAAGGGACCTAATTGAACATTTTAATAATAAAAGAACCCAATTGAACAAAATAAATAAATTAAGGGACCAAATTAGTAATTTAGCCTTAATAAAACTACTCTTATGAAAATTAAACTTCAGCCCGAAACAAGATTGTGACCTTTTAAAATAGCTTTTAAAGACCATAGATTATTATAGCTTGCATTATCTACTAAGTAGCTATCGTCAACATTGTAAAAGTGAAAATTGATATTCTTGACTAACCTTGAAACTCGTAAATCTCCCAATATCAACAATCCTTCTCATAAGACCGCTCAACCTTTAATCACTATTTGCTTATATAAAAAACCCTTTAATCATTATTACAAATAGGAAAAGAGTCAAGAATCCTCTAGTCTAAGACCTCTTGAAAGATGTATTTCTTTAGCAAGGCTACCATTCACTAGAATAGACAATAAACTAAACTAAATACATGCCTTAATCCACCCCTCAATTTTGCATAAAATCCAAGCCTACTTAACATATAATCCAAGAAACTCAACTAATAGAGGTATAATATTTTTCGAAATCAAATTAATTTTTTTTTTCTTTTTTCACTGTATCAACCATGATTTCATTAAAAACAAAAACACCATCCAAGATTTGTCTCTCCCCAAAAAATAGACTAATTGCCAAAAGAAGAAATAACTTTCCCCAACACCTTTTTTAACCTTGAAGCCAAAAGCTTGGATTTTAATTTTCATGTGCGACTAATAAGAGAATTGGTCTATTATTAGAAAGCAATTAAGGGTGATCTTTCCTGTGTGTTTACATGTTCTTTTGCTAATCATTTAGATAAAAGGTTAGTATGGATAAGACAAAGATCTTCATATGAAAACAAAATACTCCTAACACTAGATCATAAGAGTTTAATATCTCAGGGTTTAAACTTACAAGTGACATAGGAAGCTATTGTCACAACATATTATTCCAAGAGAAGAAATTTCCATCATCTTGAAAAGACCCATCCACGTCTTAATACCTAGATAGTTATGTCTCTCTCATTTGTTAGTCATAATACTTGCATAGTTGATAATAGATACACTACCCACTTACGCCATGTAGACACATTTATTTTCGAAGAATGTTTATGTTATTATAGAAAAAAAATGTCAAATATTTTGTGAAGATTCAATAAATGAAGTAAGAAAACACTATACAATTTCATGAAATCAATTTGGTCTGCCCAAGTAAAGGCATCAATGTTTTTAATTAAGCTTTCCTAATTAAGCTTGAGTGAGGTATGATCTAGCCCTAAACCATAGGCATTATGCATTTGGTTTGTGTACAATATATATGGATGCACGTGCGATACTATTCTTACTATTTGTAGAACAACTGTTGAATATAATGTTTGGCTTAGTGTTTTTGCCACATCCAAGATATGTTTGGCAAGGAATACACTAGGTTATTGGTAATGGTCTTTTATAGTGTGGTTTTAATTGGAGCTATAGTTGGCTAAATTTATCAAAAATGTATCTTTGAGCACCAAGCATCATATCAAGATTATTGGTACCATTTACAATTTTGGCGATAGTTGTTAAAAATGTAGAGTTTTTGTTAAAGTTTATTAACTTCTTCTGAACGTTCCTTAGTAAAGTTCTAAGATGAGATGATTTTCTTATTTCTCATCCTGTTCTATTTTTTCATCTTAGCAACCTTTACTTTAAGGTTTTCTTACTTTAGTTTAAGAGTTTTAAACTCTTTGCTTAACTTCTAAACAATTTCATTGAGAAAAGAGTACTTAAATAAATTAGTTCCAACAACATTATTAAGAAGTTTATTGAATGTTTTATGAACTCTGTATCGAAAGGTTAGAAATAATTAGGTGATCATCATGCCTTTTTTTTTTTTTTTCTAGTCTCCTATGTGCCTTCTTGAGTTAAGAATACTTTATCTTGATGTGATCAAGTTTTCTACACTCATACTAAATAAGTTGAGCTTTCTAGCTCCTAGTGATTGTTTTATCCTTTGATGGAATTTTTTTCTTGAATTTCCCAAGTGATTTAAGAATATATTTATACTTTCCTTCATATTGAATTGATGTGATAAAAAATATTGCATATGGTTATAAGATGTTAAACGTCAAAGAATACTTTTTATAATTACCCTAAAAATATTGTAACTGCACAGGAAAACACAAGAAGGATGTTGAATTATGTTTTTTAAAAAAAATTGCAAAACTTATAAAACAAATTAATAAATGAATGGATTGTCTTAGACAAAAAAGGTTGTTTTATGAAAACTTAAGTTATAAAAAATGTTTTGAGATTAATTCAACCCCTTCAGTTAGTAGATAAAATGATAAGGAAAAGAAGGAATAATAAAATAAGTTCATACTGGTACATCACACACCCTAGAAACTAAGTTTAGCTCTTAGTAAACCACCAAATATTCTATTAAGCACAGAATTATAGGAAACTAAGTACTAGACTATTACAAGTATTCGTTTGCCAAGCCTTTTGAAGCTCAAATAAGTACTCTTTAGTCCTTACCTTTCCAGGCCCTTACACCAAGTATTCTTTTTTGGCAAGCCTCTTTAGACTCTTGTGCAAATCACAAAGAAATGCTTACAGCAAGGTAACTTATGACTTAGATAATAAATACAATAGCTTATTTGCTCAAAGAATATACAAAGAATGTTTTCAAAACAAAGTAAATAAAACTTAAGGCATAATGATCTTTTTAACACTTGTTCTCTTAAATCTCTGTATGGCTCGTCTTTTCTTGAGCTTTTTATGGAAAGCTTTAATATATTTGTTGGAGCTTTTTTTCTTTCTTCAGAAAATGTGAATGTTAGGGTATTAAGTGTAGCATTAAATGCTTTCACCAAATAGTCACCCATAAGTTGATAAACTATTTTGCTTATCTTCTTATTCTAGTATTTTTGTCATGCAACATAATCTCGCTTTTTCTAGAATTAATGAATGATAATAATAATGATAATGATGATGATAATGATAATGATGATGATAATAATGATGATGATAATAATAATAATGATGATGATGATGATAATAATAACAATAATGATGATGATGTTGATGATGATAATAATGATGATAATAATAATAATGATGATAATGATGATGATAATAATAATAATGATAATAATAATGATGATGATGATGATGATGATAATAATAATAATAATAATAGAATATCTAATAAATAGGATGAGCTTAGTTAAATAATTAATGGATGGACTTAACTAGTAGGAGAGGAACCTTAAGAAGAAAGGACCCATTAAAGGAATTAATAAGCATATACAGTAAAACACACACTACACGCCCACTTAACCTAGAAAAAGAGAGAGAGAGGAAGGGAGAGAAAGAAAGAAAGAAGAAAAGATAGAAGAGTAAAGGAGCTCACACCTTAGGAACTTTTGGAATGCTTGCTTAAAGGTGAGTGTAGCTCTTTGTATGTGTCTTGCTCCCATATAACTATTTTTATTGTCTGTCTTTGTATGCTATGATAATTGTATGATTGCATATGTTAAGGTTAAAAAGAGTTTCTTAAGATACCATAATGAGGTTTGGAAAGGGGTTTCAAATTTATTAATGTTTCTGCTTGATTTAAGGGTTAATGTAGAGCCATTTGATGTTATATGAGATGCAAGTTGTTATATGTATACTTATGTGCCTGGATTTAAGGGGTAGGAGGCCTCCACTATTACCGTTTGCATTATGACAATCTATTAATAGATGAGCACGCCGGCCTATGCTTGTGTTGAGCATGCCCGTGCTCAGTTTCAGGTCAACATCTTAGACTCATTGCATAACCATGCTTTACAAATCATGCCCATGTTGAAGTTCTTGGGAGCGAGTTATGAGGAAATGATGCATGAATGCATCCCTTATAACACCCTTACTTTTCTTTATTAAATTGTTTTGTTAATTATTTTGTATTTATTTCTGGAGAACCGAATGAGAATCTCAAAACTTGATTCCTATGGTTATGTTCATATTAGAAAGTAGTATTTAATTTAGATTTTTAATAATTTTTAGGAAACAAAAACAAGAAATTGGTAAAATGATCGTTTCATTCTTAAAAAGCTAAACAACAGAATTAATAGACAAAAAATAGATAGAAGTTTTTAAAATTATTTTTAAGTCATCAATACACTTAGAATAATTAATAATAATTTTAGAATTTTTTTTGAAAATTTATTAAAATAATTTTTGTGAAATGACAAAAATATCTCTAGTTGATTGTGAGAACCAATTAGATACTTTTTGACCTAAAAAATATTTTAAAAATTTTATACTAAATATATTTCATTATGAAAGAAAAAAAATGAAAAATATAACAACTTTATTTCAAATTTTTAACTATTTTTCTAATATTTAATGATTTAATTGCAAAAAATCGAAAAGAAATTTCAAAATTTTGATTCTCACCATTGCACTCAAAATTTCAAGAGTTATCTAATCATGATTTTTAATAATTTTTCGAGCCAGAACCCAGAAAAATTAGAAAATGATGATTTTGTTTCCATTTCTCAACATTAAGGGCTGACATAAGAAAAAGATTCAATTAATATTAAAATGTCAATTTGAGTTTTGGAATCAGGTCATATATATTAAAATAAAATTTTAGAAAATTTCTAAACATTTTCTGGAATTCTTGTGTAAAATAACCAAATGTCCCTAAGTGTCTATAAGCCTAACCAATACTGGTTTAACATTCAGAAATGGTGAAAAGGGTAATTTCAGTTATTTATCGGTCAAATATTTAATTTAAAAATGTAGGTATTTATTGAATTAAAATGGATTTTTTTATAAAATTTTCGGCTTAAAAATACAAATAAATACATATAATTCGACATAAATTAATAAAAAATTTTGATGAAAATAATGTATATGATCACTTTTGCATTAAAATGCATTATTTTTATATTTAAAGCTAATTTTAACAAGTTTAGGCGATTTTATTAGTAGCGGTTAATTTAATTACAGATAAAATTTACACTGAGGAGCTTGAGGACAAATCATATAGCACGTCCCAAACCTAAGGGAGCCTATTCACCACCTATTTGCATATTTGTCCCCAAATTAATTAAAATAAAATCAATTCCACAACTCCCCTCACCCTTTCCTAAAATAATTCAGTTCTCATTTCCTCACTCTCCTTCTCACCTCATTCTAGCCTATCGAACACCTTGGAGGTAACGGGTTCTATCGCTAAAATTATTTGTTTTTAACTCTATTAGTATGCTTCAATGTACTTAATAGTTTTCATAACTAACAAAGTTCTCTCAGTCTTAGGAGCTTTGGGCACAAAAGTAGATCTATCCTCTTCATCAACCAACTATAGAGGCAACCGGGAGTATGGGTGGTCTAATTATGTGCTCACTGCATGTTGGTAGAACGGGTTTTCCCTTAACGTTGTTTAGACGTAAGTTTTATTATTATTATCATTGTTATACTATCTGATGTTAAACTTTAATTTTTGCTAAGTTGTTACCTTGCTCAAATTTGGATTATTAAATTATAATTGTTAAGTTTAGTTACTCTATCTAAATTTAGAAAATTAAATTATAATTACTAAGTCGTTACTCTGCTCAATTTTAAAAAATTAAAATGTATTTATTTAGTTGTTATTCTGCTAAAATTCTAGTAATTAAATTATAATTACTATGTTGTTATTCTACTAAAATTTTAGTAATTACTAAGTTAATATTTTGCTAAAATTTTTTGTAATTACTAAATTGTTACTCTGTTAAAATTGTATAATTTCTACAATATAAGACAGAAATATTGATTATACTGGTGCTCAAATTTAAATGAGACCAGGGAAACCTCTGCTTAAGAAGCTAGGAATTGATAATTTAGTGAGTAATGTAAAGCAAGTGACATGTAGTGGTATGACACTTTGCTAGGGAAGCTACAGTTTCGTACGCTGAGGAATGCTAGGCATTGTGTGGTAAAGGTCCCAATGGCCAAGGGAGCGCCCTCGAGTCGGAATATTCGCCTGACTAAGCTCAATAACCTCGACAGTTGCTCAACATTCTAGGATTGGTTTGAAAGTATGCCTTGATAAATGGATATCCTAATTGTTATTTTCCTCAATGATGATGAGGACTGTACCATGTGATGATGTTGATGAGGTATATGTACTCCCAATCACTTCCTAGGTTCGGTTGAGAACTATTACTCATTAATGAGAAGTATGGATCCATACCTAGTTAAGGGTAGTCTGATACAACTTAGAATGAACCCTAGATTCCCTTCTATTGTCAGTTGTGTTTTATCTTTGTTTTATGGTAAACTTCCTACTATACATGTAAAAGTGATTTTAGCACAAAACACCTCACTCCATTATTTTCTTCTATATACGATTGATCATGATTATTGAAGATGATGCTATGCCTAATGATGCTGAGTACGAGTCAGAGGACACTTCAGTGGGCGAAGATCTAACGATCTATATTATAGTATTTTTTTTTTTGTATAAAGGATAAGGTAGATTAACACTACTCTTATAGGACCTTTTTAATGTATTTTTATATTTTCTATATTTTATGACTATTATGTATTATCAAACCATGATGTATAGTTTTACGATATATATATATATATATATATATATATATAGTTAGTTAGTTAGTTAGTTAGTTAGTTAGTTAGTTAGTCTTATCTTTCATCTTTTACTACTATTTCCAAATTCTGTTATGTTTGAAAATTTTCTATTATAAAAGCAGAAAAATTTTACATACATTTTCATTTACTTAGACTTAATAATTAAATTAATACGAATTGTATTTAATATGAATCGGTGCTACATTCCTACTTGTTATAATTGTGATTATACTTGCTATATGACTATTGTATGAGAATGAATGTGCTTGTTTTACATTATGAATGGTCTCTTTTGGCAAGGGAAGGGTAGTAACCCTTTGATGCCCAAAGGTTAAATGTTTAAAGGAAAGAATGTTTAAGACATAAGGGAAGGATATCCATCCCTTTTAGTCCTCGAAGGATGGTGTCAACCTTTAGTAAGGGAAGGTTGTTTGGCACAAGTAAGGGGGACGCTCCTTAAGATTTTGAGCTCAAATCAACCAATAGGACAGAAAAGAAAAGGAAAAATGTAATGAAAGTGTATTATTAATGCTAAAATGATTCATAAGTTTTTATTAGTTCATGAATTGTGTATGGATGTTTAGTATACCTTAATGCCATGAGTATGAGAATTTACTGTTGATGATATATGTATGTATGCTTGTCACATGTGATTTGTATGATGTTGTAGTGTCCCTAGGGCACTCATTATAAGACTTTTGTCTCATTAGTTTATTCTAATGCTTTTTAGAGTAAGTAGGTTTTAGGAGTAGAAAGGAAGAGAATTGTTTTATGCTTTATGTCTAATGTTTTCTTTAGGACCTTTTTAGGATGAAGTTAATAACCTTCTGCATAAGATTAGTTTTATGCTTTATGGTTTTTTTTTTTCGATTTGTAAGGTGCATTGGGTACCTGAGATTTAGATGTTTATGTTTCAATTATAAGGTTTATCATTTATTAAATGTATTTTTCGCGATGTTGTTACACTAAGATCATATGTTCCAAGAAATTGACTTCCTTAAGCCAAAACTCATACTTCGACAGCTTAACATACAAATGTTTCTCCTTTAGGATCTTCAACACTACTCCCAAATGCTCCTCATGCTTCAAGAAGGTATGAGAATAGATGAGAATGTCATCGATAAACATTCATATAATCCATGAATATAGTAGGAGAATTTGTCATCCCAAGGGGCATTACAATGTACTATAATGCCTATATCAAGTCCAAAAAGCCGTCTTTGATATATCTTCATCCCTAACTCGTATCTAGTGGTAACCAGACCACAAATTTACCTTTAAGAACATTGTTTCCCTCACAATTGATCCATTAAGTCATTAATCCTTGGTAGTGGATATTTGCTCTTAATTGTGATCTTGTTCAGTTGGCGATAATTCATACATAACCCTGAACCACTATCCTTCTTCTTCACCAACATTGGTGCTCCCTAAGGGGGACATTGGGTCTGATCATATGCTTCTCAAGCAATTCCTTAACTTTCTTCTTAAGCTCAACTAATTCGGCAAGTGCCATTTAGTCGGGCACTACTGACACTGGTCCCACTTTAGGAACTAGATCTATAAAGAACTCTATCTCTCACTGTGGAGGTAAGTTAGGCATATCCTCGAGGAAGACATAAGGAAAATCTTTAACCACTGCCACAGAGTCTAGTTCCAGATCATTCTTTACTTCGAGGAAAATAGGATCATGTATCCTCAGATTCATTATCTAAAGAATATTGTGCTTAGTGTAGTGATAAATCCAACATCCTTGAGGTTATGGAAGACAAGGGCTTTTATGGCACAATCTATAAGGATATGGTCGAAGGATAACAAATTCAAGCCTAGTATAACATCTAGGTCAGACAAGGGTAAACAAATTAGGTTTACTCTATAGTTGCATTCATTGATATAAATGGGACAATTATCACGTACAACTAATGTTGCTACAAGAGTAGTAGTAAGGGTCTAAACAAATAGATCAAAAGATAAGGGACAAGTAAGTATTCTTATACTATCCTCATAATCATATGAAATAAAAGAATGTATAACACCTAAATGAAATAGTACAAACAAAGGATTATCAACTATGATGCACTCTCCTTTAATTAAGTCTTTCAACTTGGAGGCTTCAACCTTACTCATCATGAAGACTCTCCTTGTTGTAGTCTGTCTAATGGCCCTCACATTGTTCACTATAGGCTTCACCTTTGGCTAGTTTTGACAGTCTCTCACCATATGATTGGGCTTTTAACACCTAAAACAAACATTGCCCTTTAAAGGACACTGAGTAGCATATGTGGCTTCCTACCCTTAAAACATTTCATTCCCTAAGCATCTAACTATGATTAGGGTTATCAAACTTAAGAGTTTATGTAAACTCATAGAGCCTTTGTAAACTCAACTAGTAGAGTCAACTCATAAACTCGTAAGAGTTTACCAAATATAAAAAAATATTAAAAAACCTATAAATAATAGAAATTATATCATACAAAAATTCTATCATAATTTATAATATCATACAAACATAACACATCATATTTCATATCATAATTAATATAAAAGAATATGGAAGAGAGGAAGGTTGCTAGCATTCTATTATTAAATTAAACCTAAAATTTTTAAATATCTTAATTAAAAATATTTTTGTTTTAGTTTCCAAAATATCTTGATTAAAAATATTGCTATTTAAAATTGATTAGAAAATGAAACTTGATTATAATTTGATTATATTTATCTATCTAGATTTGAATTTTGGTTTAAATTTTGATTTATTCTTTTTCTAAATTTTGATTAAGAGAAATTAGAATCATGCATGAGTAAAGGCCCAATAGTTGAAATTGTGAGGTTAAAGTTATAGGAGTCATAACTTGTTTAGTGTTGGGTCAAAAAGGAATCGTAAGGTCTAAAAATATAAAAGTTATAAAAGTGAAAAAAAAAAGTAAAAACTTAATATGGTGTTGTTCAACATTAGGGCTTTAATTCTTTCTCCTTAATGAATAGGATCATTTTCTTCTTTGACAAACTTTTCTCACACAGCAAGTGGTAGTCAAAGAGAGGAACAAGTACCAATAAGCGACAGTCAAGAACAGAAGTAAGGCGCAAAACATGTTGCTCCACTTGCAAGTTACTGTAGTATTTGTCACAAAAAGGTATTTTGGCCTTGATAAGACGACTCTTGGAGGAGATAGAATATCGTGACGCTTTAAAATGGGTGTGGAGGTGGACTCACCAACTCGAACATGAACTCATGATTTTTAGTGACCCTACCTGAGTTATTTGAGTACACTAAGAAATGATTCCACAACCAATTCAACTCAATTTATATATGTGAGCTCATAAACTTGAACGAGTTTACGAGTTAACACTAGAGTTTAACAACCATGACTATGATGTGGTAGGGTAGCTCTTATTTATTGAGCTTCCATGCTTCTCCATGCTAACTATGATGTGAGTGTAGTAGCTACTACCTCCATTGCACACATCAACTAAGTATAGTTTGGTGGAGGCCGAGCATGATTGTGTCTTGCCATCGAGATCCTACAAGATCAAATAGCAACAACAAACAAACAATGGCTAGAAGCCATCAACAACAAATATTTTTTTTAGAAATAGTACACAAAAGCCAATTGACTTAGCAAACAACAATTATTTTCTTTTTCACAATGAAAGAAACAACAAACATATTTTTTGTACAATCTTTTGTAAAATTTATTATAAATTCTTTGGATACTTTTTACTCACAAAACCAATTCTAACCCACTTTAATTAGGTAAAATATTAGTGTTTAGCTTTTGTTTAAGTTTTAACGCAATTAAAATTAATTATTTAGTGCTCCAAACTACTAGTTTGGCCTTGAATCTTCAAAAATAGGCCAACTGCCTCAACTTTCTTCATGTTCAAAGGTAGTAAAGTAGTATCACAGAGCGTCCAATGTTCCAAAATGCATAAGCCATCACTCTAAAACTTTATATAAACTTCCTCAAGTATTTTAGGTATTTTAGAGTAAATTATAAGCAAATAATCCCAAAATCCCCAAAAATTATCAAAACAAGATTTGGGCAATAAAATCAACATTCCAAGGCATAGATAATAACAATATATTAATTGTTATGCATAAGAATTTTTATGGCTCATGTATAGCCTTAAACAACACTAAAACAAATTTCAACAACATCCAACACATATATATCCCAAATAAATATTTATAAATCATAAACATTCATGTAAAACATATATAAAAATATCCATACTACCACATAGCATGCAAGAACAAGAATATTCATTTTCACCCTTGAAAATAAAATAAAAAACACAAAGATTAAACCTTTTAAAGAAATATTTTCACATAGTCAAAAATCACCACCATTCAAGCCAAAGATAAGCACCAAACTTGTCAAGCCACCAAATAAAACCAAAAAAACAGTAAATCTAGTATTTTAACAGGATTTTAATGGTGGAAAAAGTGAAGGACATGGGTAATCTTCATTAACCTTGAAGATTTAAAACCTTGGAAGCTTGGGGAGGTTGGAAATAGAGGAAATGTTGAAGCTTTGAAACTAGCTTTGTAACATCCCCAATTTTGGAACAATAGAAATAAGAATGTAATTAATGGATAAGAATGCCTATAGGTATTAATAATAGTTACCCTTATGCTAGGATATGTAGGAATGTGATAATAGGACCCTAGAAGGGACTCTAAGGCCCAAGATAGACCAGAGGCCCACCATGCCCACACACACAGGATTTATATATGAGAGGGAAGGGTGAGTTAAAGAGAGAAAGAGAAAAGAAGAGAGAAGGAAGAGAAGGAGAATAGAAGTAGAGAAGGAGAATAGAACAGAAAGGAGAAGAGGAGCAGAGATCCATAAGTCTCGAAGTACATCTTTGTGCAACTCTGAGGTGAGTGTTTCCTTCTTGTCTTCCTCTACTCCTTTGATTGTTGATTGTACCATTTTCCCGCCTTTTTCTCCTTTAAACCCTTGGGTTGGGTTTTCACGAGTTTTTGATGATTATGCATGACTAAGGGGTTTATTAGGTAGATTAATCGATTAGAAATGTAATAGAAGTATTTTGGAGTCGTTTATGGTGGTTTGGATCCGTTGGGTGGCCACTGATGGCCTAAGAGATGTAGATTCATGAAAATTGCAATCTACAGAATTGTCACTCTGGTTTAGCAAGCCAAATGCTAGTTGAGCAAGCTAGACTTTTCATTGAGCAAGAGAACTTCCAGAGTTAGATTTGAAAGTCTTGTGTAGGCTCACTAAGCAAGAGTAGGTCTTGCTGAGCAAAAAATTTGAGTCCAGAGAAGGTGTTTTTCGCTCACCTAGTGAAGCAAATCTTAGATAAGCAAGTAAGGTCTAGAGAACAGGTTAGAACCCTTTCATGTAGTCATTAAGCGTCATTTTAGTGCACTAAGCGACAAAGTCTCATTCACTAAGTGAGCCAGGCTTTCGCGAAGCAAGAAACCCTTGGAACAACAAGTAATGTTCTAGCTCCAAGAAAGGGCTATGTTTGTATATTACTTTCCTTGGTTGTTTTCCTTATATGCTTGACATTATTTGATGTATTGTTGTGTTTGGTATTGATGATTGTGTAGTTGTAGTGATTGCATTCATATGGTTGTTGCATTTGCCTAGGATAGTTGTAAAAAATGATAAACCCTTAATAATAAGTCACTGAAGATACTTAAGATGCCATCAAATGCCTCTTTAGCAAAAGATAAGGGTGTTTCCCCGAAGTTTTAGAAAAGGTTTTATAAAAGGAAAGTTTTAAGAAAATAACATATTTTCAAGAAAAGTACCTCTTTAGTAACATTAGGACCTCCCCAGTACTAGTCATGTCTGAGTCGCACTCTCGGCATACTATGGTGTGCAAACAGCGATGAAGATTCTAAGGTTACTAAGGAGAGATAAGGTTTTGCAGCAATTCTAAGATGAGTTGTAAAAGAAAAAGGGCTGGGAGGCCCCTTACGTCAAGGGAAGGGACCAGTCATTCTTCAAATGTTAAGGGAAAAGCAACATCCTTCAGTAAGGGAAGGATGGGTTTTTCGATAAGGGAAGGACATAGTCATTCTTTGATAAAGGAAGAACTGTTGAGGAAACTACTTCAATAACAGAAGTGGTTCAACCACTTGGACTGGTGGTTGTAAGAGGTCGAGTAAGAGGGACGCATCTTGATGGCTAGAGCTTAGCCAAGAGAAAAGATGGTATGCAAATAAAACTTAATCATAAAGACAACAAGAACCACACAGAGATAGAAACAAAAGTAGTATATGTTGGATGGATACCTATATGAGGTATGTTTGATGACCTTGTTGGGTGTATATGGATGTGTATACCTAGTTATAAGTGAGTTAAGTTAAGTCAAATCGAGAGAACCTATATGCTTAGTGAGAGGTTTACCCTAAAGTGAGTTTATGTATAAGTCCCAAAAAGGCAAGTAAAGATAAAAATAAGAAAGTGCTACTTCTCACTTAGTGTCATAGGAAGTAAATTTGCTAGATAAAGTAATGGAGAGGGTGAAGTCCATCCAAGTGTTATGAGGACAATTGTTTAGTGTTAAGGACCCAAGGCTCAGGCCCATTAAAGATTAACAAGCCTTAAGTTGGGCATAGTTTATGAGGTTAAGTACTAAAGAGGTAAGGAATTAGGAGTTTAGTGAAAGGTAAAACCATATGAGTTAAGAAAGGATTTTAGGATAGAAGAGTCAGCTTACCCTAGAGTTCCCATAGCACTCACTAAGACAATATGTCTCATTCCTTTATGTTTCTTGTTTTTTCAAGTTAAGCAAGTGAAGTCCTCTTGGGAGTGGCTTGGAGCTTAAAGCTTAGAGTCATTGTTAGAGAATATATTTATAGTCTTGTACCTTCCAATGGAGGGGAATTTAGTTTATGTTTCTGTACCTTCATGATGCTTTGTACGACACATAAGTGTCATAAGATTTGTATTAGATATATTAGTGACCTGTTTATGTAATCGATGTTTAAGTTTTAGTTTTTACATAGTTTTCTTCGATATTTTTTATTCTAAACTTTCATGTTTTAAAAAATAGGGTGTTACAAGCTTCCTCCAAAAAGAAAATGGCGCCATCCAAAGTGGGTTTTCATGGAGCATAAGAAAGATGGTTGGGAGGAAAAAAGGAAATTTTCGTTTTGAACCAAGGAGGAGAAACTAAGAAGAAAACTCACCAAAAAAGGCCTTGGATGTGAAAGCAAGTGAGGAAAATGGATGTCCAATGGATACTCTTAAGGCTTAGGAGTATTAGAAGAGATTAAAAAATTGAGAGAATATGGAAGAGGGGTTGGTGACATAAAATAGAAGCAAGAAGATAATGAACTCAAGATTTTAAGATATTAACACTTAAGTGGTTGAAGGAGTTAGGGTTAGGTTTTATTTTTGGGACAATTTGGCACTAAAAAAAGATTTTTCCCTCCTAAAGTGGCTGAAGTGGCTCGGCCAAAATCAAGGAAAAGGGGTTCTAGCTTTTTGAATTTTGAATTTGGTAGTATAGGGTAAGTAGAAAACTTGTAGTAAAAGTTAAGGCAAAAAAGACTTTAAAGTGAAAAAATGCCACTTCCTTTAATCATTGAGATAATCACATGTTTAATGGGCTATTAGGGTTAATAACCCATTAAGACTAATTGTGATATTTAAAAACAATTATATATAAGGTTTAGAATATTTTTTCTGCTCTTGAAAAGCTTCCTGAAAATGCATATTTGACACTAGAGTAAAATAAAGCTATTTCAATCAACTATGTCAAAATTAATTAAATTTTTATAAGGATTTAATTATAATTAATTTCATAAATTTCTTGATTGTTTGTTTACTTTTACAATGTAATCCTACACTATCAACTTACAACAAAGTCCCAGTTTAATTACAAACACATGAAATGAAGGTGTTACAAGGAATGATCATAATAAAAAAAATTCTTTTTGTAATTTTTCTACATGATAGGTAAAAGTTTCTATACTTGTGCAAATATATGCCGAATTTTCTAAATACATGTCTTGTTTGTTTCTACTCTTTTGTGTCAATTGTGTTCTTTGAAAGTTGGGAAATGGTAAACCTTTAATCTTTTATCTTTTCTGGGTAGGACAAAGGTTCCTCAAGCTTGTTGGATATTCCATGACTTGGTCAAATGCTTTGAAGTCCTTGAAAGTCCTCTTATCAAATAAACATATGACATAAGAAGTTAGAAGACTTGAGTCAGATGATGCTTTAGTAGGATGTACCAAGTTTTCTTCTATTTAGATGAAGTAAACGATATCTGCATACTAAGAAAATATTAGCTTCAATGAACAAATATATTTTTATGTCTTGTTTGTTATCATTAAACTTAAGATTATACCGTCTCCAAGCTAACAAATATTTTTAATATCTTAGTAATATAAAAAGTGTGTCTCTTTTAATAACATAAAAAGTTTGTTTCATTGAAGAGTTATGAGGTTTTATATTTTATTTCTTCAATTTTAAGGTGATTATTAATTTAATATTGAAAAAAAAATCTTAAAAACAATCAACAAGTTTTTTGTTTAGATTATTTTAAAGATTGTTTGTAGAATTTTCCAAGAAGTTTTACGATTGGCATGAATCCTTTCTTTTGAATAATGTTTATAACTTCTCTTTTTGAAAAAAATTATTTATGAAAAATTATTTATATATAAATTTAAAAGTACATTTTTAATTATCGAATATTTTAAATTTTAAAATTTTATTTCCTTGAACACAAAAATGTAGTTAAAAAGGAAGGCACATTATTTAAGTTCATTATTTTCAAATAAAAAACTCATTCAAACACACTATAACATATTTGAAAGTACTTCATTTCAAAAGAAAATCAATAGAGCCCATCACATTTTAAAATTCTTTAAAAAAAAACGGTTGATTAAGGGTTTATTTAATTTGAGAAAATATTTTTCTTTTTAGTTTTAATTATAAAAATGTTACTTTATTTTCACTTTACTTCTTGTTTTAAAATTTGTATAGAAAATTAATAATAAAAATAAAAAAATAAATAATTCACTTTTTATGTACAAAATTTTAAGAACAAGAAACAAGGTAAAAATAAGGTATATTTTTTATAATTAAAATCCAAAAATAAAAAACAATTTGTTTTTTCAAAAAAAAATGCTTGTCTTATTTTGTATTTTCTTCTTAGTTAAGTTTTGTTTTGGTACATGGCGATAAAAAAGGAAAAAGAACTAGAACCCAAAAAGATTAAAGTCTTAAATAAGATGTCCCAGAAGCATCAACGTGAAGAAGAAAGGTAATATCTGGGGTTCTTGAAAAAATCGCATAAGATAATCATGAATAGCTCCCATCTTTGAACATGATCAACACAAGCATTGGCTTTTCGCAAGGTATGTACAAGCGAAACCAGCCACTCTCTTCTAAGAAGGTCCTAAATCTTCAAAATCAAAGCCGCATGATGATGGAAAGGCGAGCAATGTTACATAAGCACATCCACCGATGCAAGAGAATTAGAGTAACATGTGATACTATGGAAACCCTTGTCCTAAGCTGGATTGAGGCCATGATAAATGGCAAGAAGCTCAACGTGCACATTGTTGGTAAATATTTATTTATTTCTAATTTAAAACTTAAATTAAATTTTTTTCTTCTAAATTAGTTTTTTTTTTAAAAGAAAGTTATCTATTTTTTTATCCTTTTCTGTTAGCTCCTATTTTTGGGTTTTTGACTGGGTCATTTTTTTTCTTTCCCTGCATGTTGGAGATTTGTTAAGATGTAGTTTCTTTCATTTTGGTGCACGTTAACTATTGGAGCTGCATAATATAGCAACTAGATTTTATATATATCTTTACAAATTGACAATAAATGCAGAACATACACACAACATACAGAAAATAGTTTTATTTGCTACTACTCAAAAGTTTTGGAGCATTGGTGTTCATTGGTTCGAGGGTCCTTCGTTGCACATGATTGATCTAGTGGGTTGACGTATCTTGGGAGAGAAGCGCATCAATTTTTAATTACCAGTGTAGTGAGGCATTTTCTCTCTAAGGATAGCACTTTGAGTGCTTCAACCCAGGCTACTCTACACTCATCTTCTAAATTTAATTCACTTTTGGTTTGCTTCATTGTTTGTTATTATTCACTTTGTTTTATTCTAAAATTCCATGCTACTTTGTGCTACTGTTCTTACTGATAAATTTCTTTAATATTCATTTTTTTATTCTTAACAATCTTAGAGAGAAAAATCGAAAAAAAAAAATCCTTCCTATTAACAATATATTTGTAATGGATCTATTGAAGTCTTGTTTAGTAAGCCTGAAAAATTTAATGGTGAGAATTTCTTTTGCTGGCAATAACAAATGAAGTTCTGACTTACTGAATTAGGTTTATTTTCTATTATTTTGAATGGAAAATCTGAAAAAAGTTCTGAGAAGTCTTCTGATGATTTGGTTCAAAGTAGTTCTTCTGCTGATGTTTCTAGTGACAAAGATATTTTGTGTCATGATCGTATTTTGAGTGCTTTGTTTGATAATGTTTATAAAATCTTTTGTCACACTAAAATTCCCTTGGAGTTATGGGATGCTCTTGAACTCAAATATGGTTCAATTGAAAAAAGGTTTAAGACGCTACTCTTGTGAAAGAATGATTTATTTTCAAATGGAAGATGAAAAATCTATTTTAGACCAAATTCATGAATTTGAAAATATTGTTTATGACATGAAGATGAAAGAAATTGTTTTGCCTGACATTATGCTTGTTAGTCTCTTGATTTCTAAATTGCCTTCTTCTTAGTCTGAATTTGCTAGAAGCCTAAAGCATAAACCTGATTATTTTACTCTTGATGACTTGTTGATTTCTTTGCGTGTTGAAGATAAACATCATCTTTTACAAAAGGATTTTCACAAACCTCATTTTCAAGCTAAGGCTCATTTAGTGGGGAATGCTAATAAGCCTAAGTCTAAGTCTTTCAAAAAATCTGGTTTCAACAAAAACAAATTTGGTAAAAACTCCCATTTCTTTAAGAATAAAAACAATGCATTTAATTACAACAATAGGGCAAAAGGTAAAATTCAAGGGAATGAATCTTTTTGCTTTGTTTGTGGATGAACCAATTGTCTTGCTACGGATTGTTTTCTACGTCATCGTCAACCTAAAGATGATACATCTAGTTCTGGTTTAAAATATTCTCAGCCTCAGGCTAATGTTATTACTGCTAATGCTAGCTCTAATTCTCCATCTAACAGGTACCATGTCACTAGCCTAAAGTTAAATTTTATTTATAACTCAAATGATTGGTGGATTGACTCTACAGCTAATGTTCATATGTGTGCTGATAAAAAATTCTTTTTTTCGTATCAGGAATGTGGCACATATACTGTGAACATGGGGAATGGAAGCTTAGCATGCGTTCATGGTCTGGGCCGAGTAGAGTTAGAGTTGTCATCTGGGAACCGTCTCTTTTTAGATGAAGTTTTTTATGTTTCTGATATTAGGAAAAATTTGATTAGTGCTTCGTTGTTGGTCCAACAAGGTTTTAAGGTTGTTTTTGAGTCTAATAGAGTTGTCATTTCTAGACATGGTACTTTTGTTGGCAAATGTTACATTTATGATGGTTTGTTTAAACTTAATCTTATGTCGTCTTTCATTAATAAAAATTCCAACTATTCTTCTTCAACCATTTCAAATGTTAAATGCTGTGATACTTGGCATGGTAGACTTAGGCATGTAAATCTGAATTCTATTAGACGAATGATGACTCTTGATCTTATTCCTAAATCATCTATTGAATTGAAACAAAAATGTGAAGTTTGTGTTCAAGCTAAACAACCTAGAAAACCTTTTCAAAATTCTGTACAAAAGGAAACCTGTTTGCTTGAGCTTATTCATAGTGATATATGTGATAGCAATAGTGTGTTAACTCGTGGTGGAAAAAGGCATTTTGTCACTTTTATTGATGACCTCTCAAAATATTGCCATGTGTTCTTAATCATTCATAAAAATAAGTTATTTGATAAACTCAAAACATACAAAGTGGAGGTAGAAAATCAATTAGAAAAGAAAATTAAGATCCTTCATTCTAATAGAGGTGGGGGAATATGCTTCTAATGAAATGGGTGAATTTTTTGAATCACATGGTATTATTCATGAAGTTACTCCACCTTATGCTCCTCAATCTAATGGTATAGCTAAAAGAAAAAATCGCACTTTGCTAAATATGATAAATGCTATGCTTATTAGTTTTGGTTTGCCTGATAACCTATGGGGTGAAGCTTTATATACTACATGTCATATTCTTAATAGAATTCCCTACAAAAATTTAAATAAAACCCCTTATGAACTATGGGAAAATAGAAAACCAAATTTGAAATATCTCAAAGTGTGGGAGTGTCTTGCAAAGGTGAGCATTCCTATTAACAAGAAAAGAAAAATTGGACCTAAGACCATTGATTGTGTTTTTCTTGGTTATTCTTTGCATAGTACTACTTATAGGTTTTTGGTTATTAATTCTGAAGTTGCTAAAATTTCTAATAATACAATTATGGAGTCTAGAGAGGCTGTTTTCTTTGAAAATGTTTTTCCTTTGAAGAATAAGTTGTCTAAACATGTTTGTGATGATTCTAATTCTATTTTACCTTCTAGTATTAATGCTAATAATGATGTTGAACCTGAACCTAGAAGGAGTAAAAGACCTAGAAAGGCTAAGGAATTTGGTCCTAAATTTTGTTCTTATTTGCTTGAGGATGATCCCAAAACTTATAGTGAGGCCACAAGGTCCATTGACGCACCTTTTTGGAAAGAAGCCATTAATGATGAAATGAATTCTCTTAAAGCTAATAAAACTTGGTTTTTAACTGATCTTCCCCCTGGTTGTAAAAGTATAGGTTGTAAATGGGTTTTTTCAGAAAAAACTAAGAACTGATGTATCCATAGAAAAATTTATGGCAAGGCTTGTTGTTATTGGTTGTAAACTAGTAGAAGGTGTAGATTTCTTTGATACATATTCACTTGTTTCTAAAGTTACTACTATTAGAGCTTTAATTGCACTTACTTGTGTTTTTAATTTAGAAATACACCAAATGGATGTCAAAATTGCTTTTTTAAATGGTGACTTGGAAGAAGAAATTTATATGAATCAACTTGAAGGTTTTATAGAACCTAGAACGGAAAAGAAAGTTTGCAAGCTTGTTAAGTCTCTATATGGTTTGAAATAAGCACCAAAACAATGGCATGAAAAGTTTAATCAAGTTGTTTTATCATATGGGTTTCAATTTAATAATAGTGATAAATGTGTTTATGTGAAACAACTTAATGATAATTTGTGTGTTACTCTATGTCTTTATGTGGATGATATTTTAATATTTGGTAGTAATCTACATGTTATAAATGATGTGAAGTCTTTCTTGTCTAGCAACTTTGAAATGAAGGATCTTGGTCTTGTTAATATTATTTTGGGCATTAAATTAATAAAGAATCATGATGGCATTGTTTTGACACAATCACATTATATTGAAAAATTATTAAAGAAGTTTAATTATTTTGATGTGAAACCTGTTTCTACACCCTTTGACTCTAATATAAAGTTGAAGAAAAATACAAGTGAAGGCATTTATGCTTTTAAATATTCTCAAATTATTGGTCATTTGTTCCATTTGACAAATTACTCTAGACCTGACATTGCATATGTGGTTAGTAGATTAGGAAGATATACTCATAATCCTGATCATTCACATTGGATAGCACTAGAAATGATATTTAAATACCTTAAAGGAACTATTAATTATGGCATTCACTACTTTCGTTATCCAGCTATTATTGAAGGCTTTAGTGATGCAAATTGGATTTCTAATTCAAAGGAAACAAAATCAACTAGTGGTTATGTTTTTACATTAGTTGGAGGTGCAGTATCTTGGAAATCTGTTAAACAATCTATTATATCTCGTTCTACTTTGGAAGCTGAAATAATTGCCTTAGATACTGCTAGTTGTGAAGCTAAATTTCTTAAAAATATTCTATCTAATTTGCCAATGCTTAATAAACCTATACCTCTTATCTAAATGCATTGTGACAGTCAAGTTGCTATTGCTAAAGTTACTAACAAGAACTTTAACGAAAAAAGAAGACACAAATCTATTAGAAATTTGATATCTCATGGTGTTATTTCTTTTGACTTTGTCAAGTCTGAAAACAATCTTGTGGATCCGCTCACAAAAGGGTTGACGCGTCAACAAGTTCTTGAATTGTTGAGGGGAATGGGACTAAAGCCCATCAACTAGTTGCAACAATGGACACCCATCTCCAAAGGAATGGTGATCCCATGAATGAAGTTCAATGGGTAATAACAAAGTTGTTGTTGACTAAAATACACCATTTTATTTTGCAAAATTTGTTGCATGTCCAATTCCTATGACGAGGTGTACTTTAAATTGTGGCAATAATAAAGTTGAGGTATTTATACTTATATTTTATTGGGTTTAATTTAAAATATCTCTTTAATGGACCTGATGACAATAGTTGTAGGGGTGGGGGTCATAGACCACCCTTGGGAGGGTTCACCTAGTGAGTGTGGTGGTGGGGCCGCCACTGTGAGGCATAGGCAAGTCTCTATGTGACACTCATGAAACAAGATACATGCACAAGGCCGTAACGCGCAACCACTGATTAGAACTCAAATGAACAACTATATTGTATGTGTTATGTACTAAAGCCTGGTTAAAAGGGATGTAGCTCAAGACAATCAAGTCTCTATATTTCTTCAGGTGGAAGTTCATATACACTAGGTATAAGGCTCAAACCCGTTAGGTTCCTTGTACTGAAAATATAATATCCTATGCTCCACTAAAGTTGTTGTTCAGTTTTCACTTAATTTTGATATTTCATTCTTTTTATTTGTTTAAATTTTAAATTAGTGGGGGAATGTTGGTAAATATTTATATATTTGTAATTTAAAATTTAAATTAAAAAGTTTTTTTCCTTTTGAATTAGTTTTTTTTTAAAAGAAAGTTATCTATTTTTTTTATCCTTTTCCGTTAGCTCCTATTTTTGGGTTTTTGACTAGGTCATTTTTTTTCTTCCCATGCATGTTGGAGATTTGTTAAGATGCAATTCCTTTCATTTTGGTGCACGGTAGCTATTGGAGTTGCACAATATAGTTATTGGATTTTATATATATCCCTACCAATTGACAATAAATGCAAAACATACACACAGCATACAAAAAATAGTTTTATTTGTTGCTACTAAAAATATTTTGGAGCATTGGTGTTCATTAGTTTAAGGGTCCTTCGCTGCACACGATTGATCCAGTGGGTTGACGTATCTTGGGAAAGGAGCGCATCAATTTTTAATTACCAGTGCAGTGGGGCATTTTCTCTCTAAGGATAGCACTTTGCGTGCTTCAACCTAGGCTACTGTACACTCATCTTCTGAATTTAATTCACTCTTTGTTTGCTTCATTATTTGTTATTATTCACTTTGTTTTATTCTAAAATTCCATACTACTTTGTGTTGCTATTCTTTGATGATAAATTGTTTCAATATTCATTTTTTTATTCTTAACACACATTAATCGTGTTCCCTGTCATGGTTTCAAATTGCAGACCGCATCACAAATTGTAGCCGCAATATTGCGATTGCGGTGCTATCCGCAACCGCAATTAACCGCAATTGCGGTGTGATTTTAAATCACACATTTTTTCGCAACGCAATATCGTTACGTCTGCAACGGGACCATTACGTCTGCAATGGAACCGCAACACTGTTCTGTTTTTTTTTTTTTTGGCAAAAAAAAAAGAGAGAATCTTCAGGAGTTGTCTCCCGGACTCAAAACAGGAAAATTACAGAGAATGATGTTCTTTTTGACCAGCAAACAGCAAGAGTCACAGATATAGTCACATTCAGATACAAATCATACAATTACAATCATACAAAGTTACTCACAAATCTCACCTTATTTCTCTCTAACTTATCTCCCGTGACCCAACTCAAGTTTGTAGCTTCTCCACTGCTCGAAATTGGCACCAAGCAACACTGCAACACTCCCTTCATTGCAGATCATACAATTTGAAGGTCCCTTCTGATCTTGTAAGTCTCCCATCTCCCCTATTTTACTTTTATTTGTTGGATAGAATGCTGAAATATGGTTGGGGGAGGGGCAATTTCATGCTAGGGGAAAAGGGGGTTTTTCGTGGAAGGGGCCCAGGGGGGTTTTGGGGAAGAAGAGGAAGAAGAAGAGAAGGAGAGAAAGCGCTGGGCGGGGGGTGATGGTTTCATTTTTGGGGTGTTGTTGGGGAAGAATGAAGAAAAGAAGAAGAACCAGGGGGGAGAGCGGCAGCCAGGGGGTGTGGGAAGGAGTGTCGGGACCAGGGGGAGAGCGGCAGCCAGGGGGGTGTGGGAAGGAGTGTCGGTGCAGGGGGGAAGGGGGAAGAGACGAACGTGGGGAGGGGGGGTGTTGAACGGTGTTTTGTTGGGGGGAGATTGGAGCGTTGGTACGGGGGGACTAATTTTTGGTTTGGGGGGGGACTAATTTTTGGGGGCAGAGGGGGTTTAATTTGTTGGGGGGCGGGGCCCGGGGGGGAGTTAATTTTTTTGAGGTTTGGGGGGGGAAAGGGGAATGGGGCTGCCTGGTGTAGGAAAGTGGGAGAATTTTGGGGAGGGAGGGAAGTGAGTAATGTGTTGTGGAGGGATTAATTTTTTTAGAGAGATTAATTATAAATATTTTTAAAGAAAATTGATAAATTAGAAGGAATTAATTGTGAATAATTATTAATACTTAGGAAGAAAAATAGTAAATTGGTAAAGTAGATTAATATAAATCTAAATGTAAATACTTAAAAAAAAATTGTGATATCTTGTTGGTATTTATTTTGATAATATCATAATTTGTATTTATACATCTACATAAATAATTAGCTTCTGACTATGTAATTATATGTATATTAATAATTAGTTTATTTATATTTAGTTTTATTTTATGTTAATCTATTAAAAAGTGCTCTTAAGTTTGAAATTTAATTTAATTATTGGTTAATATTTCATAAATTTTTAAATAGGTGTACACTCAATGGCATCAAGTGAGGAAGAATTTCCCGTGGGAAGACTAGAAGGTGCTCCAAGTGATGATATTGGATGGCATTTGGAGTACCTATAGCAGGAAATAGAAACAACGTCCAATGTTAACTTTGCCACAAAATAATAAGGGGCGGCATTACTAGATTGAAGCAACACATAGCACATGATAAAGGTCAAGTAGCAGGTTGTCCTAGAGTCAAATCATTTGTTAGAGAGAATATGATGAAACTCCTTAGAGATAAAAAAAAAGACAAAAAAAATGACTATAGAAAAAGAAAAGAAGAATTTGACGCACGATTAAGAGGAGATGATGATGAGGATATTGATCAGCAAATAATGGCAGCTACACAAGAAAGTATTAGATCACAACATGAATGGGAAGATAGGCAATGATTCAGACAACAAACAGGGGGATCTAATAATATTTATGAATCAGGTGGAAGCTCTCGTCCAAATGTTAGTCAAGCTGCAAAAGCTACAAGGACAGAAGATGCTACTTTTGCTTTGAGATCTACAAATGTGGATCTTATGAGGAGTAAAAGCATGAAACAACCAAAAATTAGTGGAGGTTTTATGAAAACATTGAAGAAGAAGCTCGGAGAAGCAGTAAGCAAGTTTATAATTTATGAGCGCTTACCTATGAATTTAACTAATTCTCCTTGGTTACATAATTTGATCATTGCAGCTGCTGAAGTAGGTCCGTCAGTTAAGTGCCCCACACCTTATGAAATTTCTAATGTGTATTTAGAGGCTAAATATAAAGCCATGCAGGAATGGATAAATAAGTTGAAAACTACTTGGAAGGAAAAAGGAGTAACAATAATGTGTGATGGTTGGACAGACAGTAGAAATCATACACATATTATGAATTTTCTAGTGTATTACAGTAAGTGGACAATTTTCTTGAAATTTGTTGATTGTTCTAGTGTTGCTACTAGAAATACTAATTGTTATTTCCAGTTATTGGATAAGGTTGTGGAAGAAGTGGGAGAAGAATACATAGTTCAAGTTGTTACAGATAATGAAAAAGCACTTAAAGCAGCTAGTCAAAAATTGATGGAAAAGAGGCAACATCTGTATTGGACTGCATGTGCATCACATTGTTTGGATCTTTGTTTGGAGGATATAGGAAAAAAGAAAAATGTGCAAAAGTTATTAAGTGATGCAAAAGTAGTGACAACTTTTATTTACAATCACATATGGGTTGTAAATCTCATGAAAAAATACACTGGAGGTAGAGAAATTGTCAGACCAGGAGTTACTCGGTTTGCCACACAATTCTTGCAACTTCAAGCACTTGTGCAGCAAAAGCAAGCTTTGAAAAATATGTTCAACTCTGAAGAATTTAGACGATCTAAATTTGGGAGAGACAAAAATGGGCTAGCATTTGAAGCGAGACAAATTGTTGTTGGCAATGATTTTTGGAGTAAGGCTAATGATATACTAAAGGTATTTGAGCCTTTAGTAAAAGTCTTGAGGCTAGTTGATGGTGATGAGAAGTCAACAATGGGTTTTATATATGAAGCAATTGATCGAGTAAAACAATCAATTCAAAAAAGCTCCTGTTATTATTTTCAATACAAGGAAATAATAGACAAGCGTTGGAGATTCATGTATTCTGATCTTCATTTTGTTGGTATGTCACCTTACCTTTACTTTTGTTATAAAATCTATTATTCATAAATTTATATATAAATATTGATTAACTATCTATTTAGGTTATTTTCTTAATCCACAATTTCAATATGGAGTTGAACATGGAACTGATGTATACCAAGAGACATTTGAAGGAACCAATAAGGTCATTATGAAATTGGAGAGGGATATGGATGTTCAAATTAAAATCTTGAGGCAGGTTAGTAATGGATAACTATATTTTGATCTTATAATTTTTGTTATTATTATATATCTATGGATTGACATATTATATAATGTTCTAGTTGATATTGTTTAAAGATATGGGTGACGCATTTAGTTCACCTCAAGCTCAAAAAGCCTGGTCTAAAATGAATCTAGGTAAATATTATTTCTTTCTTTTTCTATAAATAAATCTACCTTATTTTTTGTATAACTAATAATTTATTTATTTTGCTTGTTCATTTAAAAAGCTAAATGGTGGTTGGTATTTGGTTCATGCACTCCTGAACTTCAACGTTTAGCTATTAAAGTTTTGAGTCAAACAACTTCAGCCACAAATTGTGAGAGAAACTGAAGCACATTCAGCTACATCCATACAAAGACAAGGAACAGACTCAAGTATAAAAAGTTACAAAAACTTGTCTTCACGCATTATAATATGAAGTTGAAAATGAGGCATGAAATGAGAAAAAGTCAAGAAGAAATTGAAGCAAGTTTCAATCCAATTAATCTTGACTACATATTTCAAGAGAATGATCCTTTATCTCCATGGATTGAAGAAAGAGAAAATCCACTTTTAGATGGAGTCCAAAATTCAGAATGGTTGCCTCGAATTGACACTGATGATGAAGATGTGGAAGTTGGCAATAGTGGTAATGATGGTGATGATTTAAGTCCACCAAGTAATAATAGTGGTGATATAGAAGTTGAAGAAAATGATGGTGAGGATGGTGAGGATGAACGTAGACAAAATGATCTATACCAGGAGATTCCATATTATAGACATGACACAAATTTGGTCATTGATTTCACTACTTCTAGACCAGATATGGGTCCTTTTGATCACTCATTTCCAAGTGATAGTAGAGGCAGTTCACAATTTAGGAGAGGAAGAAAGAAACAAAATGTTCCATTTGAAGATTTTTCTTCTTCTTCTCCTTCTCATATTGAACAAAGTTTTAGTAACTTTAGCATTGATGAATCTTCTCAAAGTAGTCATGGGTACTATCCACCACCAGCTTATCAATATCCTTATTTCAATCCATACAATCAATATGCAAGTGACCAAGCTCCCCCATACCACCAATCATCAATGAATCATCATGATCCTTACTATCAACAGCAAAGTGGTGGATTTTTTGATTATTTCTTTGGACAAGGAACTGCACAAGATGATGGCCAAAGTGAAAGTGGAGGTTATGATCTTCCTCGCCACTCTACTATGTGGTAACAATTATCATGTGAGTTATACTTCTATTATCTTTGTTTGATTGATTTTACTTAACTATTTTAAAATTTTTAAATTATATATAGTTCTTTATTTGTGAAGAAAAACCTTGACGCTCATATAATTTTATGATATTAATTATGGGTTTTATCATGTTTTCCTTTGTAGTGACAATGTATCCTTGAAAGGTGGCATTGCTTTTTAGACAAGTAATGACAATCAAACTTGAAGACGATTGTGTTCCTCTGACAGTCCATTTCCTTTTTATTATATCTAAGATTTGTTTAGTTTATGTACCTTTAAATTTTTTACTTTTGTGTTAATGAGACAATTTTTTCTAAATTTATGTCAGACTAATTATTTTTGTATTCCTATTGCTTTTTAGATTTGTTTAGATTTATATACCTCAATTTTTATTATAAATTTATTCTAAATTATTCATTAAAATGATACAAAATTTTAACAATGAATGAAAATCTATACAATCTTATAAATAAAAGACATACCAATAATTATTGGACTTTTTCTATGTTTGGTGCAAACATATTTTAATTTCATGCTGCAACGGCCACAATCCGCATTGCAGTAGCCGCAATGGCCGCAACCGCAATGACCGCAATCGCGACCATAACCGCGACCGCAATCGTAATTTAGAACCATATTCCCTGTATATCTAGAGAAACCAAAATTCCAAGCACCAACTAAGTTCCTCAAGACACCTCCAAACCCCGCTTGCCTAGGTTTCCAAAACTGCTACCATCAACATTAAGAACATATGTATTCTAAGGCAATGTAGGAACTTGAGTTCTTCTTACTCAAATTGTCTCTTTTCTAAACCATCAATATGATAATAATCATTTTAAACTTGAGGAGTAAGTAAACTGAAAAAGAAAAATGGAGGATGGAAAATATAAAATAAGGCATGCATTTAAGAGTTTGCTATATCTTAATAAGTTGATCTCTTGATATTAAAAATAAATAAAAATAAGTAAATATATTTAATGATGAGAAATTAAATTATATTAATATAACTTATATTAACCATTACACTATTAATAACTTTCTATAAAATGTGAATTTTTCCAATTCAATAGTTAAATTATATCTAGATATTATCTTGATTTTTGCGTCAAATTTGTGAAAATTGAACAATAAGATGAAGATAATCAAATTATTGATATTTAAGTATCTTTTAAAAATATATATTATATCTTTGGTGTATATGAATTATGAATCAAATTATTTTAGATTAATATAAAACTATGTAAATATGATCTATATGAAAAGAACTTCAATCCAATAGTAGATTTTGAAATAAAATTATATAATTGAAAACTATTGAATGATGTAATAGTTGGTGTAAGTTACACCGATGCAATCCCTTCCCATATTCAATATTTTAGTAATATAAAAAAAAAACTTACCTTATTTTACGAATATAAAAAGCTTGCCTTGTTTACTAACGAGAGTTGGGTCTAGCGGAAAGGACTAGTCCACCACAACATGATGAATTTAGGTTTGAATTCTTATTGAAGGGTGCCAATAATTAATACCAAACAATATATTGAACAAAATTGCTTCCGAAAGAGGATATTCGTGAAAAAAAAAAATGTTTGTCTTGTTTAAGAGTTTATCTTATTTTATACATTCCTTAAGTTTTAAATGTTTGTTAAGTTTTGGTTTTAGAAAAATATTTGAAAGAAATCAACTTTTTTTTGTTTAGATAATTTTAAAGACTATTTACAGAATATTTTAGAAGAAATATTATTAACTTGAATTCCATTCAATAATACACTAACTTAGTCCTTATTAAAATTATGAGTACTAATCAATTTAGGCCCATTTTGTGATTGTTATTTAAAAATTATTTAATTTTTAATATTTTAATTAGTAATATACTTTAAATTTACATGTCAAAATTATTATAAATATATATAAGACAATATGTTAAATACAAATTTTATATATATATAAAGATAGATAGATAGATACATAGAGAGAGACACATATAGAGGATGGATCCTTTTACTCCATCCTAACCCTCCATTATTTTAAAATCCAATGGTGCGTAATAAGACTCTGTTTTGTATCACGTTACTCATCTTTCTCCTCTTTCTTGCTACACCATCATTTCAACTTTCTTCACAGCCATCTCCCATAAGAAAAAAATATATACAAATACATTAACGAGAGAGAAGAAATGTGTTCCTCTTTTGTCTGGCATTTTGAAAACCTAATTAGAAGGTGTAGTTTTCACGGTCTATTTTAGTGGAGAAGTGATTTTCTACATCAAATAAAATGGTAGTTTCTCTTATCAATTTCCTCTTCGATGAAGTGTATTTTTAATGCTTGTATTTTTTTTTTTTGGGTGAGGTCATTTTTGTATTGACAAAATTAAAATGGATAAAGAAGAAAAAATGATGAGGCAATTTTTTCAATGATCCTGTGTTGTCTCCACTGATTCTCTTCATATAAGGTAACTATCTGATCCTCCCTCTATCATTTGCACTAATTATTTGTCATTATTTTTTTGCATTTTGTTTGCTTTTTTGGGTTGAGATGGTTCACTGGCAAACCACCACTACAAGGTGTCATCTCCAACATAGTAGCACTGGTCGTGACGCTGCCAGTAGCACTGATGTCCCGTCGAGGTCCAAAAGTAGGGGATTGACCCTCTCAATGAGCAAAAGTCCTTCGCCACTCAACATAGGGTTTCAACACCATTATCGGTTGTTTAACCCTACCACGGTTGAAAGGGTTTTCAATCCTAAAAAGATGTCTAGGCAAGGAAAATGAAAAGTGGGCCTGATGAAGAAGAAGGCCAAAGGGAAAGTGGCATATAAGGGTAACCCATGCTTCATGATGAGTCGCGATCATTTGAGTAGGAAATGCCAAACAATCTATATATGCTCACATAGGATTGGCTCCTGGATATCGGCGTGGATCCGACTCACAAAGAAATTCTAGAAGCGAATGCGAGGTTCCATGCAATACCCTCAGTATACGAAGCTGTCGAGTTTTAATGGATATCCTTTACATAAGGGGGAGTGCAACAATGCTAAGCAAGTTCCTGAGGAGGATATCCAAAAGTACTAGGCCGACTTGCAAGATATCGATTTTGATGCAAGTCAGTAGAGTGTCATAGAGGTTGTCATGGTGGCTCAAGAACTCTCGACTTATCGCAAACCTCTAACTCACCCCTCTAACGACGTTTTGTATGACATTTCAGACCGGGACATGGGAAAAAATGTCAGGAAGGTGTGAAGTCGCCAAAATCGCTTCATTTTCCCCAAGACAAGAAAAATTGGAGTGGGTCAATGATGCGGTCTAAGGGACAAGGTCAGCATGTGAAGGTTTCGTTCTGGAGGAATTGTGAGAAAATCACTAGACTACCTGAGATGGCATGGATAACATTTGGCATGTGATGGAACCCAGCCCCGACAACAGAATTTACTCTACAAGGCCGCAAGGGGAAGAAGCTAATTGCCCGGGATGCTCTAATTTTGAAGATGGCGGGTTTTGGATCCTGCATGCCAACTTGTTATCAATATTTCAGATAGTTTTTGAGGATTTGGTAGTTCAGCTTCCTTTTACCAACTTCCAAGGTAGCATATTGAAGCATTACCAAGTTTGTCCCTCAAAACTTCATCCAAATTGATGGGGCTTCATGATAGCCTTCAAGAAATTGTGTCGGAGGGGGAAGATTACGTGCGATCAGCCATTATTGAGCCATGTTTTCATCCCTTATCAGTCAACATTCGAGGGCAAATAATCAACCCTGTCCTTTCGAGCTGCCAAGGATTGCAAAATTTTTAAGGCATTCAAGACTCATACAAGGATTTCAAAGAAGGCTATTTTTAGCTACGTCTAGTTGCAGCATCCTAGTCTGCCTTTTTGGAGATTGTAGATGTGACTGATGATGGGAAGGAGGTGATTGCACCTCAGTTTACCTTATATGAGAGTTATGACCATTACAGGGATCTTGTAAAGACTTACAAGGTTCTTGAAGCAAAGTTGACCCTAGAGGAGCTTCATGCCAGCAATCAAATCTTCCTCATTCTTAATATTGCCCGGTGGCCAATCCCGTGCAGCATCATCCTTAGGAATAGTAGGAAAACTTTTCCTGACACCATGAGTATGCTTATTTTCTTTTCTACAGTGATTGACTTTGATGTTGGCATATGTTGGTCTTTGTGTTCTCTTTTGCAAGAGAATACGCAAAGGGCATGGATGCTTGTGCTGTCTTTGTTATAGCTAAGAAAGCTAGGATGGCCTTAGAACCTAAGAAGAAACATGGGAAGAAACCCTCATCGAAGGTGACTGTCCTGGATCATGACACAAAGGATGTTGGTGAACATGCATCAACTAGCCCCAAGGCGAGGCTAAAGAGCCCGGTGAAGGAGCGTTTGTCAAAAAGGTTGAAGACTGACGATGTCGGTTCCTCCAAGGTGAAGGCTACTCCCCTCCCTAAGATGTAGGGAATGAGAAAAAAACCATAAAGCCTATATGGGAAGATTATGGGGCCACCTACGACATGGCACTCGACTGGGTGGCTTTGATGGGTGCATATGGAGGCGTCCTAGCCTGATATTTTTGTGAGATTTTACCAAAATTTATAGGCTACCTGAAGATGCGGAGGGAAGCTAGTGACCAGGATCCTTCCAAAGTCCTTGCAGAGAAAATACTGCACTTACTTTAACTGAGGAGGCAGTGGCTAAGGCGATCAGGAGCTGGCCAACTCGAAAAAGCAAAAGGATGACATGGACGAGAAGAAGAAAGAACTTTGGTCACAACTTGCTAATGAAAGGGCCAAGGTAGAAATCTTTAAAAGGAACTATGGCGAGATAGATGTCATATGTGAAAAAGTTGTCGACAAGCTAGAGTCGACGACCAAGGATCTCAAGTAGACCCATAAGAGTTGGCTCGGGGCTACCGTTGATTCGTTCAAGAATGTCATTGATTAGATTGAGTTCCTAAATCCTGATATTAAGCTTTGCATGAGCGACATGGGATTAGAGTTTTCCATTCAAGACGACAAATGGATGGCATTCAAAGAGGGTCATAGTTGGGTCAAGTAGGCTCCAACAACAGAGTCGGAGGAGGAGGTATAGGAAGATGATAAGACTAGTACCGATGAGAATTTGCCTATGCTGTAGTAGGTAGCTAACGAGAACCCAGAGACTAAATAAGTCGTGGCTATTAATAGAGAAGTCTCGAAAGCAAACAAGGAGGGCCAGGCTGATTAAAGGGCTAATATACTAGTTTGTGATGTAATTATTTAGCTTTTTAACATTGTCTCAGTTGTATTTCTTGAACATTTTCCTTTTATCCTTATTGCATCCCGTTCTACGTTGCATTTTTACATCACATTTTATATTGCCTTATATTGATTTTGTTGCGATTGCACACATTTCTTGCTTATGCTTTATTGTCTCGCTTCGCCTTATGATACTCACACCTCATTAACTCTGACTTGATGTGTAGTAAGAATTGTGTAGGCACGTAGTTTCAATAGATGATGTGCATCTTTTAGTGCACTCTTAATGAGTGAAAACTCATCTTCATCCTCGATCAAGATGAAAATCCTCGTGTCGAGGTGGCTCAACATTAGCCTTTTCTCAACTTCTCCATTTGTAACACTCTAGATGAATGAACTCATCTCTATCCTCAGTTTACGCTATCCCAGGGCAACATGCTGTTAACCTTTGATTAGCTTTCGTCATTTACAACGCTCTCGATGAGTAGACTCATATTTATCCCCTTAGCCTTTAACTGGCTTGCTACTTAGACGCACTCTCAATGAGTGAAGACTCATCCCGATCCCTGGTTGGGATGAAGATCCTCGCCTCAGGGCAGCGCGAGATTTGGCTATATTATCATTTTCCCTTTTTGTCACCATCAGGCTAGAGTTGTAATGCAGTAAAATATGTATAGACAATTTAAATTGCACAAGAAAGCTCATTTTATTGCAAAATAATTGGAGAAGATTACAAAGATTAATCAACTAAAATATCTCCTTAAGTTTGAAGCGTTCCAAGTCTACAAAATGGGTGTCCCTAGAAGTGTTTCGAGCTAGTAGGTGTCAGTGTCGGTTTTCATGGTAAATCAGTGCAAGCCTTCCCAGTTGTTTACAACCTTTTTGTCGATCACGTTCTTTCCTTCGATATCTGCATGATGAAGGACAAGATCTCCAACTTCGAAACTGTAAGGTACAACCTTGGAGCCGCGATCTACTGCTTAAAGTTGGCTTCTTTGATGGCGGCAATATCCCCTCTTTCTTCTGCTAGGTCAAATTCTCCCTCGATGGATGCATCATTAGAGTTTAAATCGAGATTGGTGATTTGTAAAGTCAATTTCCAATCTCGACTGGGATGAAGACCTTTATTTTGAAAGCAAGACGAAATAAAGATTCTCTTGCTATAGAGTAGAGAGTGGTGTGATAGGCCCAAAGGACATGGGGATGTTGTTCAACCTAGTTGCCCTTCACCGAATCCAATTGTCACTTCAAGCCCGAGAGGATAATCTAGTTAGCTGCCACTACTTGGCCATTCTCATGTGGGTGCTCTACCGAGGTGAAGTGTTGTTGGATCTTTAGGCCAACTAATAATTCCTAGAAATGGCAGTCAATGAACTGAGTGTTGTTGTCCTTTACTATCGTGTTGGGGATCCCAAAACCACATATGACTGTTGATAAATGAAGTTTTCCACGTTCTTCTTGGTGATCTTTGCAAGCAATTCCACCTTAATCCACCTGGTGAAGTAATTGATAGTCACTACCAAATACTTCACTTATTCGAGAGCTTAGGGAAATGGTCTGAGTATGTCCACCCCCACCAAACAAAAGGCCAGGAGGAGTTGATGGTGTTCAAGTCCTTTGGCAAAGCAATATATATGTTAGCACATCGCTGGCACCAATCATATTTCTTCATATACTTGATTGCATTCACCTCCAAAGTTGGCCAGTAGTAACTAATGCAAAAGACCTTATTTGCTAAAGCTATTCCTCTAAGATGTTGTCTGCACCTACCTTCGTACACCTCAATCAAAGCATACTCAGCCTCTATCAACCTCAAACACTTTAATAGCGATTGTAAAAAGCCTTGGTAGTAAAAGACATCACTAATCATGAAAAGTGCGTTACTAATTGCTTTGAGCTTCTGGGTTACTTTTTATCCGACAAAGTCATCCCATGTCATAGGTACTCTACGACTGAGGTTGTAATGACCCATCGTTGCTACTACACCACACCACTATGCACTACCATCATGTGTGAGCATAAACATCATGGGAGACCCATCCGTCTTGGCCAAAACCATTACACATGCTTTTACAACAATTAAAGAATAAAAGAACAAGGGGGATGACACTAAGGCCCATACATATATATACATCAACAAAGGGATAGGGGTACAAAACACACTCCTTATGACTGGTCATACTATACATCTCAACAAAAGAATGAAATAAAAACAAACATCCAAAGGCGAATGTGTGGTCCATCGTAGCACATTACCTCCTGCTAGTCCACCTTTAACTCTAGGTAGCCAGATCCACTGAGCGCTCACCATCTGCTCCCACGCCCAACGACATGATCATCACAATCAACAAAGACAACAGCAACAACCATAACAAAAGCACATGGCAAGGGTAAGCTTACTTTTAAGAGCATCATGATATATCATCAACAGTTTATATTATCACCCGCATGTAATACATAATACAAAGCACAACGCTATGGATTTCATAATGTTAAAACCATAAGTTACAACAATTTTGCCACTACCATGCCAATGCATGAAGACACAACTCTCGAGAGATTTTCAACAATTCAAGCAATTAGCCAGGTCTCACCCCCTAACATGGCGTCAACAACATATAGTCACATGCCTTTTCACCATTTAGGGATTGCTAAACTCTAATTTACGGATAAGATTATGTGATCTATCAGGATAAGTGTAAGTGGATGGTAGCTCATTGCGACTCAAGGTTTGCATTACCTTGGCCCCTTTTGGAATTGCCCATCCACTTATCTCCAAAAGCCCATGATAGCAACCCCACGTCTCATCCAACACTAGGTTGGAGGCCTTGTCTAAGTCGTCTGCTTTAGTCAGCCAACCAACTTGCGTGCCTACTCGCAACACGGCATAAGGTCCATCATCAACGACCTCAGCCACCAATATATGCATGAATGCATGTACAATACCACAACATCACATCAATGTCAACAAGTTAAATGAATTTCAACAACGACACCATGTGGGTTCAATTCAACACCACACATGGCCAGACAATCACTACTAATCCCATACTAGGCTCAATTTAGCACCATACATGGTAAACAGGTAAGGCCTTATCCAAGCAGCCCATACCCTATAAGGAAGGCTCAAAACAATAATATTTACAACAAGTGGAGGTTCTATCTGAGCAACCTTCCACTCTTCCTACATTCTCAACAATTCTCACATTAGACTCGCACTAGGAATTCTTCTCAACCATGTTTGATACAATTACACCTTCAATTAAGTCAACAGTAGACTACCCCATTCACTCAACGATCCATATGCTCACTCAGCAAAGATCTTCCTTACAAAGGGCCTACTTTCCCCCACGAAGGTTCTCGCTCAGTGACCATAAGTCTCGCTAAGCGAACATCCACTTTAGAGAGCACCCCTTTTTTGCCTCCAAGGGTTTTCGCTCAATGATAACCGAGGTCGCTTAGCGAATACGATCCAGGTACTTTCAAAATTTCTTTCAATAACTATTCGCTCAATAAGTCTCCTCTCACTTAGCGAATAGCCATTTCAGAAAGCAGCCAAGCCCAAAACATGCCTCTCGCCAAACAAGCACATTGCTCGCTTAGCGAAAGACTTGTAACAGAGAACACCAACTCTCCAGGACCCAAAATCGTTCAACGAGCCTAGTCCTCGCTTAGTGAATCATTCCCAGGCATTCTAGAATGCCTATACTTGCTCATCGAGCCTCATACTCGCTTAGCAAACTACTTTCTAGAAAATTTTCAGACTTCTATGAACGCTCGCTCAACGACCTGAACTTTGCTCAGCAGATTTCCTCTTTCTCCTCAACCACCACTACAATTCAAGAATACTCGCTTAGCGACATGAAGGGTTGCTCAGCGAGCTCCAACCTAAAAGCCTTACTTCACTCCTAAGGGCATTCTCGCTCAGTGAGAGCCCTCGTTGCTCAGTGACTACGAGGTAACCAAGCTAGAGATTCTCTTCAAAAAACCCAAAAATCCAAACTTTTCCCTCACCCACACTCCAAATCAACCCCACAGAGGTTGAATGACATCATACAACGACCCAAAAACATCATACCCAATAGATTTCACAACCAATATAACATTTCAACAATAATCAATCACAAATTTAACAAACCCATTTTCCACAACACTTTAACAAAACTCACCTCATTTCGTTTCTCAACACCAACCAAGGTAACATTCACATACTACCATACTCATACAACAAGTATTCCACGAATGTAAGCTTCCCTTACCTCTTAGAGTTTCTGAAATCCGAATTTGTGGAAGAGTAGAATGTGGATGATGTGAGCTCTAGAGCTAAGCTTTCAAGGAGAACAATCCTTCTTAACACAAGGGAATGGGGTCAAGTCTTGAAATTTTGTCATACTTTTGGTGGGTTTGAGAGAGATTGAGAGAATGAGAGAGATTAAGCGTGTCTTTAGGTAGTTTAACAAAATGGAGGGGAAAAGGAGAGTCTTTGGGTGTCTTAAGGCTTCCCAGCACTCAAAAGTGCTTTGGGCTCACTAAGGCCCAAGGTTCATCTAACCACTCCCTAAGATCCCAAACTATCCTGACATCACTGTTCACTTAACAACCCAAATAAATACCGTCAATAGCTTTATTTGGCTAAAGCACGTTTTCCTCAAGTTCCATAAATTCATACCAGAATTCCACGGCAAAACAACATAAAACAACAATCACATAGCAACAACTTATTTAGTAATCTAATTATCAAGATCACATTTTTAATTTCCACTTTTGGTTATTAAATCACTAAATCACACATTAAGAAAACATAGATGTTACAGAGGTCATCCATGTCTCTCCTAAGTTGATCGCTATGATGAAATTGGGCTTCACAAGAGTCTTCTTGATGACAGATTTGTTATTCCTCATTGACATGTTGTTGGCCAACTTCAACAGTATGTTGGCCTTCACATTACGCTCCCATGGTATATGTCAAAACTCTACATGCTCAAAAGTGTCTACCATCAACTTCACCTTGGCCAAGTACTTGTGCAACAAAGGTTTTTTGCCTGATAAGCTCTATTGATCTGGGATACTTCTAGCTAGGAATCACTACAAACTTACATTGACTTGGCTCCTAGCTCAAAAGGCCATCTTTAACCTAGCAATGTAGACCTTATACTTAGCTTGGTTGCTGAAGGTCGAAAAGGTGAAGGTCAAAGCCTACTCCACAACTACCTCATCAACCAATTTTAACAAGATCCTTATGCCGTTGCTTTTTCATTAGATGACCCATTTACATAGAGGGTCCGCACTAAGTGTCAATTGAAGAGCTTGATGTCAACTCGACAATGAAGTCAACCAATGACTATGCCTTCAAAGCCTGTTAAGGCTCGTACGTGATGCCATGCTTCGATAATTTGATTCCCCTAGCGACCATTCTCCCTGCCAACTTGGGATGGTGCAAAATTTGGCGAATGCACTTATCAGTTCTCACCACCACCTAGTGGGATTAAAAGTACGACCTTAGATCTCATGCCCCGATGATCAATGCGAAGACTACCTTTTTTATCTTTGGATATCATAACTCAAGGCCTTAAAGAGCCTGACATACCAAAAACGCTAACTTCTACCCCTTAGTAGTTTCTCAGACCAATGATGCGCTTACAACCTCTTCTATAACAACCAAATATACGTATAAAGTGTCCCCTAGCTCCGTCTATGTAAGGATCAAAGGAGAGGATAAAGACTGGTTCAATTGTTGGAAGGATCCTTTACAATTTTTCATCCAACAGAAAGCCTTGTCCTTCTGTAAAAGTCTAAAAAAAGGAGAGCGTGGTGTGCCAACTTTGTCACGAAACGCATCGAAGCGGCTAACTGCCCTTTGAGCTGTTGAATTTCCTTGAGGTTCTACAGGCTCCTTATGTCTAGAATAGCCTTGCACTTGTTGAGGTTGGCCTATATACCTTTGTCTATCAACATGTACCCTAGAAACTTGTCAACTTTGACCCCAAAGATACACTTCATGGGGTTTAGCCGCATGTTATAGTTTAGTTGTGAGAAAACATCTATTAGATTCTACAAGTGCACCTTCGTTGTCGTTCACATATACTTCCAAATTCTGCCCTATCTGGCCTTCAAACACTTTATTCATCATCCTCTGATATGTGGCTCTAGCATTCTTTAGGCCAAAAGACATGAACTTCTAGTAGTAATTTGTCTTCTCCATCATGAAGGTAGTCTTCTCCTCATCTTTAGGGTACATCAGAATCTGATTGTACCCTAAGCATCCACAAATGACAATAGTTGGCATCCAAAGGAGCCATCCACTAGTTGGTATATGTTTAGCAGTAGATACAAGTCCTTGGGACAGTGCTTGTTGAGGTTGGTGTAGTTTATACACATCCTCCACTTCCATGACTAATTCTTTACCAAAACTACATTGGTAAGCGAAGTGGTGTACTTGATCTCTCAAATAAAAACTAGCTTTCAAGAGGTCAAAAACCTACTTCTCAATCTCTTCCAATTTCTCTAGACCCATATTCTAACGTTTCTGGCAGATTGAGTTGAGAAAGGGATCCACCGCAAGGTGGTGATAGAAGAAGTTTAGGTCTATCCCTGGCATGTCAGAGGGATTCCAAGCAAATATGTGGGCATTCTTCTTGCAAAATTGAGATAGATTTTTATTTACCTGCTCCAGGATATCAAACCCTACCTTCACGATTCACAAGGGGTTAGTGCCAATCTACAACAAAAAAGTTCTCCTAGGGTTGAGGTTGGGTTGCTAGATCCTTCAAATTGTCCAATCTATTATCCAAGTCAATCAACATAACTTAAGCTGCTCTAAGGGGACAAGAGGTGGGCTCAACACTAACTAATGGCATTCTCTGGCCCTTCTCTGATCTCTTTAAATCGTGATCACTTGAAAATCTTTGCTAATGAACTTCATCACTAGATGCGGGTTCAAAACCACAGCACTTAGGGCATTCAGCATAAGTCGATCTATAATGGCATTGTACACTGACTCACTCTTAACCACCAAAAAGCAAGTGGCTATTGTCTTAGTGATAGATGGTTTGCCAAAGGTGACTAACAATATCACATACCCTAGTGGTGCAATATAATAACCAGCAAACCCTATTAGATCTTCATCGGGATGGATAAATCTGAGTGAGGGATACCGAGTTTCTAGAAAAGTTGATAATACATGATGTCGACAAAGCTCCCATTATCAACAAGCAAGCGCTTGACCTCCTTGTTCGCCATCAATGCAAAGACAAGGAAGGGTTCATCATGATCTAGAACGATACCCTCATAATCTGAATCATTAAAGCAAATCGGAGGAGCTTTCTTCTTAGGCATCTTTGTATGGTGGGACGAGGATTTCATCAACATAATCTCTCTGGCTTACCTCTTCCTTACGTTGTTGGAAGTTCCACCTCCAAAAAACCCTCCAACAATGACAAAAATGATGCCATGGATTTGTCAAGAAGAATCCTTAGAGCAGTCGAGCAAACGCTAAGAGGAAGGTTGCGAGGAATGGCTCCTGATAGCTTGTACCTCTAGAGCAAGAGCTTCACAGGCTAGAGTGTGGTGCCAGGAAGGGATCTGTCATCCCGTTAGGAAAACTTCAAGATCTACGGGGGCTCTGTGAGCTATCTTGGCAAAACCCCTTTTCTTAACTTTGCCCTTCATCATCCTAGCGACAATCACCATTCCTTTTAAAAATCTACCCAACTAGCCACACTAAATGAAGTCCTCAATAACATCTTTCAATGACAAACATTGGTCAATATCGTGGCCTTGACATTTATGGAACCTACAAAATTTGGACCTATCAATCCCTAATGCAATATGTATAAAATATATATTTGTCAATTTCAATTTCAAAACCTCTTTTATAGCAAGTGCACTGTTCAAATAAGTAGTAAAAACACTGGTGAGTAAGGTATCATTCTTCTCAGGGATTGGAGAAAAAAGCTCACTTCAACTATTCAACTATTGTAAAGGCAAGCCATATTGTATTGTCATGCTACAACATGCTAAAAAATAAATTGTTGAAAATTAAATCTACTGTTATATATTTAGCATTTTCAAAATGATTTTATATTAGGAAAAGTATAAATTAGAAATTCAACTCATCTTGTGGTCATCCCTTGCATTTTCCTAAATTAAACACAAAACAACAAGGTTCCGAAGTTTAGATCTCTTGAAAATAGATTGACCTAATTCCTTCACGAAGATATCTATTAAGTAAGCTCAATACCTTGCTTCTCCATGATCTATTGAAAACTTGAATCAAGTGTTAAGTTCAAAATCCACAAGAACTTATGTCTTAAGAAGGGCTATTTCTAGACTTAACATAAAACATGGTAATCAAGCATCGATTTAGAACACACGCATATAATTCCTCATCATGTGCACATTCACATCATTCTCATCAGTGAGTTATCGTGAAAAAGAATTAAGAATAAAGTTGATTACTCATAAATGAAAAAAAAAATATTAAATCATAAGATCCACACAAAGGAATCCCACAAAAATCATTAAATCCTAATTACACCGAAATCGTAAAATATGATGGTGAATACAAGATAGAAATAGCAACAGGTGATGGTGAATACATTGGATTTTCATAGTTCTCTTCTAAGGAATGAAGCTCCAATGGTGAAATTGAAGAAAAACATAAAGATTAGGGTGAGAGCTGGTGAAGAGCGTATTCCAATATCCCTTCTCTCTACAAATGAGCCTTGTATTTGGCTTTTATATGAATTGAAATAGGCCCAATACGTCAGCAAAACTATTTTGTGTTGTCAAGAAAATACTACCAACGTCCCACGCTAGCTAGGCGTTTGGGATGTTAAGTGAAAATTAAAATGGATAGGATTCCAACAATTACACGTTGTACAACGTGGCAGATGCTATTCTGCCTACATGGAAATCATGTTCCAGCATCCAATATGGCATCTCCAAACATTCTAGCATCTCAAAATTTGATCTACTCGAAGAATTCAATGCTTCTAGCATCCAATGCTGAGCTTCTTGTGGAGAGTTTACGCTAAACTTCGCTTAACATGAGATGCCATCTAATGTCTCCTACGTTGCATTGCTAGATGCAAGAATTTTGCTTTATTTTAGCTACAAAAGAGTGGAAAGATTCTTTATAAACTGATTTATTCACAATTAAAAGAAAAAAAGCAAACTGTTTTATGTTTTTTTTATCGTTTTGCTTCTTTTTAAAGCTTTTTCTCAAATTTTACACGTGAATCATGCACTAAAACATCATCAAATAAGGATTCATCATACACCATCTTGCTTGAATTCTATGTCCATTACTTTGTTTAGAATACGCCCCCTTAAAGTATTGAGTGACGTTTATTCATTATATCTCAACCCTTTTTCCATAAGTCGGGGAGGTTTGTGTGACACTTGTTCACATTAACATAACCCATATTTATTTGATTACTTAACTAGTAATTAAGTTTAAATTGATGAAAATAAGGGTGAAATTTTTTTATTTTTATAATAGACAAATTCTAAGTTTAACAGAATTTGGAAATGGTGGTAAAAAAAATCTGTATATATTCATTGTAGAACTATACATCATGGTTTCATAATTAGAAAAAATAATTGAAATACAGGGAGATCAAAATATACATCAAATTAGTTACTACTTATTCCCAATACATCAAAAAGATCCTAGTTAGAGCGATGTTCGTCTATCCTATCCTATAAAATAATAAGCCATTAGACTAGGCCTATAGGTCCTCATCAACAGTCGGGTCTTCATTGACCGTGATCAATCATGCATAAAAGAAAAGTAATGGAGTAAGGTGATTTGTTTTAAAATCACTTTCACATGTATGGTAGGAAATCTACCATAAAATATAGATAAAACACAGTTGACAATAAAGGAAAACCTAAAGTTTCTTCTATGTTATACTATCCTTGACTTGGTATGGATCCATACTTCCCATTAGTGGGTAATAGTTCTCAACAGAACCTGAGAAGTGACTATGAGTACATGTATCTCATCAACATCATCACATGGTACAGTCCTCCTCATTATTGAGGAAAATAATAGTCATGATATCCATTTATAAAGGTATTCTCTCAAACTAATCCTAGAATGTTGAGCAGTTGTCGAGGTTATTGAGCTTAGTCAGGCGAATATCCCAGCTCGAGGGCGCTATCCTAGCCCTTGGGGCCTGCACCACTCAATGCCTACCCCAAGACCTTCATACGTGGGTCTTACCTTTCATTCTTCAGTGCACCAAACTGTAACTTCTCTAGTAGGATGCCATGCCATAACATGTCACTCGCTTTACATTACTCACTAATTTATCACTTCCTAACTTCTCAAATAGAGGTTTTCCTAGTCTCATTTAATTTGAGTACCAGTACAATCAATATTTTTGCATTATATTGTAGAAATTGCACAATACCAAAATTTTAACAGAATAATAATTTAGTAATCACATAAAATTTTAGTAGAATAGTAACCTAATAATTACTAAAATTTAGTAGAATAATGCCGTAGTAATTATAATTTAATTACTAAAACTTTGGTAGAATAATAACTAAATAAATACATTTTAGTTTTTTAAATTTGAGTAGAGTAACAGCTTAGCACGTGTAATTTAATAATTTAAATTTGAGCAGAGTAACAAATTAGTAATTATGATTTAATAATTTAAATTTGAGCAGAGTAATAACTTAGCAATTATAATTTCATAATCTAAATTTGGACAGAGTAATAACTTAGCAAAATTAAAGTGTAACATCAAACAATACAACAACAATAAAAATAAAAAAAACTTAAGCTTAAATTGGTTTATGGGTAAACCTTTCCTACCAACATGCAAAGTAACAATAATTTAGAACCGACTCTACTCCCCTATTACCTCTAAGGTGGTTAATGAAGAGGATTGAATTGTTGGTACAAAGCTTCTAGGAGGAGAAATTTTACAAGTTGAAAACTAGCAAAATTTTAACATAAAAACTAAGAAAAAAATTCTAAAGAGAGAAACTCTCCAAGTGGATTTTCGGCTAGTTTTAGAAAGTGGAGGATGTGTGAAAAAATGTCCAAGATGTATGGGTATTTATAAAGGAAGAGGAGGCTTAGGTGTCCAACAAATTACATCATTCATTATGTCATTATTAAGGATTTGCATTTATTTGTATTTGAATTTAGGGACACATATTCAATATAGGTGGTGAATAACCTATTTTAGGGTTGGGGAAGTGTTCTACTAGCTATCCCAAGCTTCCATGTGACAATTTTATTTGTAGGTAAATTGGCCGATACCGATAAAATTGCTTAAACTTGAAAAATTAGCTTTGAGTAGCAAAATAATGTAATTTAATGTGAAACTAGACAAATACATTATTTTTCATCAAAAATAAGTTCCTAATAATTAATTTTAATTTTTATTAATTTATTTCAAATCTTATCAATTTATTTTGTATTTTTAAGCTAGAGATTTATAATAAATCCATTTTAATTCAATAAATACCCAAATTTTTATGAAAAATCTAAAATTACATGTTTTACCTAGAAATGAACTAAGATTATTATTTTCACCATTTCTAGATATCGAACTAATATCGGTTAGGCTTAATAGACATTAGGGACATTTTGGTTATTGTACACAAGAATTCCAAAAAAAATTTAAAATTATATTTAATGCATATAACATGATTCTAATCTCAAATTGACATTTTAATGTCAATTGAATCTTTTTCTCGTGTTAGCCATGAATGTTGAGAAATAGGGGTAAAATTGTCATTTTTTAATTTCTTTGGCCTCGGCTCGAAAAAATTATTAAAAATCACAATTACATAGGTCTTGAAATGCTAGGCAAAATGGTGAAAATCGTAATTTTGAAATTTTTTCTCGATTTTTCAAAATTAAATCGTTAAATATTAGAAAACAGTTGAAAAAATTGAAGAAGGAGTGTTTCATTTTTCACTATTTTTCTTTCAAAATAAAATTTTTACAATTAAATATACTTTGAATAAAATTTTCAAAATATTTTGAGGTCAAAAAGTCTCTAGTTGGTTTCCGCAATTAACTAGGGGTATTTTTGTCATTTCACAAAAATTATCTCAATAAATTTCCAAAAAGTTCTGAAATTATTATTAATTATTCTAAGTATATTGATGATTTAAAAATAAATTTTAAACATTTCTAACTATGTTATTTATTAATTATGTTATCTGGCTTTTTAAGGACAAAACAATCATTTTATCAATTTTCAAGCTCCGTTTTCCAAAATTATTAAAAATCTAAACTAAATATTATTCACTAATGTAACTGTATGAATCAAATTTTTGAGATTTCCATCCAGTTCTCTAGAAATAAACTTAGAATAATTAGGAAAACAATTTGATAAGCAAAAATAGGAGTGTTACAGTTTGCCTAACTTTTCGCTTCTTTTCTTCTATCCATTGCCTTCACTCGCCTTCACCTTGCTTGCTTCTATCATGTTGTCATAGTTGATATACTTCTCAACTTTCCTTAAGAACTCCTCTATGGATGTTAGGGGAGTCTTGGAAATAGAGATATGAAACAGCAAGCCTTCCCTAACACCATCCTTAGCCAACATTAGCATGATGCTAGGGAGGAAACCCTCAATTGATTTGGCCTTCTGGTAGAGCTAGGCTATGTACTTCCAGAGTGGCTCATCCACCCCTTGTCGGATTCTCTTAAAGTTGGCCTTAGTCTTTGGTCTCACCTTGCTTATAGTGAAGGTGATGCGAAAGACCTCATTCAAATCCCCGAGTTGGCAGGAAGGGATTGAAAGCACTTCAAGACGGTTTGCTTTAGAGACAGAAGGAACGCCTTACACATTAAAGGTTCATTGGCTCCCTTATAAGTGAGCGTTGACTCAAATGTAATCAAATGTCATTTGGGTTTGTTGTCCCGCCATACAACTCCTTGCTGTAGCTGTTTTGGGACCTAAAAATTGAGAATTCGATCAGAAAACAAGAGTTGCATGGGATTACCTTGCCATCATGATGTTCCACGACAATATCAACCGTAGAAGTGACAAATGATGACTAATATGGTAGTAGTATGGGGTGGATATTTTAAAAATAAATAAATAAAGTTTTTAAAGACTATATTAGGGCCTACTATCGTTTACAGCCCAACTTATCTTGAAAAGTGATTATAAGGCCTCTTAGACCTAATTCTCAATTCTTTATCCAATTCTTGCTTTCTCTTGAAACTTGTGCTGTCATAGCAGAGTCGTTGCAGGAATCCTTACAACTACCATTGCAATAATGATTGAGAGACTGTAGGAGATGCTGCTGAGCCACCTTCTTCTCCGTTGCTGAAGTCTTTCTTCTTTCAAGGTAAGAGGGGGTAAGACTATGTCGCTCATGGGTGTAACAACAGTCATGGGTAAAAGGGTTGGTCCTAAACCCTAATTATTTTGGGTATCTAATTGTGTGTTGGTTGTGATTGTGAAAGGGTTTGGGAATTCCCCAAACCCATGACTCCTTGATACTGAATTCCTGAGGTTAATTATAATGTCTTTCGTATTTTAGGGTTTGATATGAATTGTAATTATTTCTCTTTATGTGTATTGCATGAATGTGTGGTTGTGTTGGTTCCCTTGTGATGAATTTGATGTGAATTAATTGAACCTATGGCTGTTTAAGGGTAGAATGAGATTATTGTGAGGGTTTAGGTTAACTTGAGGGTTTATCCTATTTAGGATAAGGAATTAAAGGATCAGGCTTAAATGAGAACAACCTAGATTGATAGGAAGTCCTATTTTGGAATAGAATGTTAGGTAATTGGACATTAAGATAGTAGGAACATGACCTTATGGAGTTTTGGTAGTTTAGGGAGGCCTTAAGAAGCCTTCCTGCTCGCAAATTGTGATTTAGTGATCTATAGAGTGAGAAAATGTCAACTTAGTGGGCAAAAATGAGTAGGAAGAAGATTGAATTAAGCACTGTAGTCTTTACAAGAATTGTATCCCTGTGTTAGCTAACTAATGACTTTGGAATCACTTAAAAATAATGTTTATAGCTCAAGATATGCCCAAAATACCGCACCTATATCAGGCTACCAGTATGGCAAAAAGCGTATCCAACTTTAAGTCAAATTTCATCCATGATCTTACCTAATCAATCCATGAATTCTTCATAAAAGTTGTATATTTTTCTTTTATCTTTCCATTAACACCAAGATCACCTTAAACACATCTTTATAGCCTAAGTTATGACTTAAACAAGGATGAAAGGTTAAAACCCATAAAAATCTAAAAATTAATTAAGATTTTCATTAAAGCCCAATTGCATCTAAACACGCAAAACTCAGCTAGAATACCAATATTATGCCCAATAAACATTCAATAAAGCTAAGTACAAAGACATAATAATGTTTAAAATTGGTTGATCAAATATGCCTGTGCCTTATTAAGCATGTCCTTATTGAGTTTCTTATTAGTGAAGTGTGCAAATTTTGGAGTACAAGAGTAGTTGGACTAGCTTAGGCAATCAAAAACTGAATTAAAAGACTAATAATTAGACTGTTTAGAGATAGAAATATGATTTGGATAAAGGAAGTGAGTACGTGACATTATGAATGTTGCTTTACTTGTATTGTGATTGTTACTTGTGATAACATGCTTGAGCATGTTTGTTCCAAATGACTATGTACATGGCTTGTGTATATTTAGCTATGAGATGTATGATGTGTTTAACATGTGACATTATACTATAAGGTGTGTGATTTGACTTGATATCATGGTGATGAGTGACCTAGACTATGAGAGGTGAAGATAGTGCTTGGGTGGTATCTCATTTGTGTGGGACCTAGCCTGTGAGAGGCGAGGATAGTACCCGGTCACTGAAAGAGAAAACTCTATTAGACATTATGTGCATAATATATATGAGACATGCATCATGACATTGAGATTTTGTGATGGGAAAAGTGTTATGACCTAGATGGTGGAGGCCTCGAAGGGTTGTCAACCTGACCTTGGGGGTTGCTCGATGGGGAAACTCCAATGACTCATGCTAATTCCATGATTTCAGAGCGTACTGTGCAAAGCTTAGTAACCTTAACTAGTCACTTGAGGACATCATGCTAGTTGAGAGTGCTTAGTTGGAGATAACCATAAAAGGCTATGCTCCTTCAACCTTAAGCATGTACTCCTAGGCTACTTCCAGACGATAGTACTAGTAGCACATGCATATGGAGTAAAGATAGAGGAACATTGCATTTACATGTGCATCCTTTTGATGTTATAGTTGTTTTATGAGAACTGTATATTATCTAAATGTTGTATGTGTTTTACCTGTCTTTGTTATTACACTTTGAGCAAGATGTGAGATGTATCTCACTCCCTGTCTTTGGTTATGTTTTTTTGTTATGTGCTTTTGGCATACAGAGGACATCTAGCAGGATCCAGAGAGTGATCTTGAAGTTAAGGCAATTGCCTATTTTACTCTAGTTTCTTGGTTTTTTTTTGGGTTTGTGTTACTTTGATAGTGTGACATGGGGACTAGATTTATATTCTTCATTTATAGTTTAGTTTTGGCATTTTACATTATGTTTTGGTTTAGTTTTATTTTATCTTTTGACAAGTTGTATGGCCTTGTGGGCCAAAGTTGTTTCCTTTAATTCATAAGGTTTATATGATGTGCTTAGTAGTGATTGTGATGCCCTTTACTACGCGAAAGAAAAGTTTTAAAAATATCACTTTTATTTTGCAAATTTCACAACAACTTATTCTTCGCATTAATAATATATTAACAAGTGTTTTGGGGGTAAAGGGTGTCACAATATTCAAGTCAGTATCATCTCGTGAGATAATACCAACTTAGTCGAAATGGCCTGATCCGAGGTTGGTTGCTTAGTGAGAGTGCTCTATAATAGTTGACCCCAAGTCGAGGTCATGTCGGTAATGGAGATAACATCAGATTTTGTCCCTAAGCCTACTTGAGAGACAAGGTCTGTTGGGCTTCCATTAGGATTCATCCCAAACACATGTCACATGAGGAGTGGCGACTCCCTAACTTCCACCTACAGTTTTGGGTGGCTGTGCGGGCTCGAAAAGGTTCGTAATCATTTTGAATTTTAAACCTTGTCTAGTGACTTCAATGAGGGTATAAAGACCCAGGGTGCATGATTGTTTACCACTTTCTCTTCCTTGTTTTCAATGGTTACGCTATGCGATTTCCAACGTCTTTTCTATGACTTAGATAGATAGCTAGATAGAAAAATATGAATTTTATATATTTAAAAATTAATATATTCAATATTAATAGAAAATTAATTATATTAATCTAATAATATATTATTAAATTTATATAATTAATTTTTAATTAATTTTATTTTTTATATGAAATAAATATGTAAATAAAAATATGTAGATAGATAGATATAGATAGACAGATAGATACATAGATAGATAGATAGATAGATATAATATATAAATAAATAGATAGACACATACCTACATATACATACGTGTGTGTATGTGTTTTTGTGTATATTTAAAAATTAATATATTCAAAACTAATATGAAATTAATTAAAAAATTAATTATATGAATCTAATAATATATACTATTAAATTTATAGAATTAATTTTTTTAATTAATTTCATATGAATTTATTTTTCGTATAAAATAAATATGTAAATAAATATATGTAATATGATGAAAATTTTCGAATCAAATTGAGCTAACGAGCTGTTTACAAGCTTGAATTGAATAGAGTTCGAGCTGAAATAAAAGCGTTTATATCAAACTCGAGTCGAGTTACAAGCTGAAAAAAATTCTTATCAAGTCAAGTCGAGTTGGGTTCAACTCGACTTGACTTATTTCCAGCCCTAGATAGGTAGATAAAGAGACTCTATCCTATCTTATTGCTTCCTACCTAACCCCTTCTTAAAATAAGAAATACACTAGACCAACATGATAAGATAAATGAAAAGATAAGGTTGTCATACACTAGACCAATATGATAACTTATTACAACATTTCCTATCATATTATAGCCACCAAAGAAACCCTTTATCTCTAAAATTATAAGAATATTATTTGTCTCTAAAATTATTAAATATTTATTATTTATCTCTAATATTATCAAATGACAGTTATTTTAGTTCACAAAATTATATATATAAAAAAGAACTAAAATGACTTATATTTAGTAATTTTAGGAACTAAAATAATATTTTTGTAACTTTAAGGAATAAATTGACTAATATTCATAATTTTACACTTCATATTTTACATTTATTTTAGACTTTTCTTTATCTCTTTTTCTTTTTATTATATAATTTATTATATTTTTTTATTTCTCTCTTCTTCAAAGATTAGGGTATCAAATTATTTTCCCCTATATAAAATCAGGCATGTATTTAAGAGTTTGCCATATCTTCATAAAACATTTCTTAATAGTGAAAAAAATAAATAATAGATTAAATATATTTAATATTTTAGTAATATAAAAGTTTACCTTATTTTATAACATAAAAATATTTCTCACATTTAATACTTTATCTTATTTTATATTTTCTTTTTCCTCAAGTTTAAGATATTTTTAATGTGATATTTTAGAAAAAATGCTTAACAAGAATCAACTAATTTTTTTTTCTTGTTTAGACAATTTTAAACATTGTTCATAGAATTTTCCAAGAAGATTTAGGATTAAATTCAATTTTCTTCACTTTTTGAGAAGGACTCTTTTGAATGATTGGACATTTTTTATATTTTAAAATTTTATTTTCATCAACTAAAAAAAATGTTAGAAAAGAAGGCATATAAATTATAAACAAAAGGCATATACTTTTTACTTACTTCAATTTTTCATTAAAAAAATGTTTCAAACACATTTTTTATTTAGGATACATTCAAACAAACTATAGAATATATGAAAAAAAATCAATTTTATTTTCAAAAATGAAAATTCATTAGATCTCCTAACATTTTATTATGTAATTTATAAAAATCTAATAAGTTTAATTAGAATATATTGATAGTGTAAAATGTAAATGTTTTTTGACAATGTTATTCCATTATAAATTATCATATATGATAAGATTGTTGATTTTTAAAATAATTATTTTAAAAGTCTTATTTAAGGAACAATAATTTGTACAAAAAGAGAGCGAAAGAGAGAAAAGTACAAAATGTAATTATTGATGTAATGAAGAGAAATAAAGAGAAAAAATAGTATTGTATAAATGGTTGTATTTCTAATTAGTTGATAGTGTAAAATTCTTTACACTAATTAATAGTACATAAAAATTAAATTTGATTCTAATTTAAAAAAATAAAAAGAAGAGGCCTCTTAAATGCCCTCCAAAATCATTAAATGCGTACCTTATTTTATGTTTTCTTCTTCCTTAAGTTTTCTCTTTCCTAAAACATTAATACATGATAATTATTTTTAACTTAAGGAGTAAATGAACTGAAAACAAAAAAGAAAAAAAACTTGGAGATGAAAAATTTAAAATCATGATTTCATTAAAGAGGTTGGTATATTTTTGTCAAACATTCTCTTAATATTTTTTTTTAAGTTTAATGAATATGCATTGTCAGTATAAAATATTGAATACTGTCAATCAATTAAAAATTAGTTTTTGTGTGACTTTTAGGGTGATTATTAACAAAATAACAAATTTACCATACACGACAATTTATGATTAGCTGACAATATCAAAAAAACTTTATATTGTCAGTACATATACTTTTTTCTCTATGACAAAATTGCCTTATTTTAATAAGATAAAGTTTTGCCTCTCATTTAAAAATTTACCTTACATTATAATTCCTTTCGTTAAGTTGAAGATAACTATTAAATTTGAAAAAGGATAATTAAACAAAAACAAAAGAAAAATAATTGAATTAATTTTTTAAATATTTTATGAAATATGATAATAAAGATTTTTTAAAATATCGTTGAATAAGCTTCTGAATGAGAAAAAACAAATTAGGGATTGATAATGATACAAGTATGATAGATAAAAATGAAATGGAAAATATTAACATGCTACCATGTCTGCATAATATTTTTTATGAATTATGCACAAATTTGCAAGGGAGTAAGTTTACATTTCTCTTTTTTTTTTCTGCACATTATTATTATTATTATTATTATTATTCCTTAATTGGTTATTTTTTTAAAATGTTTTTAACTTCAAGTTTTAAAAACTTTTTGTGAAAAAAAGTATTTTGTATATCGATCTCTACGGTATTTTGTATTTGATTAAGAAGTACATTTTTTAATGATTAAGTAATTTCTTTATATTTTAAACTTTAATTAGCATGAATATAAAAGTTTAGTTGAAAAATAAAAGAAACAAATTTTTTATGTGCTTCAATTTAAATTAAAAAAACTCGTTCAAACACATTATAACATATTTAAAAAGTACTTTGTTTTTTTTTTTTTTAAGTAAAACTCAATAGAGCTCCTAGCATTTTTTAGAAGAAAAATGACTTTTTAATTCGAGATGGTGAGACTTCCAAGTTCTTTTTTTTTTTTTTTAGCCGAAAGTAACTCATCAAAAGCCATTAATTAATTTTTTTTTAAGAAAAAGCTACCAATGTCAAACGTGTCATACATGTTGAACACTGTAACGGGTGCATGGTCAATTGACCGAAAGCAGCTTCAGCTACACACGCATTCCACCTACAGCACAGTACTACATTAGTTGTAATTTTTACAGTGTGCGCTAAGTATATCTGTTAATTACAGTACTAATCTCCTTCAAAAAGAAATTAATAAATTTTTTGATATCCAAATTCAAAATTCAAACCAGATCAATTTATTTAATAAATTATTTATTTATTTTATCAACTCTATAATTGTTTTGTGAAAACACTCATCTCTTAAAATATATATATATATATATATATATATATATGTATATAAAGAAAAACAGTCAATTCTTTCCATAAGTCAATAAGAAATTAAGATTTCTTAGTAATATATGAGTTATGTTTTTCCTTTTTTCTCTCTCTCTCTCTACATCTTGTTTCCGTTTCTGTCTCTCTACTCAGACACATCTATCACACTGCATGTCTTGTACCTATAAATTAAATTCCTTACATCATGCCCTGCCACTGTGATTCATCCAAAGAGTTGAAACCAGTCCCTTGTTCTCCAAAGGCAAAGGTCTTTGGGTGGGTGACACTCTTTGAGATGGAGATCGTGAACGAAATCAAGGGCAAGACCTACAAGCTCCCAGTTGGGTACAGGTTTGACCCAACTGATGACATTCTTGTTGGTTACTACCTGAGGAAGAAGATCGTAGCTCAACCACTCCCTAATAACCTCATCCAAGACTGTGATGTTTTCCAAACTGAGCCTTGGGGGCTGCCGGGAGGTTGGTCAAAAACATATAAATACAAATCCTCTCTTTCCATCTGCCTTCAATTTTTTTATGTTTTTTTAACCACTGTAATTAGCATCTTTAACTTTTCCGTGGGATTACATGATATTTTTGCAGGTTTTAGTTTTTTGGGTCGACTATAAAATTAATTCTTTTTTTAAGACTTAATTTTACTTAAAGCTTCTCGTCCATGTATTCTACGCAAAGCAAACTCAAGTTTTCTTTTACAAATTTAGTGTGTGTTGTCAATTGAGCCACATTCATTTATTTTTATGGTTGAACAATGTGTCTTGCCTAAAGAAAGTCCAGTTTTTCCACACCCCATGGATGAACTAATAGTTAGACCAAAATGGTGTTCTGATTTTGAACTTAATTTGTGTTTGTTTGCCTAATTGTATGTTTTTTTTTAGGTGGAAAGCATTTGAATTGGCAAAAGTTTTTCTTCTATGATACCAGGGCCCGTGTGTTTGAAAACCCTGACAAGAGAGGAGCTGGGAATGGCGAATGGCACGCAGTGGAGAAAGGCCAGGATGTTGAGTTCCCTAGCAAACAGCTGGTAGGGAAGAAGAACATTCTGGTTTTCTGGGAAGCCAGTGGTAACCGTTTTACCAAAACAAACTGGGTGATGCATGAGTTTCGCCTTGCCCCAAAATCAAGTCCATCTCAGGTAAACAATACAACAGTGTCCACTCACTTTTTTTTTTTTTTTTCTATCTAATTTTTATCTTATTATTTTTATTACATTATTTATCTCTTATTTTCTCTCTTTACCTTTTTTTTGTCTTTTTTTTTTCTTTTCTCCTCAAGATGAGGTAGACATTTATCGTGACTATTAAGAAAATTCCTTTTTTTTTTTTTTTTCTATCTCTTCTTTTCACCCCAAAATGAGGTAAACGTTTATCATGACATTTATTATGACTCTTATCAAAATTGAGCACATTCCTTATCAATTTTTTTTTTCTTCCTATCTTTTCTCTTCACCTCAAAATGGGGTGGACATTTATCACTACTCTTATCAAAATTGAGCACATTTAAAGTAATGCCTTTTATTCAGCGGAAATTAAGCTTATGAGTAGCACGGTGCCAAGTTGCAATTGGTTTTTTTGGGTCTTGTTTGTCAGTATCTAATGACTTAATTTTGAACTCTAATGTAGATGTCACTTTTGGCTGTGTACCGCATATTCGAGATGAAGGAGGGAAGAAAGGGGAAGAAGGCAAAAGTGTCTCACGAGGTGGCCTCTAACAGCGGCAATGTTGGAGGAGCTATGGAGGCCACACCCACTGTCATTGATTTCACAATGGATAGTGGCACCGTGACTGGTCCTCCCTCTCCTGCGTCCCCATCAACCCCATCATGTTAGGCAGTGAAACTGCCTAATTAGTTAGATTAGAAGAAGTTGCTCAAAACATTCAACAGTGTAAGAAACCAATTGTGAAGCACCATAGGCACCAGACTACTATTATCTCATCTTCTAGTGTGCATCATGGTTCTAAATTGCGGTTGTAGTCGCAGTTGCGGTTTCGTTGAAATTCCTGATATTGCAAGAAATTGCGAGAAAGTGCGGTTGATGCAGCCGCAATTACGGTCGTGATGCGGTTGTATTGAGTCCAAAAACCTTTACGTTGTGGCCGCAATTGCAGTTGCGGACTGCAATTTAGAACCATGGTGTGCATGAACTGTGTATATGGGAGTTTGTTTTGTGTATGGGCTCAAGAATTGAATAATAAGAAGCAACTGTTTATGATTAATAATTGGTACTAATCTTCACTAACGTGCTTTATTTTATTTTGTTTTGCCAAATTGAGAATAGTTATCACGAGGGGGGAAAAAATGAAAATATCAATTCCGAATAACGTTGACTGTTGCTTAGAATTATCGAAAGGGAAATGATTTTTTTGAGACAATAATACGATCCAAAGTATAGTAATAATAATCCAAAGAATACATACAAAAGGGGGGCATCCAAAGAAAGTAGGGAAGAGGTTCTTTATTATCTAATCATAACCTTTATGAAAATAAGCGATACCCTATGGGTAAGCATACAAGCCTCACCACAAGGATGGTAGTGCCTAAGTTTTTGAGGCATCTGCACGTGGATTTGATTCGCATCCTTCTTTCCATAGAACTCAATACTCCATTTATGAAATTCTTTCTTTCACGTTAAGGAGGAAAATATTATTCTTCTTGGTGGAAGTGAGGATATAAGGAAAGTTGAAATTTGAACATCTTTGAGTATATATGGTTCAAGGAATAAAAGTAGATTTCGATTGCACCAAAAATAAAATTTATACCAATTGTATCTTTTTGACAATAAACTTTTCTTCTCATGAAGAAGAAGCAAGCGAAGCGAATTTTGTTTTGATAGTTTACTTAAAATGCATGTTAGTTATAATGATTGATAGCCCCTTTAACCTTCTAAAAATTAATAAAAATCTATTGATGTCTGTTAATCTCTTGCCTATAATTTTTCCTTGATGCATTGTCATTAAAAAATATTCGACATGATAAGAATATTTGAATTATAAAACTTGGCGTTGGTCGAGTTAGTGAAGCGAGCAAGGAACAATAAGAAAAACTTGGTGTTGGTTAAGTAGGTGAAGGGGTGAAGGCACAAAATATTCTTATATGATTCTTCCGCAAGCTCAGATAACGCAACCCCCCTATGGCTGTTGAGAATAAGATTCTTGTCAATAATGCTTATGCTGTTGACAATTTATAAATAATTTTGTGGTTGTTGAAACCATCAATTATAACAATCGAAGTAATGTAAATCTATACACTTACTACCAAAATATATAGTAACATACATAATTAGATATGGGAATATCACAAATAGGCCAAAACCCGGAAATCCCATCAACTTCATTCAAATTGAATCCCATTCCCCACAAGTGGTGCTGGACCGCATTCCTTTTCTTTTTTTTTTTCAAATGGTTGTCAACAAACCAGTTCTTATGTATTATGAAAATTAAATAACCCTCTTATAGAATCTTAGATATTTGATAAATGAAGTACATAATACGAGAGCTTAGTTATTGATCGTATTAAAATGCTCAAATATTTAGCTAGAAGAGAAATTCTAATAATACACTATGTAACGTATCCTTTATTACTTATCTAAAATTTATTATAAATAATAAAATTTTGTGAATCTCACTTTTTATTTAATAAAAGTTTAATATCTATGTATTGCCAATATAAAATATTTTACACTATCAATTAATCAAAAATCATATTCACTATGACTTTTATTATAAAAGTTAACAAACTTATCCTATATAACAATTTGTAATTAAATAACAACATAAAAAATGTTACACTGTCAATGCATACATTATTTACTCATTTAATAAACTTCATTTATGATTTTGTAACTTCCTATAAATTTTAACTAATATTAAAAAGTACGTTAGAAAAAATGTGTTAAAAAATGTATTATTAATATCAATAATAATAACAGCACAAACAGCTTATGCCAGTAATGATTATCTGTGATATGTGAAATTGTCTAACTTACTTTAAGTAAAATTAAAATTAAACAACTTCATTAAAGATAATTGGTATAATTCTTTATGTGCTTATAGATAATTGATACAATATAAAAAATTACACTAATAATCTCTAATGAAATTGTTTAACCCACTTTTACTTAAAATAAGTTAAACAACTCTGTAATATGTACATTTCATTATTAATAAAGTAGGGATACTTTGAACATTGGGTTAAGACATTGGATTCAACAAGCGTGTGTGGTATCTCTCAACGTGAGCATAGAGTGTGTAAAGAAAAGAGCTAAGTTCAAAAGTAACAGAGTGAGAACTGCCGACCAAAGTTTCTTGCAGCTATGGTAGTAGAATCTTTGATATTGGGATTTTTGTGCATCGCTAGCAAAATTCCCCACGTCACTGACATCGTGTACAGTACTGTGAGGTTGCGTAGTATTTGCTGACTTTGCGGGCCAAAATTGTCAAGTGAAGCAGACCTACTTACTGGACCATATCTACAAAAGTTACTTTACCATCGTAGTCAAGATTTGATGAACAGCGAAAAAATTGGGAGGTGCTGATAACGACGTTGGAGATCTTTTTATTTCTCATTCAAAATTTTGTTTAGTCATGCACACAAATTCACACTAGACTCTAGAATTAGAGGGAGATTTTGTGTACATAGAAGTTTATAAAGTATTTTGTAAAGGGTCATCAGAGAATGTGACTCACCCGCCAAAGCTCTTGTACATTGAAGAATAAAGTTAGCATTCAATCCCAGCGGTTATTACAATATAGCATCAAATCCACTAAGGTGGTCGGTGGTATGGTACTACTTGTGCAGATTTAACATTTAATGGTGCTTGCCAAACATGTAGTTATCTTAATGTGATTTATAATGGTGTTTGTTTAACTATGATGCCAAAACTAATAAAATGCATTTTGATTTCTATCATAAAATTTTCCATGAGGGAAAAGAGAGAGAGAATGAACAACACGAACAAGAGAGAAATTCTCAAGATATTATTTTTTTTTCCCTGCAAGGACAAGGCATCAAAGTCATTCAATCTAGGAAACAATGCAACATCATTCACAATGTAACACTTAACATCAAAGCACCAATCTAGTTAAACAAGAAGCAATCCATGCTGCTCATGTTCACTAACATGCTTACCACGAGGAATACATAGAAAATATCATCAACTAAAGTACAAAAAACAAGAATAGCTAATAAGCAGCCGAAATCCCCACTTCCAGGACTACGTTGAACCTTACAAACTAAATGGCAACATAAAAAAATCTTCACCAGAAAACATAGTTATAATAATCCAATGACGATGAATGGAACTGAATGCAGGGCTTCTTTTTGAGTTGTGAAGAAAATGAATAAACAAACAGGTTAATTTCTGACACTGTACCCTAGAGTCCTCTGCATAGCATTACATTTTCGAAACTGAGCCCAAAATTTTCAATTTCAACAACCGTCATAAATTCCGATCACAAACTTTCAGAACGGCTTCATTCAATAAACCAAAACAGACAAAGATTGCTTAGAAGAATGAAGTAGGAAGAGTTAATAAAGAGAAAATTGTCTCTTTATTGTCTTTACCTACTTACAAGTAATTAACATATTTTCCACATCACATAGTACCATTCATGCCCATTTTATGATAACACCTACCATCCACTTTTAGTATGCTAGCAGCTCCATAAGCCATTTGAGATGCTGGTTTCTGAACCCAGTTAGTTGATCTCAGTACACCCACATAATCCACTCCACTCCACCCATTAAGAATAACCTAACTCTTTAAGAAAACAACACAAACAATTCCATCATTTTGTATTTGTATTCACCTTCATATTTTAAATATTTTTGATATTTTATGTGCATTGTAGTGACTATGTGAGAACTAACAACTAAGGAAAACAGAAAGAGGTAAATTAATGTTATGCAAAAGAGTGGGAACAATAACTACATTTTAAAGCAATTGACTTGAACAAGGGATAAAGGTGAAACTGGTATGCAAATGTGGAAAGAAAATATTTAATCTGAGATAAAATGATGAGGCTTATCTATATGCAACCAAGTTTTTGTAGACAAATACATGTAGTGCAACAATGGCAAGAGAAATAAAAATTAAGAGATAGATTTTCTGATTGCCTATTTATGGGAATGAAAGTATGATTTAGATAGGAATATTTGTTCCATTGACTGATTTCTACCAAAATCCCAGAGGAGATGGGAATTCATATTAAGATAAAACAGGAAGTGGAGGAGGATAAGATATAACTGAGTTTAATTTGACAGGACATAATAAGGAGATGCAGCAGCTCAATGAGAGTGAGTGCCTTAGAACATAAATGGAGGTCAGACCAAATTAAACTCGGTTATACTATTTCATGCCTTCGAACTCAGGGAACTTAATGCTGTAACGTTTCACCTACTTTAGTACCTTTACTGAGCCAGGTTAAAATACAACGAAGGGGGAGCAAAAATGAATGCTCTTACTGCCACCAGCATCAGGGCATCAATGTCATAACAGTTAACACCAATCTTTGTTATCATCACCACGAGTGACAAAACTGGCCAACAATTTCAAAGGACAAAAATATTAATGCATGAAGGTTCATTTCTTACCTGTTTATTTTTAATGGATTCCAAAAATTATATGACAATTATTAAGGATACATTGTTCTAAACAAAATTAAGAATATCAACAATCAAATAGAATACCTTTCCATCAATGCAATTCTATCTTATTAGTTGAGGCTAACTTTCATTTTTTAATCATATTAATAATTAAACAATAGGTACAAGAAGAAACATAAAATTGAAGATAGAGACTATAATTAGAAGAAATTTAGTTACAATACAAGTGAATTTATATCCTCACTGTTTTTCTCAAAACAAAGAACATAATAAATATAAAAAAAAATATATAATATTTCAATATTTTAATTTGGAAGAAAATATGAAATGGAGGTTGGACCAAATTAAACTCAGTTAAAACTTATATTGTTGATGCACTCACTCTCATTGAGCTGCTGCTAGTCCTTATTATGTTCTGCCATTGATCACCACCAAAATCTGTACCATTCCCATCATTATCACCACTACCCTATCACCATCACCCAACACACTTTGTTAATACTTTCATCACTACTGCAAAGATCCTTACCACCTCTCCACCAGCATTTTGGTAGAAGGCTTAATATATTTGACATTTCTCCACTTGAAATCAGAAATGCATTTGAGACTTTCATTGTACCAAGTTGTGAATAAGTCAAATAATAAGCATCATTCGTAAACAACACCAAAATAAAAGAATACATAATTTGTTTCTATATTAATAGCTTTCTGTCCAAATTCCTGGATCATTGTGCCTTGGCAATGAGGGATTAAGAGCTTCACTTGCTATGATATGTAAATTGATAGATTAGAATAGTGAAGATAATCTATCTACTTTCATTGAATTATCCTTCCTTTTCAGAAATCTTAACAATAATAAAATACTACATATCAAATTCATCATTCACTAAACTTCTATTTTTTTATTTTTTTTATTTCCCATTTTCGTCCCAAAACTAAATCTAGTAAGCCATCCTAAGAAAGAAGGTAAAAGGTAAATTTAAATTTCTCCCGAGACAGGGAAGGCCATCAATTTTGTTTAATGGCTAAGGAGAGTAATTTCTTAATTAATAGAAAAAACAAATTTAATTGAGAAAAGAGTGTAGGAACAATCAGAAGGACGATATATAACATATACAAAACATAAAAAATAAAGAATGCAGCATATGTTATGTTATCTTCATAGGTTATGTTATCTTTCCCTGAAATGGAAGAAGACAGAGAGATAAGAAAACAGTCACAATAGTTTACTTTTATTAACCAAAATCAATATTAAGCAGCCCAATGCAGTGTTGCATATTCAACATAGTAAACTAAGAAATGTGCATCACATGGTAAATCGTCAAATTGAAATTTAATTAAAGAATTCTTTGTCAGCCGTGCATGAAATAGTAAGAATGACAGCTTGTAACCACATCATTTAGTTTAAGCTCAGTAGCTCTACGTATTAATGTTGATTCAGTTGAATATATTAAGTTCATGTTGAGATTGATTAGTTTATTTTGGATAAACAATTTTTTTTTGTCACTTTCATGAGAGAGATTTTGACAAAAAAGCAATTACTTTTCAAAAATAAGTGGTAGCTGAACATGCCCTAACTGCATAACCAACCAAGGTACCAGACAATTCTACCAAGCAGCAAATTATCTTCCAAGATTGATTCAATCTCACAAATACTATAATTTACACACAAAAATTAAGCAACTACACTAGTAATGCTAAATCTGAAGCACTTGAATAGTGTTTCATGCTGCATTATATTAGGGAAGGGGAAGCAAACTGTTCAGAGTTCAAAGCTATTTAGATTTTAGGCATAAAATAAAAGTCATCAAGATATTGCTATTTCTTCCATAACTTCCTGTATTATACATTAGACATCATAATAAATTGTAAAATATCATAGGCGTTGTTTCAAGCCAAAACCAGAAATCTAAGTTGTTTTGGAGGACAAGATATTGTTCAATTTTCACTCTTACGTGTACTGAATTCACAGTTGACAGTAGCAAGCATTTAAAGAAAGTTATACCTATTTAATTGTTGCATCTTGCTACCAACATTTTCCGGATAAAACATTGAAAGAGAGATAATAATTTCAAAGCTACATTCGGAACTTGGATTAGGTAAGTAAAAAACCAAGATAACTAACTAAGCATTTATTGCCCATCAATTAGTTCTTCTTAGAAAATATATGCTTCCTCCAGATGGAGGGGTTATAAGAAAGGTGGCGGGAAACCACTTGTTGGAATATACAAAGGAGTTAATCACAGGAGAAAACTGGCACCAATAGGCCATGAGTAAACCACACAAGTGAACTTGACACAACATTCAACCCAAAACCTTAAAACATTAAGTTTATGTGCTCAATATATTCATTTCTATCAAATGTGGGACTTCTTACACATATTTGCACACCAACAATATTCATACTCACATATTTAATATTTTTTTATCATGACAAAGGCATAATTAACTTACATAAACCAACATAATTTTGGTACTTCCACTCAGATTTTAAGTTCATTTTGCTAGATCTTTCATGAATATTTTTTAAAATATTTTTTATTTCTTTGGTAGGATGGCAGCAGAATAGAACAACCACCTCATTCCAACATGTGCCAAAATTCCACATCTTTGTTTTTTCATTTTCAATTCCTATCCTAACAAGTAGTACAACTTAAATGACACAAATATCAAATAGTGAAGAAAAACGAGCAAACTAACTACAAAATCAACATCAATAACACTCAGGACAACTATCTCAAGTTGTTCACCACTAAATACTAGTTCCAGAGTGCAAAGCTTCAAAGGCACCAAAATTAAAAGAGAACAGCTACCAAAATTGAAAATGACAAAAACCCATTTTTAACTGTGAACAAAATCAAAACTTTTTTGGTGGGTCTCATTTATTTTGACCAAAAATCGTCGTCTTTGGCAATCACTGGAGACGGAGAAGAGAAGGGTTACCGAACAAAGTTTAAGAAGTCACTTGTCGGCATTGACTGCGGAAATTGTTTTTGCTTCAAATTGCAATTTCGAAGAGAAAAAAGTTTTGTGATGAATCGTGTGTGTCTGTGCAGCATCAACATCGTTACTTGTCTCCCTAAGGTGCCAGTTCCATCACCATCACACCATACCCACCTCAAGGACTCTCGCCATGTCCTTTGTGTGTCCATCATGAGCAAAAACTAATCCGACTTCATGGTACAAAGTACAAACCAATGAAGTTTATAATTTTTGTTATAATCGATTATAACAGTAACTAATTATATATATAATAGTAAGTTATTGACATTTTTTAGATTTTTTTAAGATTATATATAATTTTTTTTAACATTTATAATAAATTTTTTTATAAGACTACATTTCGTAATATTTTTTAAATAATTAAAAAAGTTAATATAATGTATAATAAGATATATGTTTGGTACAACAAATATATAAAAAGCTTTTTTTCAAAAAAAAAAATTGTTTTGTAACATCTTAACACTTTATTAGTGTATTTAGATTCATTGATTTAAGAGGGATTGAAATGGAAAGCAGTGAACTAGAAAAGAGATAAATCATTTGATTGAGTTGAAATAGAAAAGGAAATTGCTGCATTTCTGTGGGTCTCACTGAATCCATTTCTTCCCTATTTAGCCGTGAAATGGAGAGGAAATAATATAAGAAACAGTCAACTTTCCAAATTACCCTCATCAATGTTCACACCCCACCTTATTGGTGCCTCGCGGTGATGGTTCAAGCAGAACGTGAGATGGTTCTGAATTGCATGATATTTTTTGGTGCGGGAGTACAATGCTGTTGTGCAGTTTTGGTAGAGCGTGAATGAAATATTAGTAATATTTAATCATGCAATTTGGTTTTTATGAGGTCGGGGCAAATGTGTCTTTTGATTGATAGACTTATTTCTTTTCTTTTTCTTTTCAATACATCTAAACAAGTGAGATGAAATTATTTTATTTTTTTCTTTTTTATATTCTATCAATCCAAACAATATATATTTTTACCAAAAATTCACTTCAATTGCAATTTTCTTTATTTCTTTCTACTTTATTTTTTTGGTTCTTATTTCATCTCTTATCTAAACAAAGTGTAAAAGTTCAATTGTTTCATTATTTGAAAAAGCTTTTTTTTCCTCTCTAATATCGTATTCTCAAATTACCCCGTTTTTGTAATTTATTATGTAAAAACTGATTTTTTTTTCTTTGTATTCAAACGAAATTAATTATCTGATTCTGATTATAATCGCTTTTTTGCAAACTTACCTAAATAAAAACTAATTATGATTATAATCGATTATAACAAAAATTGATTATACATATAACCGATTATTGAAATAATCTAATCTTCACAATTGTCCTAGATACATACAAAGGGAATTAGTATATGGATAGAAAAATGAAGGATATTGTATGTAATCTAAAAAAATTTCAGGGAGTGTCAGTGTAATTTACTCCCTCTATATAATCAATTAATCTAATTTTCATAGTTGTTTCAAACACACCTTTAATGTGTGTTTTATTAAACATGAAAAAAATGTTTAATAATTAATTATATTTATACTTAATTATTATTATTAATTAATATTATTATTATATTTAATTATAAAAATCAAGTTTATGTTTAAAGATAGTGAAGAATAAATGAATAATTTTAAGGTAATTTATTTTATTAAAATTATTTTAAAAAAATACAATTTAATAATAAAATTATTAAAAATATATGAAATTATTTATAATAATTAATTTCATATTAAAAATATTTGTTAAAAAATTAAAAAAATCAAAAAAAATATTTGATAACTTTTAATTATAAATTATAAAATATCACTTACGATGAAAAAATTCTTATAATTTTTCATTTAAATGTTTTATTAAAATTTTAAATTTGTATTTAAAAATACTTTTAATTTAAAAATTCATCATATTTAATCATGCGCTTAGAGGAGAATTTAATTTGTACAAGGTAAAAAAATGATTGAGATGTGATATACATACAACAATTTGTACAACACTATTTTTTGTATTTATATCTCTTTGCATCATTATAAGATGTAATAAATGATGTGGAGGAGAAAAATAAACACAAAAAGTATTGTATAAATTGTTATATAAATTATTGTATAAATAACATTTCTCAAAATATTTATATTATTTTTTGAGATCTGTTATTCATACAACAATTTATACAATACTATTTTTTGTGTTTATCTCTCTTTATCACAGCATTTATTATATTTCACTATTTTCCATCATTTCTCTCTTTCTCTCTCTTAATTGTAAAACTTGTTGTATAAATAACATTTCTCTCTCTCTATTTTTTTTTTTTTTGTCACCATGTTATTGGTGTGAAATGTTCAACTATTTTGCTAATGACTAATTTTGCTAGAAACTTGACTGATCACCTTTAATAGGATCTTTCTTTCTATCCACATTTTTTCCAACCACATTTTATATTATCTTTTAATAATATTTTATTAAATTGAATAAGAAATATAATGAATGAATTATCAAATTCATTAAATAATATAGTAATGTATGTTTAAATGAGATTTCGTTACTTTAAAAAAATTAATTATATGCAAACAAATGACAACATATTATTCAGTGAAGTTGTAAAAACTTTTCACGTTACCGGCATATTAAAATTGTTTTTCTTCAATAACTTATTATTTACTTTAGATAATTCAAAATTTTAAAATATTTCTTTTGTTAAAAATAACCAAAAGAAATGAATGCTTTTTACGAATTTTATTTTATTTTATTTTATTACAAAAACCTTTATAAAAAGAGTTTAATGGTCATGCACTGTGTAAAAAGTTTTACACTATCAATCAATCAGAAATCACCATTGATATGACTTTTAATGATGGTTTGTAATTGGATGACAATGTAAAACTACTTTACACTGTCAATGTATGGCTTGTTTTCTCTTATAAAAAACGAGTAAAGCTTTTAAAAACTGTTGTCGAACAAGCGTATGAATTGGTCAAATGATAGGTTTTTAGAAACCTTTATGGATGAAGTACCTAATTATGTGGTACACCAATGAGTCACTAGTCTTTATCGTCAGATATATTAATAAAATAATTAATGGATGAGATTCTTGACTTGCAACCAGGAGCACCCTTTGGCCACTTATTGACTTTAATTTGCATATAATATTATTTATTTATTGTGTAAATGATTTTAATTTTGAAACAGTACCAAATTTTCTTTCAACACATTTACGACAAGTGAAACCCTAGCAGAGGGGCAATCGTAGAGGCAAAGACAAGTAGCCATTATGGTAATGTTGTTTGGAAGATGCGATGGCATTTTGCAATGCAGATGAGCATTGCTTGATTGTTGGAGACAAATTACTTTTGTGAGTCCTGAGAAACAAGGCAATTGGTTTGGCAAATAAGACGTTTGTAGTAGAGGTCGATTGTGATGGCAAAGCAAGGCAAAAAGAAAAGTTAACAAAGAAATGGAAGAGCAACACAAGGAGAGTTGATGATGGTCGAGTGACCGAGTCCATTTTGATCTACATTGGTTACACTGCGTATTCGTGGAATAGTCAACAACAGACGATTCAAACATGTGATGTCGTACGCAAAAACCTTGTATTGTTGTTTTATGGGTAAAACCAAATGTAACTATTATATAATGTAAAATAGTGGTCTACAACCAAAAATTTTTGGAATCCAATCTAAATTATTCGTAAGGTTTGATGGTAATTAATTGTTGAATAAATTAAGAGTGTAAAGAACACTTAAATATCCAAGAGCCATTACTACTAATAATAACTTAATTATTTTGGCAAAATTTAAGAGAAAACTTAAGGGGTATGGATGTCAATTTAAACGGTAGTTATTGGTTGATTTAAATTCATAAAAGTGGTATAATTATTAAGGAAGAATAGATTGATTAAATCAGGATAATAGACTTCATTAAGTTTAGGCCATAGTTATGATTGTCTTAAAAAATTGGGAGATCTTTCCTTTTTCACAACGGTGTCATAGAGGAGGAGGTATGAAGGGACCTTGGACTGTTGAAAGGATAGGTGGCTTGTTGAGTATGTCAAGCTACATGGTGAAGGCAGATGGAACTTTGTTGCTGGGCTTGCAAGTGACAACCACCAATTTTTTTTTACTATTTTGTTTCTTAAGATGAATGGATTTCACATTATAAGTAACAATCCAACTATAGCAACAAAACAAATGAAATTGCTTTCAACTTCTACTCTTCATAATGGCTACATGCATGTGTACCTAAGTTCTTCATTTTGAAGATTATATTCTAATATTGAGTGTCACGGTGTCACCCTTTATAGCTTTTTTCTTCCTATATTAATCTTATCCATTTTCCATAGCTATGTATTTTGTAATTAGTCTTATGGTCAAGTGATCATGTATCCAAGTGATTCATTATGATTTATTGTTATTGCCCATTAACAGGTAAATTTTGATTCTCCTACTCTTGAACTGCTACAATGCTACTGCAGAGCAAGGAGAAAAAAAGATAAAAAAGTTTCATTCTTTTCTTCACACCTTACACGTGAACTTGTGCCTTATTTATACCAAAAAGATGACAAAGAACCAAGGATAATTAGGAAAAACATAACAATAAAACCAAGATACAGAGTAGAAGGATCTATATTCTCAAGTAGCTAGCATATGTAGTTATCTGAATTTATCAGCAAAGAAATGATAGAGAACAAAGGTATGAATAATTAATTGCCAGTACACTAGACCCAGAAATAGAACCCCTGAACCACTTAATTGGCAGAGAGCAACGAAACTTAATAGAATTATTTAGCCGCATATAAACAAAAGGGAAAATAGCATCATGTAAACAAAAACTTGTTACAATAACTTCATTGAATGATTCATTCATCATACAACAAAATAGTACATTCTAATTAGCCAAATCATTACAATTTGAACACCTCAAACTTAGCAGTCACTACATTTCCTACTTTAATAGCCAAATATCATGCTAAAAAAATGCAGTGACAACATTTTCTAATCCCTACCAAGAATTTTTCCTGAAAATCACACTTTCAATTTGGGAAAAACCTCAAAAATACAAAAGAACAAAATAAGACTTTTGTGTTCCATCAATTTCGTCCTCACTATGCCTTGAACAATCATCTCCTCAAGCATGCACCCACACATAGCACCATGATTTTGTGAGGCCAGGTAAACCTTTGATGACACCCCATCATCATGAACAAACCCATTGAACCAAAACACAAAAACTAGAGTGGTCTTCCCTATCCTTCATCTCTCTCTCCCCTCTCTTCCTCGTTTCCTCTTTCTCGCTTGCACCGCCACCCCAATCCCCTCTTTCCGTGCATCTCTCTTTCTTTCCCCTTTCTTGCTCTCCCTTTCTCTCTCCATGCTATCCCTCTCCTTCTCGCTCACATGCACAGGCATGGTGACCTCTGAATAGTGACCGTGCCGCTCCATGCTAACGGTGATGCCTTCCTTCTCTGCTAGGGTTTTCAAACGTAGGATTGATTAGATTCGAGATGTTCATTGGAATCTTCACCGCGGAAGCAGCTTCTGACATCAGTGACGAATTAGCGATCGTGGTTGGGTCTTGTGACGGCAAGGGACTCATGAGCATGGTGTTTGAGTCTGTTCGAGCTAGTGGGGACACTGTATATCCACTGTGGTGTCGTTTTGCACTAATTTAAATATATTATTAAATTAAGTTTTAAATTTATTATAATTTTTTTTCGATAAATAACCTCCTACAGCGGTCAATTTAGTGCCTCATGGGTGAAGGAGACAGCTTACTACTTCACCGTAGACTAACCCATACATAGTTTGTAAGATATTCTTTTTAAAGATATATAGGGTTTACTCAATAATAACTAATGAATGTGAAAAATGTTTGAAGAATTGTACATATAATTAAATAAGATAAGAGTTACCGCTAATACAAGGTAGCTAATTTAAATTCTTCAAATTCTAATATTTGTAGCATGACATGCTTCTAACAATTGAAAAAAAAAAGATTGTTTTTCTTTATAAATTATAGGTTAACGTTGAACTATGCATTTAATGCAAATATGTACTGCTTCTAGTCTCCACACAGAAAAGTTATTTGAAAAATTGTTTTATCTATCATATCCAATACTTTGTTTCCTTTTTAGTTGGAATTTTCTATTCTATGTCATTCTGACACTTGTTCTCAAAGCTTAACTTGTCATATCTTTTAGAATAAGGACACAATCTTCAAAGAAGGCCCTTTTGATAGAATTTGACTTTTTTTACCAATAAAATATAAAAAAAAACTTTATTTTCCAAAATGCATTGCGCACAATATTATTTACCAATCTACACTATTTTACTACTCATCTTAAAATCTCCCCCCAGAAGCCGACCTTTCAACAGCCTTTTTTTTTTTGGACCTATTGAGAATTCAAGTCCCTAAGACCTAACTTCTCAACAGGTTTTTTTTTTTAATTTTGTTATTTATATTAATTTTGATTTAATTGTTATTTTAATTATGGTTTAAATAATATGGTTAAATAATACATTTAGTAGTTAATTAAAATAAGTACAATTAACAAAAAAGATTAAATATTAAATAATCGTATTAAATTATGTTTGTTAGTTAGTGTAAATTAAGACAAAATAATATTGTTAAATGTAATTAAAATAATTGCTATGTTTAATTTTAATAATGTGGTAATTTTAAGAAAAAATTGAAATTGTGGTTAAATAAGCAGTTAATTTAAAGAAAGGTATAATAATGGACTAAAGTAATAAAAATTACATGGGAATGAAAATAATTTTGGCTGCCTTGACGTTTTAGCACAGTTAGGACATTTATTCTTAGTAAGTCCTGGTGTGCAACATGTCGAACATCTTTTTGATTGATCCTTTTCTCTGAGGTCCATTTCAGTACGTATGCGAGTTGATTTTGGGCGTCCACTGATATTTCTGTGTATAACTGGATTGTGGGACAATTCCAGTTTGTGATATGTTGGCCATGACCCTTCATTGGGCAACATGTGGAACCTTTCGCTACAGACATTGGATACATATTCCAATGTGTACACTGGACTCACATATTGCATGTAGTCATGGTGAATTTAGTTACAAGCAGTAATGGCATGTGCACATGGGATGTTTAGTTTCTAGAACTTTCCACCTTCACACTATTGTTGTTCCAATTTGACATCGAAATGGCTGGCAGGTCGCCCCTTTAGCAAGTTAATTAACTCGTGCACCCAGAATGTCAAACCGTTTTGATCGAAGTCTTTGACATAATGAGTGTTTGCTTGTATTGTTGCGTCTTGTATGACCTTGTTAAGAACCTCCGTATATTTTTTGCTAGAGCTTATCATTGCCATCAGTCCCCCCTCCTAACAAACAACTAATTGCATCTAAAGTAGGTTGCTTCGTTCAATGCTGAGATCAGTAGATTTCTTATTTTTTTTAAGTACTGAATTGATTGCCTTTACGAGATTGGTGGTCATCTGTCCCAACATCGCCCTCCATCCCATGCGATGAGTCCATTTTGGCCTTGGGATTTATCGAGCCATTGTGTGGCTTTTGGACGTACTTGACGAAGATTGTTATAGTAGTAATAGAAGTTTCTCTCTATCATGGCCTACGCTGAGGAATTGGAATGAAGGATTGTCAATATTGTTACGATTAGAATATAAAAAAATATAATTAACATGTATGCAGTACTTATCCATATTGACAACTTATTTTTTTTTTAATTAACATTCTTGAGGTGCCTCATGAAATTTTTTGCGATGTGTCAAATGCAGAACACATGCACTGAATCTTGTTCTGTCCACCTACTTTCCCATCGTGCATAAGCACTCTTTATTGATTTGTGTTTGTCTATTATTAGGCATAGACCATGTTGGGGTGTGACGTACTTTCTTAAGTACTTGAGAAAGAAGACCTAGACATCTGTTGTCTCACCTTCAACAATGGCAAAGGCTATTGGCAGAATATGGTTGTTCCCATCCTGTGCCACTGCCACCAAAAGAGTACCTCTGTACTTTCCATACAACCAAGTGCCATCAACCTAAACAATGGGCTTGCATTAGGGAAACCCATCGATGCATGGTTTAAACTCCAAAAAAGACGATGGAAAACGTTAATGTCACCATCTTGGTTGTTACATAGCAGTGTTTGCATCTTTACAATCGTCCCAGGATTAGTCATTTGGATTACCTGAGCAATTGTGGTAAATCCTTGTATGACTACTCCCAATTGTCGTAGATCATTTTGACAAACTTTTGATTTTCCACCCATGCTTTTTTGTAGGTAGTGGTGAATTACTTAGTTGTTTTTATGTGCTCAATTAGCAACAGCACCGAGATTGATGGATCATTTCTAACCAGTGCCTCGATCTCTTTACGGATCATCGTTGATGTAAGTTGATGATGATCTTGTGATAATATTGGTGATGCACATGTATGGAGTTCTTGAAGTTTTTTAATCTCCCATTGTCTACAACTCTTGCCATGTGCTGCTCTATACCTCCAAGCGCATCCTTTAATGCGACACTTTTTAACAAATAGTTGCTGGTCAGAACTTACAACTTTGAAGTCCACATGGTTCCTGATGTGGTGCTCCTTAATAGCAGGCAGACATGATTCTTTATCATGGAACCGCATCCCAACTTAAAGGGTTCCAGGTGCTGTACAGGAAATGCCTTCACGATCCAACACGTGCATAAACTCTACATTCTCTTCTGTTGCGTCCAGGTCAACATCATACATGTGTGGGGGTGGGTTGTAAGCATCGTTAGTTGTTGAGGGGCCTACGTTTTGTTAGTTGTTGTCATCTTCATCATTGTTGTCATTGACATGGTGTTCCAGAACGTCTTCTTTGTTATCACTAAAGGGACCAACATATTCATCAGACGAACCAACCCTAGCATCATCAATTTGTTCTGGCTCGTTGGTTTGGGAGGGTTGTTGTTCAATGTATGGAGTTGTGGTTAAGAGTGAAATAAATGGAGGTATGGATAATAGTTAGGTGAATGAGGATGTGGTTGGCGCAAATTCAGAAAAATTAAACTAAATGTTGTTTAAATCAAATGAATGGGTATATGGTGGGAGTTACGTAGAAGAGAGGGCTATCTCCCATTCATTTTGGGTGGTATACTCTTGGTTAAGATCAAATGTTGTTGCATGTGATGATGTAGGATAAAAAGCATTGTCAGGTTGAGGATATGTTGTAGAAGGTGTGTCCTTAAACATCACATATAGCTTTATGCATCTAAATGTCTTGTATTGGGTATAAATTGTGAACATACTTTGGACATCTTTATCTTCAGAAAGTTTCACTGCCTCATAACAAAGAACTCCTTTGCCAACACATAAAGGTATCAATGAAATATACTATCCATTGTTTATGTGAGTTGAAGTTTCAGCTTCTGTTAGATTCTTTGTTTTAAGGCCTCAAGTGATAGGCCTCTCTTGATAGTGAGGATGACTAGGTTTGGGCATTCGAACTTCGCTCCCTCCTCCGATCAAGTCATTTAGCCATTGTAATAGATAATAAACTTGAAGTTTGTTGAAGTCATGGCAGATGTGGAGAGTTGAAGGTTTTTGGTTGAAAACAAACGTTGAGTAAGGATATGTTTGTGTTTTGCAAACTAAAGTGAAGTCAAACTCTATATAGACATGGATAAGGATTGAATCTAAATCTTTGATTTTGTGAATACAATCTAGACCGTTTGTTTTTTACACTAACTCAAAGTAAGGAATATCTAACACACTAACGCAAAGTAAGGATTCCTTGACGTAAAGTCAGGATTCCCTAATGCACTGACGTAAAGTAAGGATTTCCTAACTCACTGATGCAAAGTAAGAATTCCCTAACGCCAAGTAAGGATTCCTTAACCCACTGATGCAAAGTAGGGGTTCCTTGATGCAAAGTAACGATTTCCTGACGCAAAGTAAGAATTTCCTAACGCAAAGTAAGGATTCCCTGACGCACTAACGCAAAGTAAGGATTCCTTGATGCAATGTAAGGATTCCCTGACGCATTGACACAAAGTAAGGATTCCCTGAGATAAAGTCAGGATTCCCTGACACACAAACGCAACGTAAGGATTCCCTTATGTAAAGTAAGGATTCCTTGATGCACTGATGCAAAGTAAGGATTCCCTGATGCAAAGTCAGGATTCCTTAACGTAAAGTCAGGATTCCCTAACGAGATAATGTGGTAAAGTTTGGACACCAACCATTGCTGCTATTGTTCACCATTAGCATAAGTTCCTCAGAGGTATTTGTGTTTGTATATTACAACGGTGAAGTGGTCACCACTGCTGATGAAGGGGGCAACCTTTGTAAGAAGATTCAACTGGAAAAAAAAAAGGAATTATCCTTCATTGGAAAAAAACAATGATTGAGATCACGACAACAAAATGAACCGCTAATATCGCATCTACAATTTTATAAATATATAACGTCTCTGTCTCCCATATACACACACTCACTTGATCGCATTCAAAGTTACTCCTTCCAAAAACCTTTCTTCCTTCACTTATTTTACTATTTTTCCTTCAAAAAACCAAACGACCTACTCCACTCAATTATTCTAAATGCTCTTAAACATTGTTGCCATCGTTCACCATTAACATGAGTTTCTCAGAGGTATTCATGTTTGTATATTACAACAATGAAGTGATTGCCACTGCGGATGAAGGGACAACCTTTGTAGGCGATAACACAAAGTCAATACATGTTAACAAAGAGATCATCCTTGATGCTTTAAAGCAATCAATCTAGAATAAAATTAGAAATGGTTAACAAAAAAAGGTTGTAGACCTTCATTATCGGTGTCCTATATCTATTATCAATGATCATATTCCTTATAGGGCATGCAAACTTGATGATGACAAGGATGTGAATACGATGTTTTCTTTGTTTGCTGCAAACCCCAATCTCGCATGTGTAAAGATATGCGCCGCTTTAGAGGATACTGCCTCACAGTCATCTACCACCCAACCACAAACATCAAATGTTGCTGCTGAACCATCTAATGTTGATGATCCAAATGCAGATATCATGAGAGAGATTGTGGACGACAAAGAGAGATATTATGCAACAACTCCTCGTATCACACTTTCTATGGAAGTGTCAATTCTAAGGAATGGAAAGAGTTAAATCTCTTTCCTAGCCAAAACTCCAGATAAGGTGTATGTTAGAGTTTCTTTGGTTTGGCTATATATAATTTATTTCTGTCTTTAATTTCCAAAAAAATGAAATCCTTCTAAATTTATGTTTGTTATGAATCCCATCATTAGATGTTTTTTTTTTACAAAAGAAGAAGATTCGTAACTGAAAAAACAAGAATTAACCTATATTTAAAAAAACAACGGTTAAGATCGCAGCAACGAAATCAACGGCTAATATTGCATCTACACTTTTATAAATACATAACATCTCTATCTCCCACATACACACGCTCACTTGATTGCGTTTAAAGTTATTCCTTCCAAAAACCTTTCTTCCTTCACTTATTTTACTATTTTTCCTTCGGAAAACATGGATTCAGAACTTGCGTTTGTGCATTTCAATGGTCAAATGACGACAACTTGTTAAGGCGTTTACTTTCACTATCCTAATCCTAAGTCATTTAGGATACCTCATGGTATCACATTTGTTGGCCTTAAACAAAAAATAATAGACACGATTGTGCCTAGTGGAACTAAAAGGGTCGTTTGAAATTTATTATCGATGCCCTACAAATGTAGAGGATCGTTGTGTTGTATATGATGCTATAGAACTCTGAAACGATGCTGATTTAGTAGATATGTTCTCTATTTTCTTCCAACATAGACATGTTAGGCCTATTGAGTTTTATGTAATACTGATGAGATCTGTGCACGAGATCATAGTGTGCTTAAGGCGACCACAGACAACAACCAACTATGACGAGGAGGCCACTACCAGCTTGTCTGAACGATGATCAATGTTATGTTGTCCTTCGTCTATTGTTTTCAATTCACTACATCAAAGTAGAAGATGTTTTATTCAATTCATCAATGTTATTGTTGTCCTTTGTCTAGTGTTTTCAATTCACTGCACCAATATAGAAGTTGTTCTATTTAGTTCATTAATGTTATTATTATCCTATTGTTTCGTCTATTGTTTTCAATTTATTGCATCAAAGTAGAAGATGTTTTATTCAGTTCATCAATGTTATTGTTGTTCTTTGTCTAGTGTTTTCAATTCATTGCATCAATGTAGAAGTTGTTCTATTTAGTTCATCAATGTTATTGTTATCCTGTTGTTTCGTCTATTATTTTCAATTCACTGCATCAAAGTAGAAGATGTTTTATTCAGTTCATCAATGTTATTGTTGTCCTTTGTCTAGTGTTTTCAATTCACTGCATCAATGTAGAAGTTGTTCTATTCAGTTCATCAATGTTATTGTTATCCTGTTGTTTCTGATTGTCTTAAATTGTGTTAAAAAAATTTGATAAACGATACTAGATCCAATATTAATAAAGAACACAACTAAATATAACATTTCATTAAATTATAACACTTCAATACATACAATTCATGTTTACAAGTGGTCTTATCAAAGCTTCTTATCTTCTGCATAATGTGATCCAGGGTTCATGGTTTCATCAAGATGTTCTGACAAGTTGTCCCACAACCATGAGCTTGACGGGTGGGACTATGGTTGGTTAGATGCTTGTGTTTGAGCATCCTCAATAGTTGCGTATAACTCAATGGAAGTGAGGTTAGGCACTCGAACGAATATAGAAAACTTTATGTTTACGTCTTCATCTTCTTCAAGTTTGCACACCCTATATTGAAAACAACCACCAAGAAAGGATATCGGACAACGAAAATGGAGGTGCACCACCAATTTGCCATCCCCTGGTCTAATCTTATTTTGAATGGCTTGCTTTAACACATCAAGTGTCATGCTTGTGTTAACTTGGAGTATCTTTGGGTTATTGCTCACAAATGTTAACCCATGCTCAGTTTCTCTCATCTTCCCATTATAATATACAAAAGCAAAAACAGTTGTGGAAGTCATGGCTAGGGTATGACTTAAAGTTTAGACTTAGGGTGATAAGTGAAATGATGTTTATGTGGTTGAAATTAACATCCACAGCCATTACATTTATACACTATTCACCCGATTTAAACATTTATGCTTGTGTCGTCAGAAAAAAGCAACGGTCATGACCACACCAACAAAATCAACACTCCAAATCACCCCGATTCAAATGCGTTGACTATTCATCCGTTAGGGAATCTTTCAGTGCGTTGTCCATGTCGTTAGAAAAAAATGGTCATGATTGCACTGACAAAATCAACGATCCAGATCGCCTAGATTCAAATGCGTTTACTGTTTATCCGTTAAGGAATCTATCAATGTCTCATCCCTTTCGTCAGAAAAAGCAACGATCATGATCACACCAACAAAATCAACGCTCCAAATCGCCCTAATTCAAATGCCTTCATTATTCATCCGTCAGGGAATCTATCAGTGTCTCATCTTTTTCGTCAGAAAAAGCAACGGTCATGATCGCACTGACAAAATCAACGCTCCAAATCGCCCCGATTCAAATGCCCTCACTGTTCACTCAACAGGGAATTCTACAGTGCCTTATCTTTTGCATCAGTAGATATGCAATGGTCAAGATCACACCGACGAAATCAACGCTCCAAATCGCACATACACTTTTATAAATAAAAAACCTCTGATGGTCCCAGATAAACACACTCAATTTAAATAGTTCACAATCATCCTTCTAAGACATCCTTATTTCGTAAGTTACAAAGAACTTCGACCATGGAACCTGTACCCTTGGAAACAAAACCTAGACAGATCTGTACACATACCTGATCTGGTAAGTTCCAATCAATGTTAATTACATTAATGTTCTTTACACTTCCCTAATCATGTTGTACTAATAAATACATTTTTGCCATGTGCAAGGCACGAAACAAGATCTAATCGAATCATATTGCCATTCAATGCCCCATCCACATCTGTTAATAGAACCATTGTTGGAGCGAGCTGGGTTTTCCTAGATTACAAAGATGAGACATTTCAAGGCTGATCATTCTTTGATAACTGCTATAGTAGAAAGGTGGAGACCTGAATCACACACCTTCCATCTTCCAGTTAGTGAGTGCACAATAACTTTGGAAGATGTGGCGCTCCAACTAGGGCTAAGGGTTAATGAAAAACCGGTTACTGGCCCAATGTACTTCGATTGGGAAGAAATGTGCGAGACATATCTGGATGTGGTTCCTTTAAAAGGGGTAGCATTAAAAGGATCAATAATCAAACTTAAATGGTTGCAAAATAATATGATGCCTTTGCCCATAGAACCAACACATGACCAGTTACAAGCCCATTGTAGAGCCTACATTTTAGGCTTGATTAGGGGCGTATTAATGCCCGACTAATCTGGCAGCAAAGCTCATCTAATGTATCTACCATTATTGGTAAATCTTGATCGTGCTAGACGTTATAGTTGGGGTTTAGCTTGTTTAGCAACTTTGTACAGAGAAATGTGTAGGGCTGTTTATTTGAATTCCAAAACTATGGGTGGTGTGCATCATTGTTGCAATCTTGGGCATGGTATTGCGTGCCATTCATTGCACCCCAAGTTAATCGTCAGCCAACACATCCACTTATTATCAGGTAAATAAAAAATCCAAACTAACGTGTACCTACCTATCAACTAATTCTACTAATGTTAAATGTCTTCTACTAGATTGAGTGGCAAAGGACTATAGGTTACAAGAACTCCTCATGGCGATGTTATAGGATACAGATCAAGAATCAATCATATGCAATTTGAACAGGTTATTATATATACTAAATTATTCTTTGTCATACATGTATTATCAATTTACTATATATGCTTATGTTTACAGTACCTATGGATGCCATACAGAGGGTGTCAAACATTTATGCCACCATATGCATTCAAGAATTCCAAAATGTAGAGTGTCTGTACTGTTTTAATTTGTTTTTCTGTCATAGAATGGCAACAAGTGGATAGGGTAAAGCTCTAATTTGGACTATGGAAAGATGTGCCACAACCACCTAATAATTTAGATCACCTCCACCAAATAGACATGGGAGGAAATAATTACACAAACTGGGCAAGAGAGCATGCCTACTAGCTCGAAATTTGGAAGGAACGACGCAACAACATCTTAGTGGGGCAATCTGTTCAGGGACCTCTGTTGCAAACCTGTGACTATATGCAATGGTATCGTGCAAATTCGATACCTTTTCTATCTGTGCCACAACAATTGCAAGACCCACGGGTTGCATGTAACACGGATGTTGGCGACACAACACATGCAATACAACAACGTGCACGGAAATAGAGTACACCTCCCCAACCTATCCCCTCAGTTGTTGAGACCATGCAGGATTAAGACTTGGAACCATCTCGTCATTCATTTGCATTCACTCCATCACAACAAGAGGCTGATCAAAATCTTGAGTATCGTCGACACTCGTTCACTTCTAGTGCAGGAGACTTTATGAGCAACTTGTTTGGTGTAGACATTGAAACTCCGGAGTTGGCTCACGCTTATATGTAGAGTATTGCCGTTCCATCGTTTCACCATCAGCTTGTTGGAAGTTCACCAACACCACACGTCGACCATTATGCAAATTATCAATCACTACCTCGAACAAATTTAAATCTAGACTTAGATGAGGCTATGCATCAAGATCAACCAATTGTTGATGACAAGGAAAATCAAGCACAACTACATAGAAAAATCCGTCGAAATCCTCCACGTAGAAGGCGACCTCCATTGTGTGAAACTGGACACCATTACAGAGATTAAGTCCCCCCTCTTTTGTAATATTTATTTAATTTATTTCCAAGTAATTATGTTTATTACATTTGACAATCTTAATTTTTGTCTTAATTTACCCAAACTAACAAACATAATAAACATCTTATTTTAATTAACCACTAAATGTATTATTTAACCATATTATTTAACCCATAATTACAATAATAATTAAATTAAAAATAAATTTAATATAAATAACAAAATTAGAAAGCAAAAAAAAAACCCCCTGTTGAGAAGTTGAGTCCCAAAGACCCGACTTCGCAACGGGTCCAAAAAAAAGGCTGTTGAGAGGTCGACTCTTAGGGGGAGATTTTAGGGTGAATAGTACAATAGTGCAGATTGGTAAATAATGTTATGGGTAGTGTATTTTGCGAAATAAAGTTTTTTTTTTATATTATATTGGTAAAAAAACCTAGAATTTAACTTGCCTTATAACATATCATTAAAGCGTTGAATAATCTTAATAGTTTCTAAGACACTTGAGGCAATAAACACTTTAATTCATTCGATGATTCATTTTATAATGTTATTTTGAGGATATTGCACACTTAATAAAGGCATCAATTTGTCATAAAATATTTTCTTGTTCTTAATATTTTGGTATTTATCAAAATTTTGGAGTGGCAATCGTCTTGGCTTTAACAGAAGTATTGGAACCAAAGACTTCTAATGGCCCCAAAAAATTTGACGATAATATGACTTTAAAGATTAAATGAAAATTTACTAATAGATTATCTTTTAACAAAGCTAATAGAATTAGACAACACTTTTAGCTAACAATGATTTTAAGTTATGTTAGAACAAAGAACGAATAATAGTCCTCAATTTATTTTGATTATGCCAAACAGACTATGTACTTTGAAACAAATAGAACTCAGATTTTTCTAAAGAAAACGAAATAGTGTTTTACTTATAAAACAAATGAACAACCTTGTGTTTGATCATCAGACGAAGTGTTGCGCCCCTTTTGTTTTATTTAAATAGTTTATGTGAAAGTCTGACCTTATTTTATGAATTCTCGTACCTACTTTATCGAAAAAGTAAGCAAAGCATGTTAATGTACCTACCCTTTTGACAAGTTGAGCTAACTGCTGAAAGGAAAACACAACAGTGTATGTGTCAGTATGAAAAAGTGGAACATGCTCATTGCCACAAGATATGATACGAGAAAAGAAAGATAAGTGGACTGCTTTATCTTATCAAAGTGATTGGTTGGTGAAAGTCATTTAATGCCCCAATGGACACTTTCTTCACAAAGCCTAATAGATAAACAAAGCTCCTAAAGACACCTTAACGTATACTTTTTGAGGAGCTCTATAAATAGTTGTGAAGACTTGTACAAGAAAGAAGAGAGAACTATTGACTTTACTAAGCACGCTTTTAGTTTTCTTAAGCTTTCCTACTCTTAATCATCTTGAATTCTTCCTATACAAAGTTTGAAAAAGTCATTAAGTTCTAGACTAGAACTCTATCTTGTATATTCATCTAATAAAACAAAGCTTAGTCAATGAACCATACCCTTAACCATTTCTAAGTGAAATTGGTGAAAGTCTGAAGAAGCTTTGATTTAAAAAATGCTTGGGTTGTTTGCTTGGAAAGGCAAGTGAAATACTATTTGGGTTGAGCCTGAAGAAGCTTGTACTAAAGAATACTTGTAACTTGGTTTAAGTTATAGTGAAACTTAGTAGTATACCAAGAATTAGATGTAGTCTCTGGGTGAGACGAACCAATATAAAAACCTTGTGTTTTAATCTCTCTCTTTTCTAACAAGTTCATATTTGTGTTTGAAAGGCTTTTATAAATCTTGCTTAAACGTTTTAGCAAAAGGGTTTTAACTAAAGTCTGCTTTTAAACTTGTTTTTATACATGGTATTACGAATAGATGAATATGGGTTTTGCAAAAAAATTTGAAAACACAATTCAACCCCTTTCTTGTGTTTTCCTGTGTTTTATAGTTTGGTATCAGAGCTCATCTTGTAAAGGCTGAGCACCTAACAAATGGTAAAGGACAAAGATCCACTTGACAAATCTAGAAAATTAGTTCATTCCTAAAGGAGCCTTTTTGTTAAGGCCTATAGCCTTTAACGGAGAAGACTATGCCTACTGGAGAGACAGGATGGAGATGTACACCAAGTCCACTCACTACAACATCTAGAGAATCATCACACATAGATACCTTATAGTCACTAGGCCAGAAAGCTAATATAATCAAGATGACTTCAACATGCTTTAACTCAACACCAAAGCAAGGTATATTATTACGTGTGCTTTGTCTAAATCTAAATATAACAAGTTTTGCAACTATAAAACAGTAAAAGAAATGTGGGATGCTATACGCATAGCACATGAAGGAACAGAAGATGTTTGGTTGAGAAGAGCTGCCACCTTATAAAGGCATTATGAGATGTTCACCATGAAAGACATTGAAACTATTGATGAAATGTTTAGGAGGTTTCAAACAATCATCAATGGTTTTCAAAGTATTGGTGTTAAGTTTACAAAACCTCAGAACAATCTAAAGATCTTGGATAGTATTCATAAGGTATGGGAACCAAAGGCCACAACTATAGTTAAAACAAAGGACATGAAGACTTTAACTTTTATTGAGCTACTTAAAGCTCTAAAAGTCCATGAGGTTCATCTGTTCAAGAGAGATAAGATCAAAAGTAATGATCCTATAGCTCTCAAGACTAGTGAGTCAAGCCATAAGATAGAAGAGAAATTGAAAGCCAAAACCAAGAGAAAAGCTCTTAAAGTTTAGTCTGATGACTTTGAGAGCTTAAACAAAAGTTTGAGTGGTTTATTTGATGATGAGATTTCCCTCATGACGAAGAAGTTCAAAAAGATGCTCAAGAAGATAGGGAGATTCAAGCACTCTTCTAGACGAAAAGATAGTAGATTCAAGAAACAACCTAAAGAAGAAAGCAGTAAGATCATTTGCTATGAATGTTCCTAGACCTCAAGCCACATGAAGGAACAGTTTCCTTCGAAGGAAATCAAAAAGGAAAGATCAAAGGTATAGGTAAAGTTGATAAGCTACCTCTACATACTATTGATAATGTGCTTTATGTTGAAGGATTGAAGTATAACCTACTTAGCATAAGTCAATTTTCTAATAGTGGGTTTATAGTCTTCTTTAACAAAGACTCATGCATAATCTGACGTAATGATGAGTCTGTCCTTTTTACTGCTAAAAGACATAACAATCTTTACAAGATTGAACTTGAGGACTTAAACGAACAAAATGTAACATGTTTAGTTTCCAAAGAAGAAAAAAGATGGATTTGGCACAAAAAGCTTAGGCATTTCAATTTGAAACATATTTCAAAACTATACAAAAAGCATTTTGCCTAAGATTTCTTGGAAAACTCATCTTCTTTGTGAAGCATGTCAGAAAGGGCAATAGATTAAAATAGGGGTGTTCACGGATCAGTTTGGATCAGTTTTGAGCTAAAAAATATCCGATCCAAAACTTAAAATACTATGCGGTTCGGTTCAATTTGGATTGTTCTTTAAAGAAAGATCCAATTCGATCCAATCTGAAAAATGTGGTTTGGATTGGATCAGTTGATTTGGTTTTTAATTCCAATCTCTTTTCTTCTTGAGTCTTCTCTTTTATTAAAATTTCTCTACTTTCTTTTCTTCTTCTAAATCAAAGTACATTATCAATATTGTTTTTTATAAAAACACTACAAGAAAATAACTTGTCACAAAAATAGCTTCTATTCTAAAATATCATTATGAACTACTTATAATCAAAAAAGATCACATTCACAACGAATATATAAAAAATGCAATGCTAATTTGCTGTTAGATAAGTTAAGGTAAAATGTAGGTTTGGAAGAGTTTTGATCAGGAATTAGGTAACAATGTAACAAGTAGCTTTTAAATTATAGCAATTCATCATTTATTGTAAGCGAGCATAAAAGAAAAAGATAATAATAAAATGACATACAAAACTAAACATTTTTTTAAAAAAAAAAAACCATCACCTAAAGAATTTTAAGCATGGACTTTAGCAAACAAATCAAAAGTATAAGAAAATTATGTATTTCACATTTCGCAAAACATATCACCCTATAATTTCTTCTAAGAAGAAAGCATCCAGAAGAAACATAATGCATATATAAAACAAAAGCTTAAAATGCATAATCATACATAATGAAAGTACTTAGTAGTAATATATTGGTTCGGTTTAGTTTGGTTTGGTTGTAGAGGCACCAACGAAAAACTAAACCAAATTGATCAGTTTCACTAAAAAAACAATCCAATGAAATCCAAAAAAAAAAAAAACAAAGCGATTTGCTTTGGTTTTCAATTTTTTGGATCAATTTTTGAATATTTTTTTGGATCAGTTTGGATTTGAACACCCTTAGATTAAAACTTTTAAGTCTAAAAATGTTATTTCCACTTCTATACCTTTGGAATTGTTACATATGGTTTTGTTTGGTCCCACAAGGATGAAGTGGATCAGAATGTCACAAGAAGGAGGTTGAGTTGTGACTTTACCAACTTTTTGTTTCAAGTTTGACCTTTCTGAGCTCCTACTCAAGACTAACTTGGTGCTCAAAAAGTTTTGATGTCAATACTTAGTATGCTTATGTTCAAAAAATTCAATACTTAAACATAAGTATTGGTCCATTCTAAAATTCCTTCTAATGGTGAACTTTAGATGCTGCATTTCGATGCATGATTCTTGATCCGCCTTTTAGTTGGTGTCACTCTAATGCAGACTTTTGATGTTCACCTTTCTAATGAGCAACTTTCTAATGATGTTATTTTGATGCATCTTTTTGATGGTGCCATTTCGGTGTAGTAATGTTCTGCATGTCAATCAATTACATAATCAAAAAGAGAGGAAAGGGAATATTGCACACAAAATTTTATCCTAGTTCACCCAAACAATCCCTTATGTTACAGCCAATTCCCACACACAAGGTGAGATTTCTCTACTAGCACAATCAACATAAAGTATTCTTTAATGCCTCTTCAACCTACAACAATTAGTATTCTGAACCTTTACAAGTTCTTCTCAACCACAGAACTATACCAGTTCTTGGGAGGAAAATAATACATGTGGCACTCGAAAACATTTATTAATTAATTGTTGTGAAAATAAGAAATTTAATTTGTGGAATGATGACAAACACGGGTTTTTCATTTCTTTTCACACAATAAAGAACATCACATCAACTCATTCAGCTCAACAAAGTCTTATAAATTATCATAAATATCGTTTGAATAAAACCAACATAGAACATAGTTTATTAAAAAAAAACTTAAACATATCAACAGATAAAAATGTAGCTCCGATGTCACACCTATTAGAGCTATACAAGTCCTAACCAATAAACTAAAATAAAACAGTAAAATAAGGCCAATGCCTTCACTCCAAGGTCACTCTTTTGGTTCCTACAAAACTTCATATGTAAACCAAATTCATATAGGGAAAAACAAAAGGAAACAATAGGGAGTGATATACATCTCATATCATGCTCAAAGTGTAACAATAGAAACATGTAAAATATACGCAACATACAACAAAATACATTCTCATTAGACAGACACACCAATAAAAGAATGCGCATGCTGTAAGACTTGTCTTTTATAATCTGTGCATAAGTGGTTGATAATCTAAAAAGAAAAAATTAAATTTAAATTCATTTTAAGTAAATAATTATTAATAATATTTTTTGTGTATATTTTAGTAGTGTTTTCTACAGAAATTATGCTTGCGCAAATTCTAGCAGTGCAGAGATACATTGTAAAGACTGACAATGTAAGAGTTGATCCCTAATTAAGTGATTGAATAACTAACAAGAGAAATTAAATTTAATTTCTAATGAGAAATAGATAATAAAAATTAAATGTTGTTCTTGTTTGGGATTCTGCAAAGATTTCTACAAGAATTTAGTTCGTGATGATATTTGCCAAGTTAGTATTTATCTGTACAGTTGATGAATAGTATAAGACCATGGAATTTAATTAAAATTAATTATGATTAGATCTATTATTTGATAGCTTTCCTTACCCAAAGGGTTTAAAACATTGGGTTTTTCTTTATTGCCATCGAGGACCGTTTATCGAGAAACCTGTCAGATAAAGAGAATTGAATGTCTGACTGCTATAGAGGCAGATCAAATATGTCCTGAGATATATTAGTGAGTCATAAACTCATTGATATTTTAATTCCAATTAAATTACCTTAATTAGTTTGAATGCCAAAAACCTTAAACCTAATTCGCTAAATTCTGGTATTTGACCATGTTTTCTCTATCAGTATAAGAAATTAAAATTCCTACTATCTAGAACCACTACTACACGTCCCCCAAGCCCACCTAAACTAATCTAACTATTAGTTCCAAAGTAAACTAGTTTAGTTGCAAGCTAACTAGAACCTTTTCCCCACATTCCTACAACTAGTCATATCACGGTGTCCTTGTGTAACAAAAAAACCACTAACCTACCCATTGTTTTCCCACTTGGCCGTCTACCCCCTTCCTTGGAGAAGGCAAAATTTGTTTTCTATTTTAATTCAAATACATCTCTTAGTTTGCTAGTTACCAAAATACCCTCCTTAAGTGTCTTAAAACAAGCTTTAAAACACAAAAACTCTCTTCATTCTTCCTCTCTTGAAACCGTGAGCTAGAGAGAAGAGAGAGCCTTGTCCAAAATTTTTCTAAGTGTTGGAAGAGAAGGTAGAAGCTAGAGTGTCCTAGAAGTGGTGCTAGGTAAAGGTCAATCCTTTTCATCTTCTTCTTTCTTCATCTTCTCTTTTCTATCAAAACCTAAGTGGTCTAAGTCTTTTCTTTACTTCTTTGGTTCTAAGCATTCTTTCTTGTGTTTGTGTCCTATATCAGCCATTCTTGGTGTTGGTTGATGGTTCACCTTGCCAAAGATTGAAGGAGATATTCCTTTTGTCCCAAAACTCTCTTGCAAGCTTGTAGGATCTTGACAAAAAGTAAGGAAAGCTAACCTTTTTCTTTGTGTTTGGACAATGGTTTTTCTGTTTTTGGATGTGGTTGTTGCTTAAAAATGTTGGTGGTGTTTTTAAAAATAGCAAACTTGATGGAAGAAAACATTTTTACGCTTGAGTATGACATATTCCTAATGTTGTTTCATTTTTCTGTCTGAGCATGATGCACTGTTTTTGTGATATCTGAGGCTATGGTTAATATTTTTGAGTGTTTTTTTCTTTTGTAAACTAGACAAAATTTTCTCTAAAATGAACTCAAGAAACTCATTAAAAGATTAAGAAATGAAAAAGTTAAGCTTTTTGAAAGTTGTGCATGCTCTCTGAAAACGCTGACCTGATAATGTGTAATAAAATGTGGTTTTGGAAGATTCGGTTGTGGAAACTCTTGGAACGACCAAAAAGTAGACTTAAAAATATTTCCAAGCATATATGATTTGCCTATATTTGATTTGGTTTTCTATTTTTAATGATTTTTAGAAAGTGAAAGTTGTACTTGTTTTCTGACTGAAAGTGGTTTTGAGAACTATGAACTTTCAAAAATCATATAAAATCATGTGGACCTTGGTTTTTGGTGTTCTTGGACATTTCGAAAAAAAATTTAAGTTTACTTTCATAAAATAAAGGGTTTGGACTCTTTAAAGTTTTGTTTGGATGTGAAAAGTGACAAAACATGTTTGTTGGTCCTCCAATTAGTCACCCTGACCTTATTGTCTTCTTATTTTTGTACCTTTTTGTAGATTTTTGATTGAGGTGATCTTTATTGTTTTAGAAAATAGACAAAATTTTATTTCCAACCATATATGGATCATGTTAAGCAAAAATCGTTTACTATCCCAAAATGATTTTCAAAACAGAGGCTAAAATCTAGAAGCTACTAGAATCTGTTTTAGAAATAAGTTTTAATAACTTTTGCATAACTTTATAAAAACTCTATATTTTGTACTTAAAACTTAATGGTGGGTATTTTAAAACAAAAGTTAGACATGAATTTCAATAAAATATATTCTTTTCTATTTTAAATATATATTTTGGTAATTTAATTAAGAAGAGATTAATGATAAGGCTCATAGAACTATGTTTTATAAAGAGCTAAGACCTATGTTTTAAAATGGTGCTTTTAATTCCAAAACCTTTATGTAAATTATGTTTAAAAACAAAATTATTTATCTTATAAGATTGGATGGAAATAATGTTTTCTTCCAAACCTTTTTAATCTAAATAAGTGGATTTAAGATAAATAATATGGCCTTTAAAATAAAAACAAGTAATAAAAGATTTAAAATAAATTGTTGAAATTAATAAGGTGTTTTCAGAAGGAGGATCTTAGTTTATTATCATTGGGATTGCTCTAGATAGGATCCTATAGAAGGGTCACGAATGGATAGGGTCCTTTGTTGTGGCACATGATGATGGGCTAGCGTTGGATCGGGCCCACTGTTGTGACACATGAGGATGTTATTGGAGCCAAAGACGTATAAAGTGTCTACTCCCTCAAATTTTGAAGATAACAAACTTATTAAGTTTTAAGATTCTGTTGTAAAGAATGTTTTCTACAACGTACAATATGTGTCTAATATCAAGGCGTCCAACGCGCCAATTTTAACAAGCATCCAATAGACTCATATATGAAGTTCGTCCAAGCATAAGTCTCTCTACAACGACTAAGTTTTTAAAGCTTGTTTGGACTATGCATCTCTCACATGAATATTTTAAGACAAATGCTTTACTTATTAAAGAGATCTAACGTTCAAATATCTAAGCATTAAATGAAAGATAGATACATGTTAATGTATAAGTGCAGTGTTGCAAAAAAAGAAAGTCAACTTATCAAGCTGGCAATCCGAATGAAGAATGTTTAGAAAAGCAGTTCTTAAACATAGCTCTACACCTTCCATTTTAGTACAAAAACAAAAGTTACTTTTTTGACTCTATTGCTAACTCGATACATGCGCTCGCTTGTCTCTATTGAAGAATGAAGCTGAGTATTTCAACGGCTACTTTCAAGAAACCATATATATACCAGCTGAGGAAAGAAGAATACAGACATATATCGATAAGAGAAATACTACAATTCTTATGATTACTGGACGACTTTGAGAATATCTTCAAAACTCTCTGTAGAGAAACTTATCTACTATACTTAAACTTCCATACTCTCACATTGTAAGTTGATTTGTTTGTAACAACTATTTTTTGTTGTGTAAGCCTGGAAAGGCTTAGTGAAAAAGAATACTTGGGTGGTTAAGCAATCTAGTGGATTGCTCTGTAAAGCCTGAAGAGGCCGAGAAGAATACTTGTGTGTAACCTAAGGTTGGTTGGTTGAATACCTTCAGGTAGAAGGGACTGGACGTAGCTCAAGGTTGAGTGAACCAATATAAAAACTCTTTGTGCCTTTGTTCTTCCTTTATCCTTTCTTTAAACTATTTTTTGAACTCGTTTTTTATTTAAGTTAAAAGAAGTTTTTTTTAACGCACTAATTCAACCCCTCTTTTTTTTGTGATCCTTGTTCTTTCAATTGGTATCAGAGCTCGACCTCTTGGAGTTGAGCATCTAATAGTGTAGAGGTAAGAAGATCCTGAGAACACGTGGATAACGAAGGACAAGCTGTCAACAGACCACCTCTCTTCAAAGGTCAAAATTATGACTACTGGAAACAAAGAATGATATCCTTCTTCGATGCTTGCCACATCAACATGTAGGATGTTATGGAAACAGGAAACTATCAGCCTATGGACCAAAACAGAACCAAGTTACCTAAAGATCAGTGGACAAAAGCACATAAACAAAGGTACTTGCTTAACTCTAAAGCTCGAAATGCTATTATGTGTGCTTTATTTGAATCTGAATATGAGAAAGCATACAACTTGAGAAGTGTTAAAAAATGTGGGATACCTTAGCTTTTGCTTATGAGCGTACCTCACAAGTAAAGGGATCTAAACTAAGCTTGCTTGTAAGATAATATGAATTATTTACTATGGAAGATAATAAAACTATTGAACTTATGTTTGGTAGATTTCAAACCATTATTAACAACCTGAGATCCCTAGGTAAAACCTACGACAACTGTGATCATATTGACAAAATCTTAAGAAGTTTGCCTAAACAGTGAAGACCACAGGTTATAGCTCTGAAAGCATCCAAGGACTTAACAACATTCTCCATGGAAGAGTTACTTGGAACTCTAAAGGTTCACGAGTTAGAGGCAAAGCAGGACAAAGGACTAAGAAAAGGAAAGTCCATTGTCTAAGCGTCCAGCATCTAGTGAAGGGATCAGTTGTAATGCTTGACAGCTTTCAGGATCGAAGACTATCCCCACACCCTAACACAAGACTTTTCACCGTGCTTTGTCCTCACTTACACACTTCTTGGGAAACTTCCCAAGAGGTCACCCATCCCAAAATTGTTCTAAGTTAAGCACGCTTAACTATGGAGTTCTTAAGTGATAGGCTACCAAAAAATATATGTATCTTGTTGGTATAAGTAACACTTATTACTTCCTTTAAGCTATCCTTAACTGTACAGTCCCATACCTGCATAGCCTCTGGATCCTTCTCATTTGGGTGTGTATTCGATTCATTCATGTTTCCCTCTTATTAGAAGCCTGCTAGGAGTCGCTCCTTGTCCGTGCCTTATCTTTTTTGCACCGGCAATCTCTCCCCACCCTTGTCAGTGCCCTGGATGTTACAATTGTCGACCAAAGCTCTAAATGTAGAAGAATCTTCTAAGGAAGTGTCCAAAGAAGATGACTCTAATGAGGATGAGATATCTTTTATATCTAGAAAAATACAAGCCATGTGGAGAAAGAAAGGAGGGTCTAGAGCTAGAAACTTTACCAAAAAGTTTAATAAAGAACTCCAAAAAAAAAGTCCATCGGTCTGCTTCAAATGCAAGAAGCCTAAACACTTCAAGGCTGAATGTCCAAGTCAATAAAAGAAAAAAGAAGAAGTTTTTTTCAAAGAGAAAAAAAAAGGACTCATGGAAACTTGGAAAAACATGGATCTATCTTCCTTGGAAGAAGAAGTAGAGGAAGTAGCAAACCTCTGTCTTATGGCTGAGACTAGTTCAGAAAGCTCAAAAAATGAGCAAGATGAAGATATTTGCTTGACAACAGAAAGGAAACTTCAGTCATGGTACCTAGACAGTGGTTGCTCACGACACATGACAGGAGAAAAGTCTATGTTCCGAAGCCTTTAACAAAAGAATGGTGGATGGATCAATTTTGGAGGAAATCAGAAGGGAAAATAAAAGGAATAGGTAAAATTGGTAAGCACGCTTTACCTTCCATGTCTTGTATGTTGAAGGACTTAGACACAATCTGCTGAGCATAAGTTAATTATGTGATAGTGGACATAGTGTCTCCTTTAACAAGGATGAATGTATAGTAAAAAACATAGATGGATCTATCTTATTTTCAACTAAGAGGCAAAGCAATCTATATAAGATTGACTTAAATGACCTTGCAAATCAAAACGTGTCTTGTTTAGTATCCATCAACGAGAATCAGTGGATTTGGCACAAGAAACTTGGACATGTAAGCTTAAGATTAATTTCAAAGCTAAATAAGCATAACCTCGTAAGGAGTCTTCCAAATATTGTATACAAATCTGATGTTCTCTATGATGTGTAACATCCTCAAAATATTACTTAAATAATTATCTAATAATTTTCATTTTTTTAATTGTCTTGTGATATTAACCAAAAGTCTAGATAGAGATTTATAAATTTTGAAAGCTTTGATTTAGTTGCAACAAATAAATAATATCTAGACTTGATAATAATAATAATAATAAAAGGTAGTAATTGGAATTATTTAGAAATGTCTAAATAATTAGCAGGGACATTTCTATAGTTGAGAAAAATATATTCTAGCCTTAGAATAATATTAGAAAGGTATCTGAGAAATAAAAATAATTTTTGGTAATTTTATAAATAAAATTAGATTTATTGCAATTAATAAATTAGAATAAAGAAAGATAATTAAGAGATAAATTGTAGAATAGTCAAAAAATTCAAGAAAAAAAATTTTTAAGCTTAGAAAAATAATTAGAATTTTATCATGAATTTTTAGAAATTTTTAAAGAATTTTTATAATTTAGCATACATGAGTAAAATGTGTTCACAAGCACTTATAAAGCATAATTAGAAACACTAAATAAGCTTTAAAAATTACAAAAAAAAATTACAGGAGGTTCCTTAGTGTATCTAGATCCTACCTAAACTAGGAGAACTCAAATTGAGATTTCTATAACAGTTTTCTAAAAATAAGTTCATAAATAGCTCATGAAATCACTTACAAAACAAACTAGTTGTTTTTAGCTTTGTTTGTAGAAAAACCTAATATGTGTGACAAGAGAAAGACTAATTAAGTCTAATTTCATTAATCACAATTTCCTATAACCCTGTTGAATCGAAATTATAACGAACACCGGACATTTTAGTGACACATGTTGACACATAGTGGTCCAAGACTCATATTTTTCTCCTTCCCTAATCTATAACTTGTTGAACACTCCCCTTCCCTCTACAATTCTCGTTCCTTTTCTTCTTCTTCTCAAAACCCTCTCTACTTCTCCAAATTCCTCCATTTTTCAAGAGTTTTCTCAAGATCCAAGTCTCCCAATCCATTTATGGCCAAGCTAAGGTGAGTGGGAGTTCTTCTTCTTCCTCTTTCTCCTCCATAAATTCGTCACCTCTCATCACCCATCATTATCCATCAATTTCTCTTTGTCTCCTCTTGAAATTTCTTCAAATTCACAAGGGGCTTTTGTTATAGAACACTAATTGAAGCTTATTTTGTCTTAATTGTGCAATTAAGAGCTTGATTAGCAGCATGAATGAGTAAAGCCCTCTCCTCCCTCTTGTGGACAGCCGCGGGTCACTATGGGTAAGGGGGTAGAAACTAGATTAATTTGATTTTAAGAATAATAATGGCCTAGATGGTGGTTCTGATGAATTATGTGCTATCAATTTCATTTATATGACCCTTGAGGATTCTAACTGTGATGTGCTTGCATGATTGGCCATATAGAGCTTAGTTGGGCCTTCTATGATGTTCTTGATGATGGAATTACTTGAAATATGTCAATTGCTTGATTACAATGCTTAAAGATTTAAATTACAAGTTGCCTGAATTTTATTGCAGTAGAACAGTCTCTGTTTTTTGTGTATAAATTCCTGTGTGGTTGGAATTTTTACATTATTTTTGGTAGAGACATGCCTCTATATGTTTAGAATATCCCTGTAAAATTTTGTACTCTAATTACATGTGATGAATATTTGACGAATTTTTGATTGACTGCTGTTCTGTCAAATTCTGACAGCAACCAGCCACGAAAAAGTGATCAATTTGACTCTTAAATGATTTTATAAAAATTAGAAAAAATTATAATTAGAAACCAGACATATTGAAGGTTAAAACTGCAAAAGATGGTTGAAATAAAAATTCATTTGCTATGCCAAAACAATCAACAAAAACAGGGTATCACAATATGGTAGAAAACAGAAAATTGTCCTATGATGTAATTGATATTCCTAAAGCTTAACTTTGTGTTTTATAGTATGGGTAGATAATTTGAATCATCAAATTGGTAATCAAAAGATAATTTGGGATAGAACAAGTGTAGATTAACTAGTATCTTTTAATTATAATAAGCATTGGTTTGTTAATGAGATGTGAGTTCTTGAACCAAGAAATGAGATCTTTTTGTTAATTGGCAATTAATAGCATGAATGGTTAATGATCAACAAAAATATGTTTGAGTGAATCGAATTGACTGAATGATTGATTTAGTCTGTGATGGTGGCATTAAAAATGAAATACAATTAAATTGATGAAAGATGTGATGTGAATGATACCTATAAATAGCCAATTGATTGTGATGACAATTTTAATAAAATGAATGAAATTATGGAATGGATATGTTGGCCATAGTTTCCCTCTGTTGATTTATTGTCCATGCCTAATGAGAGATGTGATGGAATGTACCAAAATAGAGGATGCTTTTGTTAAATTTTATAGAAAAGTATGAATGTTTATAATTAAATATATTATTCTTGTGGATGTTTATACATCATACGCATATATATTGATGTTGTGAACTATGCACTGATGGCATGTGTTATGGATGGGGAAGTCACAGTTTGGTACGCTGAGGAATGAAAGGTAGGGACCCACTTGTGAGGTCTTGGGGGTAAGGTATCGAGTGGTGAAGGTTCCAATGGCTAGGGTAGCGCCCTTGAGCTGGGATATTTGCCTGACCAAGCTTGATAACCCCGACAACTGCTTAGCATTGCAGGATTGGTGTGAGAGTATACCTTTATTTGGACTATGAATGTCCTGAGCTACAAGATTGCTCATTCCCTCGATGATAAGGAGGATTGTACGTTGGTGTGAGAGAGGTATATGTACTCCCAGTCACTTCCCATGGATATTGATGAACACTTAGTAGATTATGGGCCCACATGCATTGCATTAACGAGTGTCTCAATAAAACCCCAAATTGGTGTGGTATGGGACCCATCAATTGTGGATGGTAGTCGTACAAACGGACCTGTAGTGCTACCATTTGGATTTATTGAGTAACTTGGTAGAAATGATTGATGGATTGAAAAGAAAGACGATAGGTTGTACATCAAATCTTTGTTTGTGTGTAGCATGGGAATGGGATACATTATGTGTGCGTAATGACTATGATATTTACATATGCTGTGATAATTTATTATGAATTGTGAATGTGCTTTTTCTAAATGATGTAATGTTTAATACATGGTTTTATAATTTATTGTATGATATGGCTCTGTTAATGTCTAGTCATACTAATTGTGTGATATGAACTATGGTTTAGGTGGGTCTCTAGGTTTATTTGATTTCTTGGTTTCAAATTGTCTGGTTCTTGCCCCTAATTAATCTGTCCCTTCCTTCATCTGTGGATGTTTAGAATGGAAATAGGGGCGGATTGGATTTTGATTTATACGTGAGCAAGTACATGGCTTAGGAATGTGGTATTGACAAAAAAGTCACACTGGCTTGAGGCACTACATGGATCATAAGGCTTACAAACCCCAACTACGATGGTATTAGAGTGGCGTGGCGAAAGCATAATTGAAGATGTAAAAGACCTGTTCTTATAGAACGACGAGTTCATGGTTTGATTCTATAATACTAGATGTCGAAATAATCTGATGTGGTGTCAAAACTGGTATTCCCTTGGGATTAGAATGGTAATACTCTAATCTGAAGGAGTATCCAGTTGTGTAGTAGACCGTGCTATAATGTCATTAGAATGTAATGTAAACTCTTTTCATGTCAAGAATATGTAGCTACATATATGTAGAGTCATAAATTGTATTTCATTTTCATTGGTATTTGTTATCATAGTGTTTTATTAATGGTTTGGTAGTAAAACTCTTATTTCGTTTTACATGGAAAAAGATTTAACATTTTATATTATGCTACAATTTCGGTTTTAAAGGATTTAAAAAAAAAACATACCCTAACTTCTACTACTGAGCTATTAGAGCTCGAATTTGAGTCACAAAAATGTTGACAGTTAAGGGTGTTACATGATGCATGTCAAAAAAGGAAACAAGTGAAAAACTGTTTTGATTCAAAAAATGTTGTTTCTACTACTAGACCTCTTGAACTACTACATATTCATTTATTTGGACCAACTAGAACAGCCTCACTTGGTGGAAAATGATATGGATTAGTTGTAGTAAATGACTATACTAGATGGACATGGGTTATGTTCCTAAGACACAAGGATAAGTCTTTCAAAGTCTTTTCTATATTTTGTAAAAGAAATCAAAATGAAAAAGTTGTTTGTATAGCCTCAATCAAAAGTGATCATGGTGAAGAGTTTAAAAATGAAAGTTTTCAAGGGTTCTATGAGGAGAACGGAATTCTCCATAATTTCTCTATACCTTGCACACCTCAACATAATGGGGGTGGTAAAGAGAAAGAACACGTTATTGCAAGAAATGGCAAGAACCATGCTTAATGATAATTCTACTCCTAAACACTTTTAGGCTAAAGCTGTAAACACAACATGCTATTTACAAAACAGAATATACATTAGACCTATTTTGAAAAAGACTCCTTATGAATTGTGGAAAAGATAAAAACCCAACATATCATATCTCATCCTTTTGGATGTCAATGTTACATTCTAAATACTAAGGAAAATCTTGGAAAGTTTGACTCTAAGTGTGATGAAGGAATATTGTTAAGCTATTCTGAAAATGTCCAAGGCATATAGAATTTATAACTCTAGAACCCTAACAATTAAAGAACCCATTCATGTTAAGTTCAATGACAGTAAGCATGATATAGAACTATCAGAGTTGGATGAATCTTTTGCAGAAATGAAGTTGGACAACACCAAGCAACCAGCGTCCAGAACTCTTTTGGACAAACCAAAGGAAGAGCAAAAGGAACTAGTTGGAGGACAATGGCAAATGAATATCTACCATCTAGAAGATCAAATCCTAGGAAACGTACGTGATCATGTTAGAACAAAATCAACATTCAAAGAGCAAGCTCAAATTGCACTAATTGCCCATATAGAACCAAAGACAATGGACGAGGCCCTTTTGATGAAGGTTAGGTTAAAGCCATGAAGGAAGACCTAAGTCAATTCGAAAGAAATGATATGTGGAAGCTAGTTCCTCTACCTAAAGACAAATCTATAATAGGAACAAAAATGAGTATTTCGCAACAAGCTAGACGAGACAAGTAATGTAGTAAGAAACAAAGCTAGATTTGTAGCTCAAAGGTATTCTCAACAAGAAGGTATAGATTTCACCGAAACTTTTACACCTATAGCTAGACTATAAGCCACTCGCATTTTACTTTCATTTGCTGCTCATAGAAATATGAAGCTCTATCAAATGGATGTAAAAAGTGCATTTCTTACTGACATAATAAATGAAGAAGTTTATGTGAAACAACCTCTCGGTTTTGAGCGTGATACTTTTCCCAAACATGTTTTCAAACTCAAAAAGGCTTTATATGGACTCAAGCAAGCACCTAGAGCTTAGTATGAAAAGTTAAGTTCTTTCCTTCTAGAAAATGGTTTCACAAGAGGAAAAGTAGTTTCGCAAAGATGTACATTCACACTTTATTATTGCACAAATATATATGGACGATATTTTATTTGGTGCTACTAACGAAGCTCTATGTAAGGATTTCTCTAAGCTAATGACAACAGAATTCGAGATGAGCATGATGGGAGAATTGAAATTCTTTCTTGGATTGCAAATAAAACAAACAAACAGTGGCATATACTTACATCAAATGAAGCATGCAAAAGAGCTACTCAAGAAGTACAAGATGAACGATGCCAAAGATATAAGCAAACCAATGCATCCATCCTCAGTACTTGGACTGGACGACACATCCAAAAAGGTAGACGAAACCACATACAAAGGTATGATTGGATCTCTACTATATCTTACAGCGTCCAGACCAAATATCATGTTTAGCATATGTCTTTGTGCCCGTTTTCAATCTGATCCTAGAGAAATTCATCTTACAGCAGTTAAAAGAATACTTAGATACTTAAAAGGAACCACTGATATTGGTTTATGCTATAAGTTGAATAAAGAATACAAGTTAGTTGGATTCTGTGATGCTGACTATGTTGGAGATAAAATAGAATGAAAAAGCACTAGTGGAGGATGTCACTCCATTGGTGGAAGTCTTATCTCCTAGATGAGCAAAAGGCACGGAACAATTGCTCTATCCACAGCAAAAGCGGAATACATATCAACAGTGTCCTGTTGCTCACAAATTCTGTGGATCAAGCATCGATAAGAGGACTACAGTATCTATTAGAGTAAATTCCTATCCTGTGTGATAATACTGCTGCCATAAACCTGTCTAAGAATCCTATATTACATTCTAGGGCAAAGCATATTGAAATTAAACATCACTTTATAAGAGATTATGTTCAGAAAGAGGTTATTGATATTCAGTTTATTAACACTAAAAATCAATTAGCTGATATATTTACAAAACCATTTCCTGAAGATAAACTCGTCCATATTAGATTGTCTTGGTATAGAATTTATGAAGGAATAGATTTCTTTCATGTGCCTTGACCGTCCAATGACAAGTAACGTCCAATACCATATAGCATCCATTATCATATCATCGTCTATCATGCATGCATCCATTGGTATTACGGTTCATATTCTGTAACGTTTCGCATTTATGTGCATAAATTTCTTCATTTGTACATAATCATGTTTTCACTAATAATGATTTGAAATAAATGCTTTATTCTCTATCTGAGTCACAACTATGCCGAAACTGCCATTGAAATATGTGCATGCCTAATCCAGTCATTTAATGCGCATTATTTCTCTTCAAAATTCATAAATTGCAAAAACAAAAACCCTTCGATTACTTCCTATACACTCAAACGTCTTGCAAACCAAACTCTTACCCTCAATCTTGCTATCTCTAAAATCTTGCTCTTTCTTTCTTTCTCTCTCTCTCTCTCTCCGTTTCAAACTCTCGAAACCTCTCAAACCTTAGCCTTCATCTTATCAACAATGTTGATAAAAAAAAGCAGATGCTGCCATGAAAACTGCAACTTGTGTAGAGAGTCAAAATGAAGCCATCATTCTAATTGAAAGCCGTTTTGACATTGAAGCCGTTGACGAAATGGGGGTCAAGGTGAAAGACAATCTAATGAGGTATGGAATCCTGAACTACTTCCACTTGAACGAGATCATTTACCCAAAACTCATCAGACGCTTCTGGAGGACTCTAGAGTTCACCAACAACGGTGTTGTTTGCACTATTCTTGGAGGAAAGGTCACCCTCGACCTAAGAAGCATCGCTTAAGCTGTTGGTTGCAAGCGGGCTAACTCTTGCATCAAAAATGACTGGGAAAGCAGCTTTGGAGAACATGCAATTGTGGATGCAGCCCTAATAGGACCTGAAGCTGAAGGTGCTGTGTAGTACAGCAAGCTAACCAAGGAAAGGAAAGTATACCAACTGTTTTTGAACAAGGATATACTTCACAAGGCTGGCTCTGAGGATAGTGTGATGTTCCTTCACTGGTTCGCCCTTTTCCACATGGTGACCAGACAATAGTTCAACCTTCCCCATCTTAGCCTCAACAACATTTTCAGGACCATGAAAGGTCGAGGTGAATTCAATCAGATCACCTATGCACTGTTGAATAGAATCCTCTAGTTGTAGCAGGTATACCACGTATTCTTTGCTCTGACTGTTGGTGAGTAAGCAGAAATCAAGAAGCTGGGTGGTGGGTGGTGGTGGTGGCCACAGGTTCACTCAGTTGCCTTTTGGCTACAACAATATAACCCAAATGAAGGCTAGGTTTATCCTAAAACCCTTGGAGAAAGCATCCAAAACTGTAGATGTCAAGGAAGAACCTGCAGAGGAGGCACCACAACCTACAAAACAACAACTTGCCCAACAAGCTGAGCAACTGGATGACGAAGCTTTGTTCGTCCATCCAATTGTTGCTGCAAGACCATCTACTAGAAGGTAACCATCCAAAAGGAGATTGTCCAAAGTGACACGATCTAAGACCCAACAAGCTCTAGCTTTCCCTACTCTTCTTGTTGCTGCACCTCCCCCACTTACACCCTTCAAAAGGAGACTCCAGTTACAAGAGGACTCTAATGACGAAGACAACGAATCTATCGTAGTCTTACTAAAGAAGCAAAAGACTACCATTGTTGCATCTCCTACCTAAGCTGAACTTCTTCCAATCCAACCAATCCCCTCGCTCAAAAGACCAACAAAAGCTCAAACAACATTTGTAGTGACAAAGAAAAGTAAGTCATCTGCCCCCTGATGTTGCTGTTGTGTCTGAGCAAGATTTTGTTGATTCCATTATTGTTGAGCCTGCTGAACAACAAACCCAAACATGAACCATACCATCCGATTACTCGCCATGGTGTACACCCACTTACACCACACCTAAACTAGACATGTTATTGCCTAGTGATGATGATTATGTTTGCACCATTCCCACTCCTAGCCTCGCCAAACCATACCTCTCCATTAAGCCCCCCAAACCGTCCTCCTCCTCAACTCCTAGCATAAATCTGGATGTATCTTTTGCCTATGTTGGATGTGTAAAAGCCTAGGAGAAAATCAAAAAGCAATGGAACTTGTTTTTTGTCAAAGGCAACCAACAAAACTTGGTGGACGACAACGGAATGATTTTGCATCCAGAACCTCTTCTCGAGCCAGAGTATGGGTTCAAATTTTCACTGATCTTCTTTGAACCATACATGGAGGACTACCTCCATCAACCATCTGCTGCACATTTGGCTCTGCCTCTAGGAACAAGAGAACACTTGCGACTTAAACGATTCATCAAAAGGAGGTATCCAAACTTATTCAAGCATAGCGCTTCAATGCATACCCTCCTAGAGTACTTCAACACAAAGTACCTCCAGTTGAGGAAATTGAACAAGCATTGCAACAAAAGCGCAGTCAAATGCCAAAAAGGATCATCATTCTAAGGCCTGCTGATTTGATGTTTAGGCCTCTGGATCCTTTAGAAGCTGGTTTCTTCCCAACCCCCTTCGAGCAAATGTTTTGTAACTCTTTGAAGAGCTTTGCATCTTTGAATTTCTAGTTGTTCATCCCTCCCTCTCAACACATCTCAACGTCCACAATAGTATGCATCCAACCGGATCACGTCTTTCCAAGGCTTCCCACCTTGGATGTAAATAAAAAGAAGAAGTTGCTCACTAAGCCACCCTCACTACCTTTACCGTTTAGAGTCGAGTTTCAATAGCATGCCAACACCACGCTGACTGGTACTTGGCTCGGCATCTGATGCAAGACATGGGTGATGACGATGTTGAACGATTTTGGCGTCAACATATGTTCAGTTGCGAGCAAGAAGCGTTCGGTAGTGGACTCTCAGCGGACGACAAGGCCAAAAATCCAACGATGAATAATTGAAAGTACATGCAGCGTCCAACTTGTGTCTTTCATTTCTCAAGTACATCTGTTGCCATTTTACGTTCAGCCGATGAGCGCCTCCTCCTTGGAACAGAGACGACTATCATCTATGTCATTCTTGCTGCCATCACAAGTCCACCTTCAAGCCACCATATCCATGAGAAACACCTTGCCCACATCAACTACACATTCCTACTCTCAAATTTTTGGAAGCACCACCTCTACCCTCAAACGTCCAACCACCAACTCCATCTCAACCACCCTCACCAACACCTCTGGCCCTTCCAACCCCTAGTTCATAAGCCTCCGCAAACCTTCTTACTGCCTTTCTTGCCCCTCCTACCCTTCCACCTGTTGATCCAGCTGTCCAAACATATGTCATTGCCCAACTCTAGCCCATCATGATACTTCTCTAATAAATCCTCCAAAATCAACAAGAACTTCTCTGCACCCCTCAACCATCTCCATCTCCACCTCCACCACCGCACCCCTTAGCGCCACAGTGACTATGATGACCTTCTTTCTCTTTTCCCATTTTTTTTTATTATGTCAAAAGGAGGAGAAAAATGAAGGAAATAAAGTTTTTTTAAGTTTTTTGGTTACTCTCTATAAAGTGATTGTAGCCTTTATACAATAATTTGTCTTACTATGTATTTATGGTTCATCACATCCATGCATATTCTTGACATATGATCTGTGCTTTATATGGTCTTTGATTTGCTTGATATATATAATGTGTTTCAAATATGTGCAAACTTGCTTGAAATATCAGACTCAGGGGGGTATAAAAGTAAGTCAAACCTTTTCATATGCGATGCATCTTTTTTGATATATATATTTATATATATATATATATGCTCACAAAACTTAAAAACTAATAAGGTTTGTCATCATCAAAAACGGGAAGATTGTTGGAACCAAAGACATATAAAGCGTCTAGTCCCTCAAATTTTGAAGACAACAAACTTATTAAGTTTTAAGTAAGAATGTTTTCTACAACATACAATGTGTGTCTAATATCAAGGCGTCCAACGTGCCAGTTTTAACAAGCATCCAATAAACTCATACATGAAGTTCGTCCAAGCGTAAGTCTCTCTACAATGACTAAGTTTTTAAAGCTTGTTTGGACTATGCATCTCTCATATGAATATTTTGAGACAAATGCTTTACCTATTAAAGAGATCTAACGTTCAAATATCTAAGCATTAAATGAAAGACAGATACATGTTAGTGTATAAATGCAGTGTTGCAAAAAAAGAAAGTCAACTTATTAAGCTAGCAATCCGAATGAAGAATGTTCAAAAACGCAGTTCTTAAACACAGCTCTGCACCTTCCATTTTAGTGTAAGAACAAAAGTTACTTTTCTGACTCTGTTGCCAACTCAATACATGTGCTCGCTTGTCTTCATTGAAGAATGAAGCTAAGTATTTCAACGACCACTTTCAAGAGACCATATATATACTAGCTCAGGAGAGAAGAATACAAACATATATAGATAAGAGAAAGACTATAATTCTTGCGATTATTGGACGACTTTGAGAATATCTTCAAAACTCTTTGTAGATAAACTTATCTACTATACTTAAACTTCCATACTCTCACATTATGCGTTGATTTGTTTGTAACAACTATTTTTTGTTGTGTAAGCCTAGAGAGGCTTAGTGAAAAAGAATACTTTGGTGGTTAAGCAATCTAGTGGATTGCTCTGTAAAGCCTGAAGAGGCCGAGAAGAGTACTTGTGTGTAACCTAAGATTGGTTAGTTGAATACCTTCAGGTAGAAGGGACTGGACGTAGCTCAAGGTTGAGTGAACCAATATAAAAACTCTCTGTGCCTTTGTTCTTCCTTTATCCTTTCTTTAAACTATTTTTTGAACTCGTTTTTTATTTAAGTTAAAAGAAGTTTTTTTTTAACGCACAATTCAACCCCTCTTTTTTGTGCGATCCTTGTTCTTTCATATGTTGTTTTCATAAGGATAAACTGAGTGAATCCATGATGCGATGAAAAATCGAGACTTGATGGCATGTTGATTATGTTGTGAAACTGTTGATAAAGGCTTATCCAAGTGTAAACAATAAACAATTGTTGATATATGTTGCTATCAATGTTTGTTTATGATGAATTAATTGTCATGCATGCATGCATTGTCGTATGAGCATGTGGCACCGAAGGTGTCGATATTCACAAGATCGTGGTGCTAGCCAGGTGTGAAAGCTTGAAGACTACAGATCGCAATTCCATTGGAGACTGAGGCCTTGCAAACCCTAGGTTGTGGTGGCGGTTAACTCATACGAAAATCCTAACGAAGAGCATTGGTTCCCATGATCAATGGTAGGTATTCCCCAAATGGTTTAGGCACGTGCCGCTTTGAGAACCCTGGTGAGGGTATCTGTGCTTATTATACCATGATTAAGGAATATCTGGGCTGGTCGCTCAGTTTTTAGATTTTCATGGAGAGTCTAACTACATGGTTTGCATTGCATACTTGGTCACACCTTAATCAAGAATAATGAAATGAAAAGCCCTATGTGTGTTTGCTTAGTTATCTTAATTGAATGTATGCTTTATCTTATGACTTAGTATGATGTATGCTTTGAATGTTATGTTTGCCTTTTTTTTGGTAGCTTATCCTTGCTTGTGTGTTTTTTGTGTATGTGACTATGATGATCACGATGATTTGTTGTCGCGAGAGCAGATGAATGACAATCTTCCTAAACTGTAAGTATTCTTTCTCCTTTGGGAGTGCACATTTGTACCGAAGGACGATGCCTTCTGGATCTCACTACAGTCAATGGACGACAAGGAGGAATCATCTTTGTATACATGTCAGATCTCAACACCCTTGTGGAGCTTGGAGAAGTTACTTTTCGACCCTTTTATGACCCTATAGCTTCTTCAGTTTGGTGCCGTTGAATGCCCCTAGAGGCGATAGGCCTACGTACATACAGGTGGTAGAGGCAACCCAAGCTATACCACTAACCATGCATCTAGAGCCTCCGTTGTAGATATAAGATCCATATAGGGTCATTCTTATTTTGTTATATGAGTCAGTCAGTATGACCAGCGTAGATTAGGGAGTGTTCATATGTATAATCCCCCTCCCTTTCTTGAGCTGCATTTGTAGGTTGGTCACTGATATTGGCATACACTTCACCTTAGAGTGGTTTGATTTCTTGTATACATATAGTGTTGATGTTTTCATGATTATGAGATCTCTTTATTTCATGCTCATTGATGTGGATTATGATTTCTATTCTAAGTTGGCATTAGTATTAGTGAAGCATATTTTGAAGTTGTTAAAAATACCCACTCTTTTTCATAATAAATTAACAAGAGAGCTTTCATAATAAAAAATTAAAATTGGACCTCGATTGTGTTAGTCGAGTTTTCTTGTGACAAAGTTGGGTTGTTACACATGTAGTTATAGTGTTCCTTAATTTCTATTCCATATGCATATGATACCAATCCTAACTTAAGAAAGTAGTATAGGAGTACATGCTAGCCATAAGAAAGTGCCATCAATGTATTAATGCCTTCGACTTAGCACTCTAACATTAGATTGATATTCTCTGGTGACTAGTTACGGTTACCCACCTTTTGAAGTATACCTTGACTCCATGGGATCAGCGTGAGTCATTGGGGTTTTTACGCCATATATAATCACCCCTAAGGCTGGGTTAAACAACCCCTCAAGGCCTCCACCATCCAAATTCATACATACTTTTTGCCAACACAATTATCTTAAACGTTATGATGCATGTCTCATACATACAATGCACACAAGTGTCTCATAGGCTAGGCCCCTCATAAACGAGATATCACCCAAGCCCATTCTCACCTCTCACAAGCTAGGTCACTCGTCACTGATATCAAGTTGTATCATACATCTCATTTCATATCATCATGTGTTAAACCCATCGTAAATATAACTTATACATAATTCATTCACAAAAAAATTTTACAGAACATTCCATCCTAATTCTATATCATTGTCCTATTATAAAAACTATTCATTTGGTATGTAAGGTTTGTGTATCGTTTCTTAAGTTTTGGGTATTATTTCCTTCATTTCTTAATATGTGTCTATGACCTCTATAGAGTGTAAACATGATATCTAGAGTTATACTAATCTAATCAAGTTGATCTTTATCTCATTTGAAAGATAAGAAAATTATCTACAACTTCTATGTTCACATCAAAATCTAGTTTGATCATTTACTATGCCTAAAATTATGGAGAACACAAAATTGTTACCTAATCCTAACAGCTTGACCTTTGCTCACCAATTTGATCATGTCTTAAGTTTTAGACACTATTTTTGAGTGATTCTAACATCATTAATTAGCTAACATCTAGGGCTACAATTTGTACGACACAAAGCTTAATTTGATCATTTTCTAACTCGTTTTTGACCATTAAGTTGACACACGCTATCAGGGAGGTAAGCACGAGCGTGCTTATCAAAGCATAGGCGTGCTTCCCTTGTTGATGGTGATTTTGAATCTATGCACAGCCTAAGCATGACCATGCTTCAATGGACCACAAAATGTACAAAATAGAGATTCAAAAACTAAGCATGGCCATAATTATCGAAGCATGGCCATGCTTAACTGTCTACAGGTCATAAAAACACGAATTTGGGATAAAAACACCTTAATTTCAAAAACCTATGAACCATAATATGTCTAAATGTTAGAAACCTATTTTAATTAACTAAAAGTCATTAATTCTACATGATTCAATTCATCTAATTTCTACCCAACATAAAAAATGCACCAAATTAACCCATACAATTCAACAATTCTCATCATCAATCACATAATTCACATTACATGAATACTAAGAAGATAAATATCAATCCAAATATAGAACCAACTGCAAGTCTAATTACTACTATAATCAATTCCAAAATTTGGAGAATTTGCATTCCTTTTTGCAAACAATTCACTCAAACACCATATAATTGGGGTTTAGGGCTAACCTCTCTACTCACGACCATTGCTACACCCATGAGTGAGATAACTCACTCCCCCTTACCTTGAAAGAAGTGAATCCACAACAAGAGGATGAAGACGACTTGACCACGAATCCTACAATCTCCCAATCATAATTAATGCAGCTCTTACAAAGGTTCTTATGGCAATGGCATAAGTTCCAAGAGAAAACAAAAAGTAAGGTGGGAAATTGAGAATTAGGTCTAAAAGACCTAGTAAGAGCTCTTAAAGATAAGTTAGGCTGTAGAAGATAGAGGGCCAAGGCCAAACCAATAAAAGGCCCAACTAACATAACCTTTAGAAACTTTATTTATTTATGTATTTTTAAAACATTTTAATTATAAAACCCTTTTTAATATCCCCGTATTATTTTTCCAAAATACTATTTATTAAAATTACATACAACAAACATCATAGCCATACATGTATACAAGAAAAGAAATATCGGGGTGTTACAATACACTAATACAAATACCTCATCTCCAAGCACCTGACAAACCTAACAAAACACCTCAACCATAACACCAATACACTTGGTCTAAGGAGGTAAATCACCAATACTATCAACCTTTGCAAGTTACTCTCAATGATAAAATAACATTTGTTCTTGAAAGAAAACAACAAGTATTCTTAGCCTCTTTAGGCATGGACAGTATTCTTTTATCCTAGCCTCTGCAGGCTACTTTCTGAGCATGTACATCAAGCTTCCAAGCCTTTGTAGACTTTACCCAACACTTATTTCTCAACTAAACCTAACCCACATAGTTAGTTTGGGATAAATACAAATTACAAACATAAGAGATAGTGTTTGTGATGATTTTCCAGCTTAACAATACAATGAATGGATAACCTTGAAGCCCTAAGCTAGAGACACTCCTTCTACTATCTTTCTGACATTTAGAAAGGTCCTGGAGTAGGAAGAGTTTATTCATGTTTTTGTACTATGTGGGCTCACTCTATCACATTTTGTAGCTATATTTTTTTCTTAATTAGACCCTTCAATTCAATATAGTCATTAGAATATAGAGGGTACAGCTAGAACAACTTTTATGACAAAGCTAGAACTTTCCTTTTAAATTTACAGTTGTCTCAAGAAACATAACAACCTTTCTGAGCAACTTTTTTGATAATCCATTTTGCACATGCATTCTATTGGACTTAACTCAATCACTTTCTGGTGAGACCTCTTGGTGCAATCATCTTCATTTGATGATATGTTCTAAGATGGCTCTTTAATGTAAATGAAAAACAATTTAAGTGTTCTTTTTGTAGGAATACCTAATGATACAACATGACAAACTTGTATTCCAAAACTCTGATATGCAGCTTCTTGTAACTTTTCACACATCCTACTATAATTGAATTATGTGACCTTTCAAATGGGCCAAACTGGCTTTTAAGGTCTTGTCCTTAAAATTTAGGTACTAGTCTCTATCATTTAGACCTCTACAACTCAAGATATTCTCAAAATACTGTAGTTGTATCAAGCTATCAGGATAGAACTGCATCTCTAATTTTGTCCATGATCTAAGCAATATCATCTAACAACTTCTTCATGAAAGTTGTAAAGCTTTCTTTAAGATTTCCATTGCCACCAAGATCACCTCAATCCCATCTCTACAACGCAAGATATGTTAAAATACTAAAGTTGTGTCAGGCTATCATGACAAAATAATGTCTTCAACTTTAAGCTCACATTTGTCCATGATCCAAGCTTTATCTGTCCACAACTTCTTCATCAAAAATGTAAAGATCTCTTTTATCTTTCCATAGACTTTAAGAACACCTTAAATACACTTTTGAGCTCAAGATATGTCTTTTATAAGTCACCTTTTTGCTGATGAAATTCCATTTAGAGCATGTTACAACCTTATAGCGCTTCATGTCAGTTTGCTTGTGTATACTTCAATACATTCTGCATTTCTATTTTGGAATATCACTTTGAGCTTTCTATGTTTCTACTGACATGTAAATTATTCTGCATATTTTATCCTTCATGATTGCACATAATTGTTCTACGAAGAACAATATTCTTCTTTTTCTTGAGCTGTGATTTCTTCACTTGACTGAATTATCTTCTTTATTCATTAAGCTTGATGAGTTCATCTCAGTATACTACTGCCTTTAAACATTTGAATCCTTTTCAAAGCTTTCATACTTTAAGTGTGGAAGCTTTCTAAGTAACTCACATCAATCTTGAGTTCACTTTAGAAGATTATCTTTATTGATCTTGTCTTTATGAACACACTTAAGCAAACTTATTAGTGGACTCAACTTAGAAGGTTTATAATTTGTCTTCAGAAAGTTTGTCATATCAAAACACAAGGGCTTTGGACTCAACAAAGGACTCCTAGTCTTAGCGGTAAGAAGTGGATTTGTCACAGTCAATGACTATTCTAAATACACATCAGTATACTTCTTAGCTCACAAACACAAGTCTTTCAATGTGTTTGAAATATTTTGTAATGGGTTCAAAATGAAAAAGGTTTTTGTACAACTGCCATAAGAAGTTACCATGGAATTGAATTTGACAATGTTGGAGTTCAAAGTATTTTATGAAAAGAATGATATCTTCTACAACTTCTCTTCACCGAGAACACCTCAACAAAATAGGGTACTTGAAAGAAAAAAATATAACTCTTTAAGATATGGCTAGGACCTAGGACCATGCTCTGTGAGAATACAATTTCTATGTACTTCTAGGTAGAAGCTGTGAACATAGCTTGCTATGTTTAAAATAGAATATTGATCAAACCATTGCTCAATAAGACACGTACCTTATGAAATATGGAAAGGAAGGAGACCCAACATTTCATACTTTCATCCTTTTGGATGAAAGTATGAAATGTGAAAATTCAACTTCTATGTACTTCTAGGCAGAAGTTGTGAACATAGCTTGCTATGTTCAAAACAGAATATTGATCAAACCATTGCTCAAGAAGACACCTTATGAACTATGGATGAACTGTGGAGAGGAAGGAGACCCAACATTTCATTCTTTCATCCTTTTAGATGTGAGTGTTATATCCTCAACACTAAAGATTAACTTGGAAAGTTTGACTCTAAAGTTGACAAAGGAATTTTTTTTGGATATTTCAATATGTCAAAAGCTTATAGAGTTTTTAACTCTAGAACTTCTAGTGTTGAAGAATCCATTCATGTTAATTCAATGATACACTAACCCCTAATAAGAGACTATCATATCTTGAAGATGATTTTGTAGATTTGCAACTAGGTTCGTCTAATCCTATAAAAACAGACGAAGTAAAACCATAAAAGGATACACCTCAACAACAAACTAATGAAAAGACTAAGAATTTACACAGAGACTGGAAGTTTGTTACTTACCATCCACAAGATCAGATCCTTGATGAAAGAATAGAAGGAGTCAAGACCAGATCATCCTTCAAAAATCAAGCCTCACGTGCCTTTGTCTCAAAGATAGAACCTAAGATAATAGAATAAGCTCTGACAAACGATGACTGAATCATGGCTATGGAAGAAGAACTTTATCAATTCACAAGGAATAATGTGTGGACTCTTGTTCCCAAACCTAAACAAAAAAGAATCATTAGAACAAAAGGGGTATTTCACAACAAACTTGTTGAGAAGGGGAAAGTGGTAAGAAACAAAGCAAGGTTAGTAATTCCAACAAGAAGGTATTGACTTTATTGAAAAAGTTTCAATAAATTCAATATCAATAAGAAGGTATTGACTTTATTGAAACTTTTGCACTAGTAGCTAGATTAGAAGCTATTAGGATTATGCTTGCTTTTGTTGCTCATAAAAATGTTAAGCCTTTTCAAATGGATGTTAAAAGTGCCTTTTTAAATGGGTTTACTGAAGAGGAAGTCTAAGACAACCTCCAAGTTTTAAAGATCCAACTCTTACAAACCATGTTTTTAAGCTTAGAAAAACTTTGTATGGTCTTAAACAAGCACCCGTGCTTACTATGACAGACTAAGCAATTTTCTTATAGCTAATGATTTTATAAGAGGAAAAGTAAACGCTACCTTGTTTAAAAAAGAATCAAATAAAGATTTTGTTATGGTACAGATATACATTAATGATATTATCTTTGGTACTACTAATGAATCTTTATGCAAGGACTTTTCTAACCTTATACTAAGTGAGTTTGAAATGAGCATGATGGGAGAACTCAAGTTCTTCCTTAGTCTTCAAGTCAAGCAAGATAAGCAAGGAATTCATATCCATCAACAAAATAACAAAGAAACTACTTAAGAAGTTTAAGATGGATAGATCAAAACCTTTGAGCACACCTATGCATCCGTCTGTTGCATTAACAAAAGACGAATCAAGTAAACCTGTAGATCAGACTGTCTATAAAGGTATGATTGGTTCTCTCTTGTATTTAACTGCTAATAGACCTAATATTATGCATAGTATTTGTTTATGTGCTAAACTTTAGTATGATCCTAGAGAATCACACTTAAAAACTATGAAAAGGATCTTCAGATATCTAGTAAGTACCATTGAGCTAAGTTTGTTCTATATGAAAGACAAGGATTTCAAGTTAGTAGGATACTGTGATGCGGACTATGTTGGTGATAGGATTGAAAGAAAAAGTACAAATGGTGGATGTTAGTTCATTGGACCATGTCTTATATTCTAGGCTAACAAGAAACAAAACTCCATTGCTCTTTCAACTACCAAAGCTAAATATGTGTCTATTTCAGTTGTTGCTCACAACTGTCATGGGTAAAATATCAATTAGAAGATTACTCTAGTTTTGAATATATCATTCCAATGTTTTGTGACAATGCTAGTGCAATCAATCTTTCAAAAAATCCTATACAACATTCGAAAGCTAAGCATATAGAGATTAGGTTGAATCCAAACCTTTATTTTAATTACAACAAACTTTCTTAGATTAATTCATAAGTATGTGAGAAATGAAAGAATCTAAAAATGCTCTTAAGTGTTTTAGAAAGGTCATAACTGTCAAAGTTCTTTAAAGACTTTAAAGTGATGAGCACGATTTGGAATATTCATCTATGGCATCAAATTGTGCTTAATAAAAATTCAAAATGCATTGCAAAGAGTATTGACATGTCTGCTAGACCATCAAAATGGATTTTTAGAAAGAAACATTAGAAGCAGTATGCTTCAAAAAGGTGCTTCAAAAGAGTTCATCAAAAGGCCAAAAAGTGTAATTTTTGCAAAAAAATTGACAGTTGTATCTGACGTTCAATGACACATATCCCTGCTACTCTAATGGCTAGTTTTCACTACTGAGCATATATTGAAGGCATCTTAACCTTTTGTTGGTTGATGGAAGTCAATTAAGAAAAATAATAAGAAATATAAAAAGAGTGAAAATCATAGTCCTTTGTGTGAGGCATTTTAAGCTAAAATAGAAAGGCTTCCATATTCAAAAGTTCTCTATGTGGAACTTATTCACTCCTTCATTTGTAATTATTGTACTGTAAAAGCTCATAAAAGTGTAAAGAAGTGTCCAAATTGTAAAAAATCCTCTCTGTTGGGAGTTAGTTTGGTGTTGTTTTCTTCTGTGCAGCAAATTACTATAGAAGGAACTTTGTATCTGGTTGTTGTTACCTTCAGACTAAGTGTGTGGTGCTGAAGAAAAGTAAAGCAATGTGCTACTACTGTTTTAAGTGTTAACCTCTCTAAGGATCAGAGTGGTTTTGTGGTAGAGAAGAACATGTGAAAGGTTGGTTATAAGTTGTTGACTGATTAGTGAAAAATCTCATAGGGTTGTGACAACTGGATGTAGCCCATTGGTAAGAGTGAATAGGATAAATTTGTGTGCCTTATCTCTCATTCATATCCCTTTACTTATTAACTAACTCTTTACTTCAGTCTTAGCACAAAATACCAACTTTGTTTTGTTCAAAAAGGTTATACTATTAAAGATATACCTTACTCACTTAATTAAGAAGTTTTATCTTAAACAATCTCTTCCTTATTTTGGTGATTATATTGTTGAACAAAATATTTTTAAAGTAGAAGTAGTCCATTAGAAATTAAAGCTTTTTGTTGAAAAGTTTCAAAATATTTAAAAAAAAAAAACACAATTCAGCCCCCTTCTTATGGTATCATTAGCTACTTCAGATTAGACATCATTTCATTCGTGATTATGTTCAAAAATATGTTTTTGATATTTAGTTTGTTGATATAGACCATCAATGGGCTAATATATTTACAAAGGCTTTACTAAAAGAATGATTTAACTTCATAAGAGAAAACTTGCATATGAAAGCTTTAAAAGAATAAGAGTTTTTCATACACCGTCTTATTCATGTTTTAAAACTTCGTTTTATATGCATTGTCTTTCTCATTAATCTATTTTTATTAACCTATGCGTTTTGTAATGACCCAACTTTTTCACAAGAAAACTCGATTAACATAACCAAGATTAAATTTTGATTCTGATTTTGAAAACTCTTTAATTAATTTATTATGAAAATGAGTGAGAATTTTTTACAATTTCAAAAAAAAAAAAAAAACTTTCCCATTACTAGTGCCAACGTAGAATAAGAACTAGAGTCTACATCAATAAACATGAAATAAAGGAGTCTAATAATCATGTGAACATCAACACTAACACGTATAACCAAGTGGTGATGCTTCACATACTAACTTCTATACAACAAATCAAAACGCTCTTAAGGTGAAGTGTGTGTGCCACTACATGTAACACTTTTACTTTTGCTTATTAAACTATTTTTACTGATTATTTATTTCTAGAGAATCGGATGAGAATCTCAAAAATTTGATCCCTACAGTTATTTTCATATTAGTAAGTGATACTTAATTTAGATTTTTTGGGGGAACAGAGCCCAAAAATTGGTAAAATGACTGTTTTGTCTCGAAAAAACCAAATAATAGAATTAATAGACAAAAATATATAGAAGTGTTTAAAATTTATTTTTAAGTCATCAATATACTTAAAATAATTAATAATAAGTTTAGAAAATTTTTAGAAATTTATTGAGATAATTTTTGTAAAATGACAAAAATACCCCGAGTTGACTACAGGAACCAACCAGAGACTTTTTGATCTCAAAATATTTTGAAAATTCTAAACTAAGTATATTTCATTATAAAAATTTATTTTAAAAGAAAAATAATAAAAAATATAACAATCCTATTTCAATTTTTTAACTATTTTCCTAATATTTGACAATGTAATTTTGAAAAATCGGGAAAATTTTCAAAATTCTAATTCCCACCATTACGCTAAGAATTTCAAGAGCTATTTAATTGTGATTTTTAATAATTTTACTAAGCCAGAGCCCAAAGAAATTATAAAATAATGATTTTGTCCTTATTTCTCAACATTAAGCGCTGACATGAGAGAAAGATTTAATTGATATTAAAATATCAATTTAAGCTTGGAATCATTTCATATATGTTAAAATATAATTTTGAAAATTTTCTAAACATTTTTTGGAATTTTTGTGTAAAATAACCAAAATGTCCCTAAGTGTCCGATAAGTCAGCTAGTGTTGGTTTGACATCCAGAAAGGGTGAAAATGTTAATTTTAGTTTATTTATAGGTAAAATATTTAATTTTATAATTTTCATAAAAATTTTGGTATTTACTGAATTAAAGTAGATTTTTAAGAATTTTTAGCTTAAAAATACAAAATAAATACATATAATTTGAAATAAATTAATAAAAATTAAAATTTATTATTAGAAATTTATTTTTGATGAAAAATAATGTATTTGTCCAGTTTTACATTAAAATGCATTATTTCAAGTTTAACCGATTTTATTGGTACTGGTTAATTAACTTACAAATAAAATTTACACTGAGGAACTTGAAGACAACTCATATAGCATGTCCCGAAGCCTAGAAGGGGTGATTCACCACCCTAAATGGTGAATGCGTCCCTAAATTAGATTAAAAATAAATAAAAAATAAATTTATGACATAATGCATACATTATGGATGTAACACCCTAAGGGGTATTACCGTAACTAAGCCTAGCTTTCTAAGAACAAAAAAGAAAGACTTAAAAACATAGAAACATGTTAAAGCGACTCATAAATATAATTAAATATTATATACGAACAATACAATGAGAAAAAATACACACCTAATACAACTCATCTATCACCCGAAGGTGTCGAATAAAACATAAAGAGGAATACAAGAAAACAGTATAAACTAGACTACGTCTTCTTGCACATGACTCCAAGCTCCACTTGTATATGTCTTCACTTGTATCCTGAAAAAAGGGAAAACTTAAAGGAGTGAGACATAATGTCTTAGTGAGTGCTCTAAGAGTTCTATGGCTAGGTCAGATTCTTCTACTCGGACAACCTTCATTACTTATCTATCATGGCTTTAGCCTCACTAGGCCTCTCATAATAATCCATACCTATGGTCAGGTCTACACCATTCAATAATTAGTGTTTCCTGTTAACTCCTCTCTCATTCTCACAATTGTTATACAATCTTACTATCTTATTCCTAACCTAAGAACTCTTTCTTACCCAAAACCTTCTCTAGTATTTAAACCCTTCATGTTTAGATTTTATTCTCCTTCCTCTTTATATTTAAGGTTATTCTCTAGGGATCAAGTCTAAGGTCATAGACGTTCTAAAATAATTTTGACACTCCCTTAACACTCACCTTAATACCCTCATTTTGTACTCTCTTACTTGTCTTATACCTTTCTATTACGTTGTGTGAGGATTCACTCTTTCTCTATCTTATTCACAACTATTATTATCTAACTAGAACCCTCATAACACTATCCTAGGGCCCAGACTCTCACTTATCCTCAAGGTAGCAAACACAATTTTAATTACAAGTATACATTTATTTCACATCTTTTGCCTTGTAACTAGACATACGCATTGTTTTGTTTCATCAAACAAGCATAACATACATTCATAATATAAGCACATATGCATAATCTCGACACTTCATCATAAGACACAATTATGTTTTCACATGTGTTCACATTACATCAATTGCTCATGAAGGTCACACAGACTTCACATAATTACAATTGTAGCACACTTCAACATATCACACGATAACAAGATACATATGCATGCTATGTTCCTAAACCACTACTCATGTACATGTGGCACCAACCTAAACTTTTCGGAAAGTAGACTAGGAGTAAATGCAGGCCATAAGAAGCGTCATCGGTACCGTTGTCTTCGGCTTTCGCACCCTCAACTAGCACGATATCCCTCGGTGACTAATCAGGATTACCTAGTTTTGCCAGTACGCCCCGGCTCTATAGGATTAGCATGGATCATTGGAGTTTTCCCAACCGAATAACCTCCAAGACTAAGGTTAGACAACCCATCATGGCCTCCACCAGCCAGATTCCTACATACTTTCCTCATCACATAACTCAAATGTTATGATGCATGGTCACAAATAATGCTTATCACTTTTTATAGACTTTTATCATGAAACATTGGCACAATTTCATATCACACTTAGATTTTTCAAGATAAATAATAATCATACAATATAAACTCAACAAGGCATAAGAAAACAAACAACAATGAGTTAAAAACTGCGAAAAGGAGTTCATAAACATAGAACAGAATAGTAAAAGTCGTATTTGCCGCCCAGTAGGACGGAAGTTCCGCCCGGCGGTCCAGCAAACCCCCCCAGCGTGTCCGCATCGGAACCCAACCCACCCAATGGGTCCACGCGCCTAGCGTTAACGCAAAATTCAATTTTTGAAAGAAAGTCGCCTAGCGGCTATTTAATCCGGCCAGACAAATCCAAAGTACTAATTTTAATTTATTTTTCCCATTGTCTTTGGGTTCTAAATGCTTCAAGATAAATAATTAGATTCTTAATCACTCTTCTACATTATAATTGGTCAATCTAATCTATAATTTCCTTACTCCCTCACAATCCCCTCAAAACCCATCAAATCCCTAAATTTAGGTATAAGGAAGCAAAAAGATAAATAGATAAACAAGAACAACATAAAGGATGAGGAAGGACATAAGGGAGAGCACTCACCTTTATGGTCATGCAAAGCTGAGTCCTAGGATTTGGGTCATTCGGTTTCTATTCCTCCTCTTTCTTTTCCTCTTCTTCTTCCCTTTTCTCCTCATTTTCTCTAACTTCTTTCTTCTTCTATTTAGTGACGGCTAAACCTAACCCTCCTTCTCTATTCCCTTCTTACAACATGTAGGTGAGTATGTAGCTTAGTGACCTTTAGTCCCCTATTAGGCCCTAGATGCTCTTTTGAGTTCTATGATAATATTCCTACTAATTTATAATACTAAGGTATTAATAACAATAATAATAATAATAATAATAAATATAATAACATCAACACAACATAATAATAGTAATAATAAAATAACAATAATAATAATAATAACTGCTATAACAATAATAATATTAATAATAATAAGAAATATAATAATAATAACTCTTAAGGCATCTTTTGTCTAATAACACATGGGAAGGGTCCTACTAAGAGCTACCTTGTGATTTATTTCTAGTACTTGAAATTTGGGGTGTTACAATGGATGGTGTAACTTTGTGGAACTTCTTCTATAAATAGGCCCCAAAATTTTTAGATTTTCACTCACCTCTTCCTTTCTCAAGCTAGTGAAAATATTAGAGAGCTTCTCTTTCTAGAAAAAATTTTCTTTTACTTTGTTTTTATGCTAAAACTTTACTAGTTTTTCAACAACTAGTAAAGTTCTCTCCCTAAGAGCTTTGCCCCAGCATTTCCATCCTCTTCATCAACCACCTTAGAGGTAATGCAGGAGTGGAGTTGGTTCTAAATTATTATCACTTTGCATGTTGGTCGGAAGGGTTTTCCCTTAAACCCATTTAGGCATAATTTTAACTATTATCACCATTATATTATTATGTTTGATGCTAAACTTTAATTTTTATTTAGTTGTTACTCTAGTTAAATTTAAATTATTAAATTGCAATTGTTAAGTTATTACTCTGCTCAAATTTAAATTATTAAAATGCACTTGCTAAGCTGTTACTCTGCTCAATTTTAGAAAATTAAAATATATTTACTAAGTAGTTACTATGCTTAAATTTAATTATTAGTCCTAAATTAAATTATGATTATTAAATTGATATTTTGATTGTTATTTTGCTAAAATTTTAGTTATTAAATTGTTATTCTGCTAAAATTTTGGTAATTAAATTGTGATTACCAAATCATTATTCAGTTAAAATTTTGGTAAGTAGTTATATTGCCAAAATTTTGATGATTGTTAAATTATTATCATGTAATTTCTACAATATAAGACAAAAATATTAATTATACCGATGCTCAAATTAAATGAGACCAGGAAAACCTTTGTTTGGGAAGTGAGAAGTTAATAGATTAGTGAGTACTGTAAAGCAAGTGACATGCTGTGGTATGGCACCCTGCTAGGGAAGCTATAGTTTGGTATACTGAGGAATGAAAGGCAAAGACCCACTTGTGGAGATCTTGGGATAGGAATCGAGTGGTGAAGGTCCCAATGGCCAGGGTGGCACCTTCGAGCCGAGATATTCGTCTGACCAAGCTCAATAACCCCGACAACTACTCAGCATTCTAGGATTGGTTTGTGAGTATACATCTATAAATGGATATCTTGATTATTATTTTCCTCAAAGATGATGAGGACTTTACCATGTGATGATGTTAATGAGGTATATGTACTCCTAGTCACTTCCCAGGTTCTGTTGAGAACTATTACCCACTAATGGGGAGTATAGATCCGTACCTAGTCAGGGTAGTTTGATACAACTCAGAATGAATCCTAGGATCTCTTATATTGTCAACTTTGTTTTATCTTCATTTTATGGTAGACTTCCTACCATACATGTAAAAGTGATTTTAGAACAAAACACCTCACTCCATTATTTTCTTCTATGTATGATTGATCATGATTATTGAAGACGACATTAACATCCCGTGATGTTGAGTACAAGTCAGAGGACATTTCAACGGGCGAGGATTTGACGACCTATAGTATTTTTCTTTTTGTATAGGACCTTTTTGATGTACATATTGGGTTAGATAGTTTCTGTCTTTTGATGTATTTTGATTTTTTGTATTTTATGATTGTCATATATTATCAAACCATGATGCATAACTTTACGATATATATATATATATATATATATATATATATATATATATATATATATATATATACAGTCTTATCTTTCATCTTTTACTACCATTTCCAAATTCTATTATGTTTGGAATTTTTCTATTATAAAAGCAGAAAAATTTTACACGCATTTTTATTTACTTAAACTTAATAACTAAATTAATACGAATTGTATTTAATTTGAATGGGTGTTACACTACATATGACCAACCTACAAATGCAACTCAAGAAAAAGGGAGGGGATCATACATACGAACACTCCTTAATCTAATTTGGTCATAAGAACTGACTCACATATCTAAAGAAGAATGGCCCATTACATATCTCATTCCTATATCCAAGGCTCAAGATTAGAGCTATCAAAATGGGCCCGATCTGATGGGCCGGCCCACTTTGCCTGCAAAATGGGCTAGGCTAGGGTAGGCTCAAAAAAAGACAACCTAAAAAAAACTGGACCATTTTGGCCCGGCCGTTTAGCTCTGGCCGGGCTAGCCCAGCGGGCCACGAGCTGGCCCGGTTCATATATATATATATATATATATATATATATATATATATATATATAAGAAATTCTGGGCTAGACCAACACCATAAGGCTTCCAGCAACCGTGGGAGAAACTGTGGACTGGACGTAAGAAATTGTGGGCTAGACCAACACTATAAGGCTTCCAGCAACCGTGGGAGAAACTGTGGACTGGACGTTAGGCTTCAGGGGGTTTTATATATATATATAATAAAAAACATTAGTATACTTAAAAAAATAAAAATGAAAAAGTCACACACGTTTGTAAAAAAGAAAGGCTAATATGGATCCTTCATTTTGTAAATAAAATTCACCTAAAGATATATTTTTGATGAGACTATTGAATAATTAAGTCAATTATATATGAATAAAAATGTTCATTTATGTTAGAAAGTATCTATAATTTAATTGTAAATATTTAATATGATTTAAATAATTTAATTTTATATAATTTTTTGTAGAAAAAATAATAATTAAAATAGATAACAACGTTAATAGGTTCGAAAAAATTCAGGTCAAATTGTCTCGGTGGCCCGCATAAGGCTAGGCCAAAAAAAAGAGGCCCAAACACAAACCAGGTTGGGCCGGGCCTGCCTGGTAAAGAACAATGGCCCTGGTCGGCCCGCCCAATTTGACAACTCTACTTGAGATGCATGGAGAGAGGAATGGCGCGAATGGCCTCTATTACCTCCACATATGTAGGCCTCTTACCTCTAGGGGCATCTAGTCATACCAAACCAAAGAAGCTATAAAGCTGTTGAAAGGATCGAAAAGTAACTCCTCTAAGCTCCACAGAGTTGTTAAGATCTTACATGTATACGAAAATGATTCCTCCATCTTGTCGTCCATTGACCGTGGTGACATCCAAAAGATGTCATCCTTTGATATTGATATGTATTTCCAAAAGTCAAAAGAGAACTAGAGGTCTAGGCAAATCTTTGTCCATCTGCTCTCATGACAACAAATCATCACAATTATCACAGTCACGCACAATAATACACAAGTAAGGATAAGCTACCTAAAAGAGAAAATCATAACAATACAAAATTTACAACCCACTAAACATGCACTTAAGCGTACATTCAACGTCAATATGTATGCATAATACAAGGATTCAATCACTTTGGTTACTCTTAGAAGGGTCAATTATGCAAATGCAAACCTTCATCCTAGACTCTCCATAGAAATCTAACTATTCAGCGATCAACCCAAAAATTCCTTAATCATGGTATAATTAACACAGGTACCCTATTAAGGGTTAATAAAGGGGCATATGCCAAAGCCATTTGGGGAATACCGGCTACTAATCATGGGAATCGGTGCACTAGTCAAGATTTTTGTATAAAGGAACTGCCACCACGACCCAGGGTTTACAAGACCCCTGTCTCTTGTGAAATCGCGCCATTTGTAGTCCTCAATCTTTCACATCCGACTTGCACCCGGATATTCCTATGTTACTAACACCTTCAGTATCACATGCTTCTAACAATATATGTGTGCATGACAATCAATTCATCGTAAATAGACAATGGTGGCATTTCATATCAATAACTTATCATTCACATCCTGATAAGTTTTAATCACTAATTTACAATATATCAACCATGCCCTCAAGTCACAAGTTTTTACCATGTCATGCCTTTTACAAATTATATCATGAAACTCTTATAATCCACTATTAAATGAACTTTTATTAAATCTTAAGATTAAAATAGTACATTTTGATAAGGATCTAAATTTTGAAGTAATCATTTTCAAACTTAGGTTTTAGGATTTTATAAAACTACGTTTCATAAGTTATATTACTATTCTTTATTATTAAACCATTAGAATACCTTTTAAAATACATAAAAACAAAAAAGAATGTATTTACTTGAAAATCATATTTAACTTTTATTTAAAAAGATCCACAATTAAATCTTAAGTGTAAAAACATGACATTTTATAAAACTAGTAAAAGGTTATATAACTTTTGTCAAAATAGCTTCTAATGGCTACCAGTTTCTAGCCTTGGTTTTGAAATTCATTGTGAACAAGTAAGTGATTTTTTCTTAACATGATCCATAATTTGTTGAAAAGAAAATTTTGTCTATTTTCTAAATCATCTAAAGTCACCTTAAACAAAAATCTTCAAATAAAGATACAAAAATAACAAAACAATAAAGTCAAAACAACCTGCTAAAAGACCATTGAGACTATTTTACTATTTTCAGATCTAGATTAGAACATTTAACAACAAAGTGTTCTATTTCTAAAAGTACACTTAAAAAACTTTCCAAAATGACCAATATCATTAAAAACAAAGACAACATACATTAGACATCGAAAATTTCCTAAACCTAATCACCTATATTGTAGATTAAAAAAGCTTTTAATGGATGTCAGAAGGATGATATTGCACCGACGACCTTAACTGGTAAGCAGGTTTGTAACACCCTAAGGGGCATTACCGTAACTAGGTCTAGATTTAAAAAAAACAAACTGAAAAAGGTAGAAACAACATACAAATACTACTCATAAATATAATTAAACATTATATACGAACAATACAATAAAAAAAATACATGCCAAATATAACTCATCTATCACCTGAAGGTATCGTACAAAATATAAACAAGAATACAAAAACATAATATAAACTAGACTACGTTTTCTTGCACGTGACTCCAAGCTCCATCTACGCGTGTCTTCACCTGTATCCTGAAAAAGGGAAAACTTAAAGGAATGAGACATAATGTCTCAGTGAGTGCTCTAAGGACTCTACGGCTGGGTTAGACTCTTCTATTCGGACAACCTTCATTACTTATCTCTCATGTCTTTAGCCTCATTGGGTTTCTCATAATTATCCATACCTATGGTTAAGTCTACACCTTTCAACAGTCAATACTCCCTGTTAATTGCTCTCTCATTCTCACAACTATTATATTGGTTTACTATCTCATTCTTAACTTAAGAACTCATCCTCATTATTTATACTTTCTTACCCAAAACCCTCTTTAGAATTTACTCTTCTTCCTTTTAATATTCAAAGCTGTCCCCTAGGGTCAAGTCTAAGGTTACAGACATCCTAAAATACTCTTATTTCATTCTCTCTCTTACTTGTCTTATACCTTTCTATTACGCCATGAGGGAATTCACCCTTCCTCTATCTTATTCACAACTATTATTATCCAACTAGAACCCTCATAACACTATCCTAAGGTCTAGCCTCTCACTTATCCTTAAGGTAGCAAACACAATTCCAATTACAAGCATATAATTGTTTCACATTCTTTGTCTAGTAACTAGACATATACCTCGTTTTGTTTTATCAAACAGGAACGACACTCGTGCAAGATATGATCACATGTCCACAACTTTAACATTTCATCACAAGGCACAATTGCATTCTTACATAGAATTCACATAAATAGGGTCACATAGAATTCACATAATTACAACATAGCACACTCTAACATATCACACTATAACAAGATACATATGTGTGCTATGTTCCTAAACCACTACTCATGCACATGTGGTACCAACCTAAACTTTTCGGAAAGTAGACTAAGAGTAAATGCAGGCCATAAGAAGCGTCATCGGTACCGATGCCTTCGGCTTTCGCACCCTCAACTAGCATGATATCCCCCGGTGACTAGTCAGGGTTACCCAGTTTTGCCAGTACGCCCGGGCTTCATAGGATCAGCATGGACTATTGGAGTTTTCCCAACCGGATAACCCCCAAGGCTAAGGTTAGACAACCCATCACGGCCTCCACCAGCCAGATTCCTACATACTTTCCTCATCACATAACTCAAATGTTATGATGCATGGTCACAAATAATGCTTACAACTTTTTATAGACTTTTATCATGAAACATTGACACAATTTCATATCACACTCAGTTTCTTTCAAGGTAAATAATAATCATACAATGTAACCTCAACAAGGCATAAGAAAACAAACAACAATGAGTTAAAAACTGCAAAGAGGAGCTCATAAACACAAAGAACGGAATAACAAAAGTTGTATCTGCCCAGCAGGACGGAAGTCCCGCCCAGCGGTCCAGCGAACGCGCCCAGCAGGTCCGCGTCGGAACCCAACCCGCCGAGCGGGTATTTCACCCCGCCCAGCGGCTCTGCGTGCCTAGCGTAAACGCAGAATCCAGTTTTGAAGAAAAGTCGCCCAGCGGCTATCTAATCCCACCGGGCAGATCCGAGGTACTAATTTTAATTTATTTTTCCTATTGGCTTTGGGTTCTAAATGCTTCAAGATAAATAATTAGATTTTTAATCACTCTTCTACATCGATAATTGGTCAATCTAATCTATAATTTCCTTATTCCTTCACAATCTCCTCAAAACCCATCAAATCCCTAAATTTAGGTATAAGGAGGGAAAAGATAAATAGATGGACAAGAACAAGGAAGGACATGGGGGAGAGCACTCACCTTTGTGGACATGCAAAGTTGAGTTCTAGGGTTTGGATTCTCCGGTTTCTATTCTTCCTCCTTCTCTTCCTCTTCTTCTTCCCTTCTTTTCCTCATTCTCTCTAACTTCTTTCTTCTTCTATTTGTGACGGCTAAACCTAATCCTCCTTCTCTATTCCCTTCTCATAACATGTGGGTGGGTATGTGGCTTAGTGGGCTTTAGTCCCCTATTGGGCCCTAGATGCTCTTTTGGGTTGTATGATAATATTCCTACTAATTAATAATACTAAGGTATTAATAACAATAATAATAATAATAATAATAATAACAACAACAACAACAATAATAATAATAACAATAAATATAATAACAACAACACAACACAATAATAATAATAATAATAATAATAATAATAATAGGAAATATAATAATAATAATTCTTAAGACATCTTTTGTCTAATAACATATGAGAAGGGTTCTACTAAAAGCTATCTCGTGGTTTATTTCTAGTACTTGAAATTTGGGCTGTTACAAGGTTTATGAATGGGTGAAAGATATCAATGTTGAATTTGGAAAGTCCAAAAAGAAGGCTACTAAGAAAAACATATGGAAGAAGTGCTTGATATTCTTTGCTCTTTCATACTAGTGCCATCTAGATGTTAGACATTGTATAGATATTATGCATGTCGAAAAAAATGTCTGTGCTGTGTAATCGGCATGCTTCTAAATGTTAAAGGCAATCCAAAGAAAGGTGTGAATGCTCGTCAAGATCTAGTTTAAATGGGTATACATATGCAATTAAGTCCTTAGTTAGTAGGTGTAATGTAACACCTGGCCGCTTTCAGGATCAACAACTGTCCCCACAAACTAACACAAGACTTTTCAGCGTACTTTGTCCTTATTCACACACTTCTTAGGAAACTTCCCAAGAGGTCACCTATCCTAGAATTGCTCCAAGTCAAGCACGCTTAACTATGGAGTTCTTAAAAGATAGGATACCAAAAAGTATATACATCTTGTTGGTATAGGTAGTACTTATTAATTCCTTTAAGCTATCCTTAACTATACAGTCCCATACCTGCACAACCTCTGGATCCCTCTCATTTTGGTGTGTATTTGATTCATTCATGTGTCCCTCCTGCTAGAAGCCTGCCAGGAGCCGCTCCTTGTCTGTACTTTATCTCTTTTGCACTGGCGATCACTCCCGCCCTCATCAACGCTCAAGATGTTACATGTAACATCTTGATAATTCTTTACTTGTTTGTATGTGTGTGTGTGTGTGTGTGTAAATATATGGCTATGATGTTTGTTGTGTGTTATTTTAATAAATAGTATTTTAGAAAAATAATACGGGGACATTAAAAAGGAGTTTTATAATTAAAATGTTTAAAATAAATAAATAAATAAAGTTTCTAAAGGTTGTGTTAGTTGGGCCTTTTTTGGTTGGGCCTTAGCTCGTTATCTTTTGCAGCCCAACATATTTTTAAAAGCACTTATAAGGTGTCTTAGACCTAATTCTCAATTCCTTATCTTATTGTTGCTTTCTCTCAAAACTTGTGTCGTTGTAGTAGAGTCGTCGTAGGAACCCTTGCAAGTGCCACTATAGTAGTGATTAAGAGACCATGGCAGACGTTGTCGAGCCACTATCTTCCCCACCACTGAAATCTCGCTTATTTCGAGGTAAAAGGGAGTGAGACTATCTTGCTCATTGGTGTAACAATAGTCGTGGGTAGAGGGGTTAGCCTTAGACCCTAATTATTTTAGGTATTTATTTGTGTTTGATTGTGATTGTGAAGGGGAATGTGAATTTCCCAAACCATGACTCCCTGGGACTGAATTCCCAAGGGTTGATTGTAATGTCTTTTTGTATGTTAAGATTTGGTATGAATTGTAATTATTGTTCTTCATTTGTATTGCGTGAATGTGTGGTTATGTTGGTTTCCCTTATGATGAATTTTATGTGAATTAATTGATCCTATGACTATTTAAGGGTAGAATGAGATTATTGTGAAGGTTTAGGTTAACTTAAGGGATTCCCCTATTTTGGATAAGGAATTAAAGGATTAGGCTTAAATGAGAACGACTTAGATTGATAGGAAATTCCTATTTTGGAATAGAATATTTGGCAATTGGACATTAAGATAGTATAAACATGACCTTATGGAGTTTTAGTAGTTTAGGGAGGCCTTAGGAAGCCTCTATGCTTGCAAATCACGATTTTGCAATCTATTGAGTGATGAACAAGCCTATACTCACTTTCTTAATAGAAAATGCCAACTTAGTGGGCACAAATAGTAGGAAGATGATTGAATTAGGCTATATGGTATTCATCATAATTGTAGACCTGTGTGTTAGCAAACTAATGGCTTTGGAATCACCTAAAAATAATGTATATAACTCAAGATATACTCAAAATACCACACCTCTGTCAAGTTGTCATTGAAAAACAACATCTCTAACTTTAAGTCTAATTTTGTCCATGATCTAGGCCAAATCAGTTCATAATTTCTTCATAAAAGTTGTAGATTTTTCTTGTATATTTCCATAAACACTAAGATCACCTCAAACTCATTTCTGTAGCCCAAGTTATGACCCAAACAAGGACGAAAGGTCAAAACCTATAAAATCCAAAAATTAATTAAGATTTCATTATAACCTAATTGAATCCAAACACGTAAAACTCAGCTAGAACACCAATATTAAGCCCAATAAACATTCAATAAAGCCAAATACAAAGCCATAATAAGCATTTAAAATTAGTTGTTCAAACATGCTCATGCTTTATTGAGCAGTATTAAGTTTTCTATAAATGAAGTGTGAGAATTTTGGAGTACGAAAGTCATAGGACTAGCTTAAGCAATCAAAGAATAGAATTAAGAGACCAATAATTAGATTATTTAGAGATAGGAATATGATATGGGATAAAGGAAGTGAGTACTTGATATTATGAATGTTGCTTTATTTGTATTGTGATTATGACTTGTGATATTATGCTAGAGTATATTTGTTCCAATTAACTCTGAGCATGGCTTGCATACATTAGGCTATGAGATGTATGATGTGTTTAACATGTGACATTATGCTCTAAGATGTGTAATTTGACTTAACATCATTATGATGAGTAACCTAGACTATGAGAGGTGAAGATGACACTTGGGTGATATCTCGTTTGTGTGGGACCTAGCCTATGAAAGGTGAAGATGGTATCCAGTCATTCAAAAAGAAAACTCTGTCAAACATCATGTGCATAATATATATGAGACATGCATCATGCCAAATTTTGTGGTAGGAGAAAGTATTATGAGCTAGATAGTGGAGGCCTTGAGGGGTTGTCAGCTTGGCTTTAGGTGTTGCTCGATAGGAAAACCCCAATGACTCATGTTGATCACATGATGTCAGGGGGTACTATGTAGAGCTTAGCAACCTTGACTAGTCACCTAAAGACATCGCGCTAGTTGAGAGTGCTTAGTTGGAGGTAACCACAGAGGATTACGCTCCTTCAACCCTAAGCATGTACTCTCGGGCTGCTTCCCGACGATAGTATTAGTACCATATGCATATGGAGTAGAGATAGAGGAACATTGCATTTACATGTGTATCCTTTTGATGTTATAGTTGTTTTATGAAAATTGTATATTATCTAAATGTTGTGTGTGTTTTACCTATCTCTGTTGTTACACTTTGAGCATGATGTGAGATATATCTCACTCCCTGTCTTTTGTTGTGTTTTTGTTATGTGCTTTTGGCGTACAAAGGACGTTTAGCAGGATCCAAAGGAGTGATCTTCAAATTGACGCGATTGCCTATTTTTACTCTAGTTTCTTAGTTTTCTTTTGGGTTTGTGTTGCTCTAATAGTGTGACATCGGGTTTAGATTTATACTCCTCATTTACAGTTTAGTTTTGGCATTTTACATTATGTTTTGGTTGGTTTTATCTTTTGATAGGTTTGTATGGCCTTGTGAGCCTAAGGTTGTTCCTTTTAATTCATGAGGTTTATATGATGTGTTGAGTCGTGATGGTGATGTCCTTTACCACATAAAAGAAAAGTTTTAAAAATATCACTTTTATTTCGCAAATTTCACGTCAACTTATTTTTGTATTAATAATATATTAATAAGTGTTTTAGGGTAGAGGGTGCCATAGTAGGTAACTGGACATATTTGCTCCCAACATGTCATACTTTATCCAAAATTGAGAAAACAAGTTTTTCTTAGTGTCTACATGGCGCGAAAGTGCCACAGGGATACTTTTCAAATGTTAAGAGCCTTTTATCAATAAAAAATCTCAAATCAATTGGCTTAAAGTCTCATGATTGCCACATCTTGTTGTAACAACTCTTATTAGTGGTTATTCATGACATTTTTCCTAAATTGTTAGACATGCCATAACGTAGTTATGCTTATCCTTCAATACTATATGTAGCAAAGTCATTGACCCTTAGAAGCTAGATGAGTTGGAAAATAAGGCTTCTATTATCTTGTGCCCTTTGGTGATGTATTTTTTTCCTTCATTTTTCAACATCGTGGTTCACTTAATAGTGCATCAACTAAGGGAGATTAGAATGTGTGGCCTTGATTATTTAAGGTAGATGTACCCAGTTGAACGATACATAGAGATCTTGAAAGGGTATGTGAAGAGTCCATAACATCCAGAAGCATTTATTATTGAAAGGTATATTACAAAAAAAGTTATTTAGTTTTGTTCAGAGTACTTATTACAAGCAGAAGCTACAAGGCTTTCTAAGTCTCGTCATGAGAGAAGATGTGGAGGTCATGGTACAAGAGATGTAAAAGTTGTCACCAAGGGTTGGGAAGAAGTGCTTCAAGCGTATTTGTATATATTGAATAACGCTAATGAGGTTCTCTCTTATTTATCTACTCACAAAACCCTTGTCAAGACAAATAACCCTCAGATGAACGAAAAATGGGTGTTGAACTAGCATAACAAGATTTTCTTAAATTGGTTTAAAGAAAAAATTGATCATGATGATAGTGCTTATGATACATTGAAATAGCTAACACATGGGCCTATCTTTGATGTCATAACTTGGACTGGATACGATATCAATAAGTATTCCTTCCACACAAAGTCACAAGATGACAACAGTACTGTGCAAAACAGTGGGGTTACTCTTCAAGCTCAGTCTATGCACTTTTCTAGTTTAAAAGATAAAAATCTCGTTATGGCATCCATAAGTTACTTTGGAGTCATTAAAGAGATTTAGGAGGTTGATTACATTACATGCAAAGTCCTAATTTTAAATGTAAGTGGGTTGACGATAATACTGGTGTGCAAATCTATGAATTAGGCTTTACGTTGGTAAACCTTCACAAGGTAGCTTATAAGGACAAACCTTTCATCATGGCATGCCAAGCAAAATAAGTGTTTTATGTCAATGATCCTTGTAATGAAAGGTGGTCACTAGTTCTCTAAGGAAGAAGCATGCATGATATTCATAAAAATTAAGATTCAACACTTGATATGCTTGAGACTTCTTCTTTCTCAACACAAATGCCAACTATCATTGAGGAAAATGAAGCAAACGATGTACATACCACTTGTGATGATCATAATGAAGGGATATGGGAAAACATTCCTACTTAACCTTATAAGAAATAAGTTATGTTTATCATGTTATTTAATTTAATTATGTTTTTATTATGTTTATCAAAAATAAACCTTATATTCATATGTTTTTTAACCAGTGTTGTGTCCACATATAATATTTTGGAAGGTAGGCCTATGACAAAAACAAACAAGCTTGAATGGATTTTTCCTACGATAAGTAGTTTACAATTCCAACATTCACAAGTACATTAATTATAGTTTTATTGTTTATGATCTAATAATACGTTATTATATGTTGCAATTATTCACTAATTAGCAACCATTAGGTGATGATGCAATTATTTATAAATTGCATCCCGAAATTTGTGTTTGTTTAGAATGTATTTAGAAGGTAGCTTAAAATTAGTTGTAGATGTAATTTATATATGTTTAGAATGGATTTAGGTAGTTTAGAATTATTTGAAATGTGTTTAGGAGCTTCTAATTATGTTTTAATGCATATATTAATATTTATTGATGATATTTCAAATTTAGCATATTTAAATATGATTGAACTGCTTGCCTAGGTCTATTTGTAATTTACAAGTTGTGAAATATTATAAAATGGACAAAATATTTAAAAAATAACTTTATACATTAGTGGTAGTTTTAACCTCTACATCAGTTAAAGTGTCAATCGATGTAAAAAGTCTTTTTTTACATCAATTTTTAATTTGATGTAAAAAAGCCCTATTTTTTACATCAGCGAGATCTACATCAGTTCAAGGATGAATGTGAAATCCCCAAAATAACTGATGTTGAAAGTGTTTACTATAGTAGTGATATTAAATACATTTGATTTTTCAATATTTAACATTTTCTATATAAAATAATAAAAGGATGAATAGAAAGATGCTGTAGAAGGATAACATTTTCAATATTTAACATTTTCTATATAAAATAATAATAGGATGAATAGAAAGATGCTACAAAAGGATATAACATTACCCTAATGTAGATATTGATCAGCTATTCAACTATTAGTTCCATGTGTGCATAATTGGTTGAATTGCAAAATCTCTAATTTCAAGACTAATTAATAATTTGACATTAATTAATAATTTAAAATAATTTCTCATAATAAGAATTTATATAATAAATGCAAGATTAAGATAATATAACATAAGTACATTATGATAAGTCCAAAACTTAGTTGAAACTTATAATCCTCCTAAAATTTTGATTATGAGTGAGCTTAAATTCTTGTTAGAGTTAGAATGGGTAAGGAAGGTAATAAAAATGGAGGAAATGTTTTGTGATAAGCTAGTAGTTAAAGGACTAAAGAGCAATAAGAGAGAAATATTCCCTCCCTCTTAAGGGCTATCATCCGCCTCTCTCACCATATATTCCATGACACATAGAGGGAAAGGGAAGAGAAAATAGAGAAGATATCACTACAAGAGTTTTGTCATATCCTTATAGACACTTTTAAGGACAATCATTAAAATCATAGGTATAAATATCATGTACATATAGACATATGATAAATCATGGGTATGGGATAGGTTTGATGTCTAATTCTATCACTATTTGTGTTGGTGATGGATTTGAAACAATGGGTATAGTAACATATACCTATAATTTTTTTAGTTGTCACTATGTATTTTAGTGATAAGTCCAAAAATCATGGGTATAGATTACATATACCTAAAGATGTAATGTTTTATCACTATATCATCTAGTGATAGATTCATAATCTAGGTATAAATTTCATATACCTACAAATATTTGTTTCGATCACCGTGGGGTGTTTAAGGAATCTGAGGTTGGGAATGTTAAATTTTCATGTTTGGTATAAAAATTTTAAAAATCATTCTCAGGAATCATTTTTTAATTAAGTTTCTCACTAAAAAAATTTCATAGGGGGTAGGAATTCAAGATTCCCATGAAGGAGAAAAGTTTTTTTTATATATAATTACGTCTCTCATTCTCCAAAATACTTTAGACACACACAACATATTTACGACATTCTCAAGAAACATAATTCCCAAGAAATATAACTTGTACAAAACATAATTCCTATGATTAAAAAAGATTATGTATACCAAATGCCCCTATATGGTTTAGAAATAGGTTTTGAAACTATGGGTATATATTACATATACCTTAAATGTATGGTCCCATGATTATACCATATTAAGATAGAATTAATAACTTTTCTAAAATATTTTTGAGTGATTTGTATACTTATAAACATAAAATATGAATTAATCTCTAAAGTGTAGAGATTGTGATCAAGCTATATAAGGAAACTAAAATTATGATTAAGCTATTGAAGAAAATTAAATAATATGATAAAGTTGTCTAAGGAAACAAAAATCGCTACTAAAAATTTTGGATTTTCAGACAAAAATTTCAAATGGAATAATTTTTGTCTGATATTTTATGGATATTTCAGATGGATTTGAATTTCAAAGATATTCTGTTTTAATCATGTCTCTATTTTGTCTTAAATTTTTGCATCAATTTTGCACTAGAAAATTTTCCTTTGGGTTTCTTATAAATTTAAGATGAATTATACAATTTTTCATTTTAAACTTTTTATTATAATTCCATTTGAAATCAAAGATGGATTTCAAATGGATTTGTTGTTGTTTTTACAATTTGTATATGTATTATATTATATATTTGTAGGCCTACTATGAATAGTAAAACTCTTCCTTCAAGTATTTAACGCAACTGTATACCTAGGAATTGAACTTAAGACCATTAATTAAATTAGAACAACTCTACACTAGTTGATTCACGAACTAGGTAATATATTTTTATTTTAAGCTTTTATATACATTATATTATGTATTTATATAATATAGATATATAAATATAAATCTATAATACATAAACATATAAATTTATATTTATATTTTATAAAAATATAAAAATAAATGCTTGCAAATGATGAAAGGAATAGATATATAAGATATAGATTATAATATATTTATTCTACATAAGATATTTATCTAATATAGATATATAATATGTAACTAAAGTGTTGAAGCAAGAAAAGAAATAATAACATCAAAATCTTTTTAATTTTATTTTTTTAATATAAATATGTCTGAAATGAATATGAAATTAGAGACAAATGCATTATTATTTTAAGAATTTATATATATTATATCATGTATTTATAGAATATAGATAAATAAATATTATATAAATATAATATATATATATATATATATATATATATATATATATATTTACATTACATATAAATTCTTATTTATATTTATATTATATGTAAATATAAAATATATTATATATTAATATATACTATATTTACTTTATTTTAAAAGATTTATGTCATATATTTATGAAAGATAAACGTATAATATGTAAATATTGTAAATTATTATTTTGTTTATAGGTTGATTTAGTTAATTAATTATTGTTGTTATTATTTTATGTTTTCATCAAATTTTAGGGAAATTTCCACTGATATCTAGTTTTGATTTTAGGTTGATCCAATGATATAAGGTTTTAGGGCATTATAAGTTATTAGATCTAGGGTATTAAGAGGCAAAAAGTCTTTTTCTCTTATGCATCACATAGGCTCTTTCTACATTTCCTTCCAACCCCCTCTTATTAGCTTTTAGTATCACAACCTTTTTTTTTCTTTCACTAAAATTAATTCTCTCTTCCCTTTTTCCCATCCATTGATCAAAGTCACATAGCAAAGCTTCATCTTCTCACGTTCTATAAATGTCACAGCATCATGCTTCGTCAAATTCAAAAAAGAAAAGGTGTTACCCTTTTCGACTATCGCTAACTATAGATCAAAGAATCCTTGCCGATTAGATGACTCCTTAAAATATCTACCTTAAAGTCCACCAATTCAAATGTTGTAACATCCTGCAAAAATTAGGTCTAATAATTTAATATTAACTATACATTTTTTAATGATTAGGAGTGTTTAAATGAATAATCTAATAATGGGCCTTGTTTAAAGGGAGAAAGGTTATTAAAAGGACAGGCCTTTAAGGCCCAATAAGGGAATTAGGGTTTATAAACCCTAAGTCACTCAAGCACATACCATATCATGCACGGATTGGGAAAGGAAGGGAGAGAGAGAAGAAGGGGGAGAAAAAAAGAAAGGAAGAGAGGAGAGGAAGAGCAAAAGCTTGGGCAAGCCATAATAGATTGATAGGTACCTCCAAGAGAGTGCAGCCCCTTACCTATTTCCCCTCCCCATAATTGTATTGTTGCTCACATGTATTCCTTTGTATGTTTTCCCTATGTATGTTTGTCTTATATCCCTTGTGTATGTTGTACAAACATGCCATTATAGGGTTCAATTGGGGTTTTGGTGCTAACAAATGTTTATAGTATGAATAGGGATTCTGAATATGTAATTTTATGATTTGGATGCCATTCTTGTATATCTTTTATGTGTTTATCGCTTGTATGATTAGGATGTCATATTAGCGTTGTCTTAAATTACTATTGAGCATGCCTATACTTATGTTGAGCATGCCCATGCTTATATTGAGAGTGTTAAACAAAAGGGCTGGATCTAAGAGGGGGTGAATTGGATCTTTCAAAAATTTCAAGAATCCCCAATTTCTTTCCAATAATGAATAACTAGATTTTTCAAAAACTTTGAATCTTATTGATTTGGTTATACAAATGAAATAGAATTGGATCAATTTATCTTGAACTTTTCTATGCAAAGAGCCTTATGATTTTAAATGCAAGTGATCAAGATTCAATATGCTAGCAAGAGGATAGAGGAAAGAAAAGAGCAAACAAGATTTATACTGGTTCGATCACCACCACTGTGATCTACACCTAGTTTCCAATCAAACCAATTGGTGTTATCACTAAGTAATTCAAATGTTTACAAACACTATGCACAAACACAAGAATTACAATCAAACAAACCACACAATTAAGTTTCTTGAAGCCTTTCAAGAAAAACTTGAAACCTTTCTTGTGGAACCTTACCACAAGAAAGATATGAGAGACACCCTCTCAAGAATGAAAATCAAATTAAATGAAGGTTAGATATCACCTTGGTTTGTGATAGATGGAAAACAATGAAGAACCAATCAACTTTTACCCAAGTAAAGACTTTTTTTATCCTCAAGATTGATCTATGATGAGCTCTTTGATTTTTGATCTTTGATCCAAAACTTGTAATGAAGAAGGAGAGTAATATGAATTCTCTCTAGAAAAGCTCTCTTTCAAGTTTTTTGGAAATTGAAGTTGTAAGGAGTTATAGAAAGACTCACTAAGGTTCACTTTATATAGAGAGTTTACTGGAATAATTAGTTATTTAAACTTGTAATCAGTTTTTTTGTTATTTGAAATCTAAAAAATGGAGTTTGAATGAGTTTAACTAGTTATTTTCATTTATAACTAGTTAAAACAAAGGTCATGCGTTTTGGTCTTGCTGGAATGACTAGATACATAGCTTTGTAACTAGTTATTTTCTCATAGGACAAAAATAGTGTTATATTATGTAACTGGTTACAGAATTATGTAATTAGTTACAACAGAAATAACTGATTACATAATATTGTAACTAGTTAAAACAGAAAACATGTAACTGATTACATATCAATTGAACTAGTTAAAACAGTGTATATTTCCACTGTTTACATATTACGAATTTAATCAATTACGAAGCTAACTTAACCAATTAAATGGTTTTTAAACATAAGATTGAAGTGTTCTAAAGTCTTAATGTGTATCATTCACTTCCTATCAATTTAAAACATAGTTTTATCCAATTATTTCTCTTTAAATTCAATTTTAGACTTATAGAAAATATATTTCCACTTTGTTAACCTTTAAGTCTTAAACCTTGAGCTCATTACCATCAAACCATCAAGGATAAAGATAAATCATGCAAGACTCACAACCACACACACACATGCATAAACACACATTACATCTTTGCACTCATCAAGAGGCTAAATCGTCAAAACTATATTGAATCTCCTTAGGGGCAAGAGTAATTCTCTTCTTGCTTCTTCACCAAGAATAAAAAAAAAAACAAACTTAAAAAGGTAAAAACAACATACAAATCCTACTTATAAATATAATTAGATATTATATACGAACAATACAATAAAAAAAGCATACATGCCTAATACAACTCATCCATCACCCGAAGGTGTCATACAAAATATAAAGAAGAATACAAAAACACAATGTAAACTAGGCTACGTCTTCTTGCACGTGACTTCCAAGCTCCATTTGCACATGTCTTCACCTGTATCTTGAAAAAGGGGAAACTTAAAGGAGTGAGACATAATGTCTCAGTGAGTGCTCTAAGGATTCTATGGCTAGGTCAGACTCTTCTACTCAGACAACCTTCATCACTTATCTCTCACGGCTTTAGCCTCACTAGGTCTCTCATAATTCTCCATACCTATGATCGAGTCTGCACCTTTCAACAACAATACTTCCTGTTAACTCCTCTCTCATTCTTACAACTGTTATGCAAGCTTAATATCTCATTCTCAACCTAAGAACTCATCCTCATTACTTGTATTTTTTTACCTAAAATCCTCTCTAGTATTTAAACCCTTCATGTTTAGATTTTACTCTTCTTCCTTTTGATATTCAAAGTTGTCTCTAGGGGTCAAGTCTAAGGTTACTGACATTCTAAAATACTCTTAACACTCCTTTAACACTTACTTTGACACTCTCATTTTGTTCTCTATTACTAGTCTCATACATTTCTATTACATCATATGGGAAGTCACCCTTTCTCTATCTCTGTCACAACTATTATCATCCAACTGTAACCCTCATAACACCCTCCTAGTGTCTAGGCTCTCACATATCCGTAAGGTAGCAAGACTGTAACACCCCAAATTTCAAGTACTAGAAATAAACCACAAGGTAACTCTTAGTATGACCCTTCCCATTTGTTATTAGACAAAAGACTTTTTAAGAGTTATTGTTATTAGATCACTTATTATTCTTATTATTGTTCCTATCATTATTATATTTATTGTTGTTGTTATTGCTATTATCATTATTATTATTGTGTTGTGTTGTTGTTATTATATTTATTGTTATTGTTGTTGTTATTATTATTAATTCTTTGTTATGGTGTTGTTATTATATTATTATTGTTGTTATTATTAGTGTTATTATTATTAACACCTTAGCATTAAAAATTAACAGAAATATTATTATAGAACCTAAACGAGCATCTAGGGCCCAATATGGGACTAAAGCCCACTAAGTCACATACCTACCCACATGTTATAAGAAAAGAATAGAGAATGAGGGTTAGCTTTAGCCGTCACAAAATAGAAGAAGAAAGAAGGTAGAGAGAGTATGAGGAGAAAAGGAAGAAGACGAGAAAGAGGAAGAGGAGGAATAAAAACCGGAGGACCTAAACCCTAGGACTCAGCTTTGCATGTCCATAAAGGTGAGTGCTCTCCCTCGTGTCCTTCCTCATCCTTTATGTTGTTCTTATTCATCTATTTATCTTTTTCCCTCCTTATACCTAAATTTAGGGATTTGATTGGTTTTGAGGGGATTGTGAGGGAATAAGGAAATTACAGATTAGATTGACCAATTATCAATGTAGAAGAGTGATTAAGAATCTAATTATTTATCTTGAAGCATTTAGAACCCAAAGACAATAGGAAAAATAAATTAAAATTAGTATCCTCAGCTCCGCCTGGCGGGATTAGATAGCCGCTGGGTGACTTTTCTTCAAAAATTGGATTTTGCAATGACGCTAGGCGCGCGAACCTGCTAGGCGGGGTGAAACACTCACCGAGCGGGTAGAGTTCTGATGCGAACCACTAGGCGAGACTTCCATCCTACTAGGAGGATACGACTTTTGCTATTCCGTTCTTTGTGTTTATGAACTCCTTTTTGTAGTTTTTAACTCATTGTTGTTAGTTTTCTTATGCCTTGTTGATTTTATACTGTATGATTATTATTTACCTTGAAAAAACTGAGTGTAATATAAAATTGTGCCAATGTTTCATGATAAAAGTCTATAACAAGTTGTAAGCATTATTTGTGACCATGCATCATAACATTTGAGTTATGTGATGAGGAAAGTATGTAGGCAATCTGGCTAGTGGAGGCCGTGATGGGTTGTCTAACCTTAGCCTTAGGGGTTATCCGGTTGGGAAAACTCCAATGGTCCATGTTGATCTCATGGAGCTGGGGCGTACTGGTAAAATTGGGTAACCCTGACTAGTCACCAGGGGATATCATGCTAGTTGAGGGTGTGAAAGCCGAAGGCATCAGTACCGATGATGCTTCTTATGGCCTGCATTTACTCTAGTCTACCTTCCGAAAAGTTTAAGTTGGTGCCACATGTGCATGAGTAGTGGTTTAGGAACATAGTATGCATATGTATCTTGTTATCGTGTGATGTGTTGAAGTGTGCTACAATTGTAATTATGTGAAGTCTGTGTGACCTTCATGAGCGATTGATGTAATGTGAACACGTGTGAAAACGTAATTGTGTCTTGTGATGAAGTGTCAAGATTATGCATATGTGCTTATGTTATGAATGCCTATTATGCTTGTTTGATGAAACAAAACGATGCGTATGTCTAGTTACTAGACAAAGGATGTGAAATAAATGTATGCTTGTAATTAAAATTGTATTTGCTACCTTAAGGATAAGTGAGAGTCTAAGCCTTAGGATAGTATTATGAGGGTTCTAGTTGGATAATAATAGTTATGAATAACATAGAGAAAGAGTGAATGTTCACACAACGTAATAGAAAGGTATAAGACAAGTAAGAGAGAACAAAATGACGGTATTAAGGTGAGTGTTAAGGGAGTGTCAAAAGTATTTTAGAACATTTATGACCTTAGACTTGACCCCTAAAGAATAACCTTAAATATCAAAAGGAAGAAGAGTAAAATCTAAACATGAAGGGTTTAAATACTAGAGAGGGTTTTGGGTAAGAAAGAGTTCTTAAGTTAAGAATGAGATAGTATAATTGTATAACAATTGTGAGAATGAGAGAGAATTAACAGGAAACACTGATTATTGAAAGGTGTAGACCCGACCATAGGTATGGATAATTATGAGAGGCCTAATAAGGCTAAAGCCATAAGAGATAAGTAATGAAGGTTGTCTGAGTAGAAGAGTCTGACCTAGTCGTAGAACCCTTAAAGCACTCACTTAGACATTATGTCTCACTCCTTTAAGTTTCCCCTTTTTCAAGATACAAGTGAAGACATATACAAGTGGAGCTTGGAGTCACGTGCAAGAAGATGTAGTCTAGTTTATATTGTTTTCTTGTATTCCTCTTTATGTTTTATTTGATCACCTTGGGGTGATAGATGAGTTGTATTAGGCGTGTATTTTTCTCATTGTATTGTTCGTATATAATATTTAATTATATTTATGAGTCGCTTTAACATGTTTCTATGTTTTTAAGTCTTTCTCTTTTATTCTTAGAAAGCTAGGCTTAGTTGCGGTAATACCCCGCAGGGTGTTACAAAGACAATCCTAATTACAAGCATATATTTATTTCACATCATTTGCCTAGTAACTAGACATACATCACATTTTGTATTATGAAACAGAACAATAAACATGCATAATATGATCGCATATCCATAACTTTGACATTTCATCACAAGAAACAATGACATTTTCACATGTGTACACACTACATCAATCGCTCAGACTTCACATAGTTACAACGTAGCGCACTTTAACATATCACACTACAACAAGATGCATATGCATGCTATGTTCTAAACCACTACTCATGCACATATGGTACCAACTTAAACTTGTCGGAAAATAGACTAGGAGTAAATGCATGGCAATAAGAAATGTCATCGGTACCGATGCCTTTGACTTTCACACCCTCAACTAGTATGATATCCCCTGGTGACTAGTCAGGGTTACCCAGTTTTGCCAGTACACTCTGGCTCCATAGGATCAGCATAGGACCATTGGAGTTTTCCCAACCGGATAACCCCCAAGGCTAGGGTTAGACAACCCATCACGGCCTCCACCAGCCAAATTCCTACATACTTTCCTCATCACATATCTCAAATGTTATGATGCATGGTCACATACAATGCTTACAGCTTTTCATAGGCTTTTATCATAAAACATTAGCACAATTTTATATCACACTCAGTTTTCTCAAGTTAAATAACAATCAAACAATATAAACTCAACAAGGCACAAAAAAGAAGCAACAATGAGTTAAAAAGTGCAAAAAATAGTTCACAGGCGCAAAAACGGAATAGCCAAGGTTGTGTCCACCCAGTGGGTCAACATGCCCAGTGAGTAGCACTAGCACGGAGTCCAGTTTTCTAAAAAAGGTCGCCTAGCGCTATCTACCCCGCCGGGTGGATCCAAGGTACAAATTTTAATTTATTTTTCCTATTGTCTTTTACTTCTGAATGCTCTAAAACAAATAATTAAATTCTTAATCACTTTTTCTATCTTGATAATTGGTCAATCTAATCTATAAACTCTTCACTCACTCACAATCTCCTCAAAACCCATCAAAACCCTAACTTAGGCATAAAGAGAGGGAAAAGATAAATAGATAAACAAGCACAACATATAGGACAAGAAAGGACACGAGAGAAGCATTCACCTTTAGGGACGCAAAGCTAAGTTCTAAGGCTTGGGTTCTTCGGTTTCTATTACTTCTCTTTCTCTTCCGCTTCTTCTTCTTTTTCTCCTCATTCTCTCTACCTTCTTTCTTCTTCTATTTTGTGACAGCTAAACCTAATTCTCCTTCTGTATTCCTTCTTATAACATGTGGGTAGGTATATAGCTTAGTGGGTTTTAGTCCCTAATTGGGCTTTAAATGCTCTTTTGACTTTTATTATAACATTCTTACTAATTTCTATCACTAAGGTAATAATAATAATAATAATAATAATAATAATAATTGCTACAACAACAAAAATAAATATAATAATAACAGCAATAGGAACAATAATAATAATAAGAGATATAATAATAATATAATAATAACAATAACTTTTAAGGCATCTTTTATCCAATGACATATGATACTAAGAGTTACCTCGTAGTTTCTTTCTAGTACTTAAAATTTGGGGTGTTACAACATGGTTGTACATAAAATTTGGATTGGTGCCTTGGAGGGAAGCAGGGTCGTGCTTAGTATAGCATACCCCATGCATAGTCCCTAGATTGAGAAGTAGACTTAGGTGTCTTCATAAGAATTATATCCCTATATGTTAGCTAACTAATGGCTTTGGAATCACCTAAAATAATGTCCATAGCTCAAGATATGATCAAATTAGTGAGCAAAGGTCAAGCTGTTAGAATTAGGCAATGACTTCTTGTTCTTCATAAGTTTGGCATAGTAGATTATCAAACCAATTTTCAAGGTCAACATAAAAGTTGTAGATAATCTTATTAGCTTTCAAATCAGATAAAGTCAGCTTGATACGATTAGTATAACTCCAGATATCATGTTTTTACTCTATAGAGGTCATAGAAGCATAAGAGGAAATAAAGGAGATAGTACCTAAGAACTTAATAAAATAAAATGCAAATCCTAAATATTGAAAGAATGAGGAACGCACAAGAAGGGGGGTTGAATTGTGTATTTGAAAAAACTTTTTAACCAAATTAGAAACGAGTTAAAAGAGCAAATAATCTAGGCGTATATATGGATAAGAGAATAAAAGCACACAAAAGATTTTATATTGGTTCACTCAACTTGAGCTACTTCCAGTCCCTTCGTCCTGAAGGTTTTCAACTAACCAACCTTTGGTTACAAGCAAGTATTATTCTTTGCCTCTTATAGCTTTATAAAGCAACCTACCCAAATCGCTTAACCACCCAAATATTCTTTAATCACTAAGCCTCTCCAAGCTTTCATAATGTAAAACAGTTGTTAAAACAAATTAACTCACAATGTGAGGATATGGAAATTTAAAAGTAATACAAGTAATTTTCTACAAAGACTTTAAAGGCTTTTTTAGAGTCATCCAATAAACAAAAAGTTTGTCGTAGTTCTCTATCTGTTCTTCTCTTCTGAGCTTATATATATATAGCCTTTAGAAAATAACTATTGAAATTTCCAGGTTAGTCTTCAACAAAGGAACGTGTGTGCGTATACCGAGTTTGCAATAAAGTCAGAAAAGTGATTTTTGTTCTTGCACTGAAATGGAAGGTGCAGTACTATGTTAGAGAGCTGCTTTTCTGAACATTCTTTATTCTGTTTGCTAGCTTGATAGGTTGACCTTCTTTTTCTGCAACACTGCGCTTATACACCAACATATATCTGATTTTCATTTAATGCTCAAACATTTGAACATTGGATCATTCTAAGAGGCACAATGTTAGTCTTAGTGTATTTGTGAAAAGCAAGCGTTGAAACTTAGTCGTTATAAGAACTTTCACTTGCACGATCATCATACAAGAGTTTAATGGATGCTTGCTACAACCTAGTGCATTGGACGCAAGATATTGCAAACACGTTTGATGCTTAAAGAGCCTTTTTGCAGCAAAGACTTAAAATTTAATAAGTTATTATTATCTTCAAAACTTGAAAGACTAGACACTTCATACATCTTTAGTTCCAACTAATATCAAATGGGTAGTTGTTATAATAGGTAAAAGATAAGATATAAGTTTATCCCCTAGGTAAGAGATATAATGTACGTCTATCCCAAAAGTTAATATAAAATATATGTCTAACCTATAACATGAGATAAAATATGTGCCTATGAGATGGATATACATGTTTATGTTATTACCCTTATTGTATGATTTTCTCTATCCTCTTATGAATGAATACAATGTGATATAGATATAACTATAAATGAATGTTTTCTTATGAATGAATACAATGTGAGATGTATGACTGTAAATGAATGTTTTCATATAAATGAATACAATGTGATATATATGACTATAAATGAATGTTCTCATATGAATGAATACAATGTGATGTGTATGATTATAAAGAAATATTCCCACATGAATGAATACAACTTGATATTTATGACTGTATATGAATTTGGCAAGAGAAGGTTAGAAACCTCTTTGATCCCCAAAGGATGGCCAAAAGCCAAATGTTAAAAGAAAGAATGTTCAAGATGTAACATCCCCTTTAACAAGGGAAGGATATCTATCTCCTTCAGTACTCAAAAGGTGGTGTCAACCTCTAGTAAATGGAGGTTGTTTGGCAAAAGCAAAGGGAAGGCACCTTGAGATTTTGAGTTCAAATTTGGCAATAGGACGAATAAGAAAAGTAAAGGAAAAGAAAATGTTTAATTAAGAAATGTTGATGTGTTTATGAATTATTAATGAGGATCCCTTATTCTATGATTGATATATAAATTATTATATTCTATTAATGTTTATATGCTCTAATGTCACAATTTATGAGAATTAACCTATCAATGTGTATATTATATGCTTGCATGATGTTGTAGTGTCCCTAAGGCATTCACTAAGACTTTTGTCTCATTAGTTTAAGTTTAAATGTTTTAGATTGAGCAGGTATGTAGTCCTTAAGTTGCTTATAAGGAAAAAGTTCGCGGGCTTCGCATTTATTTTTTAGGCTTATTTTTTAGTATTTATTTTTATGTTTAAGACTAAGCCCTCGATGTTGAGGTAACTTTATGTTTTATTATTACCTTGAGTTTTCTAAGGTACCTTGGGTACCCTCAATATTAGAAATTTAAATTTATTCAATATAGTTTAAGGTTTTATTTTCTATGAGATTTATGTCTTCCACAATAAAAAGTATGTATGTGTGGTAATGCCTCCTAAGGTGTTACAAATGCAATGTATTCCCATGTCCTCTCTTGAATTTTCCATCAAAGCCTTCATTTCTTTAACTAGTATTTAATCTCTGATTTTTTCTCTCTTTGTTTCTCCATGTCTATCAAGGAAATAGGTTCGAAATTTGGAAAGAACATATTATAGTGGAGGGCCAAAGAAGACACAAGGCAATGATCGAATAAAAACGAAGATGGGGAAGGAGCTCTAGACCTGGAAGGCAAAATGCTTAACTTTTGTATTCTAGACAAACGAGGAAATCCCAACCTTGGTATATGTGTTTTTTGTGAATTTGAGTGGATTTCACACTAGTTATATGTTTATGTTAGATGTTTCTAAGTTTTTTTTTATATATTGTATATGTTGCTAGACACCATTCTACTTGTGTGAATGTACTAAATTTGTTGTCAAATTCATATCTCAAATTGTAACTTTAAAATATTATTTGCAATACGAGATTTTGTATCTTTTTAATTTTGTTATTAATTGGTCTCAAATACTCATAAATTCATTTGAAATTTGTTTTGTCCTAAATTCATATGAAAAATAACAAAATAAAATAGTTTTTTTAATCTGTGGAAAATTCACTCAAATAATATCATAAACATTAATACATATGAAAAATTGTTAGACAAATTTAGGACTAAATATTTTAATTGCAACAAAACTTTTGTTGATAGAATATATTTTATTCAAAATTCATTTCTCATTTGAATTCTATAGGAAAATCGTCTAAAAAATGTCTGAAATTTGTTAGAAAATCTCTCTAAAATCACATTTTTCTAATAACGAATAAAAAAGGAGAATAAAGTCAGGATTACATTAAGATAGTATTTCTTGTATTTCAACATATCCTAACAATCTCAACATGTCGTCACTAAAATCTATAACGACTCAGTCTTAGTGGTAAATCTTGAAAATTGTTATTTGTCACTAAAACCTATACTAATGGAAGATAAATCATAGGTACATGTTAAAGTACTTTTTGACAACCTTAAGTACTCTCACTAAAATTTATAGCGAAAAAAAACAAAATCATAGACATAGTGAAATATAGATAATGAAAATAAATGTCCTTAGGAATAGATTTATATGGCTATTCCTACGATTGTTTTGTCCTGTAGCTATGTTTTTGTTGTCACTAAAAGGCTTATTCTGTGTAGTGTGTAAGAAGAGAAAGAGAGTAGAAGGGAGACACTAGTATAAAAAACACTTTTTACATAAAAATTTCCATTAGTTCATCAAAAATTGATGTAATATATGAAGTGGTGACATTTTTGTAATACTATGTACATTTTAGAAAAGTTTATATAAAACAAATTTGGAAAACACTATTTAAATCAATTGTACTAAGAATCAATCTAGAAAGTATATTCTAAATTGACTTTTTAATAACATTAGAATGTGAATGTCATATGCAACTTTTGAAATTCTAGATAAGACTTTTTAGATTGGTTGTACTAAGAACAAGTCTAGAAAATATTTTCTAGATCAGTTTATGGGACAATTGATCTAGAATGTTAATGCCTTTTACAACTTTTGAAATTCCTAACAATACTTACTAAATTAGTTGTACCAAGAATCAATCTAGAAAATGCTTTCTAAATCAGTTCTTGGTACAATTGATCTAGAAAGTCCAATATAAGTTTTATGAGTTCATATACATGCTTATATTTTCATTCTCATTCTAATTTTCAAACTCTCATTATTTGTCTCAATGAATTAAAGACACCTAATGGACATCACATTCAAGAGGACATTGAAAATGCCTAAGGGCATAAATGCTTCATCTCCATTCTTTTATATATGTATGGCTTCCTTCTTCATCTTTTATTCTAAATGTCTTCTTTGTTGTGTGTTCTTTGTTTTTTGTTCTCAATGTCTTCCTTCTTTTGAATGTTCCTTGTCTTTTCTGTTATTTTCAATATATTCTTTGTCTTTCTCTCCTTCAGTTCTCCTTCACTCCAACAAGTATTTTCTCTGATTATAGGTTAGTTCTTTGTTTCTATTTGAATTCTAACCCTTAATTCTTTTTATCTCTTCAACATGTGTGTGTTTTGTTATAAGGAGAATAATAATGTGTTCAAAGGCTTCAAACCAATCAATACAATGTCGTTAACTTACTTAAAGCGTCATGGTTTGTGCTTGCCACTATTTTAGCCATGACGACATTCGATTCTACAACATCAACAAGGTGCAAGAAAGAGATCATGAACCTTCCTTCTTCTTTAGTTACGTGGAACAAATGCAAGAAATTCGATTGTTACAACAACTAAGATATGTACATAGTTTTCCTTCTTTTTATTTTCGTTTTATCCAATATAGAAATTCAATTCCTTCTTCTAAGGTAACTCCATTTTCCTATTTTTTGTTCCATATTTTTGTTATTACAAACCTACCATTTGGATCGTATTCATTCATCTCTAATAAAGTTATCATCACTACATTGTACACTCTAACACCTATTTTCTATTAGATCAAACCTAGAAACCTCTAGAATATAGGTGTTGGGATGCACCAAGCATTGGTGATATCTTTGTAAGACATGAATGAATATAATTTGAGTAAAGGTTTATAATAACAAAATTGTAGAAAAAAAAAAAGGAAAGGAATGATGCCATAGAAGAAGGAATTGAATTTTTATTACATTAAACAAAAATAAAAAACTTGTTTACAATTTAGCCATTGTAATAGGGAAATGGCACTTGTATTTTGATATAAGATATGTATTATGTATATAATAATGAAATAAAATTGTTTTGTGTTGTTTCTATATCTAATGCTAGTTTTATATATGCAGTTTTTGTATTGGAATATTATATATTAGGGAGGTAATCTAGTTGGAGTGTTATTTAAAAAAAAAAAACTTCTACATTAGTTATGGCCATAACCAATCAAGAAACTCCATTTTTTAGATTTGTTTTGGAACCAATCTAGAAGGTATCAAGTTTCTAAATTGGCTAATTCTACATCTGCCCACAAAATCAATCTAAAATGTCAAAAACAATTTATCTTAAAAGCATTTTTTGTCCTAGTGAGAAGAGAGAAATGAAAGATTGAAAGATTAAAGGTTCATAGAGCTATGAGAAATGGAAGAGAGATTTAAGCCATTAGTCAGAGAAAATTCAATCAAGGAGAAGAAAAGGAAGTAAGGCTTGATGTAACAATCCACTATTGCTACTAAACTAACTCCACTAATTTATTTTAATTTATTTTGTTTATGAAAATGTGAATAAAATTTTCACAATTAAAGAAATATCAACAACATAAGAAAAGTTCATGCATAAAGAAACATAACATACATACATGTCATGCATCATAAATACATAACTAAATAAGTTATAGAGTCAAATATCAATTCTAACCCCACGTCAAATCATTATCGTCAACAAACATCCACCAAATGCCTCAAAAGAACACCTGTTTCACATCATGAAGTATCTTAAAATATAGAGTGAGGTGTGTGAACTACAACCCCTGAACCCACTATATAATACAACAAAGGAGGGGAAGAGGGATGCATCACTCACTCCTAAAACTGCCCATCACTATACAAAAAACACAACATAGATCATTGCCTTCTAAGGATAATAAGAAGATGTAGACAAACCATCATCATAAGAAGCACAATGACCTTTCTTAGCACCTCTCCTTCCACAACCTCGAACAATTCCTCTAAACAGTTGATGGTAGTCCCTAACGTTCCCCATTCTACGTAGGATGTGTGAGGGTGGATAACATGTTGACTCCTCGAAGTCAACAAACTAAACATGGATAGTAATGGGTATTGTAGCAACAATAATGCCCTTCAGCACAAAATTGGTAATACGTAGGCCATTGAAATGGACTTACCTAGCTATGAAGTCCATGCTCCATCCTTGAGATGTTCCCTGGATGGTAAGGATAAGCTCAATGCTAAAAAGCACATGGATGCACTCCTCTGCCATTTATTCCCACGATAACAAGTTATCACGATCATCACAATCATGCACACATAGACAAACAATGCAAGGATAAGTTACCCAGAAAGAATCATGTGTGTGTGTATGTGTGTGTGTGTGTATAATGGATATAACACAATTTATTTAAAACATATGAAAAATTAAATAAATACGATAACAAATCATAGCATAAAACATTAACAAATTTGGCATGTTTATAATATTAAAATCAATTCATATATATCATACAACAGCACAACATCAAGTATGATATGTCATGAATGCAACAATTGCTCCATGAAGACTCAACAAATGACTAGGTAGACATATCCCTTAATCATGGTAGAAATCCAACACCCATCATGGGCAAACAATGGCACATGCCAAAACCATTTAGGGGATATTAGAACTTATCTATGGAATGATATAGTGGCTCTTCAAGATAGATATACGTGGGTACTGACTTACCATAACACAAGATCTGCATCACCCTAGCTTATAATGTGGGATTCGACCGTCTACCTATCCCCAAGAAAGTCCATCCTCCACTAACCTTTTTCGCACTAGGAATAAGGCCCTACCAAGCAATCCCAGACTTAGTGCATACTCACAACAACACATAAGCTATAGACTCATGCATGTATGCATGGGAATTTTTCATCAACATCAACATCAACAATTAATAACAACCACATGTTATTTATATCTTTAAGCACAACACTTATCCTTGTCATAAACAACTTCAAACAACCATATGGAGTCCTATTTAGAGCGACTTCTGCAACAATAGGATCCTTTCAAGAGCGATCCCTCACGAGAATAAGCCAAGGTCCTATCTAAAGTGATCTTAACTTAGCAAAGGCCCTATCCAAAGTGACTTTCTCAATGATTCGAGATCCTATCCACAGCGATCTCCACCCAAGGAATTAATTAATTGTTTTGCTTTACTAATTATTCAGTCCCATATAATTTAATCTTTTAAAATAATTTCTTGAAAACCCTTTGATTATACTAAATTAATTAATTAAAATCATTAACTTATTATCAAAATTCAAAAATATAAGAATTTACATTATTATTGTTTTAAATTTAATTTAAATATCAAAAATACTAAATAATTGCCAAAAATAATGAAAATATAAAATTTTAATTTATAAATACATAATTAATAACTATATAACTTTATAGTGAATTTTGGAAGCAAATTAAAAAGTTAAACAATAAATTCAATTAAAATCTTTTAAAGTTTTTTAGTGAAAATGAAGGAATTAAATTCCTGTTTTTAAGTTAGATTTGAAAATGAATTTGAACAAACAAATGATTTTTCTTTAATGAAAACCATAGCTCTTTGGAAAGCTCTTTAAGTCTATGTTCCATAACATCAAGTCATTTTTCCAGCAAAAACCTATAAAATTTCAATTAAATAAAAAAAAAAAAGCAAGGTCAAATTGCCTTGCTAAAGGAACAACTAGCTTTTCCTTCATTTTTCATGTTCAACTTCAAATAATTTTTAACAACTATTTATATCACTTTAAAGTATTTTGACTCTAATTTCCAAATTGACCACAAGAAACTCAATAACATAGTGTGTGCAATTTATAGAACCAAAATGAAAAATAAACATCAAGAACAATCTACCCATAGAACCAAGTCACCACATAGCACACAAAGAGAGTAAGCTTTCCTTATGCTTTTCTACAAATAACCAAGATCAAGATGAAAAGATGATGTCTTTGAGCTTCCTTTTCACTTTTCTTCAAGATTCAAATACAAACCTAAGGCAAAGGGTGTTTTCCCATCACAAACAACTTAAGGTCATATTTAGGAATAAGAGGAGAAGAGAATATAAAGAGATTAAAGAGAATCAAGAGGAAAATGGAAGAAATGAGAAGGAAAGGTCAAGAACTTATTAAAAGCTCTCTAACTCCTTCACCAACACTTGAACTTCTTAGAATAATATTGCAAAATGTGAGTGTAGAAGGGGATGGTTTTTTCAGCCAACTTAAAAGGCTATAGGGTGGATTCTTATTTTACTAAAATAGCCTTGGTTAAGTGATAAAAAGTAAGGGTAATAATGTAAAAGGCAAAATCAAACAACTTACTAATTATGTTGTTGTAGAAAAATGCAACAAGCTTCTCCTAGAAGCTTTGAGAAGATCAACCATATGGAGTAAAAATGAAGGGCTTATGGTGGTTTTAAAAGCACAAGGTACACTTGTGTAAGAAATTAGGATGATTACATATACTTAGAAGTAGTACACATAGTTAGGCTTTAGTTAGATTCTAATTAAACAAGTTTCCCATTTGGGCGAAGCATATCTACTAATTCTTTGATTCTAGTTATTAAGATAAGAGTAGACAACAACTTGTTTTTCATTTGGTTAGGAGGCATGTAGTATAAAAATGGTATTAGGTAAGACAAAAATTTAATTTGTACATTGGTAGAGAGTGCACACATAATTTACAAAAAATTATGTCGAGATTTTATGAATTTTGAATCAAATAAAATTCTATTATTCAAAATGGAATATGTTATGAATATGGGCTCATTTAAAATGACTCTGAGTGATATTGGGATGTCTTTACCTGAATCCTGAAGTCAATGCCTTCTTGTACTAGAGTTTGTGCCTCAAACGCGATCAAATTCAGATAAAAACTTGATTTTGTTTTTAAACTCAAAAACAAGAAAAGTTTACTAACCATTATTGAACATAATTATAATTAAATTTAATTAATTATAATTAAATTCTCAAATCACTACACTATTTATCAACTTTCACAATGTCTTTCTATGCTACCAATTACTAAACAGACTCAATTTCTAAAGAAATTATCCACAAAGATTCTAGCGAAAAATAACACTTATTTTAATTTTTTATTAATGCTAAAATTAAATTAAAATTTTCTTTAAAATTATTTAAACACTTATTCACATAGTAGCAGGAAAACAGGTCTTACTCTTAAATAAGAGGAAAATGGAAGCAAAAAACTTATTTTGGACTTACCTTTTGCATAGAAGGCTAGAAGTGACCACAGATTACCCTTTAAAACTTAAACCTCTATTAGATTCTTAATTAGATTTCTTAATTATTTATATTTGTGAGTAGGTGTTCTTGGTCTCTTTTTTTATTTCCATTGTATTGGGTTAATAAATATTTATTTTAAGGTTAATAAGTACGAAATAAGAGGTAAAACTAAGGCTAGAATTGATGAATTTGGCTTGGAAAAGCCATTAGAATTCATATGAAAATAATATAGCACATTTTGTTATTTCAAGTAGCTAAGTACAAACCACAGTCATGGAAATTTTCATAAACAAGTCGTGGTTCTCTCATAAAGAAGATTACAAGCCTTTGGAACTCCACGATTGTGGCAAGCCACATACATAGGTTGTGATTCCCTATGGTTCTCCTATTTAAGGTTATGTTAATCATTTTAATGTGTTGGGACTTTAAAGATGTGTTTAAAGATTGTATTTATAGGATTTGAGATATGTTTTTCTACTTAATTAGTCCATCCATATTCAAAATAATAATTTGAAATATGTAGAGAATTAAAAAAGTTATGTGTGCATGTGTGTATAACTTCTTTATGAGAAATACCTCCTAAACATGTTTAACTACTTGCACGAGATTTTATTGATGCATGCCAATATGTTTATATCATTAAAGAATAATCTTTATGAATTGTATTTCAAGGTTAATGACATAAAGAAAGCAATAGACACAAGTGTCATATACTCAAGCCCAAATACAATTAGGTTAACATTCTTTGATTAAATATAGTATAAGACACAATCTAGATCATTCTTCGAAGGACACACATTGATGTTTTTAATCTAATTAATTAGGAGGCAATAAGCAAGGGGTTTTGTTTTTATAGGAATACAAATTCCATCAAAGAAAAGGAAGCTAAGCTAAAGCATGAGATGTGCAAAAGTTGAGCTACATAAAGTTTGATACAAAATAATTTGGCTACAAAAGAACACAAGGAACTAACAAAAGAAGCTACAAAAAACTAAAATCAAGATTTACAAACAAACTAACATCAGCAACCAAAAAATCCCCCACAAGTTGCATAGTAAAAGTTTAATGATTATAGAGTAACATTGTAACAAATAGAGAACTAGTTAGACAACACTAATTATATTAATTGTAGAATCACATTTGACAACAACATGATAAAACATTGAACATGTGTAAAAACTTGACAGCATTATTTGTATAAATTACATATGCACAAATAACAACATCCACCTCCAAGATAGCTAACAACCCCTTTTCTTTCTTGTTTCTTAAACAATCCCCCAAACTCATGGTAGAATCCAATCCTCTCATTTTCTCCTCTCCACATATACATATAATCCATCATTCATAAACTTGAATCAAAATGTATAAGCGCCAAATCCATAAGAAATTCATCCTAAAGGATTAGTACATCAATATGATTGCAAAGCATTTGAAGGCACCACTTTTGACATAAACCAAACCCAAGATCAAAACTTAATTGAATCAATCAATTGTAGAAAATTGAAGTATGTTGAAACAAGATACTTTTTCTCAAAAGTCATATTACCAAACAACCACATGCCAATGCAACATCAGGCCCTTTTCTCTTTTTCCCCCTCATCAATCCTCTATGTTTCAAATAGTGACCACGACCAATAGAAGGAAGAACAACATCCAAATCAATCCAAGTATAAAAAGCAAACCAGGCCTTAAAAGTCACTAAACACACACAAAAATGTTTTGTATCCTTAGAATCCAAATTACATAAAGCACAATTAGTCTCCCTCACATTCAAAATAATATTCCTCCTAAATAAAGCCATCCAAGTTGGCAACCTATCAAGCAATAAACACTTAGAAAACCCAACACCTTTAAGCGAGTTAAACATTTCAAAAACATGGGAAATATCTTCTCTACAAAATTGTTACAAGTATTAAACAACAGTAAATTCTATAGAAAAGTACATGTAGATCTTATTGTGAAAACCAAGAACTATCTAATTTTCATACTCATTTATCAATTTCTTCATCACGCAAAGCAATAAAGTATAATAAATTAGAAATTCGTTAAAAACTTGTTCTTCCTTTACAAAAAGATTCCTTCTCCACCACTATACTCCATTCACCCATACCCATTATGAGAGCATCTTTTTCCTTAAAAACTAAATATAACCAAGGAAAAAACTTACCAATCCAAACATCATGCCAAAATTTTACCTAGGTCCCAAACTTTACTTTCCATTCTAATGACGAAGAAAACCAACCACAAAGCATTCTCCTAACTCCCTCCACTTACAATATCTCTCTACCACAATGAAGTTTGTTGTACAAGATGGAGAATTACTCAGGTTCACTCGTGACAAAGAACCATGACAAAAAGACAAAAAGTTATATTATACATACAACATTATTGTCATTTAGAAACCCCTACCTCCACTTAATTAACAAGCTAATATTAAATATTTGTAAATTTTTTATGTTAAGCCTACCTCAACTCTTAAGTTGGCATACCTTATCCCAGCACACCCAAGCCACCTTATAAGAATCATCACTTACATTCCATAAGAAGGACCTTGTATGCAAATTCCACATTTTCTAAGGAACTTTGAAAAAGGAAAAAAGAAAGATTAGACAAGACTAAATTAATTAGAATAATACAACCTCTTAAAGAAAGAAATTTACCCCTCTAAGAGGCTAATCTTTTCCTCATAGAGTCAATGATTAACTGCAAAGTTCTTAACCTTCTAAGATTAGCACAAAGCAAACCAAAAAATTTAAAAGGAACATCACCAATCTTACATAACAAAAAATTAGATGTTTCCACCATAAATTGTGACTCAATATTAATCTCAATCAAAATGCTTTTATAAAAGTCCACCTTTAATCTTGACTCTAATTCAAATCACCTTAATACAACCTTGAAAGTCCATAAGTTTTGAATACTATCCTTTCCTATAAGAACGATGTCATTTTCATATTTAAGAATCAAAGTTTCTACACCCTCCCTAAACTTAACTATAAAATCTTCCTATTTCAACTACCTTTTTCATTAGCTTGTAGTTTCTACTACAAATAAAAACAAGAAAGGATCAACGAGATCCCCTTGCTTTAGAGCTTTATTCAACTAGAATTCATCAGTAGGACTACCATTCACTAAAACTGGCACTTATGTTGAACAAACACATCCTCTAATCCAACCTCTCCAGTTTTACAAAATCCTAATCTTGTCAACATATAATCCAAGAAACCCCACTTAACTATGTCATAAGATTTTTCAAAATCCACCTTGACAATTAGACAATTCTTATTTTTTTTTTTAGCAAAATTCACAATCTCATTAAGCACAACCACACCATCTAAAATCTATCTTTTAGATAGAAAAGCAATTTGACAGGAGGATATAACTGACCCCAACACTGAATTAAGGCGATAAACCAAAATCATACATATGATTTTGTAGACACTACCAATTAAAGAAATAGGCCTAAAATAAAATTAAAAAAATGACAGTGAATGGTTCTTCTTTGGTATTAAAGCTATAAAATCAGTTTAGTTCAAAATTAAAATAAAGTGTTATAGAAAATTTATATTAATCAAGCATCAATTCAAGACATTCAAATCATGTGGTAAAATTTATCTTTATTCTCAATTGAATCAATTATGTTTTGCATATACCTTTGTTAATTTCAAATTATAGTTAGGTAATCACTTAGAATTCAATCAATAAAAATTGAATTAAAATAGCAATTCAAAAATTAATGTTGAGTTTAAATAGATTCAATCAACTTGGATTACCAATTAGTTAGTCTCATTTGATTTCAAATTAATCAATCTTACTTTTACAAGCTTAAAAAATGAGAATAAAATCTAAATCTAATCGAAATTAGGTCAAACTCAATCATAATTGCATAGAAATTCATAATTAAGGAAAAAGGAGAAGTGAGAATGCATGCAAAGCAACAATTGAGCAAAGCAACTCAAAATCCAAACTATATTCTTTGAATCCCTTGGATTAACAAGGTATTTAGCCTTATATGGACATCACCGTTGGAGAAGCTTGAAAAAAGAGCAAAAGGTACAGAAGAGATAAGAAAGGGGAAAAAAGAGTTCCTTGGATCCAAGAAAAGCATATTCACAAACAAATTTCTCTACAAATTTTCACTCTGAATTAACCTATTTATAACTATCAATTCTTTCAAAATTTCTAATCTACCTCTAATCCAAAAGATGATACATGAAATAAGTTTTCCTAAGAATTTTCATATCCCTTAATTTAGCTTAAAATGAGTGAGATATGCCTAAATTAATGAAGGTATCCCACATGTGCGGTAACACCTCTGAACCAACTTCAAGGCTAAATTTGACCCTTGATTAGTCTAAATTGGTCAAATTGACATTTTATAAAACTTGTAAATATTTTTCTTGATTGTCCTAGTATATAAAAAACATAAAAATCGTAAATCTACAACTGGAGTTATGGCCAAAACATTAAAATAAGGTCAATATGCATCAAATGCTAAAATTTTGCCTCAATGGCCAATTAAACCCAATATTTAGAATTAGTGCTAAGATTACTCAATTTAGAACCTTTACATCATTAGTAAGACAATTATATGGGTAATTAATAAGTTAAAAATAATTATTAGGAGTAAGATAATATAGTTTAATAGAAGTATATGTATGATATCATCTTATATGTTTCTTTTTTGAATCAAACTTTTACAAAGAAAGTTTATAATGATTTAAGGGGTGGAGACAAGAGATAATCCTTTTATAGGAGAAGTAATCTTGGTGACAAAACCATTCATATAAGTTTAATATGATGTAGAAGGGATGAAACTAAGAAATGATCTTATTGTGGGAAAGGTAATCTTAATAATGATCCTATTATAGAGGAGTTGATCTTAGTGATAGAACCTTTAAAGATCCATCTGGTGGATAGGATAAGATGAACTATCCTATCATGTTTCAATCAATTATTTAGTGCATTAACAAGATATAATTAGTTTATTTTACTACCTATCTTATCTTGTTAGGTCAATGTAATTTTTTTCTCAATGGAGAAGTTGAGTCAGGAAACAACTAGATAGGATAACATAGTGACATCTCTTTCTCTATCTCCTTCTCTCCATCCATATATATATATATATAAAGTTAAAAAAATATATGAAACATTAATTTTAAAAAAGTATTATGTAAATCTAATTAAAGGATAATATTATCTTTTATGTATATATTTTATGTCAGACCCTAGTATTATCTTATCCACCTTAAACATAAGATAATAAGATTGCATATATGCTATCTAAGGATGATATTGGCTTTTATATATAAATTTTGTATCATATATGGATCTTATCTTATTCACCTCAAACATAAGATATGATAGCATATATACTATCTAATAGATTATCCTTTTACCATATTATACTCTTATCCAATTAGCATATCCTATCTTATCTTATACTATCTTAGTCACCAAACAAGTCCTAATATGATGGTGATATTTACCCAAGATGAGCATGCAAGAATTTGAGATTATTGAAATTGTGTTAAGGAAATAAATATGTTTATAAACGCCCTCCAAGGAGGATGCTCCATGAGTCTATCATGTTAATAGAATGAAAGTAAAGTCTTATAACCTTAGATAACCAAAGAAAGTTATGAAACAATTACATGCATGCATCATATTATGAAAAGATTGCATATTTTATGCATCATTTTATATTATATTATAACTAACTAACTACTCATAAATCATTCTTAATAAGTAGCTTAATTTGGTCCATGAGAATGTTGTTGTTCTTTAAAAATGATTTTATAAAAAGAGTTTGTTTCCCAGTTTAAGGTTTTAACATTTAGGGTTTTAATATTTCGATAAGTAATTTCTAGTCAAGTTAAGATTGAGTCTTGTTTTGGGTTGGGCTTAAGGCCTAATCTATGTAAGTGGGCTACTTTGCCCCAAAATGTCCATAAGACCAGATGTAGAATTCTTGAAATACATAGGCAAAAAGTGAATCATACCTTGACGACCAGAAGTAAAGTTGTCTTATTGATATACTAAAACATGGTAATATTGTCATTGAGAGGCCTTAGGCCCCAGCCCATGCTAGGGAATCCTTAGACTCCTATAAATATAACAGTGTCACTGTAGTAGGAAAGTATTTATTGCAAATAATCATGTTGAAGGAATCATTACTAACTTGAGCATCGAAGTACCTTTTATAGGTATCCAACCCTACCATGGTGTCTCAATCATGTGCAGAGTTGTACCACCATACGAAAATCTCATACCTTGGTCCACAAGAAGTGCACTTCAGTTAGCAACACCAAAGTCTAATCAAAGTCAATAATCATATCTCAAACACATCAAGTCTAATTCAATTCAAAGAAAATTTGGGTTCAAACCCTTCCTCAATATGAGGAAAGTTCTTAAAGTTTTGTTAGGACATCATATTATTAATAATAGTCATTTTTTAGAATTGTTATTTTTATTTAAATTATTTTATAATCTTAAATTCTTATGAAGCGTCACCACTAAAAATTAATAAATTAATGGCTAAATTTAATGACGATTTTCCTTCACTAATTTTGCTATCAAAGAATTTTAGTGCAAATTTTTTGAAAGTTACATATAAATTATTTCGTGCATCACTAATTTTAATTATTCTAGTAATTTGATAAAAAAAATGTTCATTCATTTTTTGAACTTTTATTACAAGTTTTATTCAATTTTTATGATCATGATAAGAGAAATATATTTCACTTTGAAAAATAACAATAGGTTTTCATGATAAACACTTTTAAAACATGTTTAAATTTAAATTTGTACTTCCTAGAAATAGATAAGTATATTGAAAATTAATGAATTGGTGACTAAAATTAGTAATAGAAAATTGTTTTTCTCTCACTAATTATAGGGTCGCTAAATTTTAGTTATGGATTTTTTAAAAATTACATATAAATTGTTTTGCCACCAATTTTAATTTTTTCTAATATTACCTTATTATTTAATAATTTTATAATTAAATTAAGGTGTTATAACAACTACAATTTTGTGTCACTTCTAGTTAACAAAAGGGTGATGAGGCATCATATATGAGGGCTTTATATTAACAAATTTTAAAATATTCTACTTTTTCAGTTAAAAATAGATTTTATAAAAACTTCAAAAATCTCAAAATCACATTAGAGACATAAAAAAGTTTTAGGAAATAAGATACTTTACTAAATATACCATTTAAAATGCCAACAGAGGTTGGTACATCTGGTCGAGTATTCTGCTCACACTAGTTGTGACTTGGGTTTGATTCTTAAATTTCTCTTGTTCGTAGATGATATATAAATTTCACTATAAATCCTCGTTGAGGTTAGTGGTACTTCTTGGCCTTACAAGGAGCCGCACCTTCCCCTAATATAAACTTCTTCTACACTAAGAAAATATATCATTTAAAATATGTAATTTTAATCATTTAAAAATATAAAAAATTCATTATGCTATTTAATAAATTTTAGAGAATATGTAATATGAAAGTTTTATAAATATATATTATTAAATTTAAAAGTCAATGTAAAAGTTTATGTGTGCCTTAGTGAGCACATGTCATGTTTCATAATATACCATTTTAATTTCATATAAGTGCTTAGTTTAGAAAATTAAGAAAGGCTAATTCAGAGGATAATTTTTAACAGCACATCAAAACATGTGGTTTTCTTCCATTTCTCATTTTTTTCTCAAAAGTGTCAATTTGTTTGCTTGTTGATGGTTTGTTTCTCACATTTGTTTGTTTAATTTTCCCAATTTATCGTTCTCTCTCATCCATTCCACTCTGTCATTTGGTGTTGTTATCGATTCATAAGAGCAATGAAGATTAGGCCAAGAAAATTCTCAAATGAATAATTACACAACAAATAAACAGCAAGCTCAGACATTGCATTGCAAGGTCTTCTAAAACAAACCCATCACTATAGCCATCGTGGCATCCTCTATTCTCATCCCTCACCAGCTAATCTCCTTCACAATTTGTTCCTTCTTTAAATAATGATTGCTGCCACCATAATTGCATTTAATTAACCCTTCTCACAACCTTTGTGGCATTAATCCTTCTTTGATCTCTTTGAATTTACCATGGGTTGTGGCATCTCAACACTAGAAGTTGAAGATGCATCCCTTAATCGACGTTCAAAGGCTCGTCATCATGCTATTGTTCCACCCGTTATTATAGACAAAAAGAAGGATTTTGAGAATGGTGATGATGGTTACGTTGGTTTGTTGCATGGGAATAATAATAAGGATGTTGTCATGGTAATAAAGCCATTGAGTGATGAAGAAGCCAAGGACAAGGGATCAAATGGGGAAAGGTTGAAAGAGAAAAGTATTGTGGAGAGGAATAATAAGGAGGAAGAGAGGGTGTTTAAGATTGGAGGAAAAGAAAAACATGGTGGTGGTGACAAATATTATGCAAAGAATGTTGAAGAAGAGCATGAGAATCGAGATGATAACTTCATTGTCCCTAGGTCACCGAGTTTTAGGGAATATTGTAATGACTATGACTACGGGGCTCGAAGTTCTGTGGGAGATTCCAATGATTGTGACTCTATGGACAGCACCAAGAATGGCAGTAAGTGTGACTAATTATATATATGTCATGTATTATATAATTATATCCACCATTTTCATCATGTTTCATATTGTATTATGATACTTCTTTACCTGGATTTGATCTTAAATCATTATTATCATTGGATTCTAAAGGATATTTCTTTAATTTGTAGGCAATGATGATTTATCAAACAGGAATAATAAGCCAACGAATGGGAGTGTCAATTTCAACAAGGTAAGATGTCATGGTGTCCTAACTTTCATTCTCATTTTTTTGGTGTACACAATTGTATTATTATCAACTTTGTTTGTTATGAACTAATTTAATACAAAACTCAAGACCACTATGAATTTGATAGCATAAAAGTAGGTAATCAAATTGTTGTATTTGACAAATTTAGAAGATCTCAAATTAATAAGCATTACACATTCATTAGACATAATGGACTTTGAAACTTCATTGAAAGATTTGTGTTTTATTCTACCTTGTTCACTAAACTTTGTTTCTATTTCTTTTAGCAGGAACGTGAGAAGAAAGAGAGAAGAGGACGAGGATTTAGGAATGTTATAAATAAGGGAAAGACAAGAGGGAGGAGAAATCTTTTAAACTTTGCTTGCTACAATGCTAGCAATGAGTCCTATGCTGAAAGTTCTTTCAACAAAATTACAAAAACTGCATGAGGGCATGACAAAATCAAATACATTCTCCAACTTACTTCAACCTGGTCAATGATTAGGCATAGAAGAAAAAAAATGTCATGATTCATATATGTATATATGTATGTAGAAGATCTAAGGGAATTTTGAATATACTACTAACATCAATTTCCTCTAAAGCTGCATTCGTGATATATACTAGCAAATTCTTATTGCTTTTCACTATGCTCTATTTATTTTTTCAATTATGTGTTTATCATTTTAGAGTGGTAGAAATATTTGACAAAGTAGAAGAATAGTTCTTTTCTCCTAATGAGAAGGAAAAAGATTCTTAGAGTAATTAAAAACTCTAATACATGCTCATCCTTCAAGTTTTAGTTCATAGTTATATGTTCAAGTTCTATAAGTAAAAGTCCAAATTCCATATTAGTGGTTGAGTAGAATAGCTCTTTAACATGCTTCATAAGTAGGGTCTGAAGAACCATGCCCGCTAGTCAACTTGTAATGGTCCAATCCAAGCTCTTTAAGTTGGGTTTAGCCCTTTCTTCCGAGAAAAAAAAAAAAAAAGGAAGCATAATATGGTAGATTATTGTGAATCAGTATTAATTAATTATTTAAAACATTCTTTAAATTATTAAATATATTATATAGAGATTATTAATGTAACACTCCTACCTTTCATCTTAACTATTTTTCTATTTACTCTTTATTTATTTTTGAATAATCAGACAAAAATCTCAAAATTCTGATTCCTACCAATGCGTTTCGAATTTTGATTATTATACAATTGTGATTTTTAATGATCTTTCCAAACAGGGACTTGGGAAATATAAAAATGACAATTACGTCCCCAAAATTAATTAACAATGTTTTAAATATTAAAATATAGTTTTAGAAATTTTTCAAGAATTTTTATGAAATTTTCATGTAAAATAACTAAAATGCCCTCAATTAGCTATAGAGTCAAACTAGTATCTTTTTAATACCTAAAAATTATGAAAAAAATTATCTAAAATATATTTTTTGCAAATAAGTATTTTTCCTAATTATTTGGAAAAATTCATAATTTATTAATTAAAAATTGATTTAATAATATTTTTGACTTAAAAATAAATTTTAATAAGTTAAAAATTATAAGAAATCATATAAAATTATTTTAAAAAATATACAAATAATTTAGGACCTTAATATTACCTATCTAAAGTGTGCCATAATCATTTACACAAAATAAAGACAAAAATCTAATATTTTAGTAGAATAGGAATATTAAGAGAAATTTTAACCATTAATCATTAAAATTTGATAAAATTTTGATTGGGCTAGACTTAGCATGACACGCCTAGTATGCTCGATGGTGTGGCCCAAAGTGTTGTATCCAAATCCATAAAACTAAGAAAAATAGGAATCAAAACAAATAGAAGTCAAATTAAACTAATTAAGTAAAAAGAATAAGCATAATTAACACATGCTCTAAAACTACTAAGACACTAACTAAGTTGCTTCTAGTTATTTAAGAATTAGAAATAGTTACTTGGTGATAAAATCCTATCACTTATAGATAAATACAAAGATTTTTCATTTTAATTTAAATTGATTTATAAAATAAGCAAAAGAACACACAAGAAGGGGAGTTGAATTATGTATTGTGTATTTTCAAGAACTTTTTCACAAAGATGGGTTTCCGTAATCATTATAAAAGATAGTCCAATAAAAATGACGTGAAGAACAAAAGGATAAGGAAAGAAGATAGCACACATGAAAATTTTATACTGGTTCATTCTTAACTAAGAGCTATGCCTAGTCCCTTCAACCTAAACGTGCTTCACTAAGCAAACTGCTTATACAACAAGTATTCTCTAAGTCTTTTCAGGCTTTACAATGAAATAATCTTTGTAACACCCCTATCTCAATTTTGAAACTATTTTCCTAATATTTAATGATTTATTTCTAGAAAATTGGAAAAGAATTTCAAAGTTTTGTTTGCCATTATTGCGTTCAGAATTTTATGAAATATTTAGTTGTGATTTTTAATAATTTTTTCAAGATAGGGACCGTAGAAATTAGAAAATGACTATTTTGCTATTATTTCTCAATATTAAAGGTTGATATGAGAAAAAAATTCAATTAACAGTACAATGTTAATTTGAGCTTAGAATCATGTCATATATATTAAACTATAATTTTGAAAATTTTCTGAAATTCTTGTGTAAAATAACCAAAATGCCCCTAATGTCTGTTGAGTCAAGTCAATATTGGTTCGACATCCAAAGATAATAAAAATGATAATCTCAGTTCATTTTTAGGTAAAATAATTAATTTTAGAATTTGCATAAAAATTTTGGTATCAAAAATACAAAAAAATAAATAAATAAATATTCAAAAAATTAATAAAAAATAAAATTAATTATTCAAAATTAATTTTTGATGAAAAATAATGTATATGTCTAGTTTCATATTAAAAAAAATCATTAATTTAATGATAAAAGCTAATTTACTCAAGTTTAGGTAAATTTATCGGTTCTGGTCAATTTAATTGTAGAGAAAATAAACGTAGAAAATGTTTGGACAGATCACTAAGACATGTCCCAACTTGTTCCTAGGTGACTCACCTCCTATTTTGTTTATGTGTCCTATAAATAAATTAAAAATAAATAAACCTAAATTATGACATAATGCATGATGTAATTATTTGGACACCTAAATTCCTTCCTTCTCTATAAATGGTCACATTCTTGGACAAATTTTTCACCATCCTATTCCTCCATATGGCCGAAACTCCTTTTCCTCCTCTCACTCTTTATAAAATTTTCTTTGTCAGTTAAAAAGCTCCATTCAAGTATCCTTCATCAAAGCAACCTTGTACCAAGTTGGAATCACCATCTCCACTATCCCTCTTCTTCATTAGAGCTACTTAAAGAGGTAATGGGGAGAGTGAGGTTGGTTCTAAATTTTAGTTACTTTGCATGTTGGTAAGAAAGTTTTTCTCCTAAAAATGCTTAAATTTAACTACGTTTTATTTATAATGTTAAATGTTAGATTTTAGTTTTTACTAAATTGTTATGCTGCTCAAATTTAGAAAATAAAATCTAATTACTAAATTGTTATGCTGCTCAAATTTAGATAAATAAAATCTAATTACTAAGTTGTTATGCTGCTCAAGTTTAGATTATAAAATCTAATTACTAAATTGTTATACTGCTCAAATTTAGATAAATAAAATATGATTATTAAGTTATTATTCTGCTAAAAATTTTAGTAATAAAACTTTGATTATTAAGTTGTTATTCTATTAAAATTTTAGTTATAAATGTGATTTATAAATTGTCTAAATTATTATTATTATTATGCAATTTCTGTAATATAAGGCAAAAGTTGTTGATTTCACTAATGCTCAAATTAAATAAAACCAAGGAAAACCTTTGCTTGAAAAGTTAGAAATTGATAAGTTAGTGAGTAATGTAAAGTGAGGGACATGTAGTGGTATGACACCCTGCTAGAGAAGCTACAGTTTGGTACGCTGATGAATGAAAGGCAGGGATCCACTTGCAGAGGTCTTGAGGGTAGGCATCGATCAGTGAAGGTTCCAATAGTCAGGGTAGCACTTGTGAGCTAGGATATTCGCTAGACCAAGCTTGATAACCCCAACAACTACTCAGCATTCTAAGATTGGTGTGAGAGTATACCTCTATAAATGGACATCCTAAACTATTATATTGTTCCTCATGTGATAATGAGAACTATACCATGTGATGTTGTTGAGAGAAGTATATGTACACCTAGTCACTTCTTTGTTCTGTTGAGAACTATTACTCACTATTGAGAAGTATGGATCCATACCTAGTCAAGGATAGTATAATATATCTTAGTATAAATCCTAGGTTCCTCTCTATTGTCAACTATGTTTTATCTGTATCTTATGCTGGATTTCCTACCATATATGTGAAAGCTATTTTAAAACAAATCACCTCACTCCATTATTTTTCTTCCATGCATGATTAATCATGATTATTAAAGATGGTCATGTCAGTGTTGTTTAATCTACATGTAGAGTATTTAGATGGAGGAACCTAGGAATACCAGAAAGATGCGAATATCCTTACATACATCGGCTATTATCTATTATCTTCTTTTCTCTGATTCTAGGAGTTCTGATGCCACCTACTTACGTGGTTCTTATTTCCTTGGCGACGACTCTACCACCACCACCTAAGGACCCTGACATTCCTTTTGCTACACCGTACATGAATGCTTATCCACCACTTCCCGAGTTACTAACTGTAGATGCTCCAATTGCTAATGATCTAGTTCCCATACCAGCAGATGATGGATCGCCAATGGAGGTTGTTCTTGCTAAGTCTCCCTGTTAAGTACCAAGTGGGATGACCAATGGGTGGCACATTTCCCCATCATCTTCTTCATCTAGACTTAGGGTAACTCATGAGGTACCTAATAGACAAGCATACCATGCTATGAAGGATGAGTCAGAGAAGACTCGTACGAACAAGGACCAATAGAGCCAATTTTATAGTGTTACTCTTTTTATATAAAGGTTACGGTAGATTGACACTACTCTATATAGGATCATTTTGATGTATACACTAGGTTAGGTAGTGTTTATTTTTTGATGTACTTTTTATCTCTCTGTATTTAGTTGTTTGCCTTTATGATTGACATGTACTACAAAATCATGATATATATATATATATATACTTTATTTTTTGTCGTTTACTACTATTTCCAAATTCAATTAAGTCTGAAGTTTTTATTATAAAAAATTGAAAAAAATTTATTCGCATTTTCATCAACTTAACTTAACATTTCATTCATGGATTAAATTAATATGAGTTATAATCAAAGTGAATGGGTGTCACAATCTTCAACCAAAATTATTTCAACCCAGGTATTCTTCAACACTGAGCCTCTCCAAGCTTTCACAAAGATTATATTTTGAAAGATAACTCACAATAATGAGCTTTACAAGTTTAAGCGTAGATACAAGATAATTATGTGTGTGTAAAGAATATGAAAGTTTAAGTTCAAAAAGATCTTCCAAACAGTGACAGAGTTTTTACACAAGTTACGTAGCTTCATTACTTTGTCTTCACTCTTGTGTCTTCTTATAGAAGCTTAAAAAATATCTGTTGTAAGATAGAGCTTCTTCCTGTTCTAAGTACATTTAATGCACAAGGTAGTGTATCATAAAAACTTGAAGAAAAAAACTCTAACGCAACTTGTAGCAATGACAATTTATACCAAAAAGAAGTTTCTCTTTCCTGACACATGCAAGGTACTTTTGACTTTTATCTTTTTGTTGAACTACTTTGGTACTTCTTCTGATAAGTTGACTTGCTTGTCCACTTTAGCTTCTACTAAGTATCAGAGCTTTTTGTCTAATATGAAACCTGTTTCACAACATTCAAAAAGACAAAGCATATGTATATTCATTGAAAACACTTAGTCGATTTTCAAGAAAGCATGTTAAGGTTTTTTCTTCATAGTATAAATTCATCCAGATACGTAAGCGATATAACATATGAGGTCCTTTATAAAGCGCATTTATGGTAAAATAGATTTTTGGACGCTTTTAAAAGATCATGTAAGGATGCTTCAATTATTATGGATGCTTATCTAAAAAAAAAAATTGGATGGCTTGCTTAGTAGATATATGGACACTTGCAAAAATAAAGCAAATAAAACTAAATTAACATAGAGCAATAGTGTAGTATTTTATATGGACACTTATGTCCCAAAACACTTAAGTCTTGCAAGACAAGAATTGTTAGACTATCACAAATTTTAATAGCCTTTATTATCATTAAAACATTTTAGGGGTTAGAGCTTCATATGTCTTTGGTTCCAACAATCTCTTCTTTTTTTATGATGGCAAACATTATTAAATTTTTGAACAAATCAAAGCAGATATTCAAAAAATAGATCAGAGTAATTATCAAATCAAAAACATAACGCTTAATGCTCCTATGAGATACAAAGCTCTATTAGAGCAAAAAGATAAGAACATACTTAGATCAATATCAGAGCAAAATATAGATATCAAAGTAACACAATTAGAGAAATATGATAAGTATGCATCTATGAGTTATGCAAAATTTTAAAACCAAAACTACTCCCCTTTTTGTCATCAGACAAAAAGGTTGGCAGTAAAAACACATCATTTTTAGAATGAAAACAGAAAAACAATTCTCAAGGTTGTGGCAGTGGAGGTGAAGGTTATATCTAGCTGGTTATGAAAGTCATCAACTTCTCTTCCATTTCCCTAAACCACTTTTTCATTACTTCATCCATGTAAGCTTTGACCAAAGGATCAATGAGGGGCTTTGCTCACTATTGTGGTGAAGGTTGAAGAATTTTTTCTTATGCCTGTGGGGCTTCTTAAGCAACTTCAATAGAAGGTGGTGCAAGCAGACATAAAAGCTTTAGAAGTTCTATATTCCATAGACAAGGAACATTAAAGATCTTAAACACTTTCTGCACAAGAAATGGATGTTGTTCCATAAACAAAGACACAGCATTGCGCAAGGCAAAATAAAGTAGTCAAGCTTCCTTTCCCAACAAAGTCTTACCTTTGTAAGACAAGGCTCTTACTGGTGCGATACAAGAGTCATCAAAGTGAACAACATGCATTGGACATTGGTAGTCAATGCTTGGGACGATGGGAATATCAAGTCTCTCTTCAAGTTCCATGCCACTTTCAGACGCTTTTTGTTCACATGTCCAAAGATGTCATTCCTAGAAGTTATGCGCAGTGTCTTGATCAAGTGTACAAACATCATTTTCACTTGTGACCAAGTCAAGATTGAAGTTCACGTGTTCTCTAAAGTCTGGCATGTTAGCACAAGCATAACTTTGTGGATTTTCTTAGTGACATCTTTCTTCTTATTCATGTCCAAAATTGGAAGTCTTAGATGAATGCGATCTAGTTGCACTAGGATCTATATAGACATCGTAATCACCATAAATGGTGGAATAAAGAATTTTGGTTGCATTTACCTTGAGAAAATTAAGTGTGATATGAAATTTTGCTAATGTTTCATGATAAAAGCCTATGAAAAGCTATAAGCATTATATGTGACCATGTATCATAACATTTAAGTTATGTGATGAGGAAAGTATGTAGGAATTTGGTTGGCGAAGGTCGTGATAGGTTGTCTAACCCTAGCCTTGGGGGTTATCTGGTTGGGAAAACTCTAATGGTCCATGCTAATCCCATGGAACCGGGGCGTACTAGCAAAATAAGGTAACCCTGACTAGTCGTTGAGGGATATCATACTAGTTAAATGTGTAAAATCCGAAGGCATCGGTACCAATGATGCTTCTTATGGTCGTGCATTTATTTTTAGTCTATTTTCCAAAAGTTTAAGTTGATACCACACGTGTAAGAGTAGTGGTTTAGTAACATAGCATGCATATACATCTTATTATAGTGTGATATGTTGAAGTGTGCTATGTTGTAACTATGTGAAGTCTGTGTAACCTTCTTCATGAGCGATTGATGTAGTGTGTACACATGTGAAAATGTAATTGTTTCTTGTGATAAAAATCAAAGTTATGGATATGTGATCATATTATGCACGTTTGTTGTTCCCGTTTCATAAAACAAAATATGGTGTATGTCTAGCTACTAGGCAAAGGATGTGCAATAAATGTATGCTTGTAATTAGGATTGTCTTGCTACCTTATGGATATATGAGAGGCTAGACCCTAGGATAGTGTTCTGAGGGTTATAGTTGGATAATAATAGTTGTGACAGAGATAGAGAAAGGGTGAATTCCCATACGGCATAATAGAAAAGTATGAGACTAGCAATAAAGAACAAAATGAAAGCATCAAGGTAAGTGTTAAGGGAGTATCAAGGGCATTTTAGAATGTCTGTAGCCTTAGACTTAACCCCTAGAGACAACTTTGAATATCAAAAGGAAGAAAAGTAAAATCTAAACATATAAGGTTTAAATACTATAAAGGGTTTTGGGTAAGAAAATACAAATAATGAGGATGAGTTCTTGGGTTAAGAATTGAGATAGTAAACTTATATAACAGTTGTGAGAATGAAAGAGGAGTTAACAAGAAGTATTGATTGTTAGAAAGATCTAGACTCGACCATAGGTATGGAGAATTATAAGAGACCTAATGAAGCTAAAGCCATGGGAGATAGGTGATGATGGTTGTCTAAGTAGAATAGTCTGACCTAGTCGTAGAACCCTTAGAGCACTCACTAAGACATTATGTCTCAATCCTTTAAGTTTCCCCTTTTTCAGGATACAAGTGAAGAAGTGTGTAGATGGAGCTTGGAGTCACGTGCAAAAAGACGTAGTTTAGTTTACATTATTTCATTATATTCCTCTTTATGTTTTGTATGACACCTTCGGGTGATAGATAGGGTGTATTAGGCATGTATGGTATTTTATTGTATTATTCTTATATAAATATAATTATATTTATAAGTAGCATTTGTATGTTATTTCTACCTTTTTAAGTTTTTTTTTTTTGGTTCTCAGAAAGCTAGACTAAGTTATGGTAACACCCCTTAGGGTGTTACACTGATCAAGGGATGCCTTTCTTGTAAAGGTACAATATACTTCTACAAACAAAGGCATGATATGTGCCTTTGTTAAGTGGTAGTATAAGGACACTAACTCCTTCCGCCTGCTAGTGGGGGAGATGACCATCACCCTAAATGATGTGTCATCTCTCTTACACTTGCCTATTACAGGTAACTCTACCACCATGAGCATGTTACTCGTGACAAAGCCACAAGGTTATTGATGAGCGAGCTTAGCGTTACTTACTAGGAGGCATGCTTTGTGATCGAGAAAGGAGCTCACATGACTCTACAACGGCTAAGGGAGAGATATAAGTCATGCGTCGCAATTGGGGAGTACTGTATTTGCAAGTAGGGCACTTTTATTACATTTGGTCAGTTGTAGGATATTTGCTGACAAAAGCTTGACGCATGTGTTGGTATGCTACTTGGAGCTCTTCCATAATTTTAACACCTGGCAGCCAACGTTGGCCTACCTCTATGACCAACTCAACATTATTAGCCTCCATGCTACGACATAGTTTGAAGGCTATATGACTTTGCTTATGGTATGATTTTGTATTTTTTGTAAATATTTGTTTGTGTTTATTTTCTTTATGTAGGTTAATTTATTAATGGTTTCACAAGGGTGAATATATAAGCATTTTGATATCATCATCCCTCGTGAGCCAATTTTTCATCATTTTGAGGAGTTATGCTGTGATTATAAATGGAAGACTATGAGGGGCTGGGCTATGCATTGGCAACCAGGGAGTCATTAGATCACCTCTAGTTGGACAACATTAAATGGTCACCATATGACGCATATAGATAATAGCAGCCATTATAGAAGGCTTCTTTTTAATCTGGCTTCGTCAGATGTGGTCCCGTATATGTGTTTATCTGCTTAAGATGGTGCTCAGGAAGTTTGGCTATATGTAGAGGATCCTTCATACCCTACCTATTGGTTATTCGATGCTGACCTCACGCACTAAGGAGTAGGATAATTGGGAGGCCTACATGGTGGACAGGGATAGAAAAGGAGTGTTTATGTGGCTTGGTGCTCTATGGACTTGTATGGATGGCTATTTGGAGTGGTTCCATCACAGTTCCCATCCATACCTTATTTTACCGGCAGAGAGAGATCCCCCGCAAGGCCCTCCACGTGTTTTTATGCCGCAACCTAGGGATAGCCAAGGCAAAGATAGCCAAACAAAGTCTTCTTCTAGTGACTCTCATACAAGTGAGGTAATTATCCATATTTTTCTTATGTGTTTATTCAATGACAATGAAACCTTCATTAATAATTGTTTGCATTTATTTTATAAGCAATGTTTGAGTGGGTTGCTCAGAACCTAGAGTGTATGCTTTAGCTGAGGGTGGTACTTGAAGGTACCTGACTTTCGTGCCCTTATGCAAGAGACATTGACCATTGCACAAGCAAGCACAACAGCTAGGTGCACCTATCAAAGGAGGAAGAAAAGGAGAATGACCACAGCCGACAATTGATACCGTTGGATATTTAGTATTTTATTTTGTATGTATGGATCGTATTGTATATATTTTTTGAATTTTATATACATTTTGGATTTTGTATATGTTAGACTTATTGCATGGTTGTTATTACTATTACATTGTTACAATTAAAGCATGTGACAAATAAAAACAAACAAACACAAGATAAATAATATTATTCAATTAAATATAAGCACTTCAACATAGATGTAATACAAATAAAAAAAATCAAACAAAATGCATCATCATCGTTCAGTCAAACTAACGGTGGTATGGTCATTAGAGATAGTTGGCACCTATACTTCATGCAAGCACGCAATGATCTCTTTGGCAGATCTTGGTTGGTGCATATGGACTAAGATCTCTTTAGGAGATCTGCCTAACACAGCACATAACTCAATCAACACATGTTTAGGAAATTGGGCAAAGATGGAGAATATCTTTACAACATCATTGTCATATTTAAGCTCCAAAGACTCGTATTGAACACAACCATTTTCTAAGGATGTAGGTTGTCGATTATGAATATCAAGTAATATTGTGGTATATCTGATCTCATTGTGAATGATTTCCTAAGAGCAGCAACTATGAGGACATTGTCTCACTTATCTTAAGAAATTTTGGACCATGAGGACATTGAAGCAAGACCCCTTCAGAAGTTGTTGTCATATGTCTATCGTAATACACAACAACAAGGAATGAATCCATCTTCTTAAGGAAGAAAAAAATATAGAATGAAGATGGCTGAAAACTTGGACAGATGGAAAATTATGAATGTGAAGGCAATATGGTGTTTCAGAGCACGTCTCTCATATACTAGTGCATATATTGTTCACGCGTTAGTGAATGATTAAAACCTTTGTCTTGTGCATCAAAAAAAGAAACGGTCAAGACTGCACTGACTAAATCAAGGGTCCATATTGCACTGATTCAATGTGTGTTGTTTTCACATGACAATGACTGATTAAAAGCATTGTCTTGTGCGTTAGAAAAAAGAAACGGTCTAGATTGTTCACAGTAAATCAAGGGTCCAAATCACACTGATTTAAATGTGTTCTTATTCACGCATCAGTGAATGATTAAAAGCTTTGTCCTATGCATCAGAAAAAAGTAATGGTTGAGATTACACACAAGGAATCAAGGGTTCAGATTACTACCGGTTCAAACATGTGCCTTTCACGCATCAGTGAATCATTAAAAGTTTTGTCCTATGCTTAAAGAAAAAGGTTGCCCATTGAATTGGATTTTAAATATATAAACTATTAAATTAGAAATACACAACGGAAACATGTTTGCATTGTGTATGATTCCTTCATACACAACGAAAACATATTTCTGATGTGTTAAGGGGGTGTGGCCTTTATACACAGCGAAAACACATTTTCAATGTGTACAATACACAATGGAAACATCTTTTCATTGTGTATGGAAGCCACACCTCCCTAACATAATGGAAACACATTTCCGTTGTATCTTTTGTACAACGAAAATGTATTTGTCAAAGGTATTTTTGGTGGAAAATAACTAAACAAAGTATGGGGTAAAATTAGAGAGAAAAATGGGATAGGAATAATAGCCCCCTAAAGGAAAACATAAGTAGAAATAGGTTTTTCTTTTTTCTTTTTTTTTAAGAATTTCTTAGAGACATCCATTAAGTCAAAAACATTCAAGCCTAATAATTTTCAAGTAAGTCGTGTCAATGATTTCTCCTTCATTAATTGTCTTCTCCTTTTCTTTCTTATTCTTCTTTCCTAGTATTTCGTGGAATAAAATACGCATGGGGTTACATAAATTGGTTCAAATTAATGTGGTTAGGAGAGGAAACCCCATTAAAGGTAGTCAACCAGGTTCTCCGGTGGAGATTAGTCATCGGCAAAGCCGATGAATACTTCACACTTGTAACAGAGTTGTCAAAAAAATTGGTTCAAATTACTATAAGAAAACATTAATATTACAATTATATTTTTTTTACAATGTTAGTGATTAATTCCCTCTCCTTCTTTCCAAGTATTTCGTGTTCGTGATTTATTCTGTTATCATCATCGTTTAGTACGTAAGAAAGATTGAAAAGTACTTGTATAGTGACATGTCATTTAGTTATTTGGAGCATTTGGTGCATGTACAACAAATTTATTGTAGAATTCAAAATGTTTGAAAAGTCTCACGTAACCTATTTTAATTACTAAAATGTGGTTTAAATATATGATGAGCAATTCAATTTATAATCTAAAGTCCATCTTTGTATACATCTTTGTATATTGAGTTATGTGGTTTTAAGATGAAATCTAATAAGAAATTTGATGATTGGTGTATGGATTCATTAATTTCTTTGCAACAACTTCTTATTTAGTTTGTTTTAATTTCTATGTAATATGAACTTCATGCATTTGGTTCATCAATAATATTTTTTGGATTATCAAAAACAATATATGTTGTGTTACAGATTGGACTTAAACCTAACCATATAACAACACTTTTAAGCCTAAACATAGGATTACCCAAAAATCACAAGTGTTAACTAAAATCAACATCAATAACCAAAAATTAACATACATTTATAAATAGTAAATCACACATCAACCAAGAGTAAAGTTATCTTCTTGTTACACCAAAATAGGATATTATTGCCCATAAGAGGCCTTAGGGTCTCGTGCCAAGAAACCTAGCATATCTCTAACTTCTATATATACCACCAACATCATTATAGCAGGTAAGTATTTAATACACATTGCCACTCTAGTGAAATTATTACTAGCTTGAGCATCAAAGTGTCTTTTACATGTACTTACCCATGTTTTTTACGATACCTCAATTGTACCAAAGTATTAACCAACCTAAAGAGAATTCGGGTCTTGATTCATTGAAAGATATCAGTCAACATTCATCAAAAGCACAATCTTAAGTCAATCTCAGACACATTAGCATTGTCCATCTTATATAGATCATGTTGAATCACATGTGATAATATTGAAAAATTAAATAAAAAATATAAAACAAATAAAACATTTTTTAAAAAATGTTTTAATGATTTTACATTAGAAGATAACTGATAATTTATTTAAACACAAATAAATAATTTATTTATTAAGTTCAATAATTCGTTAGCAAAAATGCCCTTGAAAATATAGGTTGTATGCAACAAAGTCTAATATTCCTCTTTTTCTTTTTTTAGTGTGATTTGAATTATCCTAAGAAAATCTGTACTATCTTACAATGAGAAAACAGACAAGAATTAACATAAAAGGAAAGAAAGAGAGAAAGAGATAATATGTTTTTGTTGTGGTTGATTGAGAAATAGTGCAACAATATTTTCTTCCTTTTCCATCCATAGAATGAGAAAAAGAAAGGAAAGTAAGGAAAGAAAGCAAACTTATGTGGTCGGCACCTATTTGTCTTGGTTTGGTGTGCTTTGGAGTGTAAGCATTTAGCCATACTTGAAAAGGCGACCTTTGAAAATGGCTACTCTTTTCTTTGATTTCATCACTCCTCACTTCTTCCTTTAATATTAGGCAAAACTTCTTTTTGACCCAAGAAAGGATTAACAAATTCAAAGTTGCAATATCTTGCCTTATTTCCCTTTCTTCCCCAATCTTTTTGGAAACGTTCATGTTAGTTTAATATAAAAGCTCATTAGTCATTAGGTATGATGTTGTTTGTGTCTTCAGATTCACTAGTTCTGTTTGTTCAAAAAGCTGTACATATAGAAGTAGAATGCTTTTTAAAAGGAAATCCTTAGTACAGGGAGAAGAATATCATGTCAAAGAAGCAATTTAAAAGCAATGAAAGAAAAGGAAACAAACAGCAATATTATTTTGAAGTTTCCAAGCCATGATCTTAATTAGTAGGATCGAAGGTGGAATTTGACTAGAAGATGGAAGTTGCCACTATGTTAGCCAATGATTGCACTCTTTGCCTATTTTTTGCTTAACATTTTTCAATAAATACCTTATTGACAACTTCATAATTATATTCAAGAATGAATTTGAATAAACAATTCAAAGTTTAATTAATAAGATTTTTCTCATCAAAAAAATAATAATAAGATTTTATATAAAGAGAACTCATTGATTTGTTAACAACAAATTAAAATATTTCTTTGTGAAATTTGTTGAAAACAAATTTGGAAAGAAATTAAAACTTATAAATGTTTATAAGTTACCTTTTATAATGAAGTTTAAATAACTATATATAAATTCTTCCAAACAAAAGTTCTTTCAAATATTGTCTTAAAAGCATTCAATTCTTCGAATTCTTCCAAAGATAAGTTCTTCCTAATATTCTCTTAAAAGCATTCAATTCTTTGAATTTGAATAGAGTTATATTAGTGATACAATATTTTTCTACAATATTTTTTACAACCTTTTTTTTTATCATTTTTATTAAATCATTCATCTTATTTTACATTTTATGCCTCTTTTTAATCTCTTTTTATTATACAAAAAAATACAAAATTATTATATAAATACAATTTCTCATTTAAATATATGATACGCAGGGAATACAAGAGCAATAGCACTATTTCATAAGGAATTAACGTAATATACCTAGAGCCCAAATTCCCAATTAGGATTTTTAAGAAGTTGGCCTTAATAATGCAATGATTAGTACTGTTCAAGCATTGCTTTCATTTTGCCATTTTCTTATATTAACACCAAATGTGAACCTTTTACACTTAAACCTCTTAATATTTTTTTCAAGAATGTAAAATTAACAAATTTAACTATTGAATTGAAAGTTTTTATAAAATAAATTGTTTAAAAATTTTCTTGCAAATCAAAGACTAATAGATATTTTGCTGTATTATTTTATTTTGATGAATAATATATTATTTAAAATATAAATAAATATTAATTACTGGATAACATACAAATAAATGTTTAATTTATATGAAATTTGATTTAAATGAGTAGAAAAATAATATCAAATTGTTCAATGGTTTGATTAGTTAATTTCATTTTCTACAAAAAAAATAAATTAAGAGGTGTAAGTATAACAGTTTGACACTTAATATCAATGGATCAACAACTCTTTTTATTATGAGAAATGAGGACTATAAATTTGAATCATACAATCATATCTAGATGGTCAAAATTAAAAGTTTCATACTAAATAAAAATGTCATGTGCATTTAAAATATTTCATTATGTATATAAAAAGATCAAATAATAAAATTTAACACCATGATTAGTCAAGATCCCCCCCCCCCAACCCAAAAAAAAGAAAAATAAAGAACAATAGTTAGACATTTTACAAAGTAGGTGCTAAAAGATTCTCCCAAAGATATTTTCTCTTTTTCTTCCTTTGACTTTCAAAAAATATGAAACAATGACAAACTAAATTTCTCTGCCGATATTTATGAAGTACACCAATGTTCTTACAAAAAATTTTAAGAAAATCATATAGTATATAGAGAATATAAAAAATTGTATGTATAAAAAAAAAGAATATGGAAAATGTGTAGTGAGAAAACCCTAGTGAGAGCAATATTGTAGTAGCCAAATGGATTGGTTACATTCAAAGCACATTAATTTTTGAATACAATCACGTTATGTTACAGCCTTCTAGTCTGAATTGAATTTCATTTGTCACATGTCAATCCTAACATTAATTTTTTATGTATATTGTATTTATATGTATATAATGTAAGTATCTCATTTTGGACTGTATAATAGGATTCAACCCTTAATGTATATAAGATATTTTATTGATTGTTTCATAGAAAAACGAAAGGGCAAATATGTGAAAAGTACATATATATGACATGAGGAAGGCATTTGAATCTGACCCCACTGTCAGTCAAACTAAGGTTCAAAGTTTTGTTCCATTCTATCTCTACTATATCTCTGACCGTTGACACTTTCATCCTTGCAATAAAAACAACCTGACTGTTGAAATATAATATAAATATATTAAATTAATAACGTATTAATTATTATATTATAATTAATAATTCAATGTCAATAATTTAGATTTGTTAACTTAAGAAATTTTCCTGACGATAATACCTTACATTGACGTGTCCATCCTTTTTACCAATCCCCACCTTTAGGTTGAAAAAAATTAAAAAGATTAAATTAAAAGTATACTCTTAATAATGCTTATTTGTTTTCAATTTAATTCATTTTTCTTTTCAAATAAACTCTTACACTTACAAAAGTTTTTAAAATAATTTCTATTGTTATAATATCATCAATTGATTAACATAAGTATATTTTTTGCCTAATGTAGCTCGTTTCACTTTTTTTATGTAAAGCATTTTTTACATGCTCATTGTTTCAATAGGTGTTGTGTAAATTTTTATTTTCTTTTGCTATATGTAATGACCCACTGTCGCTACTAAACAACCTTGCTAAAAATACACCTTATCCACATATCAGGTGAATAAAATCAAGTCATAACATATCTATATATAAGTCATACACATCAACTGAGAGATCCACCTATCTCTCCTAGTGCCATACATACATATCTGTTCAACTCAAATCATCATACATACATAACAAATAGGATAACACCAGCCCATATTAACAATATCAAAATATACATCACTAGGAAGAGGGATACAAAACTCACTCCCTATAACTGGTCACTCTATACAATCCCATCAAAAGAATATAATACAAAACAACACATCCAAAAAGAAACAAAAAGAGTTTATAGAAAGCTCTACTCAAAAAGGGCCTCCAAAAGTCTCCATCTGAGACCTCCTCCATCAGCTCTGAAACGCTGGATCTGTAGACATCTCTCCCTCTGCTCCCACGCCAAAATGACGTGATCATCACAGTCACAACAACACAACAACAGCAACAAGACATCCAACCAACAACAACACAAGGCAAGGGTAAGCTTACGAAATAAAGATCAGCATATAATATTTAATCCAACATAATCAAAATCATTATTCACATCAATATGGAAACCAAATCATCAAATAAATGGGTCTACATACATTGCAGTATATCACGCACAACATCACATATGATTATGGAAATCATGAACAATTCACAATATTCCATCACAAGTATATGACACACCATCATCTATCCAGAGTTCTCAACGTCTACATACAGATGTACATATAAAAAGCATTCATTTACACGGCAAAGAGTTCTCAATCTAGAACTCCATATCATCGCAAATCCGTCACAACTACGTCAATGCATGATGACATGACTCGAGAGAGATTTCTACATTTCGGGCGATCAGCTAGGTCTTATCCCCTACCATGGCCATCTAGCACCATTCAGGGATTGCCAAAACTCTAATCAGTTGGATAAGCTTATGGCTATCAGGATAAGTGTATGTGGGTGGTGGCTTACCACGACACAAGGCCTGCACTGCCTTGGCCCCTTGCGAAATTACCCATTTACTCATCCCCTAGGCCCATCTTTAAGACCCCACTTCTTATCCAGGCACTAGGTTGGAGGCTTATCTGATTACCAACTCTAATCACCATCTACCTTACATGCCTGCTCGCACATGGCTTAAGGCCCATACAATCTCAGCCAACAACATATACATGCCAATGCATGTATCACCACAAAACCAACTCTACCAAACAATCATTTTATTATATATATTTGTATCAACATATCAACACAACCATCAACAGTCATCATATCATATATATGTATCAACATAATACCACGTGCTCTACTCAGCACCACCTGTGGTCCAACAGTCACCATCAACCCCATGCACACTTAATTCGACCTCTTGCATGGTCAACAGGTAAGGCCCTATCCAAGCAGCCCACCTCATGAGAAACCTCACACAATAATATCATACACATCAAGTGGAGGTCCTATCTAAGCAACCTTCTACTTCACAACCAAATCCAACAATCAACTACAATTACAAAATCAAAACCTTCTTTGAAAACTATTTGGAGAATTAAAAAACCTTGAAATTCATAAAATTTCACATTTTAAGATAAAAACTTTAAAATCTGAAATAATATATTTAGTTCTGGAATAACATATTATGTACTGTAGCAACAGATTTTTTTATTTTTTATTTTGCAAAGATAATCAATTATAGGTTGCCACAATTGATTATTCTCGAAGCAAAACCAGAAAAAAAAAATTCTGAACAGTAGATAATCGATTATCCAACTGCATAATCGATTATTTCTAAAGCAAATCACAAAAACAATTTTTGAAACTCTAGATAATCGATTATGTGACTCCTATAATTGATTATCTTCGACGATTTTCAGAAAAAAAAAATGCGATTTTCTACAGAGAAATTCAAACTTTTCAACCAAATAACATAGATTTTCAAATCAATGGTGTTCCAACAACCTCAATCCACCTTAACCAAGTTAATACAAATCAAATCATACAATCAATTCAACATTTCATCACAAAATCATCAATTTCTCATCCAAATCTCAAAATTTCTCCCCCAAAACCCATTTTCACCCAAATCCAACAAAATAGCAACATCTACATAGATTCAACCGATTATAAGGCAAGAAATCAGCATACCAACAATTATTAACACAAAACAACTGATTTGTAAGCTTCCCTTACCTCTAAAAGTTCCTAAATCTGAATTTAGGTTCCTTGAGAATCCGGTGTTCTTGAGCCAAATTTAGCTAGGATCGTTCCTTTCCTTACCATAATCACTAAGTCGAGCTAGGAAATCTTCTAACACATTTATCAACTTCAAATTTCTAAAGAGAGATTGAGAGAGAATTAAAAAGAGAGAAAGTGTAGAGAGAGAAAGAGAATGGAGGAATAAGGGGAAATCCCTCTTTTTCCCTTAGATATTTGACCTCCCTAGAGCTTTCACACGGACTTTTGGCCAATTGAGGCCCAAACCTCACCAAGCCACTTCCTTTATCTCAAAATTGGTCAAACTTAACTATTTTTTCTCAAAAATCCAAAATCATTCTTACAACATATCCAAATTGGCTCAAGCACATATTTCAAACTTCCTAAATTCAAACCATAATTTCAAACCAACAACTCACAACCATCATCACATACAACATACCATACATATCAACAATTCATTTATCTCTTTTAATTGCCTAGATTACATATCAAATTTTCACTTTTTAGTTATTAAACCACTTAATCATGCATTAAGAAAATCACAATGTTACACTATATGAGCTCATTTACTTGCTCATTTTTACTTTAAAATATTCAATAAAAATATTTTAAATATGTTATGAAAGAGTATATATAGACTTCTTTGAAAAAATATAAAAGTTAAATTGCAAAAGGATAAAAAGTTATAAAGGTTTACTTTTAGGGGGCGTTTGATAGGATAATTCTTTTAAGTATTTTAGAAATCTTAGGTTGAGAATGTTAAATTCCTATCTTTGGTATGATAATTTTAAAAATCATTTTCAGGAATATAACATTACCAAGAATCATTTTTTAATTAAGTTTTTCACTAAAATTTTTCCATGAGAAAAGGTAGGAATCCTAGATTCCCATTTTTTTATAATTATGTCTCTCATTCTCAAAAATATTTTAGACATATCAAACATATTTATGACATTCTCAAAAAAACATGATTCTTAGGAAATATAATTTCTAGGAAACATAATTCTCGGGATGAAAAAGATTTTGTGTACCAAAAGCTCCCTTCGTTTAACAAAAAAAAAATCCACACTTTTAAGTGTGAGAAATCCTTTTGGCACATAAAATTTTGATATTACAATTGTTAAATTTAAATTTATTCTTGACATAATAGGTTAATATTCTTATAAATATACTGTACTCATGAATTATCTTTTCCCTAGTAACATCCTCTTATATCAAGTGTTTGCTCATCTTAACATCCTCTTATGCATACTATAAGGAGGTGTTTGGTAGAGGCAAAAATTTTCATATTCAGAAATAAAGATTCTTGGTTGGACCATCCAACACTCCAATCGAAAATAAGAAGCCCATACACCTTTTTTATGCTCAATGCTTACGGGATTATGAACCATTTGATTGAGCATCGTATAGGCTTGCCGACCAAATCTAGTGCCTATGTTGACCTACACTTATAAACTGACTAACATACCATAAATTGACCATTATAATTGACTTATCTATCATATGACAGTTTTAGAGCTCGAAGGGTCAACTGACCCTTAACTCCTTGGCTTAACATAGTGAAGTTTTAGATCCTTCTCACACATAACTAAGGCACTGTAAGTACCACCCTTCCTTCACATGTTGGAGAGGTATCATACACACCACTCCTAAAAAAAGAGGCGGGAATTGTTACAAGGTTGTTAGAGGATGCATTCAATAAATAGGCATGATCCCTTCTCGACCATAGTAGGTCACATAGTATGAGAACTAGTTGAGGTTTCTTAAGTTCATTTTTGTCTTTAAGATTCCTTAATGTGTGTGTTCTTTAGCGTGAACATTCAACGCCCACCATGGGGTCACTGAATAATTCTCTTGATGACCACTATACTTTTTCAGATACCAAGATAGTGATTACTTGTGATAGAGCAACCTCAAAGAATGGAGGTAATGGGGGAAACGGGGTGAAGACAACCGCTTATTATAACAACTAATGGCAACAATAGAGCAATTGCAAGAGCAAAATAAGGAATAATCTTGTTGTAAATAGGAGATGGAGAGTAACACCACAAAGCAGAAAAGTAACACCAGGAGGCAAAGGAATGACATTGGAAGGTTAAGACGCTATTGACAGAGTTGAAGGAAAACTAGGACAAGGCGGATGAGGTTTGACCTCTTCTCTTTTAAACTTAATCTTGCTTGGAGGATATTAAGAAGGGGATGACTCCTTAGAATTTTAGAGAACCCATCATCGAAATATTTGATGGATCTTAATACCCTACATACACATCTGCAAGACTTCCAAACCCAAATGTTCATAAGTGGAGGGGATGATGCAGTCATTTACAAAATGTTTTGCCAAAATGCTAAAGGGGACAATGTTGCAATGGTTTCCCAATTGACTGTTGGATGGTCAGTTGAGTTGTCAAAAATCAACATATCAAATGAATTTAGGGCATTAAAGTGTAAGTATTAGGGTCACGGATGGATCCTTTTTGTAGATGGTGCCTTAAATTTAAAAGGAAGTGGACTTGGAGTCATATTAAAAGGACCAGACAGGGTGATGCTAGAACAATCCTTCTTGTTTGATTTTAAAGTCAACAATAATCAAGCATAGTGTGAAATAAGGAAGGTAAAAATATCCGTATTCACATGTAAAATCTATAATGGATAGAAGCTGAATAGTTAAATGGGTACTCACATATAATTTAAACATATATTTTCATTATTCGTTTATTGATGGGACGAGGCGGGTATCAAGGTACTCATCCCCACGGGTATCTATTATTACCCATTATAATAAAATTACTTAAAAACTCTTACTTAAATATATAATACTACCTTTATTGTTAAGTTATTTTACTTATTATTAATTAACAAATGATTTTCATGTCTTTTTTAGTTTTTTAGCCTTTAAACTAATTTTTAAAAAATTTGACAAAATAATTAAAATTATGGTTAAAGTATTTTTTAAACTATTTTAAGCTATTGTTTAAATTTTTTAGTAAATATCCATTAATATCCACAGATATCTACGAATATTGATAAAATCCACAGGTGTTACAAATACCTACATCGATATACGAGTAGGCACGAAGTAGATTTTATCTAATGAGGTAGGTAAAGCGAGGCTACTAGCTATGCTTGCCCTGCAATTTGCCATCCCTAGTATGAAGACAAAATTACAGGGATGATGCTAGTAAAAGAGATGAGGGTGATTGAACTAACACTGAGGAGCAATTCTCAATTGGTGATCATACCAGTGAACAGAGAATACCAGGCTAAGGACCCATAGCTGGAAAAATTACCTGACAAAAAGTAAACAAGATTGTGACAACCTTCACATCTTTCAAGCTCATATATATGTTCCAAGGGAACAAAATTCCAAAGCTAACTTATTGTCCAAGCTCACCAATGCAAAGAAGCTAGGAAATTATTGATTGGTAATACAAGAAACCATTAATTGACTGAGTGTTGAGAAAATGAAGCTAAAGGTAGTTGGCATAAAGAAAGAATAATCACAAATGAGCCCTTTGATTACATATATTTAGGAGTTTTTACTTAGGACCTAATTGGTTATGCCAGGATAAAAAAGGAAGCAAAGTAGTGCATGCTAATCAATGATTAACTATATAGGCAGGCCTTTTCTTATCCTCTCTTGAAGTGTCTTATAGACTCTAAGTAGACTGTATGATACTAAAGGTGCGTGAAGGTATATATACATAAGGGTCTAATCACTAGCCCTAAAAATCACAAGAACAAGATACTACTGGCTAACTCTAAAGAGAGTCTGTATGGAGTTTGTAAAGAAATGTGGCAAGTGTCAAAGGATTGTTGATGTCTTTAAAGCCCTTCCAAACCACTTACATTCAGTCATGTGCCCATGACTCTTCTACATATGAGGGGTAGATATCCTAGGGCTTTTCCCAATTACATCGAGGCAGGTGAAGTTTCTCATAGTGATGATAGATTACTTCACTAAATGAATAGTGGAGTTGGTTGCCACCATTACAACCAAGAGGATTAGAAGGTTTTGTTGGAAGAAAATAATGTACAGATTATGTCGCCCGTTAACAATCGTTTTTTGATAATGTGATGCTGTTTGCATGCAACTCAGTTGCAGAGTTTATAGTAACCTGGGTATAACATAAATATTTACCTCAACAAACTTTGATGGCTTCATCATTTGCTGACGTGACACTTGCTGACATCAACAACCATTAGTCACATACGACAAGGATCAATGACAAAAGAAATTTCAAGAACTTTTTTTTTAATTACAAGAACCAAAATCAAAAGATGAGTAAATTATAAATATCAAAAATATATTTAAACCTATTATATAATACTAAGTTAGTCAAAACAACAATATTTTAACTCAACTTATATTGATACCAGAAAGAAAAACTCAAAATATACGCCACAGTATGATTAAATAATTAATAAAATATATTTAATATATTTTAATCAATATATTTAAGATACTTACTAACGACACTTAAATTTAAACATCAGATCGCAAAATATGAATTAAGAAAGAGACAACATTAATGCTTGAAAAGTGAGAATTGAGTCAATTCGAAAATATAATTATTAATTAAATAATTAATGATTAAAATTATAGTTTATATATACATACATTTACGTATATATTTTTTAATTGGCAGTGTAAAATCTTTTAAGAAGTAAATAGGAGAGAATTAAGAATTAGAAGACCACCAAGCACGTGAATCACGAGATTGATCTAACTTAACTAGTAATTTTGAGTTCAAATCTTAAATATGCAATTGCATTAAATATTCAAAAAAAAATTTGTTATCTATAATAATCTTAGAGTGTAATTGCTATATATTGTTAATGTAAAATTTTTTACATTATAATCAATCAAAAATTAACTTTAATATAATTTTTAATATAATTATTATCAAAGTCAATACACTTATTATATGATGAATTATGATTGAATGTCGGTATAACTTATTTTCTAGGACAAAATTGTCTCCTGGTTGGTCTTTACCAGAACAAAGAAGTATAGTAAAATGACGAAAGTAGGCAGTGAGGCACACGTGTAGTGAGGTGTGGAAGCGTGCGGGGGTTCTGGGCTTAGGGGCGTGACGTTGGACTGATGCCTCCCTCGTTTCTTCATTTCGCATCTCTCTCTTTCTCTTTCTCTTTCTCTCTCCCTTCCTCGCTGTCTGATCTGCCTCCCTTCCCTCCCTTCTTTTGACCCACCTTCCCCTCCTCCTTCAATGTCCTTCACACTCCCTAATCCATTCCCACACTTCGCTTCTCTCCTTCTCCCCTGAGCTTCCCCCTCAATTCCCACGCAAAACAAACCCTCTCCCTCTTTCCCCTTTCCTCGTTCCTAGGGTGCAAAATGAAGTCGCTTAGCAAGTTGAAGAAAATTGCACTTCCCAAGAGCGTTGGCAAGGACAAAAAGGACTTTCAGCCCACCGTTAAGTTCGACGAGCTCGCCCTCGCTGCCAAGGTTTTTCCCCCACTCTCTAAACCCGATAATTACCTTTTTTTTTTTTTTTGACCGTAGTATTATTATTATCGAATAAATATTTGGTTGCGTTACGCGCGGTTATGTGCCTTTTTTTTCAGTTGTCGTATTTTGTGGTGACGGATTTCTGTGGAAAAAGAATAATCGGTTTTAGTTGTGAACCTCGTTGTCAGTGATGGAACGTAGGGGGGTTTTGTTCTTGAGATGACACGTGGAAAATTGGCTCTTTGCTGACTTTAATTCGTTATCTCTCGTAGTTGTAGTTACGGGCTTAGGGTGTGGAAAAAAGTGTGTGATAATGGGAATTTTGTGAAAAATGTTGAACGATTTCGTGTCCAATTTCTTCTACCTGGCTCGCTGGTTATAGTGCGTCATTAAGGGTTTCCTTTCCCCGTTTTGCAGGACATGCAAGACATGAGAGATTGCTATGATAGCCTGCTTGCTGCAGCTGCTGCTACACAAAACAGTGCTTACGGTAAACATTAATGGCTCATGTTATTCTCTTTATTCCTCACTTATAATGTATTCAAAGCTTTTGAGCTGGTTGTGCATTTTGTTTGGCTATGTTCCTCGTATATGTCTCCAAAAGTTTAGCTCCCAAATTAAACAGTGCACATATATATATATATATATATATATATTATTTATTTATTTATTTATTTATTTTCATTTACTTGTCATATATAATGTGTCCAACAATTTAAGATACCTATTTACATTTCCTTTTGCCATAGTTCATGGCTGACTCGTCTTCTGCACTGCACTGCACTATCGATAAAGTTCAGCATTGCGGTCCATTCCCAAAATAAGGAAACTGGTCATAATGTTGAACTTGCACACCTGCCTTGGGCATGCCCTTTTATTCTTATTGAAATTGTATGTTGTTGTGACTACCTTTTAAGTATTGTGAGATGGCAGTATAGAGATATTTGAAAATATCAAAGTCTCTACTCTCTAGGGCATCCTTTTTCTTACTGCCTCTACACTATATTGTCTTTACTGATCATTAGAAAAAAATAAAAATAAAAATCTGTCTAGTTAGTTTTTTTAGATGAGTTTTACTGCCTTGAAAATATTAAAGTCAGTAGTGTATCCTTTATTGTGTTACGTGTTCCAGAATTTGCTCAGTCGCTGCAGGAAATGGGTACTTGTCTACTGGAGAAAACTGCCTTAAATGATGATGAAGAAAGTGGTGAGTGGGTAAACATTTCGTGACTGCCCTATCCAAGTTACTTAGCCTCTTTGCTAGTTGATTTAAATCATGTGTAGTCTCCTTGCGACAGTTGTTATTAACTGTATGCAGGTAATGTTTTGGGGATGCTTGCAAATGTGCAGCTTGAGCTTCAGAAGCTTGTTGATAGCTATGTGAGCTTTATTTGGGTGTAACCTTTTTGATTGCTTTGCTTTTCCTGGAGCATTGTTCATTTACAAAATGTTTATCATGATTCTATCGTTTCTGTTCCTCAGCGTTCTCACATAGTACTGACAATAACCAATCCATCAGAGTCTCTTCTTAATGAACTAAGAACTGTTGAGGTATGTTTATGTACTTATTCTTTTGTCAGATTCATTTATCTTTATAAAACACACCCAGCCGGTTCTACAGTGCTCACATCTGTCCTCTCATTTTTTCCCCACTTTTCCCTCATTTAGTTCATTACGCTTTTATTTTAGTTGTTACTAGCTGTTACTAAATGATGGTTACTAGAAAATGTGGTTTTCTATTGGTACAGAACAGAATGCAATTAAAAGAAGATAATGTTTCAGGACTTATAGAATGCTTGGCATTTATAATGCCTTTTTTTTTTGACACAGTAACTGTCACACAAATCCATAACTTCCTAAAGATGCAAATACTACATTAACACTAATGCTGTGTTTGGATGAGAGAAAAGAAAATAGAGAGGAGAGAAAATATGGATAATGATACATTTTCTTTTGTTTGGTTCAAGAGAAAATGAAGTGAAAAAGGAAAGAAAAAATGACTTTTAGAAACAAAATTTCAAAATTTTCTTTCCTTCCATTAGAGAATAATAGAGAGTAGTAGAGTGTATCTCTCATGCTTCCATTGTAATGTTTTACTTTATTTTTTATTTTAGTTGTTTGGGCCCAGCCTATCTGTTGGCCCATAGTTAGCTCTCGTCATCTATAAATAGATGATAATCATCAGTTGTAACTGTCTTTTATAGAATCAATAAAACAGTTTTACGTTTCAGTTACACGAATTCTTTGAATTTTGTTATGGTATCCAGAGTAGGGTTCGAACCCTAACTTTTTCTCCCAATCCTATCTCTGCGTTTCTACTATGATTTCCTCAATTACTTTTCCTCCAATGTCGATTTCATCCAATGCTCCAGTTACCTTCTCTCACTCCATTATTGAGAAGCTTGACACCAAAAATTACTTGTTGTGGTGTCAACAAGTCGAACCAATTATCAAAGGTCATCGCCTACACCATTTCTTGGTGAATTCAGTAATTCCTATAAAGTTTCACACAGTTGAAGGTTGCGAAGCAAGTTGCGTCTTTAAAGAGTTTCTTGCTTGGGAGCAACAGGATCAGTTGCTACTTTCATGGCTCCAAATTCCAATCCTTGATTTCGCAAGAAATGCTAGCTCGTGTTATCAAATGCAAAAGTGCGTGGCACTTATGGGAGAAGATTCATGTGTTTTCCATTCACATACCAACGCTTGTGTGCAACAACTTCACGTTTAGCTTCGCAATATGACTCTTGAAGATCGTTCAATCTCAGAGTACTTTCTTCTCATCTAGTGCTCAGTTGATGCACTCTTTGCTATCGGTGAACCTGTTTCGTCGAAGGAGCATCTCGACATTGTCCTTGAAGGCTTGCCCAAAGACTATGAGTCCACTGTGGCTCTTGTTAGTAGTCGCTTCGATCCTTTGTCTATAGAGGAAGTTGAAATTCTATTGCTTGCTCATGAGTCTCGACTTGAAAAGTTTCGCAAGAAAACCCTAGCGACTGTCAATGTCGCTGAAGTTTCGCCTCCGGAAACTCTCACTCCACCTCCACCACAAGTCAACACTGTTCAGAATGTTCAGAACCAACATTCAAATGATTCACGAGATGAGTTTGCTCCGTCAAATGACTATTCTAGTTATCGCTACAGTTTTGGTGGTCGTAATGTTGGACGACAAGGTCGCGGTCGTGAAGGCCGCTTTCAAGTTTAGTGTCAAATTTGTAATCGTTTTGGCCACACTAACTCGGGTTGCTTCCACCGATTCGGACCTAATTTTGCTCAGCAACAACAACAATACTCATACTATCCTTTTGGCTCACCAACTCCTACTTAGTATAAGTGGCCTTATGTGCAGGTTAATCCACCTTGGGTTAACTTCACACCATACCAGTAGTTTAGGCCTCATGCTTTAGCTCCTGTTGATCAACTTGGTGCCACTCTTGACACTTGCCTACAAGCAATGTTTGCAGGGACCAATGTCAACTCCAATACTGCTTGGTATCTTGATTCTGGTGCATCTCACCATGTCACCTCCAACATATAGAATATCTAGCAACACATTCCTTTTGAAGGTTCTGATCAAGTTGTCATTGAAAATGGTCAGGGCCTGAACATTACATCAACAAGTTTAACCACTTTCCCTTCTCCTATAAATCCTAAAGTCTCTTTTTCCCTAAACAATATACTATGTGTACCTTCCATCACCAAAAATCTTCTAAGTGTTAGTCAGTTTGCTCGTGATAACTCTGTATATTTTGAATTTCATCCAAGTTTTTGTGTGGTTAAATCATAGGCCACTCATGAAATCTTGCTCAAGGGCTTAGTGGGAGCAGATGGTCTGTACCAGTTCCCTTCATTGCTAAAGCATTCACAATCAACAAATGATTTTTCTATTTTTATGAAATCTAGGACAGGTGCTACTATTCCCACTTTACACAATGTTTCTTTTACAGATGTAACACATTCACTATGGCACTCACGCCTAGGCCATCCTAGTGCTGATGTACAAAAATTGATACTCAAACTTTGTAATATACATTCAATAAATAAGAGTGCTATTGAGTTTTGTGATTCATGTTGTGTGGGAAAGACACATTGTCTTCATTGTCCCCCATCCTCTACAACTTATAATTCTCCTCTTGAACATATCTTTAGTGATTTGTGGGGTCTAGCCCCTCTTAAATCTAGTCCTGGTTTTTTATATTACATAACATTTGTTGACGCCTATCATTACTTATCTTAACAAAATCTAAAGTCTTTAAATGTTTTCAAATAGTTTCGAACTATGGCTTAAAACAATTTACTACTCCAATTAAAGCTGTGCAAACAGACTATGGAGGGGAATTCAAGCCCTTCACCCAATATCTTACTCAATTAGGGGTCTCTCACAGACTCATCTGTCCTCACACGCACCATCAAAATGGTGTCATTGAGAGAAAACACAGACACATTGTTGAGCTTGGCCTCACACTCCTAGCTCAATCTTCCCTCCCATACAAGTTCTAGGAATCATGCTTTTGTCACAAGTGTTTACCTAATTAATAGGCTCCCAACCTCATCTTTAAATTTTGAAATACCCAGTTGTCAAACTTTTTTCAAAAGCAACCTGACTATCACTTCTAAGAGTTTTGGATGCTCCTATTTCCCACTACTTAGACCATACAATAACACAAACTTGCCTTTAGGTCTTAAGAATGTGTTTTCCCTGCTACTTTACTTCCCATAAAGGGTACAAGTGTCTTTCTCCCTGCGGCCACATCTTTGTCTCTAAAGATGTTATCTTCAATGAGCATAAGTTTCCATATTCCACCCTCTTTCCTCCTTCTATATCCCAAACACCTGACCCTACCCTACTACCCTCTATACCTCTCATTTCCCTACCTAAACCACCTTTTCCTACAACCATTTCTTCACCCATCTCAACCTCTACCACATCATCACCTTCCCCACCACGTTTGCTCCCTCCTAGAAATACTCACCTAATGCAAACACGAGCCAAATCAGGATAGTTCAAAGAAGAATACACCTAACATTATTACTAGCTCAAATGGAACCCAAATCCACAAAACAGGCTCTGGTTGATCCAGTTTGGCTAGCCGCAATGTAAACTGAGTATTCAGCTCTTATTGCTCAGAACACTTGGACACTCTCTGTTCTACCTCCTGGCCACCAACCTATAAGTTGCAAATGGGTATTTTGCATCAAAGAAAATCCTAATGGAACTATAAATAAACATAAAGCTAGACTTGTGGCTAAAGGATTTTACCAACAGTTTGGTCATGATTATACTAAAACGTTTGCTCCAGTCATTAAACCAGTAACTGTACGTCTCATACTCCCTTTGGCTCTCACCTATCATTGGCCTCTCAAGCTTGATGTTAATAATGCATTCCTCAATGGATTGCTAGAAGAGGAGGTATACATGTGCCAACCTCTTGGTTGAGTTTGCAGACAAATCTCTTGTCTGTAAGCTCAACAAAGCCATATATGGTTTGAAACAGGCCCCTCGAAAGACTACAGCTGCACTGTTACAGTTTCAATTCAAAGTCAGGAAGTGTGATCCTTCTCTATTCGTCTAAACTGAGGACAATTCAATTGTCTATATACTTGTATATGTTGATGATATAATTGTTACAGGAAATAATGCATCTCTCATTTAGACTGTTATTTGTCAACTGCATTCCACATTTTCGCTCAAGGAACTTGGTGACTTGGATTATTTCTTGGGAATTGAAGTGTGACCTTAACCTGATGGATCTCTTTACCATACGCAATCTAAATATATTCATGACATTCTCTCCAAGACTAACATGTTAAAAGCTAAGCCCATCTCATCTCCCATGGTGGGTGGCTGCAAGCTAACAAAAGGAAGGCTCTGATGTTCTGGCTGATCCCTCCTTCTACAAGTCTATTGTGAGTTCTTTACAGTATGCAATTATCACTCGACCTAAGATCAGTTTTGTGGTTAATAAAGTTTGTCAGTTTATTTCTCATCCTTTTGAAGAACATTGGGCTGCTATAAAGCGTATCCTTCACTATCTTAAAGGCACCATTATGTGGGGCCTTCATCTCCTGCCTAACTCCTCGCTAGGACTATTCTCCTTAACAGCCTTTTGTGATGTTGATTGGGCATTTGACCCTGATGATTGCCGCTCTACCTCTGGTGCTTATGTGCTTCTTGGCCCCAATCTTATCTCTTGGTGGTCCAAAAAGCAAACCGTTGTAGCTCGCTCAAGCACAGAGGTTGAATATCGAAGTCTTGCTCTTGCTACTGTTGATGTTGAAGTCACCTGGATACAAACATTATTGTCTAAGCTTGGTGTCAGTCACACTTGTCCTCGAATACTCTGTGACAATCTTAGCACTGTTGTCTTAGCTCACAATCTTGTCCTCCATTCACGCACCAAGCATATGGAGTTAGATCTCTTTTGTGTGCAAGAAAAGGCCTTAGCCAAGCAAATTGAAGTCCTTCATGTTCCTACAACTGAAAGTGCCGACATTCTGACCAAGGCCCTCCTAGTCATTTCTGCAGTCTTTGGTCCAGGTTCAGTTTGGGTGTCTGCTCGGCCTCTTCCTCCACCTGAGCTTGCAGGGGGGTGTTAGAGAATAATAGAGTAGTATTAGAGTGTATCTCTCGTGCTTCCATTGTAATATTTTACTTTATTTTTTGTTTTAGTTGTTTGGGCCCAACCTATCAACTGGCCCATAGTTAGCTCTTGTCATCTATAAATGGATGACTATCATCAGTTATAACTGTCTTTTATAGAATCAATAAAATAGTTTTACTTTTCAGTTACACACATTCTCTGAATTCTATTACCTTCCATTTTCTCTTCAATTCAAATTTCAATTTTTTTTCTCCTTTTATTTTCTTTCCTTTAAAACAAAGGGTAACATTTTAGATCCATAATTGCCTAAAGAGATGTCACATAACTGTCCTATCATATACACATCCATTATGTATGTTGTTGAAATTATGTCATGATTTCTTGTTGTGATCTCTTCTTTGCTGTTGTTTAATGAATAATCTGGAATGAATCTCAGAGGTTTATACATGTACCCTCCTTAAAGTGCTTAACTTTTGAAATTGTTACAATAACATTTTTTTCCCTATCTGATATCTCCTTGTGGAAGGTTGATTGTTAGGTTATAGCACAAAGCCAATGTCATATTATACATGCATCCATTGGTTGGTTGTGCGTAAATAGTGTTTCTTGTTCTCACACCCATGCATCACATATATCACATTTAAGCTATCTTTTATTCACATTGAGTTTGTGGATAGTGGATACACTGATGTTTTCTAAACTTGTTAGGTTTTGCATGCAGCAAAATATTGCTGTGGAAAAACTGTAAAAAAAATGTTTCTCTAATGTATTTTAATTTTTAAAGCTGCTATTGATAAAAGGATTTGCATAAAGCTTTAGGTTCAAATAAAATATACGTCCGTACATATTAGTAAGATATTAGGATCCAATTGCAAGATATGGGACTTGAGTCCCACATTGGAAGTATGGTGTGGGGTTTATGAGGCTTTGGGTTCTTCAACTACAATGGCTAGCCTTTGTGGTGTGATTCTCCCAAGGTTATTTTTATTATAATTCATTATAAATAATTGCAGTAAATCTTTTTACATTTGGGAGTTCATTAACTTGTTAAGCACATATGATAAAATAATTTGAATAACAGAGGAAACCCTCTATACCTCCGATAAAGAATGTGATTATTGAAACTTAATGAAATGGACAGGGTTTTATATCGTAACTTGTTTGGGCAGTGTTATCAATAGCAGATTGCAGAAAATAGCAGAAAGCCAAAATTCGACTATATCGTATAACAGATAGCGTCTCAGGCAAATGGCAGAAGTTGCATAGCAGTTGAAATAAATCAATTATACATGTAAAACATATTAAGTTGTATGCAAATAAAAATAAGCTGCATAAAATTGGCATAATATTAACTCAAGTTCAATTGTTCTAGACATATATTGATGAAAACATAAAGAAGTTAAACATAAAAGGCAGAATATCTATTCATTCTCCTCCGCCTCTTTACCAATATAATTATCACTCTCATTGTCAAATAGTGAGGCATATCCTTCAATTTCTTCTCCTTTTGAGTCCTCAAAGTCAATGTCTTCTAGCTCTTCTTCTAATTCTTCCAAGGTTGCATCATCTTCAACTTGCTGGAGACTGCTCTACTTGCTGGAGGGGTGAACAGATGCTGATGGAGTAGAGGAGTCCTCCTTTTTGTGAACAGTGGTTTACGTAACATGTATGGGAGAAGTTTAAGAGTTTCTACATGAGTGGGACAATGGGACTGAGGAGTTTGTTTTTTGGGGGGGGCGGGGGTCATGTGTACTAGTGTAGTCCCGCATCCTCAGTCAAAACTGTGATGCCTGTTGAAACCACAACAGTCATTGTGGCCATGTTAGCCATTTTTGTGGAAGGCGCACCACAATGAAGTTGTGGTAGCAGATTGGAGGATTGCCGCAACACCGTAGCACTATAGCTGCTATAGTGACTATTTAACAACACTGGTTTATGGCCACAAAAATTTCTGCTAAGGCCTCTCTTGGGTAATTTCCTAAAGAATGTGTGGCATTGGAAGAAAAACTTGTGATGAGAAATGCCAATATGCGGTGTTTCTGTTAAAACACATATCAAGTTAAAGCATAAACCAACTCTTCTGGTAATGATGTTTATAATTATCTTTTTATCCTTGCCCAATGGAAGTTGTAGCTTTTCCATTAACTAACTATTCCAAAAGTTTAAAGTGGGAGATGAAGGTATATGAATGGTTTTATATCTAACATGCCTACCCTACCTTTTGGGCTTGAAGTGGGGATAAAGCACTAGCCTATCCTCCCTTATGCCAAAATCTAATTTTGTTTAGAGGAATGGAGGCAACAAGGATCAAACTCTAGATCATAGGAACTGCTTCTTTAAACATGTCAAGGACCATGTCTCCTAAAAACTTAAGTAGCTAGGTGATTGACCATGATTGGTTTTAATATCTAACACCTCATCGTGCACGAGTACTTTGAGCTTGAAGCATGGACAACTTATTGACCCACTATTTTGTGCTGAAATTCAATTTTTATTTGGAAGAATGGGGCCAACAAGGATTGAACAATTGACCACTTGGTAATGGAGGTCTTGATACCATCTCATGAACCAAATCACCTAAAGTTTAAGTTGTTGGATGGTGGCTTATGATTGGTTTTTATATCTTAACAATTGATTTATATTTTCAGCATTAAACCTGGCTGCTGCCACCAACAAAAAGAAAGAAGAAAGGATAACAATGGAAAAAGAATTTATTAGAAGTTCATCCTGAATTTTCATAGTTGGAGAACAAGTTGGAGGATTGTTATTGGTATGGGCAAAAGTTTGGTTGGGAAATGAATGGTAGAGAAACCTATCTTTGAATTTTAACTTGTTTCTGACTTTCTGCTATGGAAATAAGTAAGTTATGGATTTCATGCATTTGAAGTTGATTAGTGGATGATTTGTTAGTAGTTGTACTTGTAAGTAAGGGATTTGAGGGTTGTTAATAATGATGGAGATTGAAGCTGAACTGAGCAAGGTGTTGGAGAAATATTGCAAAACGTAAATGGGAAAGGAAAAAGCAGTGTTGTTCAACTGTTCACCTTCTCTTATTTTAAGCCTGCCTTGCACATAATTAAATATTCTTTACAATGCTCAAGTCTAAGATATAAAAAACTGTGTCCTCTTTGATGCTTTTTAAAGCCATATAGATTGTCTTGCCTAGGACAGTGGTCAATAATTTGGAATCTATAGTGATTTTGCTGTTGTATAAATTTGTATTTAATATAGAATTGTCAATTGTCTTGTTAGTTGTTACATCTCAATGCCTATCTAATTCCTCCCCATGCAGGACATGAAGCGTCAATGTGATGAAAAAAGGTTTGTATTTGTGCAACTGCTATTGTTTTTCTCATCAGCATGTATTGTTTCCTGAATCTGTTGTATTGCCTTCAGAGAAGTTTATGAATACATGATTGGCCAACAAAAAGAGAAAGGAAAGTCAAAAAGTGGTAAAGGTGAAAGTATCACCTTACAGCAGTTGCAAGCAGCTCATGATGAATATGAAGAGGAAGCAACACTCTGTGCCTTTCGGTTAAAATCGCTGAAGCAAGGCCAGTCACGTAGTCTCCTAACACAAGCAGCGCGTCACCATGCCGCTCAGGTTTTCTTAAACTATGACCTTTCTTATTCAAATCTTTTATCCTTTCTTCAGCCTAGCCTTGATGTATCTTTCTTCCTCTTGTTCTGCTTTAAATATAGTTGAATTTCTTTCGGAAAGGACTTAAATCACTAGAGGCTGTTGAGCCACATGTTAGGATGGTTGCCGAACGGCAACATATTGATTACCAATTCAGTGACCTTGAGGATGATGGCGGTGAAGATGATAATATTGATGATGGGAATGATTTTGAGGTCATTGAAGGGGGTGAGTTGAGTTTTGACTACAGATTAAATAAGCAAGGGCCATATATTGTTTCAACATCACCAAACTCAGCAGAGGTAGGAATTTTATATTACTCAAAACTTGAATGGTTTTTAAAGCCTGGGTGCATATTGAACTTTATTTTTATTACTTATTTGCTTTTTTATTTAAGATATTGCTAAAGCTTGTCACAGTTGTCATTTTATACTTGTTTATGTCTATACCTCGCTACAAATTAAAAACATACTATCGTTGTTGTTTTTTTTTTTTTTTCATAATCTGAATTATATATTCATCTTATCATAATCATTGGCAATATATTGCCAGGTGGAAGAATCAGGTCGTTCATATGTTCGAGCTTCAACCACAGAAACTGCAGAGGTGCTATTCATTACTACTTTTGATTTATCCAATTTGAAGCTTCAATGTAAATCTTAAATTGGTTGTAAAGAAAAATCTAGGCAAATTAGCACCCCAATCTTGCCTAGAAGGAATAAAGATCACAAATCAAATTTAATTATGTAATATGTTTCTAAACATTTTATCAAAAAAATTCTTAATTGCTAGGATAAGCACTGAAATGAAGGTATCATTTTTTATCTAATTTTAAGGATATAGGTTTAGCATTGTAACTATGACTGTTTTAATTCTCACTGTTGCCTTGGTCTAACAGGTCATCAATTAAAATTTGATTCTTTAATTTAACTTAGGTCATCCTCTAACACTTCTATTAACTTGCCTTCTGGCAGACAAATTTAGACAAGAACCAAGGAGATTTTAAAGTTTCAAATAGAGTCAGCAGTTATTCAGCTCCAATAAGTGCAGAAAAGAGATTTGACCCAGCTGAAAAAGTAAGACAACTTCTATCATCATCTGCAGCAAAGTCTAACGCATATGTACTTCCTACACCTGTCAACAGCAAAGAAACCAAAACTAGCTCAGCCCCCCGTACAAGTGCAAGTGGATCTTTGCATAATTTGTGGCATTCTTCCCCTTTGGATGAAAAAAAGAATGAGAAAGATGTTGATAGTAGATTGTCAGAACCAACTATCCCTAGAGTGCACTCTGTTCTTACAGAAAGTAACAGTGATGCTACATCCACCCAGTTACCACGCCCTTCAGCAGAGGGACTCTCACTTCCACAAGTTGACCTTTTCAATGCTTCTGATACTAAGAAAATAAAAAGACAGGCTTTTTCAGGTCCATTGACTAATAAACCCTTATCAGTAAAACCTGTTTCTGGGGGTTTTCCACGTTTACCAGTGCCACAGCCTTCGTCTCCGAAAGCATCGCCTAGTGCTTCACCTCCCCTTGTTTCTTCACCCAGGATAAGTGAGCTTCATGAGCTTCCTAGACCACCTGGTAATCAATCTAGCAAGACAGTGAAATCTTCTCGAGTGGGTCACTCTGCTCCATTAGTATTAAAAAATCCAGAGGTTTCTGCAACTAATAAATTTCCTTCAGTTGTATCCAGTGCAGCATCTCCACTTCCAACTCCACCTATAATTGTATCTCGGAGTTTTTCTATACCCTCTAGTGGTCAGAGAGCTATGACAATAAATGTTTCTAATACTAAGTATTTGGATACTCCCCAAGTTTCAAAGGTCAATAAAGCTGCATCACCTCCATTAACACCCCTGTCCCAGAGAGCATCTAGTATATCTGACCTGGCTTCTCACTCTAGTGAAATCCAAGGTAAGACACTATTTGTTGTAGTTCTTATTATTGTAACTTTTTTATAAAATTGGATGTGCTTTTCTGTCTTCATGTATAAACTTTTGCATAAATTTGGATATGCTTTTAAATAGATAATAGTCTTTATGATTGCTTCTTTTTTTAACTTTGATTTTACATAGTTTAAGTACAGGCTTTCTGTAGACTTCAAGTATTCTTTGTCAATTATGTAGTCTATGGCACATGTTTGGCATCGACATTTTTCATTGTTATTCTTATTATGGTTTACCTTGTCAGCTTCATCTTGATGGGAAACAAATGTGAGTATGAGGTTTTTCAGTGGATGCAGGTGGGAGCTAAATCTCATGCGCACATACTGAGGTTGAGTTCTGCTGAATGATTCTTAGTTTAGGTGTCTTTATTCTATGCTTGTGGGAGCTAAATCACTTGCGTTGTGGAGATATAGGGTTTTACCCAACAAAAGGTTCAGGCAAATATATGTAAATATGCTGTTTATGTATTGTTTAGCTTCTCATCTCAATTTGTATCTATTATTTTTACTTTAACTAGTGATGATGGGAACTAAACTTTACATGATTGTGTCATTATAATGTGTTGTGTATATATTCGGATGAAAAATTTTGTTCACTTCCCCAAGTCCAACATGACGACAATGAAAGTACTTTAGCAACAGAATGAGATGCTCACCCCATTTATTTTTCCCCACTTTCCAGGTGCGTAAATGTTGAACTAATTTCTAATGGCTGGGAGATGACACTTGAATTTTCGCCAATATGATCTTATTTGCCTTAATTTGGGTATACTGACTTCTGGTTTATTATTAGAGAAACGCTTCCTTTTCGTCACGACTATATTTACAATTGCATTTTGTCCTGATGCACCCATTTCAGTGGGGCGGCCATTGAAGGTGTATGTTAATCTAGTAAAGCTTGATTAGTTATTTTTAAATGTTATAGATCAAGCGTTACTAGAATACTAGTATAGGCTTTGGGTTGTTCCATGAATGACTTAACAAATGTTAGAAACAAGGAGAGGAAGCATGAACCAAGTGACGAGCAGAAAGCAATTTCACTAATTCGTTCCATTTAAGTTAAATTTTAAGGGGAAATATATGGGATTTGAGAGCAATGGATTAGTGGCCTAGGAATAGTTATCAATTGCGCCAAATGTTTGTAATAGGGGATAAAACCATTGATTCAAGTTGGTATTCACAATCTGAATCTAACCCTGGACAATCAGGTTATACTCGAATTCAAGAGCAGTTTGACACGTTCACAACATACTAAACCGGATCAATTGCACACTCGAGTAAACAATTTTGTTGCAGGAAATCAGCAAGGACCTTAGTACATAAAACAAAGGCATTAGGCATATTCTTTATCAAGAATATGAGAAGTGCAGAGGATAGATGTTTTCAATATAGCCTGTAGGAAATCAGCAAGGACCTCAGTACAAGAAACAAAGGCATTAGGCATATTCCTTGTCAAAAATATGAGAAGTGAAGAGGTAGATGTTTTCAATGTGGCCAATACTATGACCCTATGCATAGATGTCCAGAATGGAAGTTGAGGGTTCTAATTCTAGGAAAAGTTGAAATAGAAGATATGGAATTTGAAGTGGTTGAACTAAATGAAAGTAAGGGGAATCAACAGTAACAAGGAGAAACACTAGAATGCAATTATTTTGATCTAGCATTTTTCTTATTAAATGATTTTTTAAAGACAAAAAGCGATGAAAGTGAAGGGATTGGAGAACATTTGGTCATGGTGATGGTTCATAGCAGGGCAAGCCATAACCTTATTCCTAAATCTATGGCACATAATTTGGGATTTCTTATTTCTGAACCCAGAGTCTTTGTGGTTAAATTAGGAGATGGGTGCCAAATTTCCTCCTTGAAAATATGCAAGCATATAAATTAGTTGGTGAATCGAGTTTTAATTGTAGCAGATTTTCATTTGTTTAATCTGGAAGAATATATACTATTCTCAAAGTATTGTGGTTGGAAACCCTAGGGAAAGTTGAGGTGAATTGGAGGACCTTATGTATGTTGTTTGAGCAAAAAGGGAAGAAAATGACGCTGCAGAGAGGTCTCTCACAATGCAAATCACAAGTTTCTTTGAAATATTTTTTTTAAAGTAGATGAAGCAAAATTTATGGAGTTGGTTTTCATTGAATCTAGGAACAGATAAGAAATGAATGAGTTGTAGCAACCTAAATAGTGTAGTTTTGGACAAAAAAAGGGAATGTTTGTAGAAATGGAAAAATTACTTTAAGAATTTAATGTTATTTTTCAAGTTCCACAATGGTTACCACCCACTAGAGAAGGGGATCATGCAACTTCACTACATTCTAGGCACAAGTCCAATTAGTGTAAGGCAATACATATACACTCACTGTAAAAAGAAATGAAATTGAGTGTTTGGTGAATGAGATGTTGCAAGTAGGAATTATTAAACCTAGCATTAATCATTAATGTATTTGTGTTTTGATATGATCCAAAAAATGAATCATAGGAAATTCAAATTTTTCTTGAGTTGGTTGTTTTTAAAATTGCGCAAAACAAGTAAAAGGAAAGGAAAAACAAAGAAAATGGATGAGGTAAGGAGATGATTGAGAACGACATCACAATTTAGAAGATTGTTAAGCCATGTAAGGAATTGCCACAAAGGTGCGAAGAACCTTTGATAAGATCCAAGATAGGTGGTTCATTCCAAGAACCCTAAAGAGGAGCAAAACTTTCAATATACTAAATTCAATCTTTCATTCAACTTCAGCTTTCAAAATTACATAGCTTCCTATTTATAGGGACATGATGGGAAAAAAAAGTAATAGGAGACAAACCCAAATAATAGCAAATCCTAATAAATGATAGGATCCTCATTTTAATAGAGAAAATAAATCCCAAAGATAAATTAAAATAAATCCTAATAAAATCAATCAGAAATCCTACTGAAATCAATCCTAAATCATCATTAGATTTACAAGTAATAACTCATAATCATAGCCAATTAAATCAATGGTTCTACACTTTATTGAGTCTTCATATGTTGCACTTTATCTGGGTCTTCATGTCTTTGGGCTTTTCCACTTGGGCTTGTAAGACGCTATTCTAGTTCATATCATGTTTTGTTGGTGAAAAAGTGTGAAGCTAGAGATTGTGTATAAATTATCATGTCCTTGGTAAACCATGGTTCCAACTAAGTACTCCATCCTTCTGATAGAGTAGTTGAATGACATGCATGTAGTCCAATATTTCTCTAAAATAGACTTGAGGCTAGGGTATCATCAATTAGGATACAGTCTAAAGACCTCTTTATGACAACATTCAAAACATATCATGCACTTTGAGATTTTAGTTATGCCAATTGATTTTACTAATGCACATGGTACCTTTCAATCTATTATTAATGTAGTATTTAAATCATATTTGGGGAAGTTTGTTTTAGTTTTCTTTGATGATATACTTATTTATAATAAAGATTGGCGCGATCACTTGTTACATGTGAAGATAGTGCTAGATATTAAGACAATAGTAGTTAAAAATTGTTCTCTAACAAGAAGAAATGTAGTTTTTTTTTTAAAAAAAAAATCTATACCTATCTTAGCCATATCATTTCTTTCAAAAGTGTTGATGTAAGTCAAGAAAAGATTGAATGCTATTCATTGGCCTATTCCTAAATTAGTGAAGGAGGTTCATGTGTTTTTGAGATTGATTGATTATTATAAAAAATTTGAGTAAGATTGTGGGAAGTTGGCTCAACCATTCCGATGTTGGAGCTACGAAGATATTTTATATATTAAAGTAGAAAATAATGACAACTTTAGTGTTGTAATTGTTTCATTCTCTAAGACTTTTGCTATAGAGTGTAATGCATCTGGATATGGAATTGGTATCATACTTATTCAAGAAGCTCAACCTATTGCTTATTTTAGCAAGATTTTATTTACGCAAACCTTGATGAAATCTATATATGAGAAGGAAGTTATGGCTTTTGTATGATCCATTCAACCCCCTTATTGTGTTTTCTTGTGCTTTTACACAGTTTATACATAAATTTAACAATACATTCAAAGTGCTACTTCTCTTGTAGACGTAATTTAGATAATAAGATTATGAGAAAACTATTAGAATAAATTGGTATAATATGTTTATAAATTTATATTAATATAAATTAATAAATTTATAATAATATTAGAATAATAAGACCTAATTTAAATAAAAAGATTCTAACAAAAATAAATTGGTATAATAATTTCATATTTAGTTTTACAAACATAATTGGTATGCTAAATTTATAAATAAAATTACATGTGTGTTTCAGTTTGAAATAGATTAGATCAAATAGATTTTCAAAATTGCATCCAAAAATCTAATATAATCGAATAAAAAAAATTAAGTCATTTTAGTTTTACACCTTTTCATTTGTTTTTCATAATTTGCATTAAATTTGATTGTTTTGTAAACACTTTAATTTAAAACTATATAAACTAGTGTTACATTTAAATTAATTTAAAGATTGTTCTCTTGAAGGTAAAATGTTAGTTTTAAAATTTTTAAAACATCATTTCTTTTCCTTTATATCCACATACATTAATGTTAAATAGATTAATTAAATGAATTAAAATAAGGTCTTAAATTTGGCAAATTCATGTTTAAATTCTTACCTTTTTTTTAAATATGTTTAATGTAAGTATTTTTTGTAAACTTAGAATCTATTTTGGGTCAGCATTTAAAGAGGTCCAAAATCCTTAAGATAGATCAACCTAATTACCTAGTTAGCCTGGTAACCTAGTAGGACAACAAGAAGATAAATTCGTGAAACACAAAATCAAAACCAAAAATATCAAACAACAACCCTTAAGAATCATGAAAAACGAGAAAGAATGTATCATTTCATTACCAACAAAAATGGTCACTAAACAAGGAGAGAACACTATATAAAAAAGTAAAAGGCATGATCATGAGCTATGAATCATTTTCCAATTCTCTCACCTTTCAATTCACTCACACTAACTCAAGCATCAAAGTCATTGTAGGTGACTCCACCCTTACCAAAATTTAAAGAGGCAACACGATGTCTGATCACCTTGAGAGGTAGCAGCATGAAGATTCAAGACCATTGGGTTGGTGTAGAACAAAATCTTTCTTTATTTTAAATTGAAGCATGATTACTTTGTTTTAAAGTTTTTTTTGTTTGAAAAAAGTTGTTGTGAAGTAAATGATTTTCATTGATCTTCTAATTTTCTTATTAATGGAATAAAGGTAAGTATACAATAATCTTCTACAAAATCTATTTATAATATATAAATTTTGAAGTATGAAAGATGACATTGACAACTAAGTAAATCTTTTTTTTTTGTGGTACAAACAATTAAGTAAATCTTTTCTTGTCACATCAACATTTGATTATTGTGTCATTGAGTGGTTCAATTCAATTTCTCACTTTCTCTTAACTAATTTAAACCCACATCAACTCATATTTTTTTAATTTATTAAATAAATAAGAATTCATTAGTACATTCTATTAAATAATTGTTAATTACTCAAAATAATGAGATATTTTTACGTAATTATACTTGTAATTATTATAATATAAAATTTTTGCTTCCTCAATTTTTTTTTTATAAACACTTGGTTGACTTCTCTCATAAAAATAACTACATTTAAAATCTCAAAAAAATACCATAACTTTTCAATGATTTATTATATTATTTACTTTATTTTTAATAATATATTATATTAAAAATTAAAATATATTCTAACCAAATAAAATTTAAACTAAATTTAGTTACATAAAATCTAAATCTATAAAATTTTACACTATTAACTAATCAAAAATCATCATTAATATAACTTTTAAGATAATTATTGTTAAATCTTAAAAAAAAAAGATAATTATAGTTAAAGTCAACAAAATTAACATACATGATAGTTATGATGTGAGAAAACCTTGTTGGGAAGGGCCAACCCATCTGTGAATACCAACAAATCCCCCAAAGGAGATTAAAAGTCTCCATAACCGACCAAGATACTCTTTTGCAATCATATGCACCACAAAAAAAATCTAGTTATAATTCCATTGAGACACTTGTGCTTTTTTGGGAAGAGAGATTTTAGAGTAAATAATCATTTTAGTCCTCAAAATTGCAGCATGGGGTCAATTTAGTCATTTCCTTAACTCTAGTTAATTAATAATGTTGAAGACACTAATGTGATAAGTTAAGTACCACAATGACTTCTACGTAGCTAGGACTAAAATGACAATTCAAATTTATGACTTCCATGTGGACAAGGACTAAATTAAAAGACCAAATTTATTTTAATACATGCTTCACCAATCCATTTGTCACCATGTTTTGCTCATGAAAAAGAAGCACAAACATCAACAAAACAAACTAGAGCACCCAAAAACTAAAGGCATCGACCAAAAAAAATTAGAGCACCCATCTACCACCATGTTCCTAATTTCCACGTTTATGACTCTTGTTTCTTTCTTTCTTTTCTTTAAATATTATATCAATTACTCCCATCTTATCACTTGTTCCTATCACATGTATGGAATCATTAAAAAAAATGAAAGTGAATTGGGTCAACTCTCAGTAGTTAACAAAATTACTTCAAAAAATTAAGAATTGAAAACCCACATATAAAAATGAACTTGTTTAGTGCCAAACGAAGGCAAAGACGCTTGCCTAAAAAATGCAAAAGTATTAGCCATTCAAGGTTACAGAGTGATGGAGATGGAGAGATGTAGGAAACATGAAAGAAAATGAACACCCTAGAAGAATTGAATGGGTGGTGAATCAATTGTATTTGAGCTCTCATTTTTGTAATGACCCCGTTGTTCCTATATGAAACTAAACAACTATTTTGAGAAAGGATTCAATTTTAAGAAAACTCTTTGATTAATTTATTCACGAAAATCACATGTAAATTTTTCACATTTGTATTCAACATGTCATCCATCAATAAAAATCTCACTTACAAATTTATAGTGGAAACATTTAACACATATTGAATAACATATATTGCATTGTAATCACTAAAATATAAATATTGTGCCTTATGGCACTACAACCATCAACATCAGAGTATTTCAAAAGGTGGTGTGTGTGTGTGTGTCCATAGTGTACCTATCAACAAAAGTACATCAAAAAGAGAGGGAACTACATACATCACGCACACCCTAGTTGGCCGTACCAACTACACTTTACATCTATAGATAAGGAATTGAAGGTAGAACGATGGAGTCCTCTTCAAAACAAACGATGATATGCAAAAGCTGTCATAGTAGCTTAAGTAGTGTGGACTAGGGTGCTTTCCATATCTCCTGGATGGGTAACTAGAACTACAGTGACACACACGGTGCAAGAGAAAAGATTGGGGACCCATTAAAAGTATAAAAAAGTGTAGCCTCTTCCCTATACCAAACCCTTTAAAGTTCCTAATCTATCCTTTACGCCTCACTGTCTCTTATAATGGTCTCTCGAAGGTCAATGTGATAGAGACACATGTGGACATGACCCCTAGGCATTCTTTGTGGTCTCAATACCCTCGACAACCTCTACATCTAATCTTATGAACGTGTTGCAATCATCACAGTACAAACACAAATACACATACAACAAAAGGGTAAGCTTACATAATTTAACAAGATAAGATATTTCACTTTCATGCAATTCATCAAGCAATAACACTTATAAGATTTGTCCACAAAGCATACAATAAGCATAAACAATAACATAATCACCATAAACAAGTAAGGGTAAATATTTGAAATGCAATATCAGTCATGCAATGCATGCAGACTCAATTCCATAAAGACTTTTCACCAGTTCAAGTGACTAGAATGACTTCATCCCTTAACATGGTACAATAGCAAGGTGGACCACACGAATCCCAACTCGACATGTGTCATAAACCATTGAGGGACACCGTAAAACTAATTTATGGAGATGAAATAATGGTTTGTCATCAACATATACATGGGTAGTGGTGTACCATGACAGAAGGTTTGTAATGACCTTGACCTCAATGTGGGATTTGCCTGTATCTATTCTCAAGGTCCATAGATAGTTACCCCGCCAACCTCTTTGGTACTAGGTTGAGGGCTTATCGCTAACCCGCAACTTACATGCCTACTTGCAACACAGCCACTACTGTGGACTCATGCATGAATGCATGTTCATAGCATCAACGTCAACATTTCGAACTCATACCATCAACGTATACAGATGTTTTCTTAAGGTCACCGCTATTCTATAAAGGCCCCATCTCGATGACCTTCACAAATAGCTCGTAGAGGTCCCAACAACAAACCTCCACTCAATAGGGGTCCCACCAAAGATCCTTACTTTTAACAAATTCTTTCTTCATTATCAACATCCGTTGGTTAATGAATAACACTTGTTTTTACATTTTATGAATAGGACATTAGGGTTTCGCTTTTAATCTTATTAGTCTTCTTTAAGTTCAACCTTATTTTAGAGATTTTTCCTTTCAAGGTATTAGGGAAAGTCTACCATTTAACTAAGGGAATCTTTTTGAATTCTTTAAGTTAATTATTCTTAAAGGTAAGAGGGTTCAATGCTTATCGCGCTACTTATTGTGAGTTACTTAGTTTCAGGTCCAACGACGCTTAGTGCTCACCATCTAAAGAGCTACTAAGAGACAACCAATGTGACCATAGTGGCGTTTAACATGCACTATATAAAGAGCTAATTATTTTAAGAGTTAATTAATGGCACGAGCTTTTGCGCTTAGTGTTCTTCAACAAAAATATTGTTCCATTGAGAATCTACTTAGTGTATCATCCCTACATGTAGTGTGGCATCCTATGTGTCTGAGCTTATTCTAAGTTACATTATTCGCACTCAATGCACCTTCATGGTGCTTAGCATTGCTTATATTCAAGTAAGGAAACTTCCAAGTTTTATATGGTGCTTAGTGCGCATTCATCGTGCTTAGCTTGCCTTTAATGAGTTCTACTAAAGTTCATGTTTTTATGTTAGCACTTAGCACACACTGATAGCAATTAGCGCGCCTTCAACAAAACCTATATTTTAACTCGCACTTGGCTCACATTCACTACGCTTAGCGCAAGAGTTCGAAACCCCTAACTAGAAAGCACAATTTTCATCTTTTTCAACGAACATAACATATAAACCAACTAAAACAATCCACAACATCATATTATAACTACAAAAATGGATTATAAACATTAAAGAGACCAATAAAACAGAAATCATAGCAACATGCATTTTTCTATAAAACTCATCACTAGAGTTGGGCATATGGGCCAAGGCTCATGGGCCACCATTTAACCCATAGCCAGCACTGGCTACGGTCCTAAAATATGTGGCCCATTTAAGATTGAGCCCGCGGTTTAAACGGATTTACCTGCGAATTCACAAGCCGACCCACGAGCTTTTAATATCATATTTTTTAAAAAAAAAAGATATTAACTCCTAATTGACTTAGTCTTGTCTCAGGATTTTTTTGCGCCTTTCTCTTAAGCATTGGGCAACTAAAATATAAGACTTTAAATTTTGGTTTGGATGGTTTATTTAGCTTGTAAGACGTTAAAGTTGTGTTTGGAATGTTTCATATTTGGTTTATTTAGCATGTAAGACTTTGAATGTGCTAGTAATATATATTATATTGCTGTATTTGTTATTTGTTTTTATTAATTTTTTTGCATTTTTTAAGATTATGATCATGTTTTAATTCATAGGCCGCTGATTGGCCCGTTTGCCTGCAGGCTATACAGTGCGAGCGGAGGCCTTAAAAATCAAGACCATTTGTCTTGCGATCTGACCCAGCTTGATCTGTTTATTTTGTGGGCTTTTATGGGCCAGGCTTAAACAGGCGAGCTGGCCCATATACCCAGCTTTACTCATCACCTTATAACTAAAAAACAATCAAACATCTTAGATTTCATACTCCTTAATCATCATAGAAACAACACACTAGCATATTAAAGCAAGAAAAGAAACAAGAATGAAGTAAGCTCTCATACTTAGTGGTCTTGGAGTGGTTTTCTCAAATAAGAATATGAAGGAAACTCTAACTATGGAAGGGTGCTCTAATTCCATGAAAATTCAGTAACCAAAGTGAAAAGTGCTTTGATTTTTTAGATAGGTTAAGTCCTTTAAACAAGTTTAGGAGATGCTTAATTCTAGTGGTCAATAAGGGTTTCTTTAATCAATGGATTAAGAAGCAAAAATGGAAATAAACATTGGTTAATAGGGGTTTTGGGTGGGATGGTCAAGATTTTCCTTTTAAGGCAAAATCTACTTTTGAAAATTTAACCAAAAATGGTTAAAGTAAGTTACCAAAAATGGTTGGATACACTTTTAACTAAAATAAGCAAGTTAACTACTAATTAGCTTCAGACTACATGCTAACTATCAAGGAAAACATGTCAATGACACTTTGACACTAGTCCATTGTATTCCTCTGCTTGGTCATCCACTTTTTCAATGTACACTTGCACTAGCATACCATAGCTCCTACCCACATTGAAAACCATGCCCACATCGAAAATCATGCAAAATTATTATTTAAATCCTTTCATAAATTAAATTAAATTTTCTCTTGTAATTATTCTCAATCATTATAATTAGTCATTGATAAGAAAATCACAATGTTACAATTCTTCCCAATAAGAAAATTTTCGTCCTCAAAATTTCGCTAACTTGGGAAGAGTTACAAATACATCTCTCAAACCTTGTCTTCAAGCTTGCATGTAGTGTCTGCTATCGCATCGCTTTATACAACTTTGACAAGATTGATATCCTTGCCTTTGAGTTACTTTATTTTTTGATCCTTAACCCTTATTAGTTGAGCCTCATAGGTCAAACCCTTTCGAATTTGTACTGAATCAGGTTCTACGACATGTGTGAGATCATAGGGTATGCTTTCTCAACTGGGAAACATGAAAGACATTGTGCATATTGGATAGGGAAGGAGCTAAGGCTATTTGGTATGGTCCAACAAATTTAGGAGTAAGTTTCTTGAATTTTATCACTCTACCCACCCCATTCGTGGGTGTGACTTTTAAGAAGACAATTATTTTCCTCGAACTTAAGCTATTTCCTCCTTTTGTTAACATGTGACTTTTGACAACTTTGGGCAACTCTCATGTTTTCTTGAATCCTTTTGATCTTCTCTGTCATCTATTGTACTAACTTAGGTCCAACAAACTAATGCTCGTTATCTTGATACTAGCAAAGCAGTATCCATATAGAGCTTTGAACGGTGTGTCATCCCAATGCTGGAGTGAAAACTGTTGTTATATGTAAATTTTATTAAGGGTAGAATTTCATTCCAACTTCCTAGATGATCCAAAACATACGCTTGCAACAAATCTTTCAAAGGATGAATCGTTGTATGATATCATCTAATAAAATATCGTTCTTTCCATAGGGACTGCGCATTAGGTTTAATGATTATCACAATTTAATATAAATTAAATGAAGGGAATTTAATTAGGAATTTAGGTGTTTGAAGTAAAAGTAAAAGAATCAAAAAATAGAGAACTCAATTGAAAGAGAAAATAAGATTGATAGTAATTCAGTAAAGAAAACTTCTAGGATCGAGGTTCACCCTATGATGCTTATTAAATTAATTCCCTTATCCCGTATTCCTACTTGTTCTTCTTGAGGGTGGATTAACCTAAGGTACCATCCGTTCTCTTTCAAGATACGAAAGGCTGTCTAATCAAATTAGCCCCCTACTTTCGTGGTGGTTGTGTTTAATTAGACACAATGAGCTCTTTGTTAATTCAATTAATCCCCAAAGGTTTCACCTACTTTTGTGGTTTAGACCTAGGTTTCTTCCCTATAGTTTCGGCATTTAAGTTCACCTTTCGGTACTTCCCAAAATCCCTAAGGTTATGTAAAATGTGGCCGATTCGTTTCGCAATTAAGAAAATCAATAAAGAAGAAATCAAGAGAGGAACAAGAATCACACAAGATAAAAGGAATCAATTCATTAAACGTTCATAGGGCTACGCCTAATCCTAGAATAAAGATGACTACTCACACATAGTCATAGAAAACAAACAAGTAGAAAAGAGAAACATTCAAACCAGTAAAGAGAAAGAGGCGACATCCTAAGCTCTCGCTCTCCACGGTCAATTCCAAGGTTCAAGATGACTAAAATAATCCTACAAGGTTTATTTAAAACCTTGGGCTAATGGGAGTCTAAGCCCAAACAAAATAAAAATGCAAAAATACTTAAAATAGTTTGTAGGTGACAAGTCACAAGTAAAAGGGTTATTCACGGGCTGCCCGTGAACTCCGCTGTTTGATCCTGATGTACTCAATAGATTGGTTCATGGGCTGAGGGGTATTTCACGGGCTACCCGTGAACTCCACTGTTTGATCTTGATGTGCTCCACAGATTGGTTCACGGGCAGTATTGTGTTTCACGGGCTGCCTGTGATTCTCGTTAACTGTGAAGAAAAGATTCAATCTTCTTGGTTCTTTGCTACAACTCTTTTCAATTCAAGCTCCAACCAAACTTGACGCCATCATCGAGACTCAACATAAGAGCTTTCCAATCCTTACACGCGCTCCATGCTCTAAATCAAAGGAAAATCTGTTCTTGAAACCAAAATATGACAAACTATGATTAGTCCAACAAATAGGAAAACAACTAAAATAACTACAAATAGAACCAAAGAAAGCATAAATATGCAACATATCCTAATTATAATGTTATGTAAACATGGTATAAAATACGATGCATCAATCGTCTTCTCAGATTGACCATCTATCTATAGGTGATAAGCATAACTAAGCATCAACTTCATTCCCAATGCCTGATACAAACTCTGCCATCTTGATACCATGCATAGACTATTTACTCTATATTAAAAATATATTACTAAATAAAAGGTAAATATTAAAACACACACACTACATTAAATATTTTTATTTTCATTATTGTTTAAAAAATAGTTTATAGAATATATTTCAAAATAAAAAATTTAAATATATTAATAACAATAACAATAATAATATATAATAGACTTAAATACAAATATTGATATAGTATATTAAATACAAATATTAATGTAATATTTGCATAAATATATAAATAAATAATTTTTCTAGATATAATATAAATTATTTATTTATTAGACATAAAATATAAATAATTTAATAATATTATTAAATATTATACTTATGAAATAAAATATATTCTTTAAATTTAATATATAATATTTTATTAAATAAAAATTAATTATTACAGAATTTCTTACCTATATATTCACATACACACACACATTAATTTAATAATATTATTAACTATTATATTTATGAAATATAATATATTCTTTAAGTTTAATATATGTAATATATCATTAAATAAAAATTAATTATTACATAATTTCGTACCTATATATTCATACACACACACACATTACAATATACATTAATTTTTTATTTTTATTATTTTTAAAAAAATTATATTATAAAATATATTTTAAATAGAAAATTTCAAATGTATATTAAGATATTTTAATAAATTATAATAATTAAATGTATTGAACTAGACTATGGAACATTATTAAATGTAGCATTTAGTACTATTAATGTATTATTTATATAGCTATATAAATAAACAGATCATTTTTATATTGCGTAAATTAATGTATTAACTAAATATAAATTATAATTAAATATAATAATATCACTAAATATTATATTTATTTAATATAAATTTAGTAAATTTATGACTTTTCGTATATAATTTATATATATTAAAAAGCGTAATTTCTATACACCGAAAACAAATTTACATTGTCAATTAATTAAAAATCAGGATAGATATGACATTTAAGATAATTATTATAATAATCAATAAACTTACCATACATATTAATTTGTAATTGAATGGCAGTGTAAAAACACTTTATATTCGCAATACATGCACTATTTACTCTATATTAAAATATATTACTAAATAAAAAGAGTAAACATTAAAAAAATTAATACGTGAACATTTTTTTTTGGTAGTTCCCGCAAATACACACACACACACACATTATATATATATATATGTATGTATGTATGAATGTATGTATGAATATACACACAAACAAAGATGAGTGTTAGCAACAAACTTTTTAATACACTCTCATTAACATACTATCTCTTATTAGTTAAAATTTATTGAAAACTACAAAATCATGAAAGAGGTTCATTAAAGAAGACATAAGACCCACAAAATTTTGTGATTCAATAAATTTCAACCAATAAAAAGAGGAGTGTGTTCAAAAGAGTGTGTGTTTCTAGCATTTCTTATACACAAATATTGATATAGTATTTAATGTTTTTAATGTAGTATTTATGTAAGTATATAAATAAATAATTCTTTTCGTACATAATATTAATTATTATATTTATTAAACATAATATATAATTAAATTTAATAATATTATTAAATAATATATTAACGAGATATAATATATTTACTAAATTTAATACATATAATATATTAATAAATAAAAATTAATTAATACAGAATTTATTACACACACACACACACACACACATATATATATTACAATATACATTAGTTTTTTCATTATTATTTAAAAAATTACTTTATAAAACATATTTTAAATAAAAAATTCAAATGTGTATTAAGATTTCTGCAATAAATTATAATTTATTTTCAATTTAGGGTTTAGGAAAAAAATATTTTTTTAATTATTAGTTTTAATAGGATATTTAATTTATATATCAAATAAATTAAGTCTCATTATTTTTTGTAAAGTGAATAAAACAATGGGATTGAAAATTTTAATTTACATTTTTGGCATGTAATATTGAAAAATATAATTGAAAATATAATAAATACAAAATTTAAATGTAGTGTTGTTAAAAACTTATTTTTTTTTAAGAGGAAAAAACATTAAACTAAATTTAAAATGTAATTTGGTGACACATTTATGTATTTAATTAATGTAATGTGTGTTTACTTTTACTTTTTGTCTATCGTCTCTTATTTTTATGTACAACTATATACATTACATCACCATTATTCTCAACAAGTAGAATGACTCATAATAAATTTTAAATATTTAAAAAAAAGTATGTTCTTAAATAAATATATACGTATTTGATTTAGTTTGTTTTTAAAAATAACCATTTTTCCTAACTTTTCGAAATTTTGTTAAAAGAGAATAAATATTTTTCAAAATTTAAGTTAAAATATATATGGATCATGTTTAATTAATAAAGAGATTAAGTTTGAAACTCTTGATAGTTCGTTCAAAAATATTATTAGCCATAGGCGTCTATACGAACGTTAAGTAAATATTAACATATTATAAGTTATCAACACCACTGTGGATAAAGTAAATTATTTGACACATGAATTTAACAAACGATACTTATGAGTTGGTAATAGAAAAATACGAACATTATTTTTTGGTTACAAAATGTTTAGATTAGGAGAAGACAAGCTCTCTTGTAAGACTAGGAAAGACCACCAACCTCAACTAGAATTTATAGTAAAATTTACATATCGCCTACTAATAAGAGAAATATGATAATCAAATCCAAATCACAACTAGTATGAACAGAATAATTGACAAAATGTGTCAGCTGCCAACCCCTATTGAAAAAATTCTAACATTATAAAAAGCAAAAAATATTTTAAGTTGACAAAAATATCAAAAAACTATCTATTTGAGCCAATAGGGTATTTACTCAAGCTATGGAAAATGAAAAATCTCAATAGTTAATTATTGGGTTAATTAGAGGATTAACATAATATTGTTGGAACATAAATGAGATTGACAAAAATAACTAATGACTTTACACCTGTTTTATCATGTACAATTAATTATATATTGTATTGATAAGAGTTATATCACAAAAAGCACTATGACTCTCATTGTTGTGCAAAATGAGAAATATGTAAACTACATTAAAAATGTAGTTTATAATAAATAGTATAATAAATTGTTTTAATGAACTAAGCGCAATATTAATACATTTTATTTTTTAATCTTAGTGTGTGTTTGGCCCACCTTTTTTTAGCTTATTTTCTCCTTAAGAAGAGAAGCTGGGCCAAACACATTTTATGAAAAACTCTTAAAAAAATAAGTTATTTATAGGGAGCTTATAATTAAATTGGTAGCGAGCATTTTTATAGCTTATAGGAAGCTTGTTCGTGTAGTCCTCTCTTCAATTCTCAAAGCGACCAAAAGTGCCATTTTTTTAATTTTTCACTGTTTTTTAATTTGAATGTTTCACCAGTTTTCCCACTAAATAATACTCACTATATTATTTTATTTTACATTATGTTTATTTATTTTAAGGTTTTAATTTATTTTTAAATTATTTATTTTAGAAAAATAAAAAATATTATCTATCTTTTAACTTTTTAAATATTATTTATATAAAATCAAAGATTATTAATGACATGAGTAAATAATATAGCTAATTAATTTTTTTATATTTTAAATTATTTATAATTTTTATTCTTTAAATTTAATTTAGATGCCATATTTCTTTAAATTTTTAATTTATAGTTACGCTTTTGAATTCTTAATTACAACAATATATTTATTAAATATTTTTTGAATTATTTATTAAATAATTTTTAATATATATTGACATTATTGAATTTTGTTTAAATAAATTATTTTTTATCTTCTAAAAATATTATTAAACAATAATATAAACTTTTTAAAATATTTTAACTTTTGTAATTGATGCTGAAGTTTATTTAATTAATATTGTATTTAATAAAATATTTTTAAATTATCTTTAAAATTAATTTTGTTAATTAAATTAATTTTTTACATTTTTAATATTTAATATTTTAAATGTATTTATTACATGAAATAAAAAATGTTAGTAAAATAAGTAAATAATATAGTTAAATAAATTTTTATAATAAAAATATTTATAATGTTTATTCTTTAAATTTAATTTATATTTCAATTTTTTTAATTTTTAATTTGTAGTAATGTTTTTTCATTTTTAATTACAATATATTTATTATATACTTTTTGGATTATTTGTTAAATACTATTTAATATATATTGACATTATTAAATTCTGTTTAAGAAAATAATTTTTTATCTTCTAAAAATATTATTGAAAAATAATACAAATTTTTAAAAATATTTTATCTTTTGTAATTATTATTATATACAATAAAATATTTATAAATCATATTTAAAATTAAATTTTATAAATTAAAATATTTTTAACATTTTTAAAATTAAAAATTTAAATTTATTTATTTTAATACTTTTATGTATTTTTGTTATCATTAAAATATGTTTATGTTGACTAAATTAATTTTACGTAATTGTAACTAAAAATTAGCTTTACATAATATTTTTTTATTTTAATAATATATATATTATTCTATTGAGTGAGGCAATTAGTTTTAAGTAAATTTTAAATTTTAAATTTTTTTAACCAAACAACTTTTGGCTTAAAAAGAGTTTTAAAACAAAAAAAAATATAAAAATTACTAAACAACTTCTACTTTATTTTTAAATCTGTTATTTTTAGCTTTAACTTTAAAGTAGTTTTTAAATCAAAAAAAAGGTAGGCCAAACATAACCTTAGTCTCATTAAAAAAAAGTTACAATTAAAATTATTAACTTTAATAAAAAAATACATTCATTATCTTAAAAATATTATTTACAATGAATTATTTATAATAAATTATAAATTAATAAAATTCTCATTTTTAAACTTTTTATATATATATTTAAATAAGCTCGTGCTAACTAAAAAGAAGTGATATAAAAAGAGAAAATAGGCTACACATTGACAGTATAAAGCAGTTTTACATTGTTATCTAATCACAACCCATTATGTATGGTAAGTTTGTTGACTTTTATAGTAATTACCTTAAAAGTCATATTAATGGTGATTTCTAATTAGTTGACAGTGTAAAACTTTTTATACTAATAATTTATAGCCATTAAACTCATATAAAATAATATAATAAAAATAACGAGTAAATATAATTGTTAATAATTTAATCAAGTAACTTGGGTAAGTCACGGAATCAATCTACTTATTTCATATGCCAGTAAGAAAAGTCGATCAAATAAACACTAATAACGATCCCAAAAAATAGCAAAATTCACTAATCGTGGACACGTGTTTCTATTTTTTTTTTTCTAATCTTAAATTATGCATAAAAACATTACTGTATTCCTAAGAATCTTGCAAATATTCCATGAAACATATATAGATAATGTTATATAAATGACACTTTTTATCTTAAAAAATAATTTTTGTGCAACATTATTTGTTAATATTATATTCTAAGATTTTATACAGTTATTTTCTTTTTTGTATATCTATAGAAATAACATTATATGAACAGCGTACATTTATAATTAAATTTTCAAGTGTTCTTTCTGTATAAAAATTAAAAAAATCTTCACGAAGTTATATTTAGATTGATAAAAATAAATAAAATATAATAAAGTTGAATGAAATAAAATAATATTACTTATTATTATTATTATTATTGTTATTTGTATAATTTAAAATAAAACAAAATAAAATGTAATATAATAGAATTTATATCTTCTCATGCTATATTTTTTTTGGCATTCTTATACTACATAATACTTTTATTTTTCTAATTTAAAGATATAAAATGAATTCAATTTATTATTTATTAATTTCTTTGTTATTTTCTACACTTTTGTAAATAAAAATATAAATTTTCCATTTTATTATAAAATATTTAAATAATAATATGATAATTTTATTGTATTCGGTCTCATTTTATTTCATCCGATCTTATCTTTTGTCTTATCTTACTCTATTCAACACACAGAACCAGCAACAATAATATAATCGAAGAGAAAAGCAGACAGAAGAAAAGTACAACTCAAATAGGTTCACGTATGAAAGTCCAATTCAGTTCACAAAGCCGTGATATTGGCCATAGAAATAGATGAGATGGCTATTTGGGTTGGACTTGTTTAGCCCTCATAATTTTTTAATCTTTCAACTTGTTTAGCCTTCATAATTTTTTAAATCTTTTAAAAAAGCCTGATACGCATACATTCCCACCGTTAACAAAATAGTTAATCTTCTAAAATCCAGTCAAAATGAAATAAATTTAAATCCTTGAATTATGAATACTTTGTAACGATAAAAAAATAAATAAATACAAAACTGAACATTAACAATCAAATCACACTGAAGGGAATCTCAAATTTTAAAAAACTAAAACTACTCCTGCGGCCAGTCATGAAGCCCAATGGTGAAAAACAAAAGCCGCAAAAGGTAACGGAAAAAAAATAAAATCAAAGGAGATAAAAAAAATGTACAAAATTAGAAAAGAAACAAATCCATAGACATAACACTTGAAACATGTAATATCAAAAAACAAAAAAAAAAAAAATGAAACATGACGGTGCGTGATAGAGAGATGAAATATATTCATATCAATTAATTAAAAGAGTTTAACTTTGATCCACATTTTGATGTTTCATTTGCAATAGAAGAACAGTCTTATTATATATAAAAAAGAGTTTAATAAAAATTCACTTACAGTATTTTTTCACTATCAATCAATCAAAGATATTTTTTAAAATAATTATTATAAAAATCAACAAATTTATTATACATAATAATTTATAAATAAATTATAAAAAATTTGAGTAAATAGTCTATGCACTAATAGTTACAAATCGTCATATATGATAAGTTTGTTAATTTTTATAATAAGTACCTTAATAAGAGAAATTTTTTTATGTCCAAGAGCAATTCCTGTAAATCATAAATTCTAAGAATTATGATTCCTAGGAATGACTAAAATCTATTTGATTAGTCATAAATATTTTTAGAAATATTTATATTTATTACTTGGGAATTAAAAAATTTTATATTTAGTTTTAGAATTTAATGGTCATGCATTGTCGGTGTAAAAAGTTTTATACTGTCAGCCAATCAGAAATCATCATTAATATGACTTTTAAAGTATTTATTATAAAAGTCAACAAACTTACAATAACTGGTAGTTTGTGATTGGATGACAGTATAAAACTTCTTTATACTGTCAATACATGACCTATTTTCTCTAGTTTTAATAGAATTTTTTCAGAAACTTTAATTATTTATCACATTAAATAAGTTAATAAAAGTAATATGATATTTTTATCGTAGTAAAGCTTTTCTCTCGACTTGAGAAAGTTTGATTCTCACCTCCCCATGGAAATAATTTCAAGGGAAATACAAGTAAAAAAGATTTCTGAAAAATAATGTTTTTTGAAAATATTATTTTTTAAATAATAAATCAAATATGAAAAACAAATATTTTCACTTTTAGATTTCTGAAAAACTAAAAACTTTTATGGTACCAAACACCTCCTAAAAGTCATCCCAACAATAATTTCTAATTGGTTAATAGTGTAAATTTTTTACACTAATTTGAGTAAATAATCTATATACTGACAATATAAAAAAATTTATACTATTATTTACTCACATAAAAATCTTTTATATGAATAATACATAGAAATTAAACTTGAAAATCTTACTGAGCATGTATTTTTTTTTATTCTATTTCACACATATAATATTTGTTTACTTAATTTTCTTTTTTGCTGAATTTGTTTACTTATTTTTTATTTTGTGTATATACATGTCTAAAAATACAGCTGAGATAAATTTAGACAACATTTTTCATATAATCATTATACAATCAGATAAAAAATTTGATGGTAAAGCAAAGTGAGACTCTGCGGTGGGGATGATGAGACTAAGCTTTGTGTATTTTTGGTATTATAAACATAAACATGGGGTGGGGCAGAGGCTGATGCTGTTGTGGACACACACAAACACATGGGTCTTCCTTCAACCCCACACCCCAAATCCAACACCTAACACACCCCTCCCATCTTCATTTTCACCTTCTGCAATTCCCAGAACCAAAAAAGATATTCTCTTTTTTATTTTTGGGGAACATCCTTTTACTTAATTTCTTTTTTCTGCCTCTTTTTTTCTTGGGTGATTATTATTATCATTTGATCTGAAGGTAGAATTGCAGAAGGTTATTGATATGATTTATCTCTTGGACTTTTCTGTTACCAGCCTTCATTGGTGCGTTTTCTGAGTTTTTTTTTCCTATCTGATCATCTTGAATATTTTTGGACTTGGTTTGATTTTTCTTTAGTTTTCTTGATTCTTGTTCTTCTGGGGTTTATGGGGTATCTCAAAACTGCTTCTTTGTTATTTTTTCTGGGGTTTTCAGATTTTTAAGGTTCTGCTTTGGAACAGCTTAAAGGAAATAAAATAAAAAATTAACATAAAATAAAATAATACCATTGCTTGTGGTAGATGACAACTCAAAAGCTTTGAGGGGTTTTCGGTGAATGTGTGTCTGGCAAGTCTGCGTTTTTATTTTCTTTTAATCAACGTTTTTCTTGTGCTCTTCTTGTTGATCGTTTCTGAAGAATCCTTCTGTATATGGGCATTGATTACTCTTGCTTCAGCTTGACAATTGGCTCAGATGGATGGTTTATTCAACTTTTATTATTTATTTTTTTCTTTGAGGTAATTTCAACTTTATTACCTCTCATTTCCTTTTCCACCCTATTGTCGATTGATCAAAATTTGGTTCCATCCTCTCCCAAGGATTAACATTTGAAGTTAGCATTTTTTATTTTTTTTTGTAGAAAAGAAATATATGGATCTTTTGTTAAATAAAAATATGGATATCAAATGTAATCAATGAAGTGGGGAGCTTGAGAAAATTGTGAGCTATGTATATGTGTTTTTATGTGCTTCTTCTTGTGGCTTTGTGAACAGATGGAATTCATGTGTTTTATTCAAATGTTGTTTCAGGCGTAGGCACTGATTTTGTTACCTACCATGAATTGTTTGGGCTTCATCTGTTGCCAGTACGGAGGTCGAGAGATCTGTTCTTGTTGCAGTTCTTGGATGTATATCATCATGTCCTGGACCTTCTCTGTATGCCGTGCAAAGGAAATGATGATTGCAATGTCTCAAGTGTGGATGCCGCTGATGGATACATGACATAGTTGGAAATTCTTATAGGTTTAGAATTACTTGATCAGGATGGTAGCATTCCAATTGTAATTGTAGTTGCTAATAGGTAGCTTGAATGGTTGAATAGTGTAAACTGGTAGGGTGGAGGCTAGGGTTGCAGTTGTTAGTTGATGGTTGTATGTCATACCATGATCATCTGGTAAAGGGGAAAATGGTGAAATGAACGTTTAAGACCTTGCCAAGGGATCACATTGGTAATTTCAAGTTAGTTTTTCATCTCCTTAGGAAGATCAAGATCCACGTTACTGAATTGAATATTAGTGATGGGCTTGCCACAGATACCCCCAAATGAAACTGCTGAAAAGGTTGCACTTGTTGGTGCAGCTTTAAATAGCTCGCATCAGTTTTCTGATGCAAGCCCCTCTGCTATAAGCAGCATGAACAGTGTAAACAGTGGCGGGTTGGCTGCATGTACTCTGGGATCTTCGTTTGAAGATTTCCCAAAGAATGCCTCCTTAGAAATTTCAAATGTCTCTGATAATACGTTTTATAGAGGCGCCATGGAAGTCGCTTCCAATGTCCACAGTTTGAAGATTGGTTCAACAGACAGAAGTACTCCTTTTGCTTCAAAAAGTGGACGGAGTGTTCATATTCCTGCTTCAAGGGTTGTTGGTTTTGAATCAGGCCGAACTAATACTTCAACTGATGGTTTGGCTGATGTTCCAGCTGCAAATCTTCATTCTTCTGCTTTTACTAATTTCCCAGCCAATGACACTGAATCTGCCAGTTCGTTGGTCAGGAAGCGACTTTTATCTCCACTAAGCAGTATGCTCTCCCCTAGTCATTTCAAAGTTGATCCTCTTGACATTGGCTGCAGAAATAACGAGACTGGCTCCCTTGTTAAGAACGATAATGTCAGAAATTCCATCGCACAGGATAATAAGAAGGCAAATATTGGAAGCAAAAGCAGTTATACAATGTCTTCTTGGTCCTTGGCAAGTTGCTTTGAGCAAAGAATTGTGCCACAAAGTACAGAATCCTTTTTTCAAATTGATGGTCCTTTGAGGAAAATAGAGGACTACTGTGTCAGGGTAGTTCACTCACTGCTGGAATTGATCACTTTAGTGCACCAAATCAGGTTAGGCCTCAAAGTGGCATAATATCTGTATCTCCTAAAAACGCGAGCTCGCCTCTTTCCTTGTCACCACTTGGTCCTAAGTTTTCTGAAAGAATAAAAACTCCTGGAGGATGTAGGAATGTTGTTGAAGAGATAAAGAATTGCAATATAACTTCAAAGAGTATAGAGCAATCACTTGACAATTCCAACTCATGCCTTATGTTAAATCAGAAGGATGATGATTCCAGAGTTGCATGTAAATCTTTTGATGATGTTGAATTCTTATGCAAAGATTTCTGTCCATCTTCTCTGGATGATATTGCTGACATGTGTTGGCCACTATCTCAAGAATCAGCTCCCACCTCTCACTCCATGAGATTCACTAGAAGTTTGAGTGGGCTTTCAGTCAGGAGGTCTTTGGTTGGTTCATTTGAGGAGTCTCTTTTATCTGGCCGGTTCTTATCTGGAAACAATAGTAAGGTCTGGATATAATTACCATACTATAGTTGATCTTGCTCATGATTCTAAACTTCAGTGCACTGAAAAGTGTTAGACGACTGACCCATGGTTGTTTGTTGCTGTTCTTATTATATGTAGAAAATCGATGGTTTTCTTGCTGTGCTAAGCATTACTGGGGGAAACTTTTCTCCTAGATCACAGAAGCTTCCATTTTCTGTTACTAGCGTGGATGGAGATTGCTATCTATTGTATTATGCATCAATAGATCTTGCTGGAAATTCCTCTTCAAACAAGTTTAGAGGCCAATTGCTGAAACGAGGGCCTAGAAATGATGATTCGCAAATTGTAAAAAGCCGTTTGCGTATACCGATGAAGGGACGGATTCAACTGGTATTGATATACTTGTCTCACTGTTATAAGATTTAACCCTTGTATCTGAGTGCCTTCAGATTCAGATGAACCTGTTAGAGCCTTCATTTTATATCTGCCCTTAACATTAAGGGAAGTAACAAATGTACTGTTAATAAATAACAAATTGTGTGTTAGTAGAGGGGGAAACAGGGGCCACGGACCAGTTCACAAAGCTGCAAGCCCGCACAGGCTTAGATCAGCAAAATCCCAATCCATTTAGTTATGAGCCTATGTGGGCTAGTTTGCATAACCTATGGGTTAAATGGATTTCGTTTGCAGACCAATCTGTTTATCCACATAAATATTAAAAAAATGTTTTTTTTTTTCAAAAGTAAGAAAAAATCGTTCTGTTCTGTGAACTAATCCATGAACCAGGTTGTTTATTAACCTTTTTTTTTTTTTTTGAAAAGCATTTTTGAGGATAAAAGGGATTAGTAGTTATGCAGACCGGTCTTAGACTAATTTGTTGAACTGTGGGCCAGTTAAATGTAGTTCCATTTAAATGCAGGCTTATGCAGGTTAGTCCGTTTAATTGTGAGGGCACTGGTGTGAACTTGGGCTAAGCTAGTCTGCGTACCCACTTATTTGTGCCAACACTTGTATGTTGGCTATTGTTATATATATTTTGGGGCAAGAATTATTTTGATTTGTGGTGCTAAGAGAATGGACCTTTCATCAGCTCAGTTAATGAGAACATACTGCTTTCTTTCATTTCCTATATATATATATATATATATGCATATCTTTGTTTGTGCCATGTGGGTGAGAATATTTTGGGTGAAAGAAAAGGGAAAGGATTGATGTGTTTGGACTGGGCTTCAGTATATACTCATCAATACTTTGCCTTCTTTAATCCCCAAATCTCTACTACCAAACATGTAAGCTGTGCTACAATTATTCTTGTTCTTCTCTTCTCATTTTGTAATATTGTTTAAATATTCAATTTTTGAGTTTCTACTTTCAAGATATTTGTGCAGATTGGCATCTTTTGTGTACAAATGCCTTACATTTGATTGCATTCTGCAGGTGCTAAGCAATCCAGAAAAGACTCCTCTTCACACTTTCTTTTGCAACTATGATTTGAGTGACATGCCAGTTGGTACCAAAGTAAGATTTGTCAGTCTGGCTGAATCTATGACTTAATTGATCTGCACATTTTGCTTCCTAATGCCATAATTGTTCTGACAAGGCTAATTTTAGCTTTGAACATCATTGAAATCAGTTTTCACCAGGTGAGGTGTGTAGAGCTGGTAACCCAAAGAACTGCCTCACTTAAAAATTGCTAGGCAGGGTGGCTGCCTCATGAAGGTGACTGGCCATAATTAAAAAGAGGAAAAAAAAAAAAAACTAGAACCCAATAATAAGATTTAATTGTAAATCATCGAAATACTCAAATGAAGTGTTGAAACACAGGAGAGCAAACACTCTAATGGAAACTGTATTTTAAAGAGCAAAGTACTACTAAGACATAAGTTACATAAAGTAATAACTAATTAAGACTTTTCTCACCAAAAAAGAAATATATTGAGACTGGAAATGGTAAGGAGTGTTCAGCTGCCAGTTCCTTTGGTGGCAGGAGGGTGGATGTAAAGCTTCATTTCCTCTAAAAGGAAAATTATTGGTGTGGGTTTGATTTACAGAAAGCATATTAAATCCATTTGCAGTAGGGTTTTTCACATGGTCTTTTGCCTAGTATTGGTCAGGTATTCACATTTTGTCTAAACCTATGCACATTTAATTAATAATAGGCGATATTAGTAGCAAAATATTTATTCTCTTATTATTTATTAATGTTAGAATCAGAAATATGCTAACATCCAAATTTTTTTTTTATGGCTTTTCTAATGAGTGTTAATGGATCTTGTAAGGAGAGTGTGTGTGTGTGTGTGTGGTTTTTTTTTCGGGGGGGGGGAGAGGAGGGAGAGATGATACTGAAGCAAAACTTGTAAGTTGAAACTTAGGGGTACATAGCATGTCCTGCCACATCTGGAAGCTGTGTTTTTGACTTTGCGTATATTTGTAGATCTGGTGGCCATAGTATGTGTATGATACGTAAATGTACGAATTTGTTAATTATTTAGTGGATATGGGGATAATTTGATACTTTTCTGTGGTTCATGAATGGCTTCTTTTTTAAGTAGATATTTATGTCAAGCATTCTGAAAAATTATTGAACTAAATATAAAATCACATTAGATTTCTTTTTAGAGTAAATAGCCTTTTTTGTTCTCCAAAGGCATACATGACATCACATTGATCCTCTATTGGTTGGAAACATCAAATTGGTCCCTCAATGATTATAAATCCGATTAGTATTGTCCTTTTTGGAACCAATTTGATGGCTTAAAATTGACACTGAACGACCAATGTGATATATTTATAAATGGAGGGTCAATCTGATGACACATATCTTTGGAGGACCAAAGATGGACATTTACTCTTTCTTTCAATTATGTCGTGTAAAATGAAAATTGCTTCAGATTTGCTAATTTCAAATAATGAGGCTATGTTTGGATTAACAAAAGGGATGGGATGGAGTGTAATGGAATGGAATGATATTGCATACTAGGTTTAATTGTTTGGGTTGTTTAAAAGTATGATGGAATGGGAAAAAAACAGGCTCTATTCTATACCCCCAAATAGAAGGGGAAGAGGGTATTGACCATCATACTTGCAAATATCCAAATAAGGACTTGGTAAAGTTATTCCATTTTATTCCACTCACTATTAGATATTCAAACACAGCTCAAGGGACCTATTTAGTTTGAGAAAATGTTTTGTTTTCCTTTCCTGTTTTTACAGAATTTAAATATTGTTTTGACTTAGCACAGACTTTTTTGTCACAATAAAAATGAAGGCTTATAGGCCATCAATGATGTTCTCAATAATTTTTGTATAGCCTATGATGGTATTCACATTTAACATCATGAACTGAGTTCATCTATCTCCTTTTTCTCTGATAAACTTACATTTATTTATATTTCCAAATTTACGTGTTCCCTTTGAGTTATGTTTTAAAATTGTGTTATTTACTTATTCTTTATCAATTTCTAATTTCTTGTTATATATCCAAATAGACATTCTTGCGCCAGAAAGTCACCCTTGAATCTACCGGCTCCGCCTCCCCTCAGTTGAAGCAGAGATCAACAGGTTTAAACAGTGGAATTGATAAGGGGATTCCATCAATGCAAAAGAATCATGACATCTCATGTGGTGGAGAAGTAATGCATACAGATGCAGTTAATGTTGTGAGTAAAACAAAATCTACAAATCAGGGAAATGGGAAGGGCTCTAGCTTGTTGAATTTAATAAACAAAGAGGATTCTTCGAAGCAATCTTCAAACACGAAAATGCTGGGAGTTCCTTCCCCGGCAAAGCTTGATTATGAATGTACTGCTGATAAATGTGAGAGGAATGAAAGAAAAGAGTGTTGGGATAGAACATGTGATGAATCAGGGAAATCCTTAAATTCTTGTTCAAAGGTGAAGGACAATCCTAGTAGTGGTGGTCCACTTCGTTATGCTCTCCACCTACGCTTTATTTGCCCTTTTCCTAAGAAGACCAATAGATCAGCTCAAAAATGCAGATATAATTCTCTTCAAGAAAAATCTGGATTGGACATGGAAGGGGAACGAAGATTCTACTTATGTAATGATTTGAGGGTTGTGTTCCCTCAACGTCATTCAGATGCTGATGAGGGCAAGGTATGTGCCTATGTTGTGGTTTTGCCACTTGATTGCATATCTTTTCAGTGTCATACTAAATCTGCCAAAAGCAATATGGCTTCAGACTGCATATGGGGAAAATTATTTACTTTTTCTGGTGGTCTTTAAATTTAGTGACATTTTCTCCATGACAAAGTAATTTAGAGTATGATCTTTTCCATCCTTGTATTTCTTGGGTCTTATGTATGATGCTCACAATTGACACTTAGAAATTACACCATGAAAGAGTTTGGTTAAGCTTTATAAGTGGTTTATAAACAAGTTAAAAAGAGCTTATAGGAGGGTGACAAGTCACTTTTGTAAGTGCTTGTGACATAAGCTCTTTGGTGATAAGCTCTTATTGAATAAACACATTTAATCAACTTGTTTGCATAAGTGTGCCCCAAAGCAGAAACCAATTTAGTGCATTAGAGCCATAAGTTAATTCTTTTGCTGATCAACAATAACCGATAACCAATCTTGTTTATTAATGTGAGTGGTCATGTTTCCTAGGATGGCATATAAATATGAATCCTTGTCCCATGATGTTGAATCCATGCTAGGATGATCAATTCATGAAAATGTCTAATCATTTCACTTTTATCTATAAGGTTGAACAGAATGCTGTTACATGTTGGCTCTGATTCCTGCAGGTGCAGGCAGAATGAACTTGATGTCTTGGTTTGTGTGTGTTGTGCAATTTGAATCTATTTGTTTGCATTTCTTGTTTCTTCCTAGCCTCTGACAAGGTCTGTTGCGGCTTATGGCAGTTGAACGTGGAATACCATTTCCCTGAAGATCCAAGATACTTTGACATCAACTGAAAATTCTAGTTCACCTCCTCAAAAAAGTATGCTGCTTTTGCTGACCCTCTTGTACATAATCACAAGTCTGTCTTCACTCGAGTCATGTCCTCTGGAAAAATAGCACTAACCCTTTTCCTCATGTAAATACTTAAAACAATTTCAATAATTTAATGGGTTAACTATTTTCAATTGCTGACCTAATTAAGCAATTACCATGAAAAGTAGATGTTGAAATTATGGTGGAATTTGATTACCCCACCCCCCTTTGAATTCTTTTCTATACCCAAAGTAGCATTTTAGGAAGTGCATGTGGTACACGTCAAAAAAGGAAAAAAGTGCATGTGGTAACTATCAAACTATATATATGAATATCTATTTTTGCTACAATTTTAGCGTATAAACATTTGTATTATGGCCCTTCAAACCCACGTTTAAAGCTTAAAACGTGATCTCTTTTAAAAATATTGATGTTTGGTTATTTCCAACCAAACTTACTGTTTACTCTTGAAAGCATGTTAGACCGAAAGAAAGAAAGAAAGAGTGTAATTTTTATGTTGTGTTTGAAATTTTACACTTAATTATATTACAAATTTGCTGTTAGGATAAAATCATTTTTACTAAATCAATTTTATAAAGTTTAATTACACATTTTGTCACCAAACTTTTTAAATTTCTCATTTTGTCACATAATTATTTTAGTTGCACATTTTGTCATCTAACTTTCAAAATTGTGTATTTTGTCAACCCTCTTAGCTGATTGTTGATGTGGCAATGAGTAATCAACTTGTCACGTAAGCAATTAACTTACGATGTTAGGCATCAGAATTGTTGTATTAGTGGTAGAGATGGCAATGGGTAGGGTTTGGATAGGATATTATAGTATTCATCTCCACACTCGCATTTGAAAAAAATACCTGTACCTGATCCTATGCCCGGACAGGTAGCAACTTTAATTCCTGTATCTGTACCTACTGGGTATTTATATACCCGTACCTATACCTACTACTTACACTTTACTTAAGTGTTGGTATAAAATTCTAAGACCTTAGACGAAATTTTTATTCAAAATTAACTTAATATAATTTGTCAATTCTCATTTTATTTTTTTATCAACTATGAAATTATTGATCAAAGTTTTATGATTAAGTATTTCTAACATTTCACTATTAATATATAAAAAAGTAAATACATTCCATCTATCTTTTAATATAGTTAATATCAAATAAAATTTATATAATTTTAGATTTAAAATAGCTATGTTCAAAAATAACAATAATTATTAAATATTGTCAATAATATTTTAATTAGAAGCAATGCATTTATTTAAAAAAAAATTATCTTTTGATATAATTTAATATTTTTAGTCTAGTATGAATTATTTTTGGAATTTAATTTATATATAATGCCAGTGCAAAACTTTTTCACATATATCTAATAAAATTTGATTATTTTTTCACATCATCTTATTCATTGATGTGGCAATATGATGAATTCCTATTGGATATATGCATAAAAATATTTTACACTAAAAATACATATAAATTAAATTCTTATTTTTGTTTGTACTTCACTACTTCTTGCAATATCTTTTTTTATTAAAATGAATTAAGATCTTTAATATTATAATAATCATTAGAATTTATCTTGTGTGTGTGTGTGTGAGAGAGGTGGTAACTATAGTACCCATACCCGTACCCATTCACATTAAATTTTGTGGATAAATACCACTCTCATCTCCATCCCCATTGAGTGAGTATTTACCTTATCCATTGCAGATATTTTTTGCGAGTACCCATAAGGTATGGGTAGGATTGTCATCCTTAATCAACTGTCAACTAATGTGGGTGGCAAAATGTGCAAAATTTTGAAAATCAGGTGGCAAAATATGCAACTAAAATAATTAGGTGGCAAAATGTGAGAAATTTTGAAAGATGGGTGACAAAATGTGCAATTGAGCCAAATCAAAAGTATATCAAATCAAGTTTGTAAATACTTACTTAAAATTATTTGTTATTTGAATTTTCAATCAATAATTGTAATTGCGCATTTTATTGTCTAAAATGCACCTTCAACTTCACAAGAGGCAAGTCTGATTTTAACAATATAGTAGAGGTTTGTAAAGAGTATGTATTAGAAAGAATGCATTAAAAAATGTATTGAAAATATTTCTCTTTTAGTTAATAATTAGTAAATGTTTATCTTATTAAAAAAATGGATACTATATTAAATACCCATAATAAATTAATTTCATATGATAAAATTTGCTCTAAAAACGAGTCTTGTTTTCTCATATCCTTTATCAATTTTTGACATAATAAGATGGTGTTTAAATTTTATGTCTATTTTTTTTCTCCTTGATTTTTGGTTGCCGAGGGTATTTTCCAGTTGAGAGCCAAAGATTAGTCTCTCGAAGTACAGAGATTCATTTAAGGAGATGACCTCTCCCAATAGATGTTCTTCCATACACACAGATTTAAAATCGAACCCTTGACTATATACTTAAGGAGCATAGTTATCTGCCAACTATACCACATTATGTTGGTACTTTTTTCCCTTGATAAATATTAAATAGGTGATACCTATTTAATATTTATCGGGAGATATATAATGTAGAGATATGATACATACAACAATTCATACAACAATTTGTACAATAATACTTTTTGTATCTATTTTTCTCCATCATTATGAAATGCAATAAATGGTGTGCAGGAGAGAAATAGATACAAAAAGTATTAATGTTGTATGAGTTGTACAAATAACATTTCTCTATAATGTAAGACTTGTCATGTGTATGAATAATCCTTTTTTGTATTGAGTAATTTAAGCAAGGGTCATTCTTACACCTTTCACATTTAATGATGTTGATTCACTCCCAAATTTTATGGTGGGCAAAGGGAGAAATTATTAGGTGGTCCTAGACCACCATGGTTCCTATTAATCTGCATATGACATGTAATCAAGTATTATTAATTCTTTCTTGTGAATTGTAAAAGTTGAATATGTGTTATAAACACATTGACTAGAACCATAGACAATTGGTAGTCCTAAACTACCTAATAATTTCTCGGGCAAAGGACGGTGGATCAAGAATATTTGGCTACAATTTATAATTTTTTTAACTACGTAATACATGTTAAATATTAAGTTTGCTAAATAGTAGTTGTTTTTAATGTTTAGGATTTTGAGGCTGTAAAGACGAAGCACTTTGAAACTGCCATGAGCCATCAAGCTCAGTTGCAAACCATGCCCATGGTGTCTGGACGGTAGGAACTCAATCTAATTTAGCATATTCACTTGTCCTCAAATGGACACAATTTACTGAACACCAGCAACAAACACAACTTCCTCTTCTCTTTTCACTTTTTATTGACATGCGCCCAAGTAGAGCTTGAATTTTCTTCTTACTATCCAAATCTCCACTACATGGAATCCCTTCGTAACCCTAGCAAGCGATGTAAAGGAAAGGTGGTGATATCAATATCCTATATTAATATTATTTGGGTAGGGTATTACCGTGTTTGGTAACATGTTTGTTACCGATGGATCCATGTCTAGCAGAAACTATAAAGAGTAGCTTTTGTGTTTTTTTCAAATCTGACGAGAAAAAAATGGAGACTTGAGTTGGAAATATGCATTCAAACACACGTTTAATATTCTTACTTCATTAATAGTGTGTTTGGTTTAGTATCAATTGACAATAAATTCCCGTCAATCCCAAAGTAATATATTATTAGTTTTTATATAAATTTAGAATTTGGCGTGAAAAAAATTAAAAAATGCAAACGCACTAAGAAGTTTGGGGTGTAACTTTTGTTATGGAAAGAGACAAATCTCATTTAGGGACTTTCATCTCTCCACTTAATTTGTCACATGTCCTATAACCATCTTTATGGCTACCAAACTAGGTGTTGTAATGTTTGATAATAATGTTGACCATAAAAATATATAACTATCTCTCTACTTGATTTGTCACATATCCTATAACTCCTAATGTTGACAATGCTACATCTGGTCGAAGAACCGCCACGTCATTGTCGCTATAAGAAGAGTTTATGATATTCACGTAATGATTCATGTAGTATTCTTATAACAAGTCAATGCAATATTCTATTAAATCTTTAATATGTACTCGTGATAAAATTGATAAACTTAATTACCAGTCCGTCCTCGTACTAGCCTTAACGTATTATTATTGTACTTATTTATAATATTACTTGACTAGGAACAGTTTAAGAACATGTTTTGTAATAATCAATAGAATCTCAGAATCAAACTATACATGATAGCTTATAACTTCAAACACTTTGTTCTAAAGATTTTATTATGTTAATCAATTAGCTGAGTAAATACATAATATAATGAAAAATGTCTTTCATTAAAAATGATATGATACAATTATGATTAAGGATAGCATATACTCTCTCCATTCTTTTTTTATTTGTTGATTTTTTAGAAATTTTGTTTTTATTTATTTTTTATTTTTAAAGTTCAAGATAACATTAATTATTCTTTATTAATTATATCTTTATTTCTCATCTAATTTTTAATTAATTTATACATTGAAAATTAATGTGCATTTATTATGTAGTAAAAATAGGAAAGAGTACAATAGAAAACTTCAAAATTATTTTATGAAAAACAAGAAAATTTATTACATTTTCTAGTTTGTGTATATAATCTTTAAACGAAAAGGAACGGATTGGCCCGTACAACATACTCCAACGTAGCCGATTTAGATGGTGGTTGATTATTGATTTCAATGGCTATGGGGCTTGGATGGGTCATTTTGGGCAAGAGGTTCCCTGCTCTGGTGGCAGAGGAAGAAGAAGGGAGAAAAGCGACAAAGAAAGACTACATAGCAAAATCACAATTATTATACAGTAAATAATATAGAAATAAAAAATAATTCTAAATAAAATATCCCAGTTTTATCGGTGGGCAAAGGCATCTTTTGTTTGAAATGAGTGAGTCCCTCCTGGTTTGACATTGAAAAATTAATATTTCTCGATGAAAAACATATATTTTAATGTAAATTTATAGTTGAGATTAATTTGAATATATATATATTTTTATTACGTTTAATAATTTAAAATTAATTTTATCCAATTTTAAAACAAATGCACCGTCATATTAAAAATTTCTTCTAATACCTATAGACATTGAGTTGGACGTGAACCTTTACTAAGGAAGCCACAATTCAGAATTTCAGATGGAATTCACAAAAGAGTCCATCATTCTATGTAGATTCTTTTTATTTTCAGAAATTACGATAAAATTTCCAGTCTCCTTCGTAGCGTTAAATGGTAGAAATAATTTCTTACGTTTAGAAAATATTGAAATAAAGAAAAAAATTTAAATAAAATAAAATTCTTTAATTTAATATAAATTCTTTAATTTAATAAAATAAGTTTTCATCCGGAGTTATATATAGTATCTTAATGTTAATAATGTCTCATTTTTTTAAAAAAATGCCACATTTTGAGTTATTTGAACAATTGCTAACATTATTTTTTTTTAAGATTTTCCCCATCTTATTCAAACTTGGATAAATTATGTAGCAATTGAATATATTCAACTATGGAGGAATAAAATTACCTACCCTTATTACGTATTCTTCCAATTAAAATTTGATTAGTCATTAAAAGTTCCTTTTTAAAAAAAAAAAGTAAATTTCACTCTTTTATTTTTATTTTTTGAAGTATTATTTTATAATTAGAAAAACTGGAAAGATGAAAAATAATAAAAAAAGATATGTCATTTGCATCTTAGGTATGGAAATTGAAGTGCTGATAAAAAAAACTCGACTACCCAAAAAATATTTAAAAAAAAAAAAAAAACTGGAACAGCATCTGCTACCAGTATTCGTACCTGAATCGTTATGGAATTGTTGAGCAACAACTGCTATACAGACTAGGAAAGCTGGTATAAAGTTGCCGACAAAACTCATCTATGTATAATATATCCCTATATGAATAAATTTAACGCGTAAGGAAAATGAAAAATTTTGAAAAACTTGACACATTGTTAAACACAATTAAATTTAGAGCTGGTATATTTAAAATTATTTTGTTAAGAAGTTACTTTTTTAAAAAAGAGAAATAATTTGTGTTGTATGAATAAGTGTTAAAAAAATTAAAAATAATCAGATTTTTGATTTATTTTTTTTAGAAGCTGAAAGGAATACTGTTTAATAACAATCATTTGTGATAAATAAGAAATAAAATAATAGAAAAGATTAAAAAATCATTTTTGGACAAAAAGATCTTTATTAAATTTTAAAAGCACGCATTCTGCTGATATATGTTTTTTGAAAGATGTTATTGTCTTTTATTCTAATTTTTTAAAGGAAAAGGTATTTTTATATTGATATATCCAAACAAATTAAAAATTACTTTTAAAAATAAAATTAGGGGTGTTTGCGGGTACGGGTAACCTGTTGATCCGAACAAACCCAAACCGACCCAATTACTTCAGTTTGGTTTTTTTAAGCATTCGGGTCATACCCATTCCAACCTATTCAAACCTGTTCAAGTATGTATCAGGTAACAAGTTTTAATTTACGGACTCGTTTACCGATGAACTTGACCCGTTGAAGTGAAATTTTATTTTATTTATTATTTTTTATATATTTTATATAATTATTATTATTAATTAGTGAATTACTAATACTAAACAAGACAAAGAGTAAAGACACCCCACACAGCCGTGAAGTCGTGAACCCCTGTTAATTTTGGATCACTACATATTCTGTGCATATTGTTGTTGGTCTTTTTCTCTCAACTCTTATTTTAAGTTTCTTGTAAGCTTTATATTAATTTTAGAAACAATAATGATGAGAAACAAAGTCCAAAATTAAATACAATATTTTTATAATGTATCAAAATTTATAAAAAATACAATTTTTAAAAAAATTACCAATTTTAAATACACGGACCTGATTACCCGACCCAAACCAACTTGTGGTTTGGGTCTTACACTAAAAAAGCATGAACCTGACCCAACCCAACCCATGCAATTTTGATCGGGTTGGGTAACGAGTTTAGCCAAACTAGACTCCTGTATACCCCTAAATAAAATTATTTTTTTTTATAATTATAACTAAACATAAAAATAGTTTCTACCGTACACAAATCTATGGACAAAAAAAACTAATCATTTTTTTACAAAATTTTATCACTATGTAACACCCCTATTTTTGCTTATCAAATTATTTTCCTAATTATTATGTATTTATTTTTGAAGAACCAGATGGGAATCTCAAAAGTTTGATCCTATGGTTAAGCTCATATTAATGGGTAGTACTTAGTTTAGATTTTTAATAATTTTTAGGAAATGGAGTTTGGAAAAGGGTAAAATGACTATTTTGCCCCTAGAAAAACTAAATAATTGAGAAAATAGATAAAAATAGTTAGAAGTGTCTAAAATTTATGTTTAAGTCATTTATGTGCTTAAAATAATTAATAATAATTTTAGAAGTTTTTCGAAAATTTATTAAGACAATTTTTGTGAAATGACCAAAATACCCCTAGTTGACTACGAGAGCAGACTAAAGACTTTTGACTTCAAAGTATTTTGAAAAATTTATATTAGGTATATTTTAATTATAAAAATTTTATTTTGGAAGAGAAATAGTGAAAAATGTAACACTCTTATTTCAGCTTTTCAACTAATATTCTAATAATTGACTAGTTAATTCTGAAAAATCAGGAGGGAATTTCAAAATTCTGATTTCCACCATCATGCTCAAAATTTCAAGAGCTATCAATTTGTGATTTTTAATAATTTTTTTGAGCCGAAGCCCAAAAAATTAAAAAATGACGATTTTGTCCCTCTTTATCAATATTAAGGGCTGACATGAAAAAAAAGATTCAATTGATGTCAATTTGAGCTTGGAATCATGTCATATATATTAAAATATAATTTTGGAAATTTTTTGGAGTTCCTGTGTAAAATGACCAAAATGCCCTTAGGTGTCCTATAAGTCAGCCAGTATTGGTTTGACATCCAAAAAAATGTGAAAATGGTAATTTAATTTTATTTATAGGCTAAATATTTAATTTTATAATTTTCATAAAAATTTTGGTATTTATTGAATTAAAATGGATTTATTATGAATTTTTTAGCTTAAAAATACAAAATAAATAGATAAAATTTGAAATAAATTAATAAAAATAAAAATTAATTATTAGAAATTTATTTTTGATGAGAAATAATGTATTTGTCTAGTTTTCATTTTATTGAATTTTTTTGATATTAAAAGTCAATTTTTTCAAGTTTAGGCGATTTTATCGATACCGGTTAATTTATCGGCAAATAAAATTAACATCTAGAAGTTGGATAGCTAAGGGAGTACGTCCAAAACCTAGGAATAGCTGATTCATCACCCTATTTTTGATATGTGTCCCTAAATTAATTAAAAATAAATCAAAAATAAGATTTATGACATAATGGTTTATGTTATCAAAGTGGACACCTAAGCCTTCTCTTCCTCTATAAATACCTCCCATCCTTGGTCATTTTTCACACACCTCTCACTCTCTCAAGCCACCAAATTCTTAGAGAGCTTCTCTCTCTAGAAGAAAATTTCTTTTACTTTGCTTACTTTGCTTTTATACTAAAATTTTACTAGTTTTCCAATAACTAGTAAAGTTATCTTCCTAGGAGCTTTACCTCAACAATTCCATCCTTTTCATCAACCACCTTAGAGGTAATGGGAGAGTGGGGTTGGTTCTAAATTATTGTCACTTTGCATGCTGGTAGGAAAGGTTTTCCCATAAACCAGTTTAGGCTTAAGTTTTATTATTATTATTATTGTTATATTATTTAATGTTAAACTTGAATTTTTGCTAAGTTGTTACTCTACCTAAATTTAGATTATTAAATTATAATTGCTAAGTTGTTATTTGCTCAAATTTAAATTATACTTGCTAGGTTGTTACTCTGCTTAATTTTAGCAAAATTAAAATGTACTTGTTAAGTTGTTACTCTGCCCAATTTTAGAAAATTAAAATGCACTTGCTAAGCTGTTACTCTGCTCAAATTTAGAAAATTAACATGTATTTATTTAGTTGTTATTCTGCCAAAATTTTAATAATTAACCTCTAATTACTATATTGTTATTCTGTTAAAATTTTAGGTATTGTGCAATTTTTGCAATTAAAGGCAGAAATATTTATTGTACTGGTGCTCAAATTAAATAAGACCAAGGAAACCTCTATTTGAGAAATTAGGAAGTGATAAATTAGTGAGTAATGTAAAGCAAGTGACATGCAGTGGCATGGCACCCTGCTAGGAAAGCTACGGTTTGGTACACTGCGGGATGAAAGGCAGGACCCATGGTTAGGTCTAGAGGGTATGGTATCGAGTGATAAGTGTCCTAATGGCCAAGGTAGCGCTCTTGAGCTGGGACAATCACTTAACCAACTTGATAATCCTGACAACTGCTCAGCATCACTAGGATTAGCGATAATATACCTTTATAAATGGATATCCTAAATTGTTATTTTGTTCCTCAATGATGAAGAGGATTGTACCATGAGATGATGTTGAGAGAGGTATATGTACTCCCATTCACTTTCCAGGTTCTGTTAAGAACTATTACCCACTAATGGAAAGTATAGATCTATACCGAGTCAAGAATAGTATAACATAGAATAAACTTTAGGTTCCCTTTTTATTATCAACTATGTTTTATCTGTATTGTGTGGTAGAATTCCAACTATACATGTAAAAGTGATATTAGAACAAATCACCTCACTCTATTATTTTTCATTTTATGCATGATTGATTGCAGTTAATGAAGACCCGACTGGTGATGAAGACTTATAGGGTTAGTCTAATAGTTTGTTATTTTATGAGATAGAGTAGACAGATACTGCTCTGACTAGGATCTTTTTTATGTATTGGGAATAAGTAGTAACTATTTTGATATATATTTCAATCTCCCTGTATTTCATTTATTTTTCTAATTATGAAATCATGATGTACTGTTCCACGATAAATACATAGAGATTTTATTTTTTTTATTATCTTTTTCAAATTCTGTTAAATTTACAAATCTTCTATTATTAAAAGCGGAAAAAAATTTCACTCGTGTTTTTAAATAAATAAATAAATATGGGTTATATTCAATGTGAATAAGTGTCACACACTACACCTTTTAAAATTCAAATTATTGAACCCTTAATACTTATGTACCTTTTAGACACATTTTTCGTAGGTGGAAATCGTAGGTTGTGTGTGGATGATGAGAAAAAAAGTCACGGCAAAAACGTCGTCGTCGTGAATAAACTAAATAAAGAATTTTTCTTCTGTGGATCCTTTCGCACGTTACTTATATATTTTTTTTATTAAAAGATGAAGACTGAAGATATGTAGTACCATGGAATCCTCTATCTTCGGGGTAAAAGACATGCTCAAAAATTATAATAATCAAGTAAATTTAAAAGACCAAAACAAAACTTGAACAAATTATTTTACCATTTTCTCAAAATGCAAAATGATAGTTTTTGTTTTTCAAAAACTCTAAAATAAAGTTGAATCATATAATAATAATAATAATTATTATTTTGGGTTACCATGGTAGGTGGGTATTCCCCTCCCAACATGATTTATTTCATACATAAGGTCAGGATTCAAATCCTGGACAACTTTGTCAAAAAACACAAGTCGCTACCACTTGTACTAACTAATGTTGGTGAATCATATATTTTTTTTATCTAGACTGCGCGTATCTTTCGCAAGACATAAATTCTTGCTGGATTGAGGATGTTCCATTTCAATTATATTCTAAAAATTCATCCAGAATTTTGCCCTAAAAAAAAAAACAACCCACGGTTGGTTATGGTTATCATCTTTCATCTATAATACAACATTATATAATTAAACTGATTGTAATATTTAAAGAAGAGATAAACATAATTATCTATTCTTTCCATTTATTTTAGCAAATTTTTCAAAATTATTTGTCAATTTATAATATCAAGAAAATATTTATTTCTTTTTTCAATTTTATATTCTTTTCTTTTTACATAAATGTTCATTAATTATAATCTTAAAAATAGTAAAATTCTGTGATTTTTTCTTGGGAGATAACTGTTAATAACACATTATTTCAAAAAAATAATTTAATCATATAATTTTTTATTTCACAAATTTTAATATAATTATTAATTTTCTTAACATTTTATAGAGCACTCTAATGTGATTATTATTTTAGAATAAAAAATATTTCATTTTTTTTTGGATACGTTAAGCCGTACATGACTATTTATTGCATGGGAAGAAAATGAAAGATATTTTAGTCTCTCGATCGTGCGATTGTTGTCAGAACTTGACGGCAAACTCCACTAAATGTAGTTAAATAGATAGATACTAGTAATTTCAAAAAATACTGAAAAAAGATATTACTAAATGTAACAAAAAAATACTAGTAATTTAAAAAAAAAAACTTAAATATGAGATGTAGTTAGATGGATATATACTAAATGTAGTTACTAGTTAGATAGATATATACTCCTAATTTCCAAATTTAAATTTTGGTCGCTCGTTCACTGTCGTCATAAGACTGATAACTTGACGGCAAACTCCACTAAATGTAGTTGGTAGATATATAATCGTCTATATGTTTCTATATTAAATTAAATAATTTTTTTTTGTTTTTAATTAGTTTCTGATCAAAGAAAAATTTTAATTTCTTTCATTAATTTAATTAGGTAGTACTTGCATTTCTTTAATGAACAGAAGATACAAAGAAATATTTATAAATTATCATTAAGATAATATTTTATTAATTAGTTGATTTTTTAAAACTTATTCTTATGTTATAAATTTAACTTTTCATTCTTAAGCATAAAAAAATCTTCCTATTGTATTATATTTCCTCTTATAGTATATAATTTCATTATTACTTAACATATATTTGTAAGAGTTCAATTTTTATACATTAATTGTTGGTGTAAAGGTTTTTACACTCTATCTACCAATTAAAATTAATTTTAAATATAATTTTTAAAATAGTTATTACAAAAATTGATAACTTTACTATTTATGATAGTCTATTATTGGATGATAATGTAAAAAGTTTTTACACTATCGGTGTATTTAAATTTAATTCTGTTTTTAAAATATTAAATAATTTTAAGAAGTGTTTCATGTAATTTTTTTTAATAGAACTTGTTTAAAAATAAAAATAAAAAATATTTATATAATACATTAAGCAAACGTCAATAATATATTATATATTATTAATTAATATATTAATATAAAATAACAATAATCTAAGTTAGGTACACTACTATTAAATTATCATTAAACTTAAGATGTGCGGTGAAAACTAATAGTAAAAGACTAAATTATAGTAATACCTATGTGAACCTTACACTTGTTTTAAAAAATATTTTTCATTAAATAAAATGTAAAATTAAAAAATATTTCAAGCTAATTTTCTACCACCAATCTTGATTGATTTTAGACTAGTTTGATCAGTTTTTACTAGCTTTTCAGCTTGCTCAATTTCTTTATGGATTTTCCGGACGAATTATCTCCTACTTAATTCACCAAATTTTTATTACGGTAAATACAAATGAAATATAAAAAGTATTCAGATTATATCGGTTTAATTGATAGAATATTATTTTATCAATAATAAAAAATAAAAATTCCAATATAAAATATACAAACATTTGAAACTTTTAGTTTTGAAAATCTCAAAAATTGATTTAATTGATAGAAAATTTGTTTTAATGGTAATTTGTAAATATCTTATTATACTTAAGTAATATTAAAGACATTTGAGTATTGAAAATTTATTAAGAACTTTGTTTTTGGTTAAACATCTTATTAAAAAAATATTGAAAAGTGAGTACGTACGTAGGTTATCTAATTATTAAGAATGAGAACTCAATTTGCTATATAAATGTGTGTTACATATATAAAAAGAGTTTAATGGTCATGCACTGACAGTGTAAAATAGTTTTACACTGTCATCCAATCACAAACCATTATTTTTTGTAAGTTTATTGACTTTTATAATAAATATTTTAAAAGTCATATTAATGATGATTTCTGATTGGATGATAGTGTAAAACTTTTTACACTGATAGTACATGACCATTAAACTCATATAAAAATAACGATTTTTGTTGAATTTTCATTTGCATACAACTAAAAAGCTAAACTAAGCGTATAATTTCTATTAATTTCAAGCTACGCGTGTAATTTATATCCTGTTTTCGATTTGTATTAAGCTTCTTCGATTTCTTAATTTTATTTTGCATTGTAAATGTATCTAAATTACAAACAGAAACACTTAAGGAACACCATGTGATTGCATGATCTTTAAAATTATGTCAAATCCTGAAAAAAAAAAGTAAGAAAAAAGTAGAGGGAGCCCATGATATATAGTTGGATTTTTATTACATTTAAAAATGACATTTGTGCATAAAAAATTTAAGAGTATTTTCACACTTTTAGTTTCTTTGAAAAGTAAAAATAGAGTACATTAAACTATATGTTATTCTTGTTTTATTTTTAAATAACCAGAAGTAGTATAGGAATATTATAGATTTTTTATGCCTAAATAATATTATAATATTTCCTGTTTTAAAGTTTATTTTAGGGTAAGATGATTGTTATATACACAATTCTCTTACAATTTGAAAGCAATTTTGTCAAAATATAGACTAATAACCCGTTACAAAATTATAACTATGTAAGACACCTATAATTTATTAATAATATATTAAATTTAAAGCATGAGTTATAGTATTGATACCTAAGATATTTATCTAAATATTTCTAACATGTTAGCAAGTTCGCTTATATGTCACATTATGTTTTTAACTATCTCCTCATCTTTCAATTTTTAATTCCTTCACTGTGCATTTAATAAACACCACTCATCTATCTATTCAGAATGTTCTTAATTCTTGATTTATTATCTTCCCATTATCTTAAGTAGTTAATGTTCCTCAATCTTTCTAAAAAATCTTAATTTTCTTCTATTCTTAGTTTTAATCATAAAAGAAATTTCAAACAAAACAATTTGAAATTTCTTTACAATAAGACAAAATTTAAGTGTAGTATTTTAAATATTTATAGTGTTATTCTCCAATCAAAATTGAAATTTTACAATAATAACTAACATTGACCCTTAATGTTATTTTTATTGTGCAAGTCTAGTTTTAAATGGAAAATAATACTAAAAATACTTAAAATATTATACTTAAACTTTTTCGTTTATAATATATTAAGCTTAAAATACAAGATGTAAAGATGTCATAATACAACAAATTGAATCTCTATCATTTTGTTTTAATTTTTGGTTGTTTAGTCTCCATTATATCGTCAGTTAATCTTCATTACTTAATAAATCATATAATCTCATTACTAATTGCAAAATTAAATCTTAGTAATATTATATGCCATTTATCAATATATGTTTTGTTATGGATATATCATTCCGGTAATATATTGTTATGGATATATCAATAGATTAGGTTCTTTGCCATCTTTCCCTGCAGTTATAAAATAAACTTTAATAACAATAAATGCAGAAATAAAAACTAATCTCTTAACTAAAAATTTGAGAGCATAAACGAGACTTTACAAGAAAATTGCAAAAAAAGTTATCCTATTTTATTTTATTTTATTTGGTAAATAAAGTTACCCTATTGTAATTATAGAATAAGTTATATTAATTATATAATTACTTATTTTACAAAAGAAATAATTAACGGCATATAATGTTTTTCGTATAAAAATCAGAATACACTTCTTAATTAAATTCAATTTAAAGTAATTTTATTTATTATATCCAATTTCGTATTACTTATCGAAAGTACATCCATCACAACAGACATGCACAAATGCATAGAGCAATTAATGCACGAGATAACCTACATCTGTGCGTCTTATCTGTCTTCTCTCCTTAGTTAAAGAAAACGTGACGGCCAATTTTCATATGACCACAAAAACCGCATGATGCCGTTATTCTCCACATCACGTTTAACATCACCCGATTTCACACCATGAGAGAGAAGAGAGAGAGAGGGTGCAATTTGGAGGCTTAACATCATAGAACAAACCCATTAGGGAAAGCGAGGGAACATGAAGCCAGACCCAAAGATGACATGAGCCATCTTTGCAGAGAGAATGTGGCATCAACCAAACCCACCACTTCTGCTTGGCTTGGGACTCGCAACTTTAATCAACCAAATTAAGACTGAAGAGTGATTGAATAATTAAGTGCTGCCATGCCCTCAGGCTCAGCCAGCAGCTACTGCCACTCTGCGTGCACCACAACACAACACACAGAAACCTCAATCACTTTGATAATCTAATCAAATGTCATTGTCACCCCTCACCGTTCCCCCATACATTAAACAATATTCCTTTCCTATATACTCTATACAAACTAGCAAGAGTGAGTGAGCACAGTTACTAGTAAAAAAAGAATTTGAAGTATTTTCTTTCAATTCCCTTGGTTGCACCACGACCCATATATGATATATGTCATTTTATGATTGGGTTTCGGTCCAATTAATCTCTCTCATACGTGGCCCCTAGGAGGAGAGTAACGTACCTCATGGCCTAACCGTATTGGTGTGGTGTCGAATAATGAGAGGGTGACATATTGAGAGAAAAGCGACTTGCGGGGTGTGTGTGTGCGGTGTCAGTATCAGACGCAAACTCTCCCATCCTCTGCTCCCTCCTAGCTGCACTCTCATGCCTCACCCCTCCACAGAGGCAGGGCACAGCACAGGTTGTGTAGTGTGTAGTACTACTAGTAAGTGCTCCCACTTCTTGTCCTTTTCTGCATATATCACTCACGTCACGTCCTTTGATTCCTCTTACCCATTTTTTCTTATTCCTACACTGCCCTCCACTGTAATAGTCTCTTGTCTCCGTATTTCGTCCAATGCCCCAGTGCAAATAAAATAATAACGATAATACACAAAACTCACTGTTAACTTTTCAAGTAACTGAGATTTTAGAACACAGCACCGATGTTCGTGTCAATTATAAACTAAAGACAAATTAAGTTCAGCCCATTTAAATAAGGAGTTAACTAAGCGACTTAAGCTAAGCTATATTATGTGCCATAGTTTGCAATCTACAACGGAAATCTAAACTCCTTTTTTTTTTTGTCCATTTGCTATAACGCTACAACTACATTACCTTTTTTTTAAAAGCCCTTTTTTCGCTATCATTGTTTTTAATTTGTTTTGTGTACATCTCAAAAGCAGAGATCAATATATATGAATATGCTCATTGTATTGCCCGGTTAATTTACTACCACGCATGTACTGAACCTATCCCCCCAAAAAAAAATAGCGGAGAAAAAAGGAAATTATTTTATATATATTATAAATTTAATTTCATATCTATCAATATAAAAGTTTTTACACCAACCACTAATTAAAAATTATCCTAACTATAACTTTTAAAGTGATTATTATAAAAGTTAATATTTTTACTACAAATCCATGATTAAACAATAGAGTAAAAAACATTAAATACATTCTAATTAAATCGAACTATTAGTGCTAGACGTAATATTCCTTTATCTTTCTCAAAAGATAAATCTTCACGCATGCATTGAGCACTGTAACAACATGTAAATTTAGCAACATAGAACATGTTACAATAAACTTAATTATTTCTTACCATCACCATGCTCGATTTTTGAGCTAACTCATGGAGAAATAATATCGTTCCAACGATATTATCCATAGAGGGTAGGCAAATGGGTCATTTGACGTGCAAACCAATCACATTGGCCCAGCCCCAAGAAGAACCTCGTTAAGAATAATCCCCTAACCCCCTCCCCCCTCTCTATATACCGTTCTCCACTCACACTGTTCAGCACTCACTAACACACACACACACACATTGAAATGGCAGACCCAGCAGCCATCTACGAGTTCCTGAAGCAGCCCTCAAACGGTGCAAAGAGAGCACCACCGCCACCAGCGGCCTCCACCCGCACCTTTCAATGCCACTTCTGCCACCGCAAGTTCTACACCTCCCAGGCCCTCGGCGGCCACCAAAACGCCCACAAGCTGGAGCGCGCCGCCGCGAGGAGAACCGCTGTCAACGTCCCTTTCCACCACAACAACGCCAGCGGGCCGCTCCCGCCTCCCCTGGAGCCCTCCCTCAAGCCCGCCGAGCCCAAGCCAAGGCCCACGCTCGAAGCACTCGAGCCCGCCTCCCCCACCGGGCTTTTCTTCCACCATCCGCCCTACTGGCTCGATGTGGAGCCCTTGCAGTTTCAAACCACGCTCCCCATTCCCTTCCGCGCTGCCTCTTCCGCTTCCGCGACTCAGCAAGAAGTTCTCTCGCACAATGCCGCCGTTGAAGCTTCCTCCGACCACGTCAACCTCGACCTCACCCTTCGCTTGTGAACACCTTAATTTCCCGGTTAAGGTTTACGTTAATGTCGTTTTTTTTTTAAAAGGTTACAAAACGTTTTAATTAATTTTCCTTATGGGTTTGTGTCACGGAAGTGGAAGGGTCTTTTTCTCTTTTTTTGGTTAGGATTGGTGAGAGAGGAATTTATGATGTGGTTTAGTTTAGTAATTATGAAGTGGTAGCTAGGGTCAGTCCAAAATCTCAAGCTACTAATGTTTTAGTAGTTCTAACTTTTAATATCCTTCTATAGTGATTTTCTGATGTTTCTTTAACTCTTAGGTTGGTGCCATTTTTTATTTTTTTTTGTGCTTTAACTTTGCTGTTGATGTTTATTTTCTCTCTCTCTGGAATTAGCTACGCCGATTCATTTTCAGCATAATGTTAAAATATGAGCTAAAAAATTAAAAGCAATTTTGCATCAATATTCCGTTTACATGGTTTTTTGGAATCATAAAATGGTGAAAGTACTGTAAAATGATGGAGAATGGCTATTATTCTAATTTCATGTACCATCAATCTCTTGAGTAATCACAGTACGTACGTGTTGCAACGTCAATCATCTTTTTTCTTTTTTCTTTTAAAAAATATACTTCTACAACAAATTGTACAATAAAAAAAAATAGAAAAAGAAGTTTAAAATATAGTAAATAAATAATGTGATAAAAAAATAGACACAGAAAATAATGTTGTACAATTTATTGTAAAAATTGTTATATATATATATTATATCTCGTTTCTGTTTGATTGATTTTTGAAGGGATGGAATGTGGGTTATGGAGAGAATGGATATTCGCGACTCAAATGTGTCCTCGTTTGTTGTGTTGTGTTGTGTTGCTAGCTCTTTATATTCTCTTTCTCGTAATTTCCCTTTTGGCAAAAAAATTGGTCACCGGGGGGGTTTATGTTTTGTTGATTAGCTGAAAGGGGAAGTGAAACGCATGAGATGAGTAGGTGAAGCCCACTGGTTTGAGATCAAGCAAAGTGGATTCCTACTCAAAAAGAGAGTGTGATGAGACCTTGGTGTTTTCTTTGCGCAATTATTATTGCTAAAGCCTTACGAGCGAGGGACCTTGTCAATGTAGTTCATTGTTGTAGCCAAATTTTGAAGCTATAACTAGATGACGATGTTCTGAAAGCATTTCAAAACGACACACTCTAGCTTTTCCTGGGACTCAACTTTATTGATACTTATTCCAACTTGTTCCTATATCACTCACCTCATGAATCATTTATTATTATTATTATTATTATTATAGAAAGAAAACACTAAATTAAAGGAGTGATTTTTATATATTAAAATAAAAAATAAACATTATATAAATTGTTTATTAACTTTTTAAAAGAAAATATAATCAATTAAAAAGTTTAGATAATAATAGTTCAGAAGATCTTTTATGTAATTGCGACAATGTTAAAAGATTAATTCGCAATTATGTGCTTGTGGGAATACTTTGATCAAAGAACTTAAGATCACAACTAATTTTATAATATGTAGAAAAAAAATTAAAAGAATAGATAAAAAATAAAATATATAATGCCCTTGCTTTCAAAATGGATACAAATAAACGTCAAGATAATAAATCGATCATTAGAGATGGAATTGAGCACAGTTACAAATTTAAATTTAAATTCATTCAACAATATATTATTTACTATAAACTTGAGTTATTCAGTACGAAGGAACAATAACAAAAGTGATACAAATGACGTCATCATGTTATTTTACCTTCTTTCAAAATAAATAAAAATAAGGCAAGACTATTAGAATTCATGATCAACTATGGAGACGAATTTTAAAAACATTTCCGGAAAAAATCATTCACAATTCACCATTTATCTTTTCATAATTACGTACATCATATAGGAAGAGGATCCCTCACGTGACATGATGAATTATGTATTAATTTTATGTTTATCTTTTTTTTAATTAATTTTGTATGTTCCACTTATGAGTAATATTTATATATTGTTAATGTAAATATTTAAACACTATAAATAAATTAGAAATTACTTTTAATATAATTGTTAAAGTAATTATTCCAAAAATAAACAATTTTATTATATGTGGTAAGTTGTAAAATCTATTTATAATATAAGTGTTTTCTAATTAATTTTTTCACTTATTTAATATTTAGTGAAAAAAAGGTAAACACAAAACTTACACAATTGGATTAGGTTTAATAAAAGCTTAACATACGTAGAGTATTGGCAAGAAACCCCGCGCTTTGGTACAATATTTTTAAATAAATAAAATAACTAAACTATAAATGCCATTAAAGACGGTATAATTTATAAAACATTAAATGTAATACAAACTAATTTTTAAATGAAATATTTTCAAATAAAAATTAATTATTTTAAAAAAATTTGTAATTTTAAGAGTGTAAATTATGAGAGAGAATGAAAAAGGGAGAAATTGAGCGAAGAGTTGGATTGAAGAAAAAAAATTGACTTTAACTTAAAATTTTTAACAACCAGTTTTATTAATTACCTCAAGTATTTTTGCATATATAAGAACCAATTTTCTTTTTAAAATTTCGTCATCTATCAAACATCTTATATTATAATCTAAATATCCACTCAAGTTCAATGCGTTAATGGATTAGCCTGATATAAAATATAGGTTGTGTTAATAGAATTTAGGTCTAAATTATTTTGGCCTAATTTAACATGGTCCAAAAATTTATTAATTTGACGTGAGTTGAGTCTTGATGAGTCGGGTCAATTCGCTTGCTCAAGATTTGAAAAATGACAATAAAATAAAATAAAATATAGTTAATATGTGACATGATATGCTTTTATGTTTGTTTTTTTTTTGTGTGTATGTGATGGAATCCTATATTTTTGTTGTGATATGATAAACTCTTATGTTATTTAATAATGAATTTATAAATTTCTTTTTATGATATTGATGAACTCATGTTTTTATTTTATTTTTTTGTGATGAGCTTCGTCAAATTATGACTTATGAATGTGTTACCTATTAAATAATTATATTTAGTGTATTAATTTAAACATATGACAATGTTATTATTAGTTATTCGAATAGTATAATATGTTATAAAAATGATTATTTTAGATAAATATTATATGTGCAATTAAAAATTGATATTATATTATTTTTGTTGTTAAAAATAGAGTTGTTAATTTGGGTTGACTTAGTCCATTCAAATTTTGGCTCAGGACAAACCACCATATTTTCAATTCAGGGCAAACTAGGTCAATTTAATTGTGGATTATTAATTTTCTACCTTAGCCTATTCTTTTATGAGCTATGGGCCAATGGTTGCGATGAACCCATATTTTTTAATTCATTTTTTATTTCTTATCAAGATAAGTGGTGTGATATTATTTTTTTAATTATGTAAAATAATCACTTTCCTAACAATATGCTATTCTAACTATTAATGATAACAACATTGTTATACTTTCAAATTAATGCTTCAAATATAATTAATTAATAGGTAATACATTCATAAGTTACAACTTGATGAAATCCATTAAAAAAAAAAAAACTTATGAACTCAAACAATCACATCAAGAAAGGTAAAGTGTGTATTATGACATACAAAAGATTTATTTTTTAAATTTTGGGCTAGTGGGTTGGTTTGACCCACCATAGGCCAACTCGTATCAAGCTAATAAATTTTAGGATTAGACTCGGTTGGGCCAAAGTCATTATTTTGGCCCTAAATTTTATTAACTCAAATCATGTTTTATATTGACCACCCTTTTAAGAAATAATAAGTGATTTTTTTTAAATGGATCCAAAAACCAACCCATTTGGTTTGTAGCTTGTAAAAGGTTGGGTTGAATTAGAAGTTTACTAGCTTACAATTAAAGGGAATTTCTTTTTACACCCCTTTTCCTTCTCTTTGCACCCCCTCTATGTTTTTGCATTTTTTTTTACAAAAATATTGTTCCTTGAAACTAATTATTGGAAGGTATTTTTGATGAATTTTTAGATTCCTGAAAAAATAATTTTTGAAATGTTACGATTTTATCTGACCTGCACTCAACCTTTACCAACTTGATGGGAGAGGCCAACAACGAAGATGGGGTGAGGGAGGCTGGCGACGACTGTGAGAGGCAAAGGAAGTGCAAAAAAGTGAGAGAAAATAGGGGGCAGCATGGGAGGTTGTAGGGAGGGGAGGAGAATGAAGGTGAGAGGAAAGATATTTTCAGAATATCAAAAAAACAAAAACAGAGATAGTGAGAAAAATAGGAGGTGCAAATAGAACACCTCCTAATTAAATTGATTTGATCTGCCTTGACCCAAAAATATGATAACCCATCATAAACTAATCCAAATAAGTTGGGTTAGCCTGAATTGACAATGCTACACAAATGTTACCTATTCAATGTCTCAACTAAAATCTATTAATAGAATTAGGCTTTAACCCTATCACTTAGAACTCAAACTTCAACTTTTTACATTATTACTAATCTATAAATAAAAATATTGAAGTTATGATCTTTGTGCAAATCTTACATACCATTAACAATTTAAAGTTGTAATTAATATATTGTATGCATATATGAGTTAACCCACAATTTGGTCTCTAAAAGTTGCAATCAGTTTAACTTTGGTTCCCAGATGTTTAGCTTTGCACAATTTACTTGTTAGTCACCAGTTTTTTTAAGGTTAAACATATAATTTAGTCCCTATACATGTCGCAGATTCTCAATTTAGTCCCTATACAGAGAAACTTATTAAATCGGTCCCTATACATGTCGCGAACTCTCAATTTGGTCCTTGATGTTTACAAATTCTTATTTTAGTCCCTATACGTAAAGTGCATTCTTAAATTGAGAATGCGGTACATGTATAGGGACCAAATTAAAAATGTATAAATAACATCATAACGGCAGGGACCAAATTGAAAATTCGCAACATGTATAAGGATCGATTTAATAAGTTTTTACGTATAGGGACTAAATTGAGAATTCGTACACGTATAGGGACTAAATTATACATTTAACCTTTTTTAATATGCTCACTTTTTAGTTCCTCCATCAACGTACGTTACTTTATTGAGATGAAATTGCTTACGTGGCATGTTAAATGCACAGTTATCTCATTAAATCACACATAAGATGCCTACAATTAATAAAATAAATATTGTGTGGACCAATTCACACATCACCTGAAAGTCTTGCTCTAACTCACCCTCCCTAATTTCACCTGAAAGTAAATTTGTCCCCATTGAACCATCCAACACTAGTAACGATAGGTTTTCAAATCCAAATGCCACAACCTCAACAACACCCCTACTTTCAATCCATTTCATTACAGTGCTGCCAATATTGCATTTGCCAACCTTGACTTTGCTTCTTCATATCTTGAACACAGAATCGATGATCGATTAAGGAATCTTAAAATCGGTGAGGGTTTCGGCGCCAAACACCACAATGAGTTTTTACTTGCAATTACTATGTCATCCCATGTTAACAAAACCTGGTCTCTTAATAGATGAGCAAGTTGAAGATTGTAACCAAAGACAGAATAAATTTTAATGAATCAAACCTCCTGAATGAGTTGAAGCAGAAATTAAGCATTAAAGAAGGAGGAGGTAGTAATGTAGTTGCTAAGAACTCAATGAATAGAGTTATATACCAAATGAAGAATCTGAATGTGAATGACTTTATTGGTAATAATGTTCATAAAAGTGAAGTTGATGCAATGACCTTTGGAAAATGTGAAATGAAGGCAAGCTTGTTGAGAAAATTGGAGAAGTTAAACCTAGTTAAGGAGAAGAAAGAGGATTATGTTGAACCGAATTTGTGTAATCATTTGTGGAGGGAATCCAGAAAAGATATGCAAGTGGTGGTGCTCAAGTTGCTTTGGAAAACATTAGCATGTCACAAAGTGGCGCATCAACTTCATCCTCTATGTTCTTTCAACCTATTGGAGTTAGCAAGAAGGGAGAATTTATGTTTATTGTTAAGCAAGATAGTCCAGGCTCATCTTTTGTTGAGTTTAAAACACTTGCACCAAAAATTGGCAAAGAAGGAAAACTTAAGGGAAAAAGTAGCAAAGTGAAAATGAATAAAAGTAGAGAAAAATTGAAGCATTATACCTCAACCCAGCCATGCATAGACAAGGTTTTGTTTTTAAAGAAAGTGTTTCCCAAGAAAAACTGTAGGGTTCTTCAAAAACCTGTTCACTAATGGATACATCTCCGTATTAGGAAAAGTGGCTAAAAATGAAATTTCAAGGGGAAATTCTTTAACATCTAATGAGTCATTTGTTGTTGATAACAACCTTGTAGTTAATGATTTAGTACCAACATCTTTTGTTGATCTTATTAATGAAGATCTAATTGTTGCAACAAAAAGCTTGAATATAAGTATGAGTGATGTTGCACGCAAAGACACTAAGGAGGAAAGTTTAGAGTATTAAGTACATGAAAATTGTTGTGTCGAAGACCCAAAGGACAAGTGAATTTCTAGGGTTGAAACTAAAAGTTTCAAGTCTGTCAATAATGAAGTGAACATAACTAGTGATGCGGCCATGATTGTGATAGAATGTTGCATCTCGGTAGTGCTTTGAGTTCAAGAAATAAGTGGGTTTGCCTTCATATTTGCTACTTCTTTGCTAGAAGCTTAATCATCGTTTGTGGCATTTTCTCCATTTTTTAGAACTTCATCTCTCTTCATAAATTGGTCCTTGCAATTTCTTTTAATTCATTTTTGCATCTGACATGTGATTTAACAAGACAATTGTGCATTTAAGGTGCCACATAAGCAACTCCGTCTCATTAATGCAACAAATGTTGATGAAGGGATTGAAAAGTGAGCATATTTAAAAAATCAAGAACTTAATTGTGCAAAGCAAAACATTTGGAGACCAAAATTAAACCGAATGCCACTTTCAGGGACTAAATTGTGGGTTAACTTTATGCAATTATTGTCTTCTTTATTCTAAGATTAGTAAGTCTACGAATTTGGTACTTATTTTTATCAAGATTTTATAGAGTAGTGCTACACAATCAAAGCAAGATAGTTAGAATTTTGCCAAAACTTTAAGTAGTTAAGAGTGTGTTTGGGTGGAGGATTTTAAAAGAGAAAAGTAATTTAAGAAGGGATTTAAAATCTTTTATGGTAAAATTTAGTGTTTGGATATTTTCCTGGAAAGATTTTAAAATTTTGAGAATTTTAATTAAAAATTTACTTGAGTGAAAAGAAAGAATTTCAATTTTCATGTGAAGAGAGAGAATTTGGAAATCTCTCTTCAATCACGCCTCGCGTTGCATCTCGTTCATTGAGTCCTCACTGCTCATGTTGCATCCCGCTCACTCGTCGCGTCCTCACTGCTCACATTCTCACCTCTTTCTCACTCTTGCTCATCGCGTCCTCTCATTCTTGCGACTTTCTTTGGTTCGTCTCTCTCCCCCTCTCTTCTCTGCATTTCTTCTTTAATCTAGGGTTTGTGTTTTTGGTTTGTGATGTACTTTTTTTTGTGGTTATGATTGTTATTGTAAATTGTTATTCCTTTGTTTCTGCTTTCTATATTTTACTAGTTTTTCTTTTCTGAATTGATGTCTTTTTCACGTGCTAAGCGAATTTTTCTGTGAGATTTTTCAATTGTATAATTTGTATATCCCACATTCAATTTCTCGATATTTTTCTGTGAAATTTGTATATCTTGCATTCAATTTCTATATTTCTATGAGATTTTTCAATTGTAAATTTGTTTTCCTTCTTAGCATCCGGAGTCCCTCACACTACAACTTTTTGGAAGTTTAAAGCTATCTCCATGTTTGGGCAGCAAAAATAGTAGGGTTTATACTAATGATCTTCTATAGTTGCATACTTGTTACAGAACCTTAGAGAGGAGAAAGAAGGTCAATGTGTTGCATACTTGTGGTCCATTTGCAAGCATGCAATGCATTTAGTTAGAACAAAATTCTAGAATTTTCAATCAGCAGCGGCAACTAGTGAATCTTCTTTAAGATAGGATAGTGATATGTGCATTTTTCTGCATTTGTTTATGATATTTACCACTTATTGATAGAACAAATTCATTTAGATACACTTAATATTTTTCCACTTTTATTTCCTACAATATTTAGTTATATACAAATTTCTTTCACCATGAATTTAGTAACGTAATGAGATTATATCATTAACGACTATAATAGTTGGTGAAAAAACGTTTAGCCTCCTATGTACAAAAGCCCTAATTTAGTAATAGTGGTTAATGCCTTAATGGTGTGTGTCATCCAAGCTGTACCTATTCAATTTTACTATAGGGAAGCCTGAACCTAGTTAGTTCATGGTTGTGATGGTTAGAGTCACATGATTGAGTGCTAAGATAAGAATGCCTTAGGCATTTGTTCACACATATAGTGCTACTTAGATGAATGTAGTACTATTTTTAATTCATGGTATGGGTAGGGAATGATAATTGGGTACACCAATGAGATTAAATGCGGGGCTATAATTTCATTGTAAGTCTTTTTTTGTTCAACCATTTTTGTAAAATTTTTGGAAGTCAAGCCTATGCTTTAATTCCCAAGAATATATATGTATTCAATTTTTTGGGAATATATATTTACATATAGTTCTTTTCAATAAACCAAAGAAACAAATCTAAAGTTTTTAACTTTTAACATTGGTTAAAAAAAGAGCCAAATCCACAGATTGAGCTGATATACCTGTGTCTTTAAAAAGAAACCAGAACAGCTACATCTAGTTAGAAGATAACTTTATATACTCTGAGTAGCAAGTAATCTACATATCGAAATCACTGAAGTGCAACTTGTATATGTATATATTAATATACTCCAAATGCATCATGTATATGTAAAAAGTTGTTCATGCCAAAACTAATCCATCGATTGCTGTTTGTTTGTTCTTATAACCTAATTATACTCCTAAGCTTGGTTGAATCTTGGGGCATCTATTGCCTGTTAACCATCATACTATGAATGTTATATGTAGTTAACTAATTGATCGGTTGTTTGGTAAGCTATTTCATAGTGAAGCTTATAACTTCATTGAATATGTCTTTATGTTTTGTTTTTGTCTTTTACTCTTTATCTAAATAGAACAAAATAGTCGATATTGCTTGCTCTGCCTTTATTACTTCAAGACATAAAAGAGATCACTTTAGTCTTGACGGCCTCTCTATCTTATGCCTGATGTATTATTAGAAAGATATTAGAAGGTTAGTATTCTAGTTGTCATATTCTTGTTGTGTTAGACCAAGCTGAGAAGTTTGGTGATCTTCTTAGTTTGTTGTCCACACCCTACGGGGTCAATCCTCTTCAGCACAAGGAATAATTCTGCTATGTTTGGTGATCCAACCAATTTTGTGACATTGGTCACCAAGTCCTTAAACTCTCCTACTATACCTTTAGACAAAACCAAAGCCTCAGAGAAAATGGTGTTTGTCAACATATTTATTGTGGTCTTAAATGTTTCTTTTCCATTATCCACTGCTTCACCAATTTGACAACTCTTGTGCACGTCACTTTCTATTTTCTTTGTCTTTGTCTTTGCATCCTGTGAATTGGTATGTCCCCATAATTTTCTTTCTATTTGGACACACACTTCCAATGCTTGCCCCTTTGACTGTTTAACTTGCAATGTGTAGCCAAATTTTCATCCATAAATTTTTTCAGCAGTGCTTGATTATGTCAAACTCATTTAGTTTTGTAATTTAATTGATAGTGATCCACATGTAAGTTATATAAATGTTGTAATTAAATTCAAAGCTAAAAAAATGTGTTACTAAACCAATCCAAGTTAGAATAGGAGTACAATTTTAGCTGGTACAAGACAATTTGTTCTCAATTTGAGGATTTGAAAGGAGAATGGGAGAGAAGAGAGTAGGTGGGGAGGGGTGAGGTCGAATACCAAAACACCATCAAAATGGGCAAAAGGCTTGGCCATCAAAATGGTGACACTAACTCGTGAAACTGTCTGTCAAATTTAGAATTGTGGTATTCGTATCACCTCATCTCCTACTTAGGTATTGTATAGATGGGAAGACGCCAAGGCCCTTGTGGAAGATTGTATAGATGCATGTCTCCACCAAGGAACTCATCTTATATACATCCATGTCTCCACCAACAAGATAGAATGTATAGATTAAAAAGATTGTATAGATTAATGGATACTTATATATATTGCCTCTCCTCCTAAACTTTGCACAAATTAGCTCAATAACCAGTGTAAAAGCGTGTTGTTTTTACATTAATATGTTTTCTTATTAATATGTTTCAAACTTTTAAAAAAATATATAGCATAGAATATAATTTCATTAATATGTTTCAAGCATTGCATTGACCTTAAAATTTCCTGCCAATTTTTGTATTTCTCTGTGTACCTTAATTTTTTTTGTCATCTTTTGTATTGCCTCCTATTTTATTTGGTGTTCCTTGTATTCTATTGTTGTTATTATGATTGTTAATGGCTATTAATGTTGTGGGTTCAAATGAATTTCAAGACAATGTTCAATGATTCATTTTTTCTCTCTTGTGGGTGTAGTGGAATGTGCCTCGCAGTCATGTCGAAGAAATCGACAAGGCAGTTAGTGAGAATTTTTAGATAAAAGGCATCAAGTTAATTTACTAGTCTATATAGCAGTAAGTGTATATAGTTTTTGGATTATTAAGAACATAGTTAAGGGTTTATATGATGTATTTTGTCCAATCAAATCCTTTGAGGTTGGTATTGTAGGATTTGGATTTCAACCTTTGGGTTATTGATGCATATAAATTGATTAGTTATATATGTTAGTAGTCGTTTGTGATTAACCCTTTGTTTGGAATAGAAAATATAATTGGAGAAGAAAATATATATATCCAAAATAAAATAATTATGAAAAAATAATTACTTTATTTAAATAATAGAATTTATAAATAAAAAATTTAATTATTTTATTTCGAATAAAATATTTATAAATGAAAAATATTTACTTGTTTTATTCAAATATAAAATTTTAAAAAAATGAAGAAATTTGGTTATTTTATCAAAATAAGAAATTTTAGAAATGAAGAAATTTAACTGTTTTATCCAAACACAAGATTTTGAAGATGAAGAAATTTAATTTTTTTATGCAAACAAAAAAAATTTGAAAATGAAAGAATTTCAATTGAAGCAATTAAAATTCTTAGAATTTTAAAATCCTCCATCAAAACACAACCTAATTGAATTAACACAAGAACAACCACTCACTTGTCAAGAAATAATTAAATAAATATTACATCATTCTTCTAAAAAGTTCTAACCCCCTTATATTTTTCTATTTTATAAGTACAATTGACATTCTCATGGGCATACTATGAAGGCGCGTGCAAGAAAAAATTATGCTTCCAAAAGCTTCTCACAAATACTTTCAATTGTAGCCATTCATGTCAAATTTTGATATTTTCAGTTGCAGTGATTGGAATTTGATACACCCTAGAACTTCTTATCATGTATCATGCACATATAATAGAAAATCCCTTTTAAATAAAACCTGAGTGTTCTCCTTCCCCAATCATTTATTATTTGCATTTATTTGAAAAAATGTATAATGTTTCGACCATCTCTGAGAAATCATGCCTTTTGGCCAGAAAACAATGCCTGAAACTATTGGCAAATTATATAGATTGCCTTTAACTTAGGGAATGCAAAGGCCTCTTTGAACCAATTAGAAAACTACTTTTTTGTGTGCAAAACAATCAAATTTCGAACGTTGGAACTTCAGACTCAAAACCATGTGTGGCCTGGTATAATAGCCGAGGCCCTATACCTCTGTAGGGATCGCTTTCTCTTTTCACCTTTAAATAAGCAATGCATCTCTCAACCTCGGATTTCACTTGTAAATAAAACTCATGAGATTTTTGCTTGTCTCTCAGTTCTTCTTTCTTTCCTGTCAAACAATATCTTATTAAATTTAAGAAGGAAAAATAATTTTTAACACCATATTTGATGGACATTATGAGCTGTAAATATGCATTGGACATACCTTCCGTTTCCAATGGTTTTCCAAAATAATAGTACAACCGACCAGGAACTTTAGGCAAAATTAAAGGCAAATGCATTGGCTGATTTGCCACCTCACCACCAGCATCACTCCTAGATTTCCAATATATAAGGGACATATAATAAAGTATATGTATACATATATAGAAAAATATGGAAAAGGACAACAAAGATGTAATACGTTATATTTCACAATTAGGAGTGAATAAAAAAAACACACCAAACAAGATACCTCAACTGCGTAGTCTCATTTGTGAGGCTTTCTATTTCTGACCTAAAGTAAGGAATCTTCACCAAGTCATCATAATCAAAAACTACCTGAAAAGACCAATGCGATATGGTGTGTCATGGTAGATCCAGGTCCAAGGCATCCACAGATCATGGGAAAATGAAATTCAAAGATGGACATATTCATGCATTAAGAGAATGAGAGTGTTCTGTTACTTTTAGAGTCATAGATAACCTTTAACATCTGTAGAAAATATGGAAACTTAAAGTTTCTAAATATTTAATTAGGACCATTGAATAATTAAAATTACGATAACATATGTTGTTCCTGCGAATTGCAAAGCCTTTACTGATTACTCAGCCCTCTAACACATGCAAATACAAACACACAAACACATACACAGAGAGAGAATTTATTTTTGATTTAATATCAATGTTAAAAAATTTTCCAATCATGTGTTATCACTTCACGTAAATAACTTGAGTTGACTACCTGCAAAGTCAAAATCCCTTAAACATGTCATAACACTAGGATGGCAACAAAAGAAAGAAATTTCATTTCACTCACAATGAACCAAAATTAAATCCTAAAGTTCATAGAGAAAAGTTTATAAATATGAGAAGTTTAGTAGAATTAAGTTTTCCATAAAAACAACTGGTCACGGTTTACCTGATACAAGCATTTTCAGGCCATAATAACTTCGTAAAGGAAAAGGATTGGTTCAGAAAAGGCCAAAACTTACTTGACCAAGGTCATCTTCTCCAACTGCACCAAAAGGTACAATTTTGGCTCCAAATCTTGCTGCCATCCTGACAAACTCAGATTGTTCAGGCCAGAATAACTTGTATTCTTCACCCTGAGAATTATTACAATGCTGGAGATTTTAGACGAGTTTGGTATATTTTAAAGCATAAATACAGAGATTGAGACATAAAGTGAGTCTAAAAAATAACCAAGCTTAAAAATTTTCATATTAATTAAGTGCATGTTTCATTTAGGTTACTTTTGAAAATTAATCACATTCCTTCCTACCCCCCTCCTTTGCAACATCTTGGGAGAGCTTTTGAAAATAGTGATTATTCCTCATGAAGAAGTGTTTCCAAATAGGTAATGGATGTGAGAATGATACAATATGCATTTGCTTTCATATTTTATGCCTCATTTTTTTAAAACCTAAATGATACCCCAATATCTTATACGTTTACACTCGGTGTTCCACCTCAGAACTCTGCATTTGTCATATACCAAAGGCAGCAAAGAATACACAAGAAGATGGTGCACTAACTGCCAACATTGGCATATTGAATGTCAAGCATTTGATTAAAAAATCTTAAAAGACCATCATTGAAACTCAAATGTACTAAATATCATCTCACAGTCAACTAGTTCGAGTAATTTTATGATGATAAAGGGAAAGTAATTGTTGGAAGTATATGGCTTTTGTTTAAGTAGAAAGAATATGGAGTATATGGAATATAAGTTTAGTAGAAAGTGAATAAATCGTAGCTTAGAAGTGGAAATCGGAGACCATGTTATACTACAAGCCACTAGTTCAAGTATCTTGGGCCCATCATACAAAAGGACAGAGTAATAGAGAGAGATGTAAATTGTATAATTCGAGTAGGATGGATGAAATGGAAGAGTGCTTTAGGTGTTATCTATAAAAGAAAGGTACTACTCAAGATCAAAGGAAAACTTACCTCACAGCTATTGATAGGCCAAAATCTGATTAAAGCAGTTATAATTATGTATTAGGAATTTACTAGGAAGTTATTTTTATATTAATTTCAGATTAGGCAATTATAGTCTCTAATGTGACACTTATAATGAAAAATGATATATAAGTTGTGGTACAAACTTGTAAAAAGGAATTACGTTGTTGGATTATTATTCCCTATGTTTTGAAGGAGGAAATTCCTTGTTAGGGGTAAATCTTGTGTGCATTAGGGGGAAAACCTGTGTTTATACTCAAATCTGTCCTAAAAACCAGATTATTTCTATCTTTATTTAGAATTCAATGTGTGATCACTTCTTGAGTCTAACAACTAAACGACTTGTGATGTTGTATGGAACTAAATGTTGGACGGTAAAATACTAACAAAAGAATAAATTCAACGTAACAAAGATGAGAATGTTGCATAGGATGAGTGGACCTAATAGACAAGATAGGATTAGGAATTTGGAGAGAAAGTTGAGGTAGCAACTATCGTAAACAAATGATAGAAGCTTATTTTGGGTGATTAGTACACACGTGGAGAAGACCTATAATCCCCACTATGTGAGAGTAAATCAAGATGAAGGTAGTCCAATAGCCAGAGGCAAAGGAAGACTAAAAAAAGCAACAAGTGTGAAACCATTAAGAAGAATCTAAAGGTCAATAATTTATCAATAAACATGGCTTGGTTGTTTTTGTAAAGGGAAAGTAATGATTTTGTTCTCCACCATATCCACAACCTATGACATTTCATGCAATTTCCTTTTTCTCTTTCTTTTTTTCTTAAGTGAAATTTAAAATACACAATAGTGATATATGATAATTCATTCAACTCATATAAGTTTCACACGCTCTTTCCAAAATTTATAGCCTAGCTTATTGCATTTATGTCCAAGATGGTTTATAAAAGTTATAGACCTTAGAAGTAGTCAAATGAGAAATTCATGATTCCATGTAAAATATGAAACTCACTTGTAATAGAAAGAATTTACTTATTGGGATTTACCTTCCTATGAAAAGCCTCACGTATCCCTCCAGGATATAACAGGACATGAGACTTAGAAGAAAAAAGCTTGAAGAGGTTAGTTGGTGCTACAGGGACTGCACCCACAATTCTGAAGTTGTCAAAATAAGATATATCTGGCAATTTTCCTTTTTTAGATCTCATAAAAAATAAAGGATGTGCTATCCCTCTAACAACGATATTTCTTTCCGAAAAAATTCGACACCACAGGTGAAATTTTTCTAATCCCAGCAGCATGTGGTGCCCAACAAACAAAACAGGCCCCTCTGAAGGAATTCCAGCAAGGCCTTTCACAATCGTCCCATCCTCCAAAGTTGAGAGCATTACAGCACTTGTGACAAGGTTAAACAAACTGGACGCATTATAAGTGAAAGGTGTCAATGTTATAATTAGTTTGATTATACTACAATTAGTTAATCAAAACAAGCAAAGATTAATCCTGTTGCCAGATATATAGTCATTGAGACATCAACTTATCAAGCAACTCATCATGGTAACTGTCTTTATAATATATATAATATGAAGTCTCTGGTTGTTCATAATTGATGGCTTCTATGATCAAATTAATCCTGTTGTTTTTACCTGTATGATTCTATTATTTGTTTGGCTTCATCAGGTGTTGGCGGTATAAAATCTGATGCATAGTCATGATACTTGCCACGACGGTAGTATGAAGTGCCCTTGATGATCGTTAGTAGGTCAATGTTGCCTTCCTGCTAGCAGTGGACAGAGGCACCATATTAAGGTTTGTTTGAACTTTCAACTAATATTTGGTATCTTTTTCTCTTATCATATGAAAAGGATCATAATGCATGCCTGAATTTAGACACAAGGACAAGTATGCATGCAGAAAAGTAGAAATGGAGAAAATTATACCAGGAATAGGAAATGGCCACTGTCATCAAATTTACGAAGCTCGCATTTAGATTTAGTCAGTAACTTAAGTAGTCTTTCACCTTCCTGTTGACTGGGTAGTAATTGATCATTTCCACTTGAAGGGAAAATGACAAAGTAAGTTTCACTTTGTACACTTGAAAAAAACATGTTGTGTATATGTGATATTAGGTGGGATTAATTTACCTTCCACTTTGGGAATTCATTGTTCAATTTAAGTTAATGCACAAATTAGATAAAAGGAATTGCATTCAGGAATGGGAAATCCCACTAGGTTCATCATAATGTAATCTTGTTTTCAAATAAAAATCAATTACTTTTACCATTTAAGCTTTTATTTGTTGGCCAAATTAACCCGTAGCAATTGATCAAAATCTGGTTAATAGGTCATGAGGTTCTTCAATTAACAAATTCCCTACATTGATGCCAAACTATAAGATGAACTTCACTTCCATCAGAAGTGAAAAGTTAACAAAGTACTTATGATTCCGTATTATGACAGATATAAGATGTACAATGTCAAAGGGAATGAACCTGCAAAGTATCAAAGTCTGAGCTTTGATAGCATAAAGGCGTGAATGTGCATAAGCAGAAGCTGACTTAAGCATCTTTAGTTTCCACAGAAGTGTTTCTTTTGGTAATATGTCAGCAAGAACCTAAGAGTTCAATCAACAATAGATTTTCAATATTGAAAGCAAATGAAAAGAGAGCTCAAACTAAACATCAAGAAGCCAAAGTAAAGAAAATTCAGGCATGTCAAGCCCGTTCTTCAAAAGTCTAGCATATTCCACGTTTATGAAGTTTTGGTTACAAGAAATAAAAGAAAATAAGCTATCCAATTTTCATTTTAGATTTCTTTTGGAATATGCCCCATGGATTGTCATTACTTCTCATACAAAATGCTTCAGATATTCAAAGCATAAAGAAAAAGTCACACATTGCTCTTCCAATAGGAATTTCTTTATTTTTTTTTAACAGAAGTAATAATTGAACCTTACAGGCAAAGATAATGAGACAGTAGTAAAGTCCTTCACTAGCTCTCCAGCTGTATTTTGTAGAGGAAGCCCTTGAACCACATTATCCAACACCATCCTCAGAGATTCACCTAATGTTATAAGAAATGTTGAAGGCATAAATGGAAAAAGGCATCATTTTCGTTGGTAAAAGGCAAAGACAGTATATAGGTCCTTGATCTATGTTATGATAAATGATTTTTTTCCTAAAAATTATTCAGTGTTTAAGGATCTTGAAGTAGAAAATATAGCACAAGTCCCTCATGACATTAAAGGTAAGTATTTGCTGATTTAATATTTTAATTATCTAAAAAACTATGATTCAGTGACTATTCAATTAAAAATAAGCCAAAGCAACAAAAAGTGGAAAAATCTTGTTTCACTAGTCACCATTTAAATATTATATCATGAGAGGAATGCAGAAGGGAAAAATGACAACAGAGTCATAGATAGAGTCCAGCAAAGGCATGAAACATTTATATGGTAAAGGAAGAAAATGACTTTGATTCACAAAAATATTATAAGATGTAAAACAATGGAACATAAATGCCATGTAAGATGCATGGAAATAATATGTAAATGATATGACGTCCATAAACATTTCTCATTAATGGCTTCAAAGAGAACATAAGAAAGGAATTGTGCCTATGATTTGAAGCATTGAAAACAACCAAAAACCTATAACTGACTAAGAAAAAGTTACTCATCGCTAAGACTGAGACAACTGTCAGGTAATATAAACAAACTACAAATGGAGCTTTTCACTAGGTCCCCAGCATCAGGTTATGTGTTGCAAGAGTAGTCCTTTTTCTTAAAGGATTTAATATCTTGTATATAGTGCATGTTTAGGAGAGCTTTTTTCAAAGGGAATAATAGCTTACTTTTCAAAAGTTCTCTCAAGAAGTTGTAAAAAATAAGATATTATTTTCTTAAAATAAGCTGAACCAAACATACAAAGTTTCTTTTGGCTTGCATAATAATACAAAAGTATTCCAAGACATGAAAGAGCTCTTAAGGTGGAATTTAGACATAAACACATGCCATGGTTCTTTAGAAAATAATTCATATAAAAAAGGAAAAAGCATAGCCTTTAGAGCAAGATACACAAACCTGGTGTCATTCTGAGAATGTTGGGCAGGCCAGTAGAGAGTGGATCAGGCAAAGCTTCCAATAATGGTATTAGATGTTGCAAGTTTGACCTGCTGAACGAAGTAGCTACCAAATTGGGTGGGGAAGGTGAGATCAGGTATTTTGTCCATCTTTAATTGATGTGCAGTTATAGAAAATCAACTTAATTATTGTACAGGAATTTTCATTCAAAGCTCTACCTAAGGAACTCATGTTCGCTACACCATTGTCAAATGCCAATGAATGACATCATTGTGAAAACACTAATCCCCACCGTATTCGTAAGCAACATCAAACATTGGCCTCCAGGCTCAAGCTTGGTTATATCAATTATCAGACTTGCCATCAAAATATCAATAAGCTAACACCAATATTTCATTGTTGGGAAACATGAGAAGGATGACACACTTCGGTTAGCACCAATATGATCCAAGAATTAAACCCTCAAGTCAAGGCCAAACCAAAAAATATATATTAAATTTTAATTTCTACTCAATGTGTTATCTACTTCTTCGACATTGTCTTGCATCCTCTCACGCACACGTAGACGACTCTAACATACACAACTTTCATTGGTCAGAATACTTATTGCCAAATTTTACACACCAGTGTACACATATAACAGACTAACAGTGAATTAATAGTTCATCATGGCTATTAGAGATTCTCTAAAGTTAAACCCCAACTTTCAGTCATGTTTATGGTACTGAATTGTCTTGAACAATAAAATCCAAGAGGATAAATTTTATCTACATCCCTAAAAGTTACCTGGGTTCGCCAAAATTAGTACAAGATCAATATCAGAGTTAAGTGCTGCAACAACTAGCGCAAGGCATGCTCCTAAAGATTCTCCAACAAGATATATGGGTCTGTTTGGTGAGCGTTGATATTCTAACCTAACTGTTCTCTCAACTATTTTCACAAGGTCTGCAAGAGGGAAGTATACAGAAAAATAAATTATGCTGGAATACATTGTTGAAAGACAACATCAATTTTCTGAAAATGTAAGGAAGAAAAAACATGTGATCCCATTTTTAACACAATAAATATGCTCTTAACCATTTTAAGAAAGTAGAGTTAAAACAACAGAATAAACTAATGGTTAGTGATAGAGAGTTCAATATGAGCACGAAATAAAATAATGAGGTACAAGTAAAAAAGAGTACCTATAAATGGTGTTCGATCCGCTACTGGAATATGTAGGCACCATATATCAAAAATCCTTCATTCATGAAAAAAAAGAAAAGAAAAAAAAGAGAGTATTTCTCACATATCAGTTAATACGCCGGAGCAACATTCAGCTAGAAGATACCCCATGGCTTCAAATTCATCTATCGCCTAAATAGTGCATTCCTAAAATGACAATTTGGTGATTGCACTTAGGCCTTAACATTCAATGAACACAAACCTTGCCAGTTTCTGATGGTGTAAAACAAGTCCAAGTCCCATGCCATCAATCCCTGTAAAATTTGGAATGCAAATTATTCACACAAATTTATGAGTAACCTAGATAAGCTTAGGATAAATCATGATAGAAAAACAGGAACATTAAAAATAATTATACATGCAAGGATTAAATTAAAAGCTTTTTTTAATATAAGAACTCACTTAAAAACAAGTGTCAAGAACCATAAATATAGTTTAATAATAAATTAATCAAACACAATAATGTTTCAAATCGTGGGTATATGCATTTATCCTTAGTGAGATATGTCATTACGTATAGAAGACATTATATATATGATAACAAATTTCATTTTTAAGAATGTGAGACTTATAACTTTAGATCATATGATTATTTATGAGTGTTTAAGATTAAAAGTTACTAGTTGTTATATAACCACTTAAAAAAAAGTCATTTGCATTGTTGTTTAATCTTGATCATTCAAATAAAATTCAATGGTTTATATTTATTGTTCTCATTACTCACAATAATAAAATGTTTTTGCTTGAGTTATATAGGAGATGCATGTAATGAGAAAGTCTTTTCATATAAGAGTGAGAAAAATAAATATTAATAATTAGATTTTATCATAAATGGTTAAGATTAAAACCCATAAGTCATGTGAATTTTTTTAAAAAGTCACGTGACTTTTTCAAGTTATCATGTGATCTTAAAATTTTTTAATCTTGATCATTCTTGTATGATTGTACAATTTAAATTTACTTCTCTCACTCATATATAAAAAGCCTTCCTCTTACTAGATATGGCCCATACACACATATAGAGAGAGAACAAATTGTTCAACCATACTTGAAAAAGTAATATTGTTTTATTTAAATCTAATTTTGACTATTTATTTTAATTGAATGAATAAATTAAAAGATTAAATTTTATATCAGAAAATCATTTCAAAAATATTGATAATGAAAAGTAATAAAAGTTGGATCTGATCAATTAATTCAATTGAAAATTCAATGAATTGGTCAAGCTAACGATCATTGTTGGAGAACAAATTTTACTCAGTGAGTTAGAAATAAATAAAAGAGTATATATGTAAGAGAATTATGAATTCAAAGTGTTAAGGCAATTTTAGGCAAACATGCTACTCAATTTGAAAACCAACTAATTTATTCTTCCACACTCTACAAAGGCAGGTCATAAATTCTATTACAGTATTAAACCCATATTCAAGGAAAGACTGAAGTCCGAAAAATAAAGATTAGTATAAAAATAAAAGGTTCAATAAACAAGATGTTGAAAAATAAATTTCACATTGATTGGTTAAAAACAAATAATAGAATATATAAGAAGGTTATGAATTCAAAATGTCAAGACATTTTCAAACAAACAAATTATTCAAGTTGTCCACTAATTCACTTTCTCACACTTTTGTATAGGTATTGAACATAAAATTCTAACAGAGTGTGAGAGCTTATATTCAAGGAAAAACGCAAAGTCCAAATAAAAGAGAGAGAGACTAGTAAAAAAATGATGGGCCCACAAAAAAGTGAGGCAAAAAAAAAAAACACCCAGTAAATGAAGACAAACTTTTGACTTTTAAATGAAAGACAACTTACAACTAAATGAAAGTTAACTTGTACCTTCTGAGACCTAAATTTGAAATACAAGCTTGAGGTGAATATTAAAGACAAGTTACAACTAAGTCAAGCTAATTGGATTTGAGGGGGACTATTGAAAACTAAGCTTCACATTCGTGGATTAAAAAGAAATAAAAGAATATATATACAAGAGGGTCACGAGTTTAAAGTGTGAAGACATTTTTTGATAAACAAGTCACTCAAGCTGATAGCTTACTGATTTACCCTTTCATACCTTTAAACATAGGTCCACTTGATCAGGTGCACCTGATCAGGCTTTGAGGTGCGATGCATCTGATTAGAATTAGGAGAGAGAGTAATATAACTAGCTACCTAGTTGACAGTAGTGGAAATTCTTTTAAAATTGAACCGGTTATTGAACTAATCAAGACACTAGTTTAAGGTTTAATGGTTTAACCGTGGTTGAACCGTGATCGAACCAATATTAATAAAATAATAATAATAATTAAATAATACATAAAATAATATTAAAAAATATATCATAACTTTATAATACTAAAAATTAAAAATAAAACATAATTTTATAGGTTCTTTACATTTATAATACTTACAAAGGTACAAATCAAATATGTCATGATACTTAAGTATAATTTTTAACTATATACATCAACATTTATTAATAAAAACAAGTTTATATTTAAATAAAAAAGAAAATAATAAATGCTTTAGGTTGGTTTTCATTTTTTTTAAGAAAAAAATTAAAATAATATTGTATTAAGCATTTTTTATTGACCCGCTGTAAACCGGTTTCTAGCTAGTGTTTAACTAGTTTTACCAATTTTGACTGGTTTTTCGGTTCTTTGACCGATTCTTCTTCAGGCTGATTCTGTGGTTTATTTGAACCGGTCAGGTGACCGATTCACTAGTTTTTCAGTCCAACCACCTAGTTCGGTCTGATTTTCAGAACATAGAGTAGTGGTGTGGGTGTGTATGATTTTGTATGGAAGGAGGGTATAAAGGGGGTAAGGCTGATAGGTGGCGTAGGCTAAAATTATTTAGGGTGTGTTTGGTAGAGAAAAAATAAATATAGAGAAAAAAATAGGTAAATAAGAAAGAAAGAAGAGAAGAGAAATAAGTGTGAAATAGAATGAAAATAGGTGTATTTAGTTTAAAAGAAATTGAGAAGAAATAAAAAAGAAGTAAGAAAGAGAAATAAAAAAATCAATTGTGTTTTACAAATAAAACAAACAAAATCAATTTAGTGAAAATACAAAGTGCATGTTTGGTTTAGAGTTAAAATCATGGTAGACCATAGTGAGTTGAGTCAAGCTATGTTTGACTCAAAATTGGGATGTTTGGTTACCCAACTAAAATCAATTTCAATTAGAAAAAACCATGGTGGAGTTAAAGTAATATAGAGTTGCTTTTGCTTCATCCAAAATCAACTTTAAATGTGATTTTTCTAATTTACCCTCACTCTTATACCCATTTATTTATAGTAGTGTGCCATTTTTCTATTTTACAAACTCTGTTGCAAACTATTGATTTATTAAATTAATTTAATCAATTTTAAATTAATAATAGATGCATTTATTAAATTAATAATAGTAGTGGACATTCTTCTTTTCTTGTTTGCATTTATTACTCCTAGGACATAATATACATATATTTTCTTAATTTAATAATTAACATGAAGTGGAAAATTTTCTGTATATCTAATTATTTTTAATTTGTTAATATATGTATATATATATATATATATTAAAATAGCTAATTATAATAGAAAAAGTATACATATATTCATTTTGGTCATTATACACTCAAAATCAATTCATTTTTGGTCATTATACACTCAAAATCAATTTTGATTCAAAGTATCTAAACAACATTTTCTTAACAAATCACTTTTCTAATATATGTCAAACAAAAATCACATTACTTCAAAATCAATTTTAACCATAGTCAATTCTATAAAATCACGTTGATCTAAAATTAATTCAATCACCGTCAATCCAAACACACACAAAATCGATTTAGCGTGCATAAAAATACAAATTTGAATTCACATAGACATGCAAATCGATTTAGTGACTACACAAAAACCATTACAGCATTTCCCTACAAATCATCTCATTTTAACAGGAAACTCTTAATCTGTGGGACCTACCCATTTTTTGAAAAAATTCTTATTTTCACTACACCCAAACAACCTACATTTTAATCCTTTCTCTCTCCCTTTCCTTCCCTCTATTTTGACTGCAATGAAGGGTTAAGGCTCGGGAGAGAATGGGGCACTCTCAAGCCTGCCCAATTATCATTTTCTTTTCCATTTTTTTGCATTACTTGTATTTCTTTACCCAGTCTTGTTATCATCTTAATATAGGCTAGGATTTCCACTATTAATACTGTTGGAACCAAAGATGTTAAAGTGTCCAAATCCTCAAATTTTGAAAATAACAAACTTGTTAATATATAAGTCTCTGTTTTTTAACTAATGGATTTACAACCTCCAATCTTAAATGAGCGTCCAATAAACTCGTATATGATGAACGTCCAAGGAAAAGTCTCATTTATGGACTCAATGTTCTTAATCTTTAAACAACCACACTAGACGCGTCTAGACATAAGCTACTAAACGGCTAATCTTTTTCGTCAAATCTTTGCGTCCTTCTTTTATATATCGAGACTAATGCCTTACTTTTTCAAATCTAACGTTCAAATATTTCGAGCATTAATTAGTAGACAGAAACTTTCTGGTGCAAAAGCACAGCAAGACAGAAAAAGCAAGTCAACTCCTTAAGCTGTCAAACCAAATGAAGAATGTTTAGAAAAGCAGACCTCCCTCACAGAGTCGCTCTTTCTGTTTTTAATACAAGTTCAAAAGTTGTTTTATCTTATATGACTGAACACACCTTTTCCTGAAAAATTAAAGACAAGACTAATTCAACGGCTCTTTTCCACTGAAGACTATATATAACAAGAAAGAAGAAGAAGCAATAAAAAAATGAAAACGAAAAATCAAGCACAAACATAAAAATGTTGATTGCCTTCTTACGCGTCCACTGGACGATAGCTTACAAATCTATGATACTTTACTATATTCAATTTAATCTTCTATATCCTCACTATGTGAGTTGAATATGTTTGTAAAACAACCTTTTTGTTGTAAAAGCCTGAAAAGACTCAGTGAACAAAAAATACTTGGGTTGATAAAATAATATGGGGTGATTGCATTGTAAAACCTAAAGATGCTGTGAAAAATACTTGTAACCAAGGTTGGTTAGTGGATATCTTCTGGGTGAATGGACTGGAAGTAGTTCAAGGTTGAGCGAACTAGTATAAGATTCTCTGTGTGTCTGTCTTTTCTATCCTTTAGTTCAAAAACGTTTTTAAACTTGGTTTTTTTATTGAAAAAATTTTTACACGCATAATTCAACTCCTCTGTGTCACGTGCTTTTCAAATACAACCACTTCGTCTCTGTTTTCATTTTTATTTTATTTTTTGGTACCTATCATTTGGCATCAGAGCACTCAATCTCTGAAGCTTGAATGGTCTCTCCGCGCACTGCAATGGAGTCTCAAGTTGATGGGTTGGAGCGCAGTATCAAGTAGTTGCGAGAGGAGAGCCAGTCGTGGCTGAATGAGCTCAAGCTGCTGTTACAGAGGAAGGGGCGAACTCGTACTCGAGGAGTTCTCGTTGACGACGAACCCCGACAGAGAATGAGGGGGAAGTAGCCCGGGCGATTGGTTTGCAATCTAGAAGAAGGGAGGAGAATCTGGGTCTGATGTATGACTTGAGAGGAAGGAAAATGGAGGTTCCGATATGCAACAACAATGACGCCTATGCCTAGATCGTTTGGGTGGAGAGGTACTTCAAATTAAAATCAGTAAGGAAGGAGGATAAGCTTGATGCAATGGCGATTACTGGTACCAATGGTGGGAGGAACAAGCCACCTCCCTTAATTGGGAGGAGTTCAAGTGTGTAGTAATCTGACGATTTCAACCCGGGCTAGTTCAGAATCCTTTAGGTCCTTTGCTGAGTATCAAACAAACGGGGAACAGCGATGGAGTATCAGGAAAATTTTGAATTGTTAATAACCCCATTGAAGAGGGAGGAACGAATAATGCTAGAGAGCATTTTCCTAAATGGGTTAAAGGAAAAGATTCAAGCAAACTAAAACTGCATGATTTGAGGTCCCTACCAGAGCTTATGGACAGGGCCCTGCTATTGAAGGAGAAGAATTTGGCTTTTTAGAGGCGAGGGACCGCACCAAAGGAGAAGATGGATTGGAGGGATTATACGATGGGCTCGAGACCAAGAACCGGGGGCAGGCACTGTGGGGGAGGATTGCCAAAAGCTTTTGGAGTAGATACTATTTTAGTGGCGGTCGACAAGTTAACAAAATACTACTCATTTTATAGCCCTTGCTCATCCTTTTATGGCTAAGGAGATTGAAGAGGTATTCATCAAAGACATGATCAAGCTTCACGGGTTTCCATCTTGAATTATTTCTGACGGAGACAAGGTTTTCCTGAGTACTTTCTGGACAGAATTATTTAAACTGGCTAGCACCAAATTGAAATATAGCTCGCCTGCCACCCCTAAACTAATGGGCAGACTGAGGTGGTTAATAGATGTTTAGAAGCATATTTAAGATGTTTGACGGGAACAAAACCAAAGCAATGGCCTAAGTGGCTAAGTTAGGCAGAATTTCGGTACAATACCAACTATTACCCAGTAAATAAAATGGCTCCTTCCAAAGCACTGTATGGAAGGGACCCATCCACACTAGTTAGAGGAGATGTAGTCAGTCATCTATAGAGGAAGTAAGTAGATTGACAACAGAAAGAAATGACATGCTGGAAGAATTGAAGGTGCAACTAGCTAAAGCTCAAAATAGAATGAGGCAACAAGCTAACAAGCATAGGAGAGAAGTTGAACACCAAGTGGGAGATGTGGTGTTTCTTAAAAATCTAGCCTTAAAAATTGAAAACTTTGGCTAAAAGGGTGAATCAAAAACCGAGTCTAGATACTTTGGGCAATATGAGATTGTGGAGAAAATCAACTCAGTTGCTTATAAGCTACAATTACTGGAGGTAACAACGGTGGCATCCAGTCTTCCATGTCTTACTTGCTCAAGAAAGTTGTTGCTGTAGAAGTCATTAGTCAACCACTACCAGCAATTTTGGGTGAAGATTGGGAGCTGAAAGTCCAACTAGCCGAGGTATTGCCTGTCAGGCCAGAAGTCAAATGTGGAACCATAGACATTCTTAATAAGTGGGAAGGATGTTGCCAGACTTTGAAAATTCTGGGGAGGGAATTATCTGCAATTAGGGAGCAATTACCCTGGTTTCCACCTTGTTGGACCAGCGTTGTGTCCCGTGAGGGCAGGGAGTATGGGATAAAGTCCCAAATAAAATAACTAAGCGAATATGTGAGGAAGAAGAAAAGGTGCAATGCACCTTATCATGCGTTGAGGTACGATGCACCTGACTGAATAGGAGAGAATAAATACCAATAGTGGCGGGGTGTGCGTGATTTTGATAGAGAGGGGGTATATGTAGCTGGAATAGTAAGTTTGAAGAATTAGCACTCCCGACCTGCCCAATATCATTCCTTTTCCTTTTTTTTTTTTTTTGGCATGTTGTATGCATACACAGGTTATATCGTGATACAGCAGGTTCCATTAAACACTGTACTATTTTTGGTCCTATCATCTACACAAAGGCTAATAGGATGTCATATCTAAAAAAGACTTGAAACCCAACCAAAGACAGAAAAAGACTAGCAAATTTGGAAACAAAAAAAAGAAAAAAAATGACTATTTAGGGGAGAGGAAATTAGGCATAAAACCTGCTCGACAGCAAAATCCCGCACCGTGCAAAAGCGTTCTGGAGCTCTTAATGTAACTCACGTTCAAGGGAAATGGAAGCCAGAACGTGCGGGTGCAAATCGATGTGGGAAATAGCAGTCGCAACCCGCACCGTGCAAGCTTCGTGAGCCTTAGATGACACTTCATGGAGGACTCAGGTGCGGGTTCTGATGGGTAAATATCCAGTATTATGGAAAGGTGTTTTTATTAACTATATTTCACGTGTATTCTAAAATGACGTGGGGTTGTTATTAAAATACTACGGTTATTTACTTTTTTACACTACATATTTAATTTATTTAATTGATTATGAAGTCACAAATTTAACACGTTTCAATTCAGTTAATTTTTTTAAATTATATTATTTTATAGAAACCACCATGTGTCCATTCTAGCTTACTTAATTTATAATGTATACAATTCAATTGATCTACGCATTTGTAACCTATATATAGACAAACTAGTGTAATAATTCGTGTTAGCAAAGCGTTGAGTTTAACAATTAAAATATTTTAATATTTTTCTCAATTAGTTAGATACATAGATAATACAGATACATTATATGGAGGAGAGAGATAGAGTTTTAAAAAAATTATTTTAAAAAACATGTTTCATCATAAAAAAAATGACTAAAGCTTAAATAAGTTTTTAGTCCTTCAAATTTGGAGTAAGTTTGTTTTTGGTCTCCCAAATTTTAAATTAATTTTTTAGTTCTTATAGTTTGAAAAAAACATATGTTAGTCTCTCTGCCTAAACGTTGTTAGTGAATTTTCCACACAAAACCCACTTATTACTGAATTTGTCACATAAAACACACCTATTGGTGTCCCTATTAGTGAAAATATCACACTAAATTTAGCTAATGCTGCATAGCTAACTCAATCTGCCCTTGTCAATGATGCTATAGGTGGTCTTAAGGGACTAAAACATTTTTTTTTCAAATTATAGGGACTAAAAAGATTAATTTTAAATTTTGGGAGGGTCAAAAAAACAAACTTACTCCAAATTTGAAGGGTTAAAAACATATTTAAGCCAATGACTAATATTAATTATAAAAAAATAAAAGAGATTTGTGTGTATTTGAATTTATAGATTATAATAAAAAAAATTAATACTGAATACAAAGAAAATGTAATGTTTATATAATAATATTGTTGATCTTATTTATTTTGGCTAATAATGAAGAGACCAACAAATTTTTCTCTTGCAAGTTTAAGTTGGTTTAGTCTTTCAAGTAAAATTTTTATCTTTATGTATAGAAAATAATTAAGACATTTATTTAAGCATCTTAGTAAGGATTCAATTCTTAATCATATGAATGATAAATTAAACTTGGTAGACACACATTCAATGTATCATAATTTGACACAATCAACAATGAAATAACAAACCTTTGAAAACTTTAAATAAAAAGAACAAAAGTTAATTTTTCTTATACGTATTAGTTTGAGTAAGTATTGGTATTTCGATGAATACATTTTAACATATGTGCAAATAAAATCCACTTAACCACTAACTTGAAAATACCTTTTTTATGGTTACGGTCCATTTTATTTTTAATTGATAGCATTCAAAGTTAATGACGAGAAATATTAAAATTAGCTTTGTAAAGGCAAAAGTAGAGGACTTGGAGAATTAACATTGGAAAAGTTGCTTAGCATCGATCTTAGTTGAGTTTTTACTTAATACATTTTTATATGATGACAATGAAGGAGTAGTGAAGGCGACCAATAATTTTTGCTCTCAATTTCTTAGTTTCATGCTTTTTATAGGTGACTTATTTGTATACTTTGAGTGTCTTTCTTTTTAAAAATTTGTGTATTTGATCCTTGATTTATAGGTTAAATATATATAATCATAAACTAACATTTTCTACATGAAGAGTGATATTGGTGATTGAAATCATAGCAATACACGAATCAATTGAATTTGTATGCAATGATTATAATTGTTTTAATTAATTTAATTATGCATATTTATGAATTAAAAATTTTATTTCGGTAGAAAATAATCTATAAAGCATAAAGTGTTGTTAGATGACGAAAATCTTCTTTTATACATGTGTGCATAAAGCGTATCAAATGAGAACTAATTTTATGGTTAGAAATGATAACTACAAATATAAATCATCATTAAATCATATTTGAACAATCAAGATTAAAAGAAAAATGCACATGATTTTTTAAATAGTCATGTGACCACTAACTAATGTTTAATCTTGACTATTCATATATGGTTGTATGGTTTATATGTATATTCGTTGTGCAAAGTGCATTGTAAATGATAACTAATTTTTTTTTATGAACATTGGTCTTTAAATTTAATTTGTAGAAAAATAATTTTATTTGTTAACTTAAATCTTCAAAAACTTTTAAAGAGGGAGAAAAAGCAAGCACCCTTTTGAAGGGATAAAAGAATTGAGCAATGTGAAAAATTAATAAAAAATAAGTTTATTTTACATAAAAAAGTTTCTAATTTCATATTGGAATGTGACATGATTTGCATTGACAGATTTATATTTGATTGAAAGTAACAATTATTTAATACGCAAAAAGGTGATATATTATGCTACCATATTATACATTATTTGATTGATTTAATCATAATTTAAATTAATAATGTATACATAGGTATTTATAGTTGAGCTAATTAGATAGTTTTTCTTTTATAAAAATCAAGTTATGCGAGATTTTTTAATTTGATTCAACTATAAATTAGAATAAGAATTTATATTCATATTATCAATTAATCGAAATCAGAATATATTTGTGTTATCAATTTTACTGTTCAAATTATGAATAATTATTTTGATTACAATTACCTTAATTAATCTAATTATGTATTTTTATAAATTAAAAATGAAAAATATTTGATTTCAGGAAGAAATAAATTTTTAAGATGCATTAGTCTATGTGGCTTTGCCTACGTAGCAAAACCTTCTTTTATAATAATATAACTAATAATTGACTAATTTTAATAAGAGATATTAATAATATGTACTAGAGAAATTACAAAGTAATTAATATAATCAAATTTATATTACAAATTAATATGTACTATAGAAATTAACTTTTTATTCTTTTTATTTAAAATTTTCAAAGATGTGTCATTTCATTGTTGATTATGTCAAATTATGATACATTGAATGTGTGTTTACCAAGTTTCATTTATCATTCATATGATTAAGAATTGAATCCTAACTAAGATGCTTAAATAAAGGACTCAATTATTTTCTATATATAAAGATAAAAATTTTACTTGAAAGACTAAACCAACTCAAAATTACAAGAGAAAAATTTATTGGTCTCTTCATTATTAGGCAAAATAAATAAGATCAACAATATTATTATATAAACATTACATTTTCTTTGTATTTAATATTAATTTTTTATTGTAATCTATAAATTCAAATACACACAAATCTCTTTTATTTTTTTATAATTAATATTAGTCATTGGCTTAAATATATTTTTAACCCTTCAAATTTGGAGTAAGTTTGTTTTTTGACCCTCCCAAAATTTAAAATTAATATTTTTAGTCCCTATAATTTGAAAAAATAATGTTTAAGTCCCTCAAGACCACCTATAGCATCATTGACAAGGGTAGATTGAGTTAACTATGCAGCATCAACTAAATTTAGTGTGATATTTTCACTAATAGGGACATTAATAGGTGTGTTTTATGTGACAAATTCAGTAGTAAGTGGGTTTTGTATGGAAAATTCACTAACAACGTTTAGGCAAGAGACTAACATATGGTTTTTTTTTTTCAAATTATAGGAACTAAAAAATAAATTTAAAATTTGGGAGACCAAAAACAAACTTACTCCAAATTTGAAGGACTAAAAACTTATTTAAGCTTTAGTCATTTCTTTTATGATGGAAACATGTTTTTTAAAATAATTTTTATTATTAATATTTCTTATTAAAACTCTCTCTCTCTCTCTCTCCATTTATATATATATATATATAACTAATTGAGAAAAATATTAAAATATTATAAATTGTAAACTCAACACCTGTGCAGGACATGTATTATTACACTAGTTTTGTTTATAATATAGGTTACAAATTGCGTAGATCAATTGAATTTTATAAAATTATAAATTAAGTAAGCTGGAGTGACACATGGTGGTTTCAATAAATAATAATATAATTTTAAAAAAATTAACTGAATTGAAACGTGTTAAATTTGTGAACTTCATAATTAATTAAATAAATTAAATATGTAGTGTAAAATAGTAAATAACCGTGGTATTTTAATAACAACCCCATAGTCATTTCAGAATTCACATGAAATATAGTTTAAATAAAAAACACCTTTCTATAATGCGCGTGGAATGTTCTGCTATTTCCCCATCAGATTTGCACCCGCATGCTGGAGTCCATCCATTAAACGTGGGTTACATCTAACGGCTCGCGAAAGCTTTTGCACGGTGCGGGATTTGCAGACCTTTCGCACACTAGACTCCACTATAAGACTTATAATTTCTAAGACCTAAACTTGAAGTTCAAACTATGACTAAAAATTGAAGAGAAGTTACAATTGACTAATTAGACTTGAGGGAGACTAAAAAATGTATTAATTTTAAGGGTTAAATATGTTTTTAGTCCAAAAAAAAAAATACTAAACTTGGCTTTAGTTCTTAAAAAAAAAATTCCAGTAATTTAAGTCCTTGAATGTTTGAAAATAGGTAAAATTGGTCTCACCCTAACTCCATTAAATATGTCTATTTTAATTTGCAATGTTTTACGCTATCTATCGGATTAATATTTTGATAAAAAGTATTATGTTTAACACACTCTCTATGTTTTATGCATAAGTTTCATTTCACTTGTTTTGTTATGAGTGTATTACTTTAATGCATCAATTTTCTTCTTTCTACATTATGGTTCAGTTTTGCAATAAAATGTGTTTTAGTCCTTGAATATTTGGTCAAAATTAGTCTTCATCCTTACATTTTTAAAAACTATGGTCTTTGTTCCTAAAGATTTGGTCAAAATTGGTCTTAGTCTTTATTACATTTTTAAAAATTGTGTTTTTGGTCCTTGAAAATTTGGTCAAAATTGATCTTAGTCCCCACATTTTTAAAAATTGTAGTTTTGGACCATGATGCCACATGAACATCGACGTCACATGTGGTTGACATGAGGATGCCACATGGCAACCATTAACCACATCAGCAAAAATATTAACGGAGTTAGGGTGAAGGAACAATTTCTCCTCTTTTTTTTCAAAAATTTGAGAATTTAAACCATGAAAAAAAAAGGTTTAAGGATAAAAATCAAGTTCTATAATTTTTTTGAGGACCAAAAATATATTTAATCCTAATTTTATCATTATTATAATTTAATTCTGAACTTAAATATGGAAAACATTGTGTTTTTGTAATATTTTTTAAATATTAAATAGATAATTAGATAATTTTTTTAAAAGAAAAACTAAAACTTAAAAATTAACTAAAGAATCAATAACACAATTAACATTAAAAACACTCTTAATTGTCTAAAAAAATATTTTTTTCGAATATAAGTTGATAAACCTTTTAAATTAGCGGTTTGAACTTAAAAACACTGTTAATTATTTAAAGAAAATAATCTGAACTATTTCTTTTTTATTAAGGAAAAGCTAGAACGACTACCCAACGGGGAAAGCAAGCCCCACAAAATCGTGGCAAACTAGTAATCCCCCACGGCCGGGAAGGGGGGGGGGGGGGGGGGGGTTTGTCGTCATGCAACACATATTAAATATTTATTTATACTTATAAATTTAATTTTTATCGCCGCACATATACACATATTAATTGTACAAATTTATCTTAAGTGTAAGACTAATTTTCATTTGAGATATTATTTCCTCTTCTGAATATCTTGTCACGGTATCAAACTCCAAACAATATTTATTTCCTATTCAACTCAAATTGAATTGTCTTCTATGAAAAAAATACCCGTAGTCTTATATTAAAAAAAGAAATACAAACAATGTCATCACAGAGATTTTAACTTACTAAGTTACTATTACATATTTACATAGAATTTAATGTTCATGCACTGTCAGTGAAAAAAGTTTTACACTATCATTCAATCAGAAATTACTATTAATATAACTTTTAAAATATTTATTATAAAATTTAACAAACTTACAATAAATAATGGTTTGTGATTGGATGACAATGTAAAACTACTTTACACTGTCAATGCATAACCATTAAACTCATTTACATAATTACATGGATCTTGTTAATCAGTATATTAAGTGTATAGTGTAGTTTAGAAATTAATAAATAAAAATTTTTTATTAAAATTTTACATCGGAGTATAATAGAATTAATTACTTGTGTTCTGAAAATTGGACCAGCCGGTCGGATCGAATTACCAATAAACTGGTCACTTGACCAATTCAAATAAATCATAAAACCAGCTTGAAGAAAACTGGTCAAAAATTGATCAAAAATCGGTTCAAAGCAGGTCAAAGAAAAATGTTTAATACAATATTATTTTTGATTTTTTAAAAATAAAATAAAAACCAACCTAAAGTATTTATCATTTTTTTATTTTAAATATAAACTTGTTTTTATTAATAAATGTTGATATGTACAGTTAAAATTTATACTTAAGTATCATGACATATTTAATTCGCACTTTTTGTAGATATTGTAAATGTAAAGAACCTATAAAATTATGTTTTATTTTTAATTTTTAGTATTATAAAATTATGATATTATATCTTTTAATATTATTTTATGTATTATTTAATTATTATTATTATTATTTTATTAATATCGGTTCGACCACGGTTTAATCACAGTTGAACCATTGAATCTTGAACTAGTACCTTAACCGATTCAATGACCAGTCCAGTTTTAAAAATATTGTTAATTACAGTAAAAATACATTAATAATACTTTTTTTAGGTCAATTATTCTTAATATATAAAACTTTCCATTATTATTTTTTTGCCATTAATATCCTTAGAATATTGGCTAGCATTTATAAATTTGATATATATAATTTTGGGATTCGAATCCTTTAAAGTGAGTAAATTATTTTAAAAGATAAAGTAAGTAATCTCATCTATTAATAAAAAAAATTAATGATCGATGTTATGTGTATATGTATAAAAAATAATGAATGTATTAAAATATAAACAGTTGATTTTTTCACTTTAAAGAATAAAGTAAGTAATTTAATCATTAATAAAAAAAATCAATGATCAATATTACATGATAAATCATGAATATATTGAGATATTAATTATTATTTTTCTCATTAGCAATTTAAATTATTTCTCTATCTTTATTCACTTTATAACAATCAAATCCATTATTTTAATTCTCACTTATCACGATGTCCTCCCTTTTCCCTCTCTTTCTCTTTTTCAAAATCAATGATGCACGTTGTTCTGAGAGATTGTGCATGAATTTTATGTATGTACACCTAACATTTTTTAAATATATATATTAGTCTTAATTGCACTTTTGGTCTTTCTATAATCTTCGATCTACGATTTTGGTCTCCTTTTTTAATTGCGCGATTTTAATCCCTTGACATGTTAACTTTGACGTGTTGCTAACATAGCAAGTGGATTTATGATTTACAAAATGGTAAAAGTAATAAAGGTAATACTAGAATCCATGACCTTTACCTTTTTTTAACCACCAAATCCACTAAATCTTTTGGATTGTTTAATTTATATTGTAAACAGTATATTATTATATTATATATAACATTACTACATGAGTTAATTGAATGTTTATTCCACACCATTGTGTGAATTTAATTTTTATTTAATATTCAATCTTTATTATTTTAATTTAAAATTTTAAAAATTAATATAAATATTATAATATTAAAATAAATAATAGAGTATAAGTAATGTGGTAGAAAAGATGAGAAGAAAACAGAATAAAAAAAGAGATGAAAGAGAAAAGTGATTATATGTTTATATTTATTATATACAAATATATTAAATAATAAATTATATAATTTATTTATTAAATATTTTTATTTTTATTTTATGATATAAATTTAATTATTTTTAAACTAGATTCAAAAATATTAAATATTAAATTTTTATAACTTGTATAAATAGTAAAATAAATATTAAAGGTTTTAAAAATAAATTTAAAATTTAAAATAAAAATAAAAATTTAATAAAAATTTATATAATTTAATAAATAAAGTTGTATAATTTATAAATACGTATAATTAAAATAAAAATATTTAATGAATAAATTTATCATCTTAATTTTTAATATTTTTTATATAATAAATATAAACATTACAGTCACTTTTCTTTTTTGTTTCCTTTTTGGTAACATCCTCAAAATATTACTTAAATAATTATCTAATAATTTTTATTTGTTTAATTGTCTTGTGACATTAATCAAAAATCTAGATATAAATTTATAAATTTTGAAAGTTTTGATTTAGCTTCAATGAATAAATAATATCTAGACCTAATAATAATAATAATAAAGGTAATAATTGGAATTATATAAAAATGTCTAAATAATTAGTAGATACATTTTTAAAGTTGAGAAAAAATATATTCTAGCCTTAGAATAATATTAGAAAGATATCTAAGAAATAAAAATAATTTTTGGTAATTTTCTAAATAAAATTAGATTTATTGCAATTAATAAATTAGAATAAAGAAAGATAACTAAGAGATAAATCGCAGAATAGTCAAAAAAATTAAGAAAAATAATTTTAAGCTTAGAAAAATAATTAGAATTTTATCATGAATTTTTAAAAATTTTTGAGAATTTTATAATTTAGCATATATGAGTAAAAAGTGTTCATAGGCACTTATAGAGCATAATTAGAAACACTAAATTGGCTTTAAAAATTACAAAAAAAATTCAATAGGTTCTTTTGTGTGTCTAAACCTTACCTGAATAAGGAGAACTCAAACTGAGATCTCTATAATAATTTTCTAAAAATAAGTTTGTAAATAACTCATAAAATGACTTATAAAATAAACTAGTTTTTTTTAGCTTTATTTGCAGAGATATCTTAGATATGTGATTAGAGAGAGACTAGATTAAGTCTAATGCCATTAACTCCAACTCTCTCTAAGCTCGTTGAATCGAAATTAAAACAAACATCGAATATTTTAGTGACACATGTCAACAGTTAAAGGTTAAAAACTTGGTATTTTCTCTCCTACCTTCTATAAACCAACAAGCATCTCCTTCTCCCAAACCCTCATCTTCACTTCTTTCATTCTCTTTCTAAAGCTCTCAAAACTCCAAGGTTTTTTCAAGGCCCAAGTCTTCCAATTCCATTGGTGACCAAGCTAAAGTGAGTGGAATCTCTTCTTCTTCCTCTTTCTCTTCCATAAATTCGTCACCCCTCACCATTTACCATTCTCCATCAATCCCTCTTTGTCTCCTCTTGAAATTTCTTCAAATTCTCAAGGGGCTTTTATTATAGAACACTAATTGAAGCTTATTTTGTCTTGATTGTGCAATTAAAAGCTTGATTAGCAATATGAATGAGCAAAGCCCTCTCCTCCCCTCTTGCGGACAGCCGCGGGTCACTATGGGTAAGGGGGTAGAAACTAGATTAATTTGATTTCAAGAATGATAATAGCCTAGATGGTGGTTTTAATGAATTATGTGTTATCAATTTCATTTGTATGACCATTGAGGATTCTAACTGTGATGTGCTTCCATGATTGGCCACATAGAGCTTAGTTAGGCCTTTTATGATGTTCTTAATGATAGAATTGCTTGAAATATATGTCAATTGCTTGATTACAACGCTTAAAGATTAAATTACAAGTTGCTGAATTTTTACTGCAGTAGAATAGTCTTTGTGTTTCGTGTATAATTTCCTATGTAGTTCGAATTTTTGCATGATTTCGGTAGAGAGATGCCTCTGTATGTCTAGAATATCCTTGTAAAATTTTGTAATCAAATTCCATGGGATGAATATTTGGCAAATTTTTGTTTGGCAGCTGTTCTGTCAAATCCTAACAGCAACCAGTCACAAAAAAGTGCTCAATTGAACCCTTAAATAATTTTATAAAAATTAAGAAAAAATATATTTAGAAACCAGACATATTGAAGGTTAAAACTGCAAAAGATGATTGAAATAAAAATTCATTTGCTATGCCAAAACGATCAACAAAAACAAGGTATCACAATATGGTAGAAAATAGAAAATTGCTTATGATGTAATTGGTTTATTAATTGGCAGTGAGCTTAAGATGAATTACATGATTTGTAACCAATTAAATGGAATGCATGATTAGGACTCTTGAGTCGGTGGACATAATGTAGTTGCTTGAACCTTAAAGTGTTAGACATGAAATTGTGGTTTGCTATTAAGTTAGCTAAAATTATAATTAATGTTTTATAATGATAGCATACGTGAGAGCTTATTTGGATTGAATAGCGAATGATAATAACTTTGGTTATGAAAAGCAAAGGAAAGATGAATAATGTGATATATTATGGTGAACTCAGTTAATTGGATAATTGAATTGTCGAAAGCAGTATTGAAAGTGAAAGTGCAATTGAATTGATGAAATGTGTGATAGGAATGCTATTTATGAATGTTTATAATTGAATATATTATTCGTGTGGATGTTCGTATTTCATATGCATATGTATTGATGTTGTAAACCATGCACTAATGGCATGTGTTTTGGATGGAAAAGCCACAGTTTGGTACACTGAGGAATGAAAGGCAAGGACCCACTTGCAGAGGTCTTGGGGCTAAGGTATCGAGCGATAAAGGTCCTAATGGCTAGGATAGCGCCCTTAAACCGGGATATTCACCTGACCAAGCTTGATAACCCCGACAACTGCTCAGCATTCCAAGATTGGTGTGAGAGTATAGCTCTATTTGGACTATGAATGTCCTAAGCTGAAAAATTGCTCGTTCCCTCGATGATGAGGAGGATTGTACCTTGGTGTGAGAGAGGTATATGTACTCCCAGTCACTTCCCATGGATATTGATGAACACTTAGTAGATTATGGGCCCACATACATTGCATTAACGAGTGTCTTAATAAAACCCCGAATTACTGTGGTATGGGACGCATCAATTGCGGATGGTAGTAGCACAGACGAACTTGTAGTGTTACCATTTAGATTTATTGAGTAACTTGCTAGAAATGATTGATGGATTGAAAAGAAAGACGATATGTCATGCATCAAATCTTTATTTATGTGTAGCACAGGAATGGGATGCATTATCTGTGCGTAATGACTATGATATTTACATATGTTGTGATAATGTGTTATGAATTGTGAATGTGCTCTCTACTGAATGCTGTAATGTTTAATACATGATTTTACAGTTTATTGTATGATATGGATCTGTTAATGTTTGTCATATTAATTATATGATATGAACTATGGTTTGGGCGAGTCTTTAGGTTTATTTGATTTCTTGGTTTCAAATTGTTTGGTTCTTACCCCTGATTAATTCATCCCTTCCTTCATCTGCGGATGTTTGGAACAGAAATAGGGAGCGGATTGCCTTTGGATTTATACGTGAGCAGGTACATGGCTTAGGAATGCATGATATTGACAAAAGAGTCACACTGGCTTGAGGCATACATGGATCATAAGGCTTACAACCCACAACTAAGATGGTATCAAGTGGCGTGGCAGAAGTGTAGTTAAAGATGTAAAAGACCTATTCCTATGGAACAACGAGTTTAGGGTTTGATTATATAATACCAGATGTCGACATAATCTAGTGTGGTATCAAAACTAGTATTTCCTTTGGATTAGAATGGTAATGCTCTAATTTGAAGGAGTATCCAGTTGTGTAGTAGACCGTATTATAATGTCATTAGAATGCAATGTAAACTCTTTTCGTGTTAAGAATATGTAACTACATTTTCGTAGAGTTTTAAATTGTATTTTTTTTATTAGTATTTATTATTATAGTATTTTATTAATGGTTTGGTAGTAAAACTCTTATTTCGTTTTACATGGAAAAAGATTTCACATTTTATATTATGCTACACTTTCGATTTTAAAGGATTTAAAAAAAAATCTATCTTAATTTTTACTACTAAGCTATTAGAGTTCGAATTTGAGTTACAAAAATGTTGACAGTTAAGGGTGTTATATTTATGTGACATTCGAGCGCTAACGAGGGCGGGAAGTGATCGCCGGTGCAAAAGAGATGAGGCATGGACAATGAGCAACTCCTGGCAGGCTTCCAGCAGGAGGGGTACATTAATGAATCGAATACACACCCGAATGAGAGGGATCCAGAGACTGTGCAGGTATGGGACTATACAGTTGAGGATAAATTAAAGGAATTAATAAGTGCTACCTATACCAACAAGATGCATCTACTTTTCGATAGCCCATCACTTGAGAACTCCACAGTTAAGCATGCTTGACTTGGAACAATTTAGGGATGGGTGACCTATTGGAAAGTTTCCCAAGAAGCGTGTAAATGAGGACAAAATGCGCTGAAAAGTCTTGTGTTGGTTTGTGGAGACAGTCACTCATCCTAAAAGCAGTCAGGCATTACAAAGTAGTATCATAGTAGAGTCTCTCTCCTAGTACGGTGTGGTTCGAGGATGAACCAAGTGGAAACTGGTGGGCATGTGACATCCTAGGCGCTAACGAGGGCAGAGAGTGATTGCTGATGCAAAATAGATGAGGCACGGACAATGAGCGGCTCCTAGCAGGCTTCCAGCGAGAGGAGTACATGAATAAATCGAATACATACTCGAATGAGAAGGATCCAGAGACTATGCAGGTATAGGACTGTACAGTTGAGGATAGATTAAAAGAATTAATAAGTGCTACTTATATCAACAAGATGCATCTACTTTTCGGTAACCTATCACTTGAGAACTCCACAGTTAAGCATGCTTGACTTGGAACAATTTAGAGATGGGTGACCTATTGGAAAGTTTCCTAGGAAGCGTGTGAATGAGGACAATGCACTGAAAAGTCTTGTGTTGGTTTGTGGAGACAGTCACTCATCCTGAAAGTGGTCAGGCGTTACAAAGTGGTATCAGAGCAGGATCTCTCTCCCAGTACGGTGTGGTTCGAGGACAAACCAAGTGGAAGCTAGTGGGCATGTGACATCCCAAGCGCTAACGAGGGCAGGGAGTGATCGCCAGTGCAGAAGAGATGAGTCACGGACAAGGAGTGGCTCTGGCAAGCTTTTAGCGGGGAGGATACATAAATGAATCGAATACACACATGAATGAGAGAGATCCAAAGGCTGTGCAGGTGTGGGACTGTACAGTTGAGGATAACTTAAAGAAATTAATAAGTGCTACCGATACCAACAAGATGCATCTACTTTTCGGTAACCCATCACTTGAGAACTCCACAGTTAAACGTGCTTGACTTGGAGCAATTTAGGGATGGGTGACCTACTGGGAAGTTTTCTAGGAAGCATGTGAGTGAGGACAAAGCACGCTGAAAAGTCTTGTGATGGTTTGTGAGGACAGTCACTCATCCTGAAAAGCGGTCAGGCGTTACATTTTTCACCACATTTTCTTTTCATCTTTTTTTTTTTTTCCTACCACATCACTTACAATATATTATTTATTTTATTATTATAATATTTATATGAATTTTAATTTTTAAAATAATAAATATTGAATATAAATAAAAATAAAATTCATACAATGGTGTGGACTAAAATTACAAAAATTCATGTAGCAATGTTATATATAATATAGTGTTTATATATTATAAATTAAATTAGTCAAATGACTCAGTGGCTTTTGTTTCTTAAATAAGGGAAGGATTCATGGATTCTAGTCCTGCCTTTACTATTTTTACCATATTGTAATAAAATTACTTAATTTTAAAAATTAAGAGACTAAAATCATACAATTAAGTAAAGGAATTAAAATTGCAGATTGAAAATTATAGGAGAATCAAAAGTACTATTAAACCATAAATCCACTTGCCATGTTAGCATCATGTCAGAGTCAACATGTCACATCAAAGTTAACTAACAGTCAACGAATGGACTAAAGTTAATTAATTTTAAAAATTAAGTGACTAGAATCACATAATTAAAAAAATGGGTACCAAAATTAGGAATTAGAGATTATAGGAAAATCAAAAGTGCAATTAAACCTATATATCATTATGATAAAAAAATTTTTAACTAAAATGCTCTTATTAAATAAGTTGTAGTATATATAATTGTAAATTAATAATATTTAAGTGAGAAAATAATAACATTAAAAAAGAATAATTAATATTTTCAATATTTTAATATGACAAATAATTTGATCTAAGATATAACAAAAATAATTTGATAGACATTCCAAACCTATTTGACACATAGTGAAAAAAAAAGGATAGATGAGATACAAATCTGCATATAGTATCTGATATGATATGATCAAAAGATAAAAAAAAAAGGAAATGATGAGTATTAATGGGTATTTGAAGTGGAGGAGTGTCCATCAATCATTATTTAAAATATAATTTTTTTAAGTAATAAATGATTTAAAATAAAAAATAATTATATACCATATGATATATATTGTAAATTATTCAATTTTCAAATAATAAAACTCTAATCATGCTTAAGTTTTTTTTTATTATTACTATGTTATCAGTATGAAGTATCTATCAATTTTACTAATGATTAATCTCTAAAAAAAATCTAATTGATCATGGTTAATGAGGTCTCTCTTCCCCAAATTAATCTTGTTGTAACATGTGACAACACCAGAGTGGGGTAGACTGGTATAGGACTAAAGGTGAAATAGCTTATTGTAAGTTTGTTGACTTTTATAATAAATACATTTAAAAGTCATATTAATAGAAATTTCTGATTAGATGATAGTGTAAAACTTTTTACATTGACAGTACATGACCATTAAACTCAATTAGTAATTAAGTCTAAAATAACAAAAATAAAAATATGTTTAGTATTTTGCAAAAGTAAAACAAAACTAAAGCCAAACCAAATAGGAGAGACAAAAAATAAAAGATAAAAACAAATCACATTAAATAGATAACAAAAGGATTCACCAAAAAATTAAAAATAACTAAAAGGCAAATAAAATGTAACAGAAAAAAAATTCATTAATTTAGTTCATCAAGTATTATTTTATCTTTTTAATTTTTAAAATAATAAAATTATATAAATAATTTTTAAAATATTAAATATTCATTACTTCAGTTTTCAAATTGATATATTTTATTAATGTTTAAAAATTAATTTGAAAAAAATTTAATACTTAAAATACTATTTAATATGATTTTTAATATTTGAAAAGTTATTGATATAATTTCATTACTTTAAGAATTATTTAAAAAAAATTTCTTAAAATATTAAATTAATATTTTATTCCAAAAAAAAAAATACTGACCCGGCAAAAAGAGCAGAAGAGGAGAATTGTCCAAGCGCGAAGCGCCCTCCAACAGCGAGAACCACCGCGGCGGTCCACCGTCCGGTTCGATCAATTCCTTCGATTGCTCCAAATATTCATTCCAACCGCTCCTCCGTTGCTTCTCTTTCTCCACCGCACCGCTTCCTTCTTCGCGCTTCGCCGCCGCCGTCGCTGCCGGAACCTGATCCACCGATACGGCGAGGCGCGGAGTCGTAATCGAGATCCGGCGGGAGTTCGGTTTTCCGCCGGGCGACGGCGGGTGGCGGCGGAAGAGCGCGGCGGGGAAGAGACAGACTCCGGTGGCGGCCATGGCTGCGGAGAGATTCGAATGTGAAAAACGTTTGACGAAGTTACGAAGAAAAAAGGCGAATCAGAAATGATGATTGTGGAAATGTAACGAATGAGTCGGTGATTGACAAAATGAAAATCTGACTCTGCAAGTGAAATATATTATGCAACGTGACTGTGGGGAGCAACGCTTCTTACAAGGGTGGTGGAAGAGTCTTGATGCATATGTCCACTATCCAGTTTCTCTGTTTAATATTTGTGCTTGTGCAGTGACCCGTCATTTGTTCTTTCACACACAAAAATTATTTTATTTTTCAATGTATTTTGTTTTTAATGTTTTAAGGATATTAATTAAAAATCAATAAATAAAAAGTTATTAAAAAAATACATTGAAATTGCATTAGAAATTGAGTAAATACTAAATAGTCAGACGATCATCCAATTACAAATTAATGGTTAAGGTTATATTTGGCAAAACTAGATGAAAATTAAAAAATTAACTAAAAACTGAAAAACTAGTTGGCAACTGGTAGCTGAAATTATTGAATTTGGTAAAATTATCTCTTGAAGTAGTTGATAAATATAAAATGACATATATATATATATATGATATTTTTATATAAATTTTAATTTTATTTTATTGATAAAATATATTTTGAGATAATTATAATTTTAGTTTTTTAATTAATTTTGAACTCTTGTAAATTTTTATTTATAGATTAATTATTTTAATTATAATTTTTAGTTTTAATTATGATATTTTTTTCGTATTAAGCATTCTACTAAAATAAAATATATTAACATACACTTAAATAGATGTTATAGTTTCATTATGTTGATTAGTGTAATAATTAAAATATATTGAAGTATAATGTTAAAATAATAAAATAAATAATACAAATAGTGTAATGGTTAAAATAAATAGGGTAAGAAGAGAAATAAAAAATAAAATAAAATCTTGCCTTATGTAAAAAAGGGTAATAAGGAAATTTAATAAATATTTTAAGGATAAAAAAGAAAAATATAAAAAATTAGAAGCTAGCATTTTAAAAAATGTTACTTGAAGTGGCATCTCAAAAAACACTACAAACTATTAAAAAAAATCTTGTTTACCAAATATTGTTAATAAGGTTAAACAAACTTTTCATTTGGTAAAACAAGCTAGAAGCCAACTAAATGGATTGCTAAACATAACCTAAGTTTAATGACTTTTATAATAATTATCTTAAAAGTTATATCTACATTAATTTTTTATTGGTTGACGATGTAAAATTTTTTACAATTATGATACATGAAAATTAAACTCTTAGAAATTATAGTTAGGGATAGGGATGGCAAAAATATCTATCCGCAAATATCCGTTGATAAAACCAGCAACGAGTAGAAGATGGATAATTAAATAGCTACCTGCAGATAATTTAAACGGATATATTTGTACTCATTAATAAACGGGGGTGGGGACAAGCATCAAGGTACCCGCCTTTATTACCTGTTGTAGTAAAATTATTTAATTGCTCTTGTATAAATATATAATATCACACAACATTTGTTTAGAATATTTAAATAATTTTAGTCTAATTGTGTATAATAATTGTGTAAAATATTTGAATAATTTTAATTTTTTAACCATTAAACTATTTTTTTAAAAAAACTGTCAAAATAATTAAAAATCATGATTAAAGTATTTTAAAAATATTTTTAATTTTTAAATAAATATCCATAGATATCTGCAGATATCCTGTGAATATCGAAAAAATCCACGGCATGATGAATATTTATCCGACAGGACTAGTAGAGGGGGTCTACTACCTGTGCCTGCTTTGTCCCATCCCGTCTCGTTGCCATCCTAGTTAGGGATGCATTAATAATATTATTATCATTTTTTAATTCTTTAATATGTATTATAAGAATACTTATTAGCATTTTTTTAATATTTCCTTCTTCTTATATTATATATTATTTTAAGTGTTTTAGTTTTTCACAGAGTATTTGCTATTTTAAAAATAAGAAAGTCTTGATTATTCTTTTCAACAATATCGTCGTTTGTCAATATCTCGCTTAAATATTTAAATAGACTTGCAACTATATTCAAACTCTTTTAATAAGCAATTTGTTAAAAAAATAATTTTATTATAGTAATTTTTGCAATAATATTTTTCTTAAAAAATATATATTACTTTAAAAGATAAATAATTTAAAACGAAAGAAGTTTTTTGTGTGATCACTTTTGTGAAGATCACATGCCAAATAGTATTTATTATTATTTTTTTAGTATGCATTAAGAATATTTCTTAGTTTAAAAACCAATGATAATTTTCTTCAAATAAAAGAAATCATCACTAAATTTTATTTTATTTTAAAAAAAATATTTTATGCATACTATTAGGAAGCAATCCTAATGAATTAATATGCTTTAGAAACTTAATCATCTATTAAATGTTTTAAACTTTATTGACATATTTAGTATTATTTTATTAAATTACATTGGAAAATTATAATTTTGTTAATATTTATATATTAAATTAAATTTTTTATGGATTATATATTTTTTAAAATATATAAAAGAAGAACTATTTAATTACACTTTTATTCATTTTATTTTTATAACAAAATTTAATATAAATTATTAAAATAAATAATTGTAACATACACTTAAGTTGAATACACAATATAAAAAAATAGTAAATCAATGTTCATATAATAATATAACAAAAGTATAATGTCTACTTAAGTGTATGTTATTTTTATTTTATTTTATTTTAATTACATTAATATATTTCAATTATTACATTCGTTGTATATCGTTTTTACTTTATTTTAAACAAATAGTAGAATACACAATATAAAAAATATAATATTTGAAACTAAAAAAATGTAATTAAAATAATTTATTTATAAATAAAAAATTACAAGAGTTTAAAATTAATTAAAAAAAACTATAAATACTCCAAAATATATTTTTATCAATAAAATAAAATTAAAATTTATATAAAAATATCATATAAACATTTTTATTTTTGTCATTTTGTATTTATTAGCTACTTTAATAAATAATTTTATCAAATACTTATAATTCAATTAGTTAGCTTAACAGCTTTCAGTTATAAGCTATTAGCTATCTAGTAGCTTTTTAATTTCTAGGCTAATTTTTTAGCTTTCAATTAGCTTTTTTAGCTACTTTTGTAATAAATTAGATTTTAGATTATTTTAAGAAATTGAAAGGAGTAGTTTCTAAAAAAAATCTAAAAATTTACTTTTTAACACAATCTTAAAATTGTTTTTTCTTGAACAAACGAGTACTATAAAAGGATACAAAATAAAAATTGAATTGGTGATTTCAGTATTTTTTTTTCTTCAAGAGGTATCGTGGTTTACGCACTGTTCTTACAAATAATTTGTTGATTTTGCCTGACCACATTAGGAAATATCTATGAGCAAATATCGGGTGGGAAATACCTACAAAGATTTCAATGCTTAAGTTAGTTCGGTCCCAAAAAAATACAAGTAGAATGAACATACTTAAGGTAACCTTTGGTATAGGTTTATATAAGGAGAGAATGTGCATTACAAGGGAGTAACTTGTTCTCATTAAGGTATGATTTGGGTGACTTTATGAGGATTGATCTGATTAGGACTTTAACTGAGGAAATCCTGTAATCAATCATTATATGGTTGTTGACCCATCATATTTAATGCCTCATTATGATCGAGATTCTCTCCAATGATGAGTGACATGATTTGAGAGATTGTCAAGTTTAATAATTATGACTGAGGTTCCTGGATTGGAAGGATACACAACCCCGTAAACTACAAGTGCTGTAAGCAAGTGTTATAAGTCGAAGAGACTTAATGAAGTCGATCGATGTCTCTGAGATTGAGATAATACACAGCCCACAAGCCACAAGTGTAGTAAGCCAAAGAGGCTTGATGAAGTCAACCAAGGTCCCTATAATTGGGAAAGTACACGTACTTCTGATTATAATTAATGATTATATTGACTAAATTGAGTACACAAAAGAAAAATTGTGAGTAAATTGATCTTAAAATTTTTATGAAAAGAAATTATATAGGTTATTTGCATTTCTTAAATTTGTACTATAACTAGTTGTTAAATTAAATACATGAATGTATATAATTAATTATAAAGTCGTTAGATATCAATACTATAATTTCAATCAATAGTTATAATTTTATACTTTAAAAATGTATATATCTCGTACAATCAAATATAATATCTAAAGATGATAAAATTAGTCACTGAGTTTTAAATCAAAATAACAATAGTTGTAAACAATATTTTTAGAATTTAGATTCTTACTTTTTAAAAACTTTAAATTATGCATTCATCCAATAAACTCAAAATGAATTTAACATCAACATTTACACTGTTTTTGATTAGGATGGTTTGGAAGGAAATGAATTGGGAAGGAATGAAATAGAATGGAAAGAAAATTTTTTGGTGGTTTGGTTAGGATGGAAATGAAAAGATGGAACAAATTATGTGAGAGTCACAAAGAATTTGTTTAATTGTTTCCAATAGCAGCATTGATTTTATGCTTTCAAGTATCTTTTTATTACAGTTTTTTTTTTAAATTAGATACATTTTTTTTGGAACATTAATAAATATTAATTTTATAATTAAAAAGTTAATATAGTAAAAATTTAGATCTTTCTTTTTTATTTCAATCTTCATCTTTTTTTTCTTTCTATTTCTTTCCTTTCAATTTCACTTTTAATTTAAACAAAACATTAGTGAGTGTTCAAAATGAATTATCAAGTATGACAACATATATTATGAATTCAAAATCAGTTATAATGATGATATTTGGTTTCGTTTCGTTTTTCCTTTAAAGAACTGTTATTAATTTAAAATATGTTTTTCCTACAAAAATTTTAAAATAGTTTAAAAATTTATAATAATTAAATAATTCTTAAATAAATAAACACTTAAAAAAATATTTTAACATTTTTAAGACGTTATAAATAGTGAATTTTTTAAGAAATCTTAAAAGAAAATTCATCACAAAGATATACTTTTCAAAGTTCAGATGTATTTATATATATATCTATCTTTTAGCCTTTTAAATCATCTCTCGAAAATTGTTTTATTTAGTTTACATTTTAACTGAGATTAATTTCATTCAAAGATGTTAAACGAAAAAAAACATGATATGTATTTATTTAAATTATTTCTAAATGCACATCTTTTGGAGAGGCGAAAAAGTCATTGAAATAGATGTTTCTAATTATAATTAAATTGATCATTCAAGTGATGAAGATATTGTACACATTTCATTAATTAAACTGAGTAGAACTGGTAATCCTTAAATATATATTTACATATTATATAATATATTAAAAAATAAATTAATAAAAAATTAAAAATATAATTTAGATAAAATATTAAATTATCATAAAATAATTGTATTACATGTTTTATAAGATAACAATTTATAATAAATATTTAATAATAATAATAATAATAATTTATGTATACATATTATATATGACACTTTATTTATTTAAAAAAGAGTTCAATTGTTATGTACTGTTAATGTAAAATTTTACACCATTAACCTAATTGAAAATAAGCTTTAGTATGACTTTTAAGGTGATTGTTATTAAAGTCAACAAACTTACTATACATGGTGAGTTGTGATTAGATGATAGTGTAAAACTACTTTACACTATCAGTGCATAACCTATTTTCTCTTAAAAAAATGTTATAGAATAAAACTTTTAAAAACAACTTAAAAAAAATCATTTTTTTAACAAAATCAATTCAAACCGATTTTATAATATTTTACTCAATTTTTACATATTCTTAATAAAGTTTTTTCCTTCAATTTTTTAAACTATCTGAATTGGTTACTTATTTAATTTTCAGTCCAATTAGTCAAACTCATGTGGAATCTAATCTTTAAAAATATGTTTGAAAGAATATTTAGCTGAAAATATGCGTGCACGGCAGTACCTGTTTCTGAAATTGATGTGGAGATTCCAGTACGACAAAATCAAGTTTATTTTTTTGATATATACGACAAATCAAGTTTGTAGCGTGTTCTACTATTATTATTTAATTTTGGTATGCCTAACTGTTTAAATATCCTGTACTATCTGTATTTATATTCTATATCTATATAATATAGTATATAAATTTGCAAACCTTTCAACTCAAAGTTTTAACAGGTGTCACATTCTCATCAATTAGAGTCTCTTGTACATGGATTAGGATTGCCTGCAGTCCATTTATCACTCCAGTCCCTGTAGTTGTATTAATCCCAGCCATTCCCATCATCTAATGCTTTATATACACCTACGTCATCTTAATTAAAGTGCTTTTAGTCCAGAATATATTTTATTTGGTGCCAAATCTTAGAGAAAGAAAACTTGCTCTGTTACATTGTAGCTCCTCCATGCCCATGTGTTTTGCCCTTGTGTGTGATTTTCTAAAATTCCATTGTCAAAGCTTCTACATATTTAGTTTGAAGTTATATAGAAGTAAGTTCTATTAATTTTTTAAAGTTTTCTCTTTTGCATATTGAACCTCTTTACCTATTTGTGCTTTATGGTTCCCGTATTTTCAACAAAGGAATAACCCATACAGGTTTACCTTTTGTTTTCAAATACAATAAATGATTAGGATAAGAAATACACTACATGTATAATAATGTATACAACAACATCGTTTTGTGAATATCTCTCTTTATCATTATGAGCTGTAATATAAATAATAGTAAAAAAGATTTATAGACACAAAAAAAATATTGTTGTACAAATTATTATATGAGTTATTATATAAATAACATTTTTCTTGGTTGGGATGATAGGTTGATTTTAATAAATTAACGGTAAATAAATATTTGTTTGACACAACCTCTAGTGTGCAAAATTTTCAATTTCATTTCTACAACTGTTCATTCTAAACCGACCATTTATTTAAATTATATAATGTTTGAGACATCGATGAGTGGAGATATGGGTACTGTATCTAAACTCATATTATGTTTACTGTCGGGACTAACAATTGAAAAAAAAAGTTTGTAAAGCGTGGTGACATAATTTCATAGTTAGTCTCACCTGGGCGGTTAACAGGACCCTTTAGGTAGAAATGTACACAACTGCAGCAGGATAAATGGGCTGCCAACGTGGGTGTACATATAGCATTGGATGATAGGATTGGTTGAGATTTACACAACTGCTGGGACTGTAGAGATAATGGACTTCAGACAATCCCGATCCCTTGTACACTATGCCCTTTTTAGAAAGTTTGAAGTGTAATTTCTTTTAAACCTTTCTTTATCTATTTTGAATCTAACTGTTTAATTTAAGTTTTGATGAAGAGTAAATCTGGATCATTTATTCATATCCAAAACCCAAATCTATCCTTAATTTTTTTTCATCTTTTTTTTTTCCCCCAATCTCCACCAAAAACCTCTTAATTTCTCCCTTTCTCTTCTCCAGCACCAACGCTGTTTTTGCCCTCTCTAGACCATGATTTGAAAAATTAAACCGATTAAAACGTTTTTCACCTTCCTTTCTGCTCTTCTCCTAAAGAAATTTCAAAATAAACAAATAAATAAATAAATAAAATCCTCTCAACAATATTGCTTGTGGATTGTTATCAATGGCTTTAAGCTCCATGGTGGAAGGACGATCAATGGACGATTATGATGCTTTGATTTCAACCATCAATATAGAGCTTCTCAAGCGAGCTTGGCGTAATGAGAAGTAGCCCCGGAGATTCTTCACTTTGAATCCCATTTCATTTCCCGCATCACAGAACAGATTCTTGTATGGTAACTTTTCACACCGCATATCCTAACCCATCTGATACATAAACTTCTTCACATCAGAAATTTTCCAACAGAGAGAAACTAGACTTTGGATAATGATGAGATTTTGTGGATTTTTCATTTGATATTGTGCTTCTTTAAGGAAAAAATAAATAAAATTATTTTTGAAATTTCCATAAAGCAGCCAACAACAACATACATTTAAAGATGGCAACAAAAATTAACAAAAAAACTCCAATTCTTATGAAATAATCAACACGGTCAGCTTTCTAAAATTTGCAAAACTATCAATTATAGCCGAAGGTGTTGGTTCGGCTATTCAGTAGACCATGCAAGAACTTACAACCTCGATAAAGATTTGGTAATTTATGTATGGATTAAATATGTTTTTAGTTATCCAAAAATTGACCTGTTTTGATTTTAGTCTTTAGAAAAAAAAAATTGAATAAAATTATTCAATATTAAAAATATCTTAATTAGATCTCTGTGCTAAACTCTGTTAAACTTTTCTATTAAATGATAGGTCATATCAGCTTCCAAATAAAGTATTTTAACATTTGAAGTGCCCAATGATAATTTTAAATAAAAAATTGAGTAATTTTTTTTGCATTAAGGTTAAAAAAATCTATGATTTAGGGTTAATCATGTAATAATTTTATTTAAAAAGTATGTTACTGATCTGACTTGGACATAACAGTTGACATGGACGACCACATTAGCAAATTAATGGTGATTATTATAACGACCCTCTGTCGCCACAGTACTACAAACAATCTTGTTAAAAACATCTTACCCACATATATGGTGAATAAAATCAGATCATAACATATCAACTGAGAGATCCACCTATCTCTCCTAGTATCATACATGTATATCTGTTCAACTCAAATCATCATATATACATAACAACAAATGGGACAACACAAGCCCATAATAACAATATCAAAATATACATCCCCACGGAAGAGGGATACAAAACTCGCTCCCTATAGCTGATCACTCTATATAATCCCATCAACAAAATATAATATAAAACAACACATCCAATAAGAAACAAAAAGAGCTTTTAGAAAGCTTCACCCAAAAAGGACAACCAAAAGTCTTCACCTAAGACCTCCTCCATCAGCTCTGAGATGCTGGATCTGTAGATGTCCCTCCCTCTGCTCCCACGCCAAGATGACGTGATCATCATAGTCACAGCAACACAACAACAGCAACTAGACATCCAACCAACAAAATATACAAGGCAAGGGTAAGCTTACAGAATAAATGTCAAAATATAATATTCAATCCAACATAATCAAAATCATTATTCACATCAATATGGAAACCAAATCATCAAATAATTGGTCTACATACATTACAGTATATCATGCACAACATCACATACTATGCTGTCAACCCCACACGTCAATGTATGAATGACACGACTCTCGAGAGATTTCTACATTTCGGGTGATCAGCTAGGTCTCATCCCCTACCATGGCCATACACCATTTAGGGATTGCTAAAACTTTGATCAGTTGGATAAGCTTATGTTGTCATGATAAGTGTATGTGGGTAGCAGTATTACTGCGACACAAGACCTACATTACCTTGGCCCCTTATGGGATTACTCATCCACTTATCCCCAAGGTTCAGCTTTAAAATCATATTTCTCATCCAGGCACTAGGTTAGAGGCCTATCTGAGTACCAACTCTAGTTACCATCCACCTTACATGCCTGCCCGTACACGGCTTGAGGCCCATACAACCTCAGCCCACAACATATGCATGCTAATGCATGTATCACTACAACAATCAATTCAACCAAAATCATTCATTAATATCCATACATATATGTAGCAACATATCAACACAACCATAACAGTCATCATATCCTATATATATGTATCAACATATTATCATGTGGCCTACTCAACACCACCTGTGGTCCAACATTCACCATCAACCACAAATCAACCCCATGCACGCCTAAACCGGTCTCTTGCATGGTCAACAGGTAAGGCCCTATCTAAGTAGTCCACCTCATGAGAAACCTCATACAATAATATCATACACCACAAGTGAAGGTCCTATCTAAGCAACCTTCCACTTTACAATCAAATCCAAAAATCAATTAAAGTTTGAAAACTAAACCTTCTTTGAAACCATTTGGAAGATTAGCAAATCTTGAAATTCATAAAATTTCACATTTTGAGATGAAAACTTTAAAATCTTTTTTTTTGTGAACAGTAGATAATCGATTGTCTTACTGGATAATCGATTATTTCTGAAACCGAGTCACGAAAATAGTTTTCTAGAACAGTGCATAATCGATTGTCGGAGGCTGATAATCGATTATTTCTAAAACCATTTACAAGACAGCTTTCTGAAATTCCAGATAATCGATTATCAAATGCTATAATCGATTATCTGTGAAGATTTTCAAGAAAAACCACGATTTTCCAAAGAAAAACTCAAAATTTTCAATCCAATACCACAAATTTTCGAATTAAAAGTGTTCCAACAACCTTAATCCACCTTAACCAAGTTCATACGCATCAAATCATACCATCAATCCAACATTTCAACATATATTCATCAATTTCTCATTCAATCTCAACATTTTCTCCCCCAAAACCCAATTTCATCCAAAACCAACAAAATAGCAACATCCACAAAGATTCAACTGATCATAAGGCAAGAAATAAGTATACCAACAGTTATTAACACAAAACAATCAATTTGTAAGCTTCCCTTACCTCTAAAAGTTCCTAAATCTGAATTTAGGTTCTTTGAGAATCCGATGTTCTTGAGCCAAAATCTAGCTAGGATCACTCCTTTCCTTACCACAACTGCTAAATCAAGGTCCAACCTCATTTATACTCCCACAAACTCAACAATTTCTAGAGAGAGATTGAGAGAGAATTGAACAGAGAGAAAGTTTATAGAGAGAAAGAAATGAGAGAATGAAGGGCTCCCCCCTTTTCCACCTTATATACTCGACCTCCCCGGAACTCTTACACGAACTTTTGCCCAACTGAAGCCTAAACCTCACTAAGCCACTTCTCTTATCTTAAACCTGGTCTAACTCAACTATTTTTCTCTCAAAACCCAACATCACACTTATAGCATGCCCACATTGGCTAAAGCACCTATCTCAAGTTTCCTAAATTCGAACCCGAATGACAAACAAACAACACCAAACCATCATTACATACAACATATATACCATACGTAACAACAATTCATTTATTTCTTTTAATCACCTAGATTATATATCAAATTTTCACTTTTTAGTTATTAAAACACTTAATCATACATTAGGAAAAACAAGATGTTACAACTGTGATGCTGATGTGGCTATCATTTAACAGAAAAGTTAAACAAAGTTTAGTGCATGGATCTAATTAGGTTATTTTCAATATTTGAGGGACTTTATTCAAGGAAAATTTTTTCTAAGGACTAAAACCAAAACAAGTCAATTTTTGAAGGACCAAAAACATATTTAACCCGTTATATATTATAGAAAATGTTTGAGATGGGGCTGACTCAACATTGAATGAAGCTTAAAACAAATTTTAAAAGAGATTTTTATCACTTTAAATAAAAGAGTTATATGTTGGGTCTTTTTATTAGCGTGTGTGACATTTTTACTAACATATGTAGCCTTTTTGTTTTATAAAAACTAATAACAAATAACTTTTTGTTTGTGGACCTAAAGTTTGAGCTTTAGTAGCTTTACTCTTGGGTTAACTCTCTTAGATCATGCAAAGAAAAGTAATTAGTTATATTTTTAATCGTATTCTCAAAATTATAATTTATATATTTAGATATGCAAAAAATAAAAGTTAAAAAAATTTGATATCCAAATTCTATTCCAAAAATTTTAATAACCCTTTATCTCAAAATGTTTAGATATTTCCTAGAACTTACAACCCTTTACAAGCTAAAAATGATCAATAATGCATTATCTTTAGCTATAATTCTAGTATCGAAGCTCAGTTCTTAGAAATTTTCCATAATCCCTAGAGTGAATTTCAGTTCCTATCATATACCCACTTTAATAGCTTTCCAAACTACCAAATCTAAATGCATAAACTATCACCTTAGCAGAACTTTGGGCTGTTTTTCATGGTTTAAATATTGCTTAGGAAAGAGGTTTTAGAATAATCATGCTAGAATTCGACTCCTGCTACACACCTATGTTTTTCTCTTGTTAATCAAGTTAGACGTATCCTACAAGAAAGAAATTCAGTGCATCTTTGCAATATTTTTAGAGAAGCTAATCAAGTTATAGATGTTTTGGCTAAGTATAGTTTGAAGATGGAAGCTACTTATAGAATTTTTGATTCTATTCCAGATTTTATTGTTTTGCCTTTATTAGGGATGCTTCTTTCACGGCTTTCCCTTTTGATTTTTAGTTTGTAATTTCTCTTTTTTTCACCAAAATAATAATAATAATTAAGAAATATTAAGCCCTTAGGTGAAACATATACTATAAGTGACCAATCAGTTATGATACATGACTTTTTAACTTGTAAGCTTGTACATCATTCAAACATAGATGAAATTAAAATTATAAGTTGGCATGCATTTATCAAAACTACAAAAAATGCAACAGCGCAAGGGTGTGTTTGGTAAGAGAGAAATAGGATGGAAGATGAGGGTTGTTTGGAAGGAGAAAAGTAGGAAGAAATTTTTAAAAAATTAGATGGGGCCCACGCACAATAATTTCCACTCTGATATGGGGAGAAAAGAGGAGAAATGTAGCACTGTTCACCCTTCGCCCCATTGTAATTACTGCGCCCCTACTCAACCCCCCAGCTAATCAATTTACACTTCCCCCCTCCTCCCCTAATTGATATTCTATGCCCCTGCCCCTTGGTCCCACCTCTTTTGTATAATAATAATAATAAGTAATAAATATTATCAATAATAATAAAAATAATATTAATAATAAAAATAAATAATAGTAATAATAATAATAGTTAAAAAAAAATTCAAAAATTAACTTTATTTTCATTTCTTTTTTATTTCTCTTCAACTAAATAACTTTATTTTTATTTTATTTCTCATATATTTTTCTTTTCTTTTCTTCCTTTTTTTTCTATCTATTTCTTTCTTTTCTATTAAACACACCCTAAGTGAGGGTTTAAGCAACATTTCATATTTAAAGAGAAAAAAGTCCAATAATAAGGCGTGCCGTATAAGAAGTGAAAGCTATCTATCATGTAGAAGAGAGCGATGAACTTACATTATCGTTGGCATCAAAAGCATCCTGTGAGCATCAGGAAATTTGGTTGGCATTGGAGAGATATTTTCCGAGAAGTGAAAAGGAAATTAGAAAGTTCGGTTGCATAGCATGTGCGTGAAGTTCGCGGTGCAAGGAGAGAATAGAATTCAAATGAGGGCAAACGTGAAGAAGAGTGGAGAGAGTGGAGTCGTTACAGTGCACGCTACAAACTTGATTTGTCGTACTGGAATCTCAACATCGATTTCATAAACTGGTACTGCCGTGCACGCATCTTTTCAGCACATTAATCTTTCAACCATATTATTGGATAATGATGAGATTTTGTGGGTTTTCCATTTGAGATTTTGCTTCTGTAAGTTTTCTCTTAATTTAGACTGCATAATGGTTCTCTCGCTTTACTCTGGTTGTTGATTCAGTGCTTTTTAATTAGCCACCAGATTGGGCTTCACTCTGTTTTACTCTGGTTGTTGGTTCTCTCTATCCTAGGATTTCTCTGGGTGCTAGCATTGCCCCTAAGGTGTTTAGGATTATATATCAGGTAACACAAAATAGGTAATGGATATGGTGTACCTGGTGGAGGTGTCTATTATACGATGCTCCCAAACTTGATACTACTTCAAGTAAATTTAAGGACAAAACTTAGATACAGTATCTTAAGTATTGTTGATATTATTTTTTAATTAAAATTATAGATTTATCTCGATAATTTATGAAATCTTTTAATACATGTTTTTATTACACAAATTACTGAAATGAATTTTTAATTCTGATTGGAAAACAACACTAACAATATTTAAGGTACTTAATCCAAGTTTTATCCTAAATTTAATACAAAAATTATTTTAGTCATGCTGTATCACTCTTTTTGAGCTGTAATAACTGAGCCAGTGATTATACCTTAACTTCTTTGTTTCTAAAACAGTGGAGTAGGTAGCATTGTAGCAATGCTTTTGGTCAGCCTGAATCTATACTCGATAGATGTTCAAAGAAAAAACCTGCAACTAAAGAATTGCTTGAGCACCTCAAGCAGAGGTTGAGAGCTAGGGGTATTCTTAAAGATGATACATAAACTACAGATCGTGTAAGAATATCGATTTTAGTTTATCTTTGTTATCACGATTCATTTTCTCCCCTCCTCCACCATTTTATGTGTTTTTTTTTTTTTTTCCTTTCTGTATTTCTTTTCCTCTTTGGAAGTGGGCCAGACAATCTATTTCTGAGGCTTCATTATATATTTCATAGGTAATGAACTTTGAAATACCCTTATCTCTTCCCACTCATTTTTTTATTCATATATCTAATGACAGCAAATCGTTTCCCATGGTGGGGATATGTTCAGCTCTCCCACGTTAGACTCCACCATTACCAGTCCAAAACACGCACCAACTCTACCAAGAAGGTAATAATGCCTAGAAAGTTGTTATAGTTCAACAAACTATCCTCTCTGTCAAGTCCTTATGAGTATCTTATAGGAGCTCTTGTATACACTTCTTTATACGATTTGACTTCTTTGTTGTCCAATCAGTTACGTGGAGACAATGATTTTTTGCTTCCACAATTCTCTTTCCCCGATACACAAGCATGAGTGTATTTTATCAAATAATTGCTGGTAGGCTTTAGTTGTTTTTGGAGTGGTTTTGATGCTTGCAGCTCAAGTTGAATGGTACAGGATGATGCAGCTTCTTCAATCGGTGTATTTAGTAATTGGTTCATAATGGGAATAAGCTTCTTACAAGTTTTTCAATAGTTGGGAACAAGGGTTGTAAGGTTCACAATGATTTCGACCTTTTTCCCTGCCATTTACATTTGGTACAACATCAAAGGTTTGCAATTTGTGGAATTAAGGACAATCGGAATGATGAATATTTTGAATGCTTTGGACACTTGGTGAGGCATCATAAGGTGGTGATGGTGTTCTCTGCTCTCTCTCGGGTTTTGAGTAGCTATATGTACTTCTCTGTTACAGCAACAAAGCTACTATTATGGAAGGGCAAATATACATGCAGCGTAAGTTTTGCTTTACCGTATACAAGTGGTCTTTCGGTGGATCAATATTAGGTGGAAAATGGGGTTTTAAGCGAGCAAGGGTGGATCAGTATTAAGTGGATCAGAAGCTTAGATGGGGCAATTGTATATGCGTGGCCTTCACAAGCCTATCAGTATTACCAATGCTATTAATTATTGCTTCCACGTGTGGCACCATCATGTGAGTGCTATACACGGCCTCATCATGAGAGTTCTATAAGCGGCTGTATTTTAAATTGACATTATTGATGTTCATATCAGTTGGTTACAAGGCTGGGAATTTTCAAATTTGGGCAGAAAAGTGACGTGAGTGACAATTAGTATACAACAATTGTGTCAAGCAAGGACAGACAATCAATATGAGAATCTTCATGATTCATGTGTGATTAAGTGCTGCAATATTTAATATTTGGCTCAGCTAGCATACGTGGGTTACATCTATGCAATATTCATTGGAAAATTGACATTGCAATATTATCTTTATTTGCTTATTGCAGCTTATGCGTATTTTGGAAGTCGGGGTTCATATTTTTGAGACAAAATCATAAATGTATTTTTCTAATAGTAGGTAGGTGTCATTAGAAGCCAATGTATTTTTCTAATAGTAGGTAGGTGTCATTAGAAGCCAATTTTTTATGTTACTTGAGTTTTTTTTTTTTTTTTTTCCAAAAAAACAATCTTATTTAAATTTTTTGATACACATTCTTTTTAAATTTATAACTATAAAAAAATCACAGTGGATTATTTTTGAAAAAAAAAATGAGTGCGTTATAACATAAACTCATTTGATCAAGTTTTTTCTAAACTCATACATATTAAGTGAGAAATATATTATTTGAAGATAGAAAAAATAAATTTTGGTATGTTTTTGTTCAATATTTTATAAAATTAATTTTTTTAAAGCAAATAAATATTTGAAATAAAAAATGAAAATATATTTATTATCAATTTAAAATTAATTAAATTATAAAATATTTTATTATATGATATAAATCAATCACATTTTTGAAGATAATAAATTAAAATCATAAAACATACATATTAAATTTAACCTGTGAATACACGAGCTAAAATGCTAGTTTTTACTAGTAAGTAGTCTATCCACTTATTCTGTTATCTAGTCACAAATTGTCAAATATGATAAATTTGTTGACTTTTATAAAAATTACCTTAAAAGTTATACCAATAATAATTTATTATTAATTGACGGCATAAAACTTTTTGCACTTATAATGCATAATGTTAGGTAGGTTCCCTCCTTGTGGGCCCACAAAATGAGAAAAAGAAAAAAAAAAGGAATTTGAAAAGTCAAAAAGAAAGAAAGAAAGAAGGTGAGATGCGGAGGGTGTGTGTCTAAGTAACAAAAAGAAAAAGAGAGTATTAGCATCAAAGAGAAAAACAACGAACGAGAAGAAGAAATGGTGGGGACTTTGAATTCTTCATCAAATGAGTAATTTCCTTCCAATCTTTGAGAAATTTTAGTATGTTGTTCAAGTGTTAAGGACTACATTTGGTATTGCTAGATTGTTGTTTTCCCTTCTCTTTGGGTTGCATTGTGATACCCATTTTGATGGAGTTTTTCTCTTAATGCTTGGTCGTATCCACCTACTGGGAGATGTATTGTTGATTTGGTGTTCCCTAGCCATCAAAATGGGCCAACCCACTCCACTTGGCCTCACCCCATATGGGACAAGGCTTTTTGGCCTATTGGGTCAAAAGGCCCATATAAAAAAGACAACATGGCCCTGTGGGTTGGGGCTAGCCCATGACCATAAATTTAAAAAATTGACTCAAGGCCAAGTTAAAGATGTTTTGGCTAAGGCCATGCTAAAGATATTATGGTTGATGTCAAATTGAAGATTCTCTTGCCAAGGTTGAGCTGAAGATGCCCTAATCGAGGTCGAGTTAAAAATGCCTTGGCTGAGCAGAAGATACCCTGGTAGAGGTCGAGCTCAAGATGCCCTAGTCAAGGTTGAGCTCAAGATGCCCTGGCTGAGACCGAGGTGAAGATAAGTTGGCAAAGGTCGAGTTGAAGATACCCTAGCTGATGTTAAGTTGAAGATACTCTAATCGAGGCCAAGCTGAAGATACTTTGGCCGAGGCTGACTTGAAGCTACTGTGGTGAGGCCAAGTTGAAAATGACTTGGTCGAGGTCAAGTTGAAGATGCTCTAGCCAAGGCCAAGGTGAAGATACTCTGGTTGTGGCTGAGGTGAAATTCCTTTAGTTGAGGTCGAGCTAAAGATGCCATGGCCGAGACTAAGCTAAAGTTGCCTTAGTTAAGGCCGAGGTGAAAATGCCTTAGCTGAGACTGAGTTGAAATTACTTTGATCGAGACTGAGTTAAAGATACTCTGGTCAATCCCAAGTTAAAGATACTTTGGTTAAGGTTGAGCTGAAGATTCTTTGGCCGAGATCGAGTTAAAAATACTCTAGCCGAGATCGAGTTGAAAATACTTTAGCCGAGGCCGAGTTGAAATTACTCCAGCTAAGGATGAGCTAAAGTTACTCTAGCCAAGGTTGAATTGAAGATACTTTGACTAAAGCCGAGTTGAAGATGCTTTGTGTTAGAAAATTACTAATTCAAAATTAAGACTTTTGCTATTTACACTCTTCCCATTTGTTAAGTACACTCTCCTTTTCCTTTTTTTTTTAATGTTTATTATCATAAATATCCTTTATACCAAAAATACTATTTTATATAAAAAGGTATAAACCTTATTCTCTATACTTATCTCCATTGTTCTTTAAACCCTTTTCATCTATTTTCTTTCCTTTCTCTTTTTTCTTTATCAAAGGTATTAGAATTTTACCTTAATCTTGTTTCGTTGCACTCTCATATTCAATTCCATCATACACATAAAATACTTCAATCAAATTGTCGATAATGTGTGTGACAATGTAAGTTACAATCTCTTTTCTTTTTTTCAATTTTGAAAATTACTTCTCGAAATGCAATATAATCACTATTTCAAAAAGTACTTTCCAAAATAGTGATTATATTACATTTCAAAAAGTATTTTCCAAAAAACATCCGAGAAGAGAAACAAGACAAGGGGTAATGCAATGAAACCATATTATCGGGAGTATGGTGAAACCAAATGAGAGAGTGCAATGAAACCATATGTGGGAGAGTATGGTAGAACTAGAAGGGGGAAGTGCAGTGTGGGAGAGTATGGTGAAACCAGAGGGGGGAAGTACAGTGAAACCACATGTGAAGGAGTATAATAAAACCAGAAGGAGGAATGTGGTGAAATGAAATGAGCAAGTAGAAATGTTTGGAAAAGAGGAGAAAATAACGTTATTTAAGTAAGTTTACATAAAATATAAAAAAGGAGAGTATATTTAGCAAATAAAATAGTGTTAATAACAAAAGCCCATAATTAAATTGATTTGATATGACTTGATCCGAAAATATGATGACCCATCATAAATTAGTTAAGCAAGTCAGAATTGATACCTATTCAATGTCTCAACTAAAATCTATTTAAAGAATTAGGCTTCAGCGCCTTCACTTAAAAGTTAGAACTCAAACTTCAACTTTTTACGTTATTATTAATATGTAAAAATAAATAAATTATTGAAGTTACGATCTTTGTGTAAATCTTACTTTTAACAACTTAAAGCCATAATTAATATATTGTATGCAAATCTTGTATTCTTTATTCTAAGATTTATTTTATAGAGTAATAGGTAATCAGAGCAAAATAGTAAGAATTTCGCCAAAATATAACCACTCGTCAATAAATAATTAAACAAACATTACATCATTCTTCTAAAAAGTTCTAACCCCCTAATATTTTTCTATTTTATAAGTACAACTAACATTCTCATAGACACTACGAAGGCATGTAAGAAAAAATTACACTTCCAAAAACTTCTCACAAATACTTTCAATTGTAGACGTCTATGTCAAATTTTGATATTTATAGTTGCACTGGGTGGAATTTGATACACCCTAGAACTTACCATGTATCATGCACACACAATAGAAAATCCCTTCTTAATAAAACTTGAGTAGTTGTTCTCCTTCCCCAGTCATTTGTTATTTGCATTTATCGCTTATTGATTTAAACTTGGAAAAATTGTACAATGTCTCTCTGAGAAATCATGCCTTTTGGCCAGAAAACAATGCTTGAAACTACTAGCAATATACATAATTTGCCTTTAACCTAGGGAATGCAAAGGCCTCTTTGAATCAATTATAAAATTACCTTTTTGTGTGCAAAAAAAATCAAATTTCAAATATGGGAACTTCAGACTGAAAACCATGCGTGACTTGGTATAATAATCGAGGCCCTATACCTCTGTAGGGGTTGTTTTCTCTTTTCACCTTTAAATAAGCAATACATCTCTTAACCTCAGATTTCACTTGTAAATAAAACTCATGAGATTTCTGCCTGTCTCTCAGTTCTTGTTTCCTTTCTGTCAAACAATATCATTAAATCTAAGAAGGCAGAATAGTTTTTAACACCATATTTCATGGAAATTCCGGTTTGTAAATATGCATGGAGCATACCTTCCGTTTCCAATGGTTTTCCAAAATAAAAGTAGAACCGGCCAGGAACTTTAGGCAAAATCAAAGGCATATGCACTTGCTGATTTGCGACCTCACCACCAGCATCTTTCCTAGATTTCCATTATATGAGAGATATATAATAAAGTATATGTATACATATATAGAAGATTGGAAAAGAAGGACAATAAAGATGTATATATAAGATGTAATATTTCATAATTTGGTATGAATAAAAAAAACTACACCAAACAAGATACCTCAACTGCGTGCCTTCATTTGCGAGGCTTTCTATTTCAGACCTGAAGTAAGGAATCCTCACCAAGTCATCATAATCAAAAACTACTTGAAAAGACCAATGTGATATGACGTGTTATGGTAAATCCATGTCCAAGGCATTCACAGATCATGGGAAATGAAATTCAAAGATAGACATTGATGAATTATCATCTAATGATGTTTTAGTGCATGATTTACATGTAAAAAGTTGAGAAAAAAATTTATATAAAGAAGAAAATGATTAGAAAAAGATAAAAATAGTTTACTTTCTTTTAATTGTGAATAAATTAGCTTATAAAGAAGCTTTCCACACTTTTTGTAGGAAAATAAAACAAAATTCTTGCATCTGATAGTGTAACGTAGAAGACGTTGGATAGCGTCCTACGTTGAGTGAAACTCATGCAGCAGAAGCTTTCCACAAAAAGTTTAGCATTGGACGCTAGAAGTGTGCTAAAAACGTTGCCAAGTTCTTTTGGAAGATCAACGTCTGAGATGCCAAAATACTTAGAGACGCAAGATCGGACGCTGAAACATCATTTTCAAGTGGGTAGAGTAGTGTTCTCCACGCTGCACGGTGTGTAACTGCTTGAAGCTTGTCCATTTTAAATTTTCACTCAATGTCCCAAAAGCCTGGCCAACGTGGGACATTGGCGATATTTTTCTGACGATGCGAAACGGTTTTGTTGATGTGTTGGGTCCATTCCAATTTATATAAAAGCCAAATGCAAGGCTCTTTTGTAAGAGAAGGGATGTTAGAAGACGCTTTTCACTAGCACTCATTGTCATCTTTAGGTTTTTTTTTTTTTTTCTCTATTTCACCATCAGAGCTTCATCCCTTGGAAGAAGAGTGTGAAGATCCAATGTATTCACTATCTCCCATTACCATTTCTATCTTATATAAGTTTTTCCCTTTCTCATATTTTACTATTTTGGTGTAATTAGGATTTAATGAATTTTGTAGGATTCCTTTGCATGGATCTTGTGATTTGATGCAATTCCTTATGTTTACGACTAATCAACTCTATTCTTAATACTTTTTCATGGTAACTCACTATTGAAAATGATGTGGATGTGCACGTAATAAGGAATTATAAGCATGTGTTCTGAATTGATGCTTGATTACCATGTCTTACGTTGAGTCTAGGAATAGTCTTTCTTAAGACATGTGCTCTGGTGGATTTCGAACTTAATACTTGATTCAAGTTTTCAATAGATCAAGTGGAATCAGGGTATTAAGCTCGTTTCATAGAAATCTTCACCAAGGAATTGAGTCAATCTATTTCCAAGAGATTCAACTTCGAAACCTAGTTGTCTTGTGTTGAATTAAGGAAAAATGCAAAGGGTGACCACAATATGAGTTGAATTTCTAATTATACATTCTGCCAATATAAAATCAAATTAAAAATCCCAGAAACATAACAGTAGATTTAATCTTCCGCATTTTATTTCCTTGGCATTTTGTGGTGTGACAACACAATATTGTCTACTTCATCGATAGTTGAATTAAAACATTTACTTTAATTCCTAAGAAGAATGATACCCTACTTATTAGGGTTTTTACTACTTTTTCGACCAGTGCACTTATTGTAAAAGAGGTTTTGAAATTGAAATTGATAAATATATACTTTACACATACTGCATCTGGAACCTTAATAGACATATTCATGAATTAAAAGAATAAGAGTGTTCTATTAATTTTAGAGTCAAAGCTAACCTCTAACCATCCGTAGAAAATATGTAAAACTCAGTTTCTAAATATTTAATTAGGATCATTCAATAATTAAAATTACGATAACATATGTTGTCCTGCGAGTTGCAAAGCCTTTCCCAACTACTCAACCCTCTAACACATGCAAATACATAGACAAACACACACACACATATATATATATATATAGAGAGAGAGAGAGAGTTTATTTTTGATTTAATATAAACGTTAAAATTTTTTCCAATCATGTGTTATAACTTCATGTAAATAACTTGAGTTGATTATGTTAACAACTACCTGCAAAATTAAAATCCTTTAATGATGTGATAACACTTGGATGACTGAAAAAATTGCATTTCACTCACAATGTTGTGTATATGTGACATTAGGTAGGATTAATTTACCAAGCATCTTGGGATTTTATTATTCAATTTAAGTCAATGCACAAACTAGATAAAAGGAGTTGCAGTCAGCTGGAATGGGAAATCCCACTAGGTTCATCATAATGTAATCTTATTTTTAGATAAAAATCAATTACTTTTACTATTTAAGCTTTTATTTGTTGGCCAAGTTAGCCATAGCAATCAACCAGAATCTGGTTAATAGATCATGAGATTCTTTAGTTAACAGATTCCCAATTGAAGGCTACCTATACGATGTAGTTGACTTCCAGCAGGAAGTGAAAAGTTAGCAAAGTACTTATGATTCCATATTATGACAAATATAAGGTGTACAATGTCAAAGAGAATGAACCTACAAAGTATCAAAGTTTGAGCTTTGATAGCATAAAGGTGTGAATTGGCAAAAGCAGAAGCTGACTTGAGCATCTTAAGTTTCCACAAAAGCGTTTTTTTTGGTAACATGTCAGCAATAACCTGAGAGTTCAATCAACAATAGATTTTCAATATTGAAAGTAAATGAAGGGAAAGCTCAAACTGAACACTAAAAAGCCAAAGTAAAGAAAATCCAGTCATGTCAATCCACGTTCTTCAAAAGTTCAGCATATTCCACTTTGATGAAGTTTTGGTTACAAGAAAGAAAAGAAAATAAGCTATCCAATTTTCAATTTAGATTTCTTTTGGATATGCCCCATGCATTGTCATTACTTCTCACACAAAATGCTTCACATATTCAAAGCATAAAGAAAAAGTCACACACTACTCTTTTAATACGAATTTCTTTATTTTTTGAACAAAAGCAATAATTGAACCTTACAAGCAAAGATAATGAGAAACTAGTAAAATCCTTCTCTAGCTCTACAGCAGTATTTTGTAGAGGAAGCCCTTGGACCACATTATCCAACACCATCCTTAGAGATTCACCTAATGTTACAAGAAATGTTGAAGGCATAAATGGAAAAAAGCATCATTTTCTTTAGTAATAGATAAAGACGGTATATAGATCCTTGATCCATGTATGATAACTGATCTTTCCTAAAAATTATTCCATGTTTAAGGATCTTGAAGTAGAAAATTTAGCACAAGTCCCTCATGGCATTGAAGTTAAGCACTAACTGATTTAATATTTTAATTAACTAAAAAACTACAATTCATGAATACTCAGTTAAAATTTAAAAATAAGCAAAAGCAACAAAAAATGGGAAAATCTTGTTTCACTAGTTACCATTCAAATATTATATCATGAAAGGAACGCAGAAGGGGAATAAATGACTAAGAATCATAGACAGAATTCAGCAAAGGCATGAAACATTTATATAGTAAAGGAAGAAAATGAGATAAATCCACAAAAAATCATAAGGTATAATACAATGGAGCATAAATTCCATGAAAGATGCATGGAAATAATATGAAATTATATGTAAATGACATGACATCCATAAACATTTCTCATTAATGGATTCAGAGAGAAGAACATAGGAAAGGAATTACGCCCATGATTTAAAGCATTGAAAACAACCAGAAACCTACAACTAAGCAAAAGCTACTCCCTGCTGAGACTGAGAAAACTGTTTGGTAATATAAACAACCTACAGATGGAGTCTTTCACTAGGTCCCCAGCATTAGTTTATGTGTTTCAAGAGTAGTCCCTTTTCTTAAAGGATTTAATGTCATATAAAGAGTGCTTGTTTAGGAGAGCTTTTCTCAAAGGGAATAATGGCTTAGTTTTCAAAAGTTCTCTCAAGAAGCTGCAAAAAAATAAGATATTATTTTCTTAAAATAAGCTGAACTAAACACACAAAAAATTTCTTTTGGCCTGCATAATATGTAAAAGTATTTCGAGACATAAAAGAGCTCTTAAGGTGAAATTTGGACCCAAACACATCTGCCATGGATCTTTAGAAAATAGTTGATAAAAAAGAAAAAAGCATAGCCTTCAGAGCAAGATACACAAACCTGCTGTCAATTTGAGAATGTTAGGCAGAATAGGAGAGAATGGATCAGGTAAAGGTTCCAATAATGGTGTTAGAAATTGCAAGTTTTAACCTGCTGAACGAAGTAGCTGCCAAATTAGGTGAGGAAAGTGAGATCAGGTATTTTGTCCATCTTTAATTGTGTGTAGTTATAGAAAATCAACTTGAATATTGTAGGAATTTTCATTCAAAGCTTTAGCTAAAGAACTCATGTTCACTACACCATTGTCAAATGTCAATGAATGACATCATTTTGGAAACACTAATCCCCATCATATTCGTTAGCAATATCAGACATCGGTGTCCAGGCTAAATCTTGGTTACGTCAAACTTGCCATCGAAATATCAATAAGCTAACTCCAATCTTTCATTGTTGGGAAACATGAGAAGGATGACACACTTGGGTTAGCACCAACATCATCCAACACTTAAACCCTCAAGGCCAAACCAAGAATATATATTAAATTTTAATTTTTACTCGATGTGTGATATACTTCTTCGACATTGTCTTGCATCCACTCACTCACATGTGGATGAGTCTAACATTCATGGCTTTCATTTATCAGAAAATTAATTGCCAAATTTTACACATCAGTGTACACGTAATAGTGAATTAGTAGTTCATCATGGCTACCGGAGATTCTCTAAAGTTAAACTCTAAAAATTTATTCCAAGAGAATAAATTTTATCTAATCACTAACCTTGTGTTTAGATGAGGAATTTTAAGAGGATAATTCATTTTTATAAAAAATTTAAAATACTTTGTGATGAAATATGTTGTTTAGATAAGGAATTTAGTAAAAAATTAAAATTTTAGTAATTTATAAAAGTATTTTGATTATCTAAAATTGTAAAATTTTAAATTTTACCAAAAAAGTAAGAATTTAAAATTCTTAATACTTATTTTTTCTCATTTCTATGTCTATTTCTCTCTCCTGTTTCTTCTTCTCTCTCTCCTCTTTTTTGTTTTCTATTTTTCTGTAGCCTCTCTCTTTTATCTCTCTTCTCTTTCTCATCTCCCTCTCTTCAATCTCCCTCTCTTCACTCTCTTTCTTCTCTCCTCTCCCCCTTCTCTCTCCCCTTTGTCTTATCTCCCTCTCCTCTCTCACTTCTTTTCCACTTTCTTCTTTCTCTTCACTTTATTAATATTGACGTAAAAAGTATTAATATTTATATTTTTAAGTTATTAAATATTATTTAATAGTAAAATTATTTGTGAATTATTAAATATTTAAAAATTGACTAATGTTTATTTTCGGAAAAGTTTAATATTAAAATTTCAATTTCTAAATATATATTTAAAAATTAAATTTTGTATATGGGTCTGTTTGGTGGATGTTGACATTCTGACCTAACTGTTCTCTCAACTATTTTCACAAGGTCTGCTAGCAGGAAGTATACAGAACAATAAATTATGCTGGAATACATCACTGAAAGATGACATCAATTTTTTGAAAATGTAAGGAAGAAAAAACTGGTGATCCCATTTTCAACTCAGTAAACATGCTCTTAACCATTTTAAAAAGTAGAGCAAAAAAAAAGAATAAACTAATGGTCAAAGAGTTCAATATGAGCACGAAATAGTATAGAGGTACAGGGAAAAAAACGAGGACTTGTAAATGGTGTTTGATCGGCAACTGGAATATGCAAGCATCATATATCAAAAATCCTTCATTCAAGAAAAAAGAACAAAGAGAGTATTTCTCACATATCAGTTAATAACCCAGGAGCAACATCCAGCTAGAAGATACCCTTTGGCTTCAAATTCGTCTCATCACCGAAAAATGCATTCCTAAAATGACAATTTGATGAGTGCATTAGGGCCTTATCCAAAGTTTTAAAAAACAGTGGATGACCGCAATTTTGCCGCCACGTCAAGGTGTTTAAGTTACCACAACCACAGCGTGACCGCAATTGCGGCCACATCAGTTACATTTGTCCACAATTTCCTACAATATAAAGGATCACAACAAAACCATAATCGTAATTTAAAACCTTGGCCTTAACATTAAATGAACACAAACCTTCCCAGTTTCTGATGATGTAAAATAAGTCCCAGTCCCACACCATCAATCCCTGTAAAATTTGGAATGCAAGTTATTCACACAAATTTATGAGTGACCTTGTTTGAAGTCATGAGACTCATGACATGAAGAATAGATAAGCTTAGGACAAATCATGATAGGAAAGTGGGAAGCCTACAACATTAAAAATAATAATTATATGTGTTAAGATTAGTTTGTTTGATAGAAAAATTAGCTAGTTGTTATTAGTTTGTTAGAGATAATTGTTTACTCTAACAAGCTTTATATATAGAGCATTTATGTAGTCTCATTGGATCTTTTATCATTTTCATTCAATACAATGAGTTACTTCTATGGAAGTTCTTTTTTATTCTTTGACATTTATGATGTATGGCCACATTAACTTGGGTGATTTGCATCTTTCTTCAAAATTCTGATACCAAGGATTAAATTAACAGCTTTTTTTAATATAAGAACTTAATTAAAAATAAGAATCAAGAACTATAAAAATATACCAACCATCTACGAGTTCCTGAAGCAGCCCTCAAACGGTGCAAAAAGAGCACCACCGCCGCCGCCACCAGCCGTCTCCACCCGCACCTTCCAATGCCACTTCTGCCACCGCAAGTTCTACACCTCCCAGGCCCTCGGCGGGCACCAAAACGCCCACAAGCTGGAGCGCGCCGCCGCGAGGAGAACCGCCGTCAATGTCCCTTTCCACCACAACAACGCCAGCGGGCCGCTCCCGCCTGCCCTGGAGCCCTCCCTCAAGCCCGCCGAGCCCAAGCCAAGGCCCACGCTCGAAGCACTCGAGCCCGGCTCCCCCACCGGGCTTTTCTTCCACCACCCGCCCTACTGGCTCGATGTGGAGCCCTTGCAGTTTCAAACCACGCTCCCCATTCCCTTCCGCGCTGCCTCTTCCGCTTCCGCGACTCAGCAAGAAGTTCTCTCGCACAATGCCGCCGTTGAAGCTTCCTCCGACCACGTCAACCTCGACCTCACCCTTCGCTTGTGAACACTTTAATTTCCCGGTTAAGGTTTACGTTAATGTCTTTTTTTTTAAAAGGTTACAAAACGTTTTAATTAATTTTCCTTATGGGTTTGTGTCACGGAAGTGGAAGGGTCTTTTTCTCTTTTTTGGTTAGTATTGGTGAGAGAGGAATTTATGATGTGGTTTAGTTTAGTAATTATGAAGTGGTAGCTAGGGTCAGTCCAAAATCTCAAGCTACTAATGTTTTAGTAGCTCTAACTTTTAATATCCTTCTATAATGATTTTCTGATGTTTCTTTAACTCTTAGGTTGGTGCCATTTTTTATTTTTTATTTTTGTGCTTTAACTTCTTTGCCGTTGATGTTTTTTTTTTCTCTCTCTTGAATTAGCTACGCCGATTCATTTTTCAGCATAATGTTAAAATATGAGCTAAAAAATTAACAGCAATTTTGCATCAATATTCCGTTTACATGTTTTTTGGAATCATAAAATGGGGAAAGTACTGTAAAATGATGGAGAATGGCTATTATTCTAATTTCATGAACCATCAATCTCTTGCGTAATCACAGTACATGTTGCAACGTCAATCATCTTTTTTTTTTTCTTTTAAAAAATATACTTCTACAATAAATTGTACAATAAAAAAAGAATAGAAAAATAAATTTGAAATATAATAAATTATCATTAATATGACTTTTAAAATATTTATTATAAAAGTTAACAAACTTACAATAAATGGTGATTTGTAATTAAATAATAGCGTAAAACTATTTTACACTATCAATGTATAACTATTAAACTCATAAATAAATAATGTGATAGAAAAATATAGACACAGAAAATAATATTGTACAATTTATTATAAAAATTGTTATATGTATATTATATCTTGTTTCTTTTTGATTGATTTTTGAAGGGATGGAATGTGGTTTATGGAGAGAATTGATATTCGCCACTCAAATGTGTCCTCGTTTGTTGTGTTGTGTTGTGTTGTGTTACTAGCTCTTTATATTCTTTTTCTCGTAATTTCCCTTTTGGCAAAAAAATTGGTCACTGAGGGGGGGTTTATGTTTTGTTGATTAGCTGAAAGGGGAAGTGAAACGCATAAGATGAGTAGGTGAAGCCCACTGGTTTGAGATCAAGCAAAGTGGATTCCTACTCAAAAAGAGAGTGTGATGAGACCTTGGTGTTTTCTTTGCGCAATTATATTGCTAAAGCCTTACGAGCGAGGGATCTTGTCAATGTAGTTCATTGTTGTAGCCAAAATTTGAGGCTATACCTAGATGACGATGTTCTGAAGGCATTTCAAAACGACACACTCTAGCTTTTTCTGGGACTCAACTTTATTGATAATTATTCCAACTTGCTCCTATATCACTCACCTCTTGAATCATTTTTTATTTTTATTATTATTATTATTATTATAGAAAGAAAACACTAAATTAAAGGAGTAATTTTTATATATTAAAATAAAAAATAAACATTATATAAATTGTTATTAATTTTTTAAAAGAAAATATAATCTATTAAAAATTTAAGATAATAATAGTTCAGAAGATCTTTTATGTAATTGCGACAATGTTAAAAGATTAATTCGCAATTATGTGCTTGTGGGAATACTTTGATCAAAGAACTTAAGATCACAACTAATTTTATAATAATATGTAGAAAAAAAATTTAAAAGGATAGATAAAAAATAAAATATATAATGCCCTTGCTTTCAAAATGGATACAAATAAACGTCAAGATAATAAATCGATCATTAGAGATGGAATTGAGCACAGTTACAAATTTTAATTTAAATTCATTCAACAATATATTATTAACTATGAATTTGAGTTATTCAGTACGAAGGAACAATAACAAAAGTGATGCAAATGACGTCATCATGTTATTTTACCTTCTTTCAAAATAAATAAAAATAAAGCAAGACTATTAGAATTCGTGATCAACTATGGAGATGAATTTGAAAAACATTTCCGGAAAAAATCATTCACAATTCACCATTTATCTTTTTCATAATTACATACATCACACAGGAAGAGGATCCCTCATGTGACATGATGAATTATGTATTAATTTTATGTTTATCTTTTTTTTTAATTAATTTTGTATGTTCCACTTATTAGTAATATTTATATATTGTTAGTGTAAATATTTATACACTATTAATAAATTAGAAATTACTTTTAATATAATTGTTAAAGTACTTATTCCAAAAATAAACAATTTTATTATATGTGGTAAGTTGTAAAATCTATTTATAATATCAGTGTTTTCTAATTAATTTTTGCACTTATTTAATATTTAGTGAAAAAAAGGTAAACACAAAACTTACACAATTGGATTAGGTTTAATAAAAGCTTAACATACGTCGAGTATTGGCAAGAAACCCCGCGCTTTGGTGCTATATTTTTAAATAAATAAAATAACTAAATTATAAGTACCATTAAAGACGGTATAATTTATAAAACATTAAATGTAATACAAAATAATTTTTAAATGAAATATTTTCAAATAAAAATTAAATTATTTTTTAAAAATTTATAGTTTTAAGAATGTAAATTATGAGAGAGAATGAAAAGGGGAGAAATTGAGCGAAGAGTTGGATTGAAGAAAAAAAATTGACTTGAAGTTAAAATTTTTAACAACCAGTTTTATTAATTACCTCAAATATTTCTGCATATATAAGAACCAATTTTCTTTTTAAATTTCGTCATTTATCAAACATCTTATATTATAATCTAAATAGCCAGTCAAGTTCAATGGGTTAATGGATTAGCCTGATATAAAATATAGGTTATGTTAATAGAATTTAGGTCTAAAATTATTTTGGCATAATTTAACATAGTCCTTTAACATAGCCCAAAAATTTATTAATTTGACATGAGTTGAGTCTTGATGAGTCGGGCCAATTCATTTGCTCAAGATTTGAAAAATGACAAAAAAGATAAAATGAAATTTAGTTAATATGTGACATGATATGCTTTTGTGTTTTGTGTGTGTGTGATGGAATCCTATATTTTTTTTGTGATATGATAAACTCTTATGTTATTTTATGATGAATTTCTAAATTTCTTTTTATGATATTGATGAACTCATGTTTTTATTTTATTTTTTTGTGACGAGCTTCATCAAATTATGACTCATGAATGTGTTACCTGTTAAATAATTATATTTAGTGTATTAATTTAAAAATATGAAAATGTTATTATTAGTTATTCGAATAGTATAATGTGTTAGAAAATGATTATTTTAGATAAATATTATATGTACAACTAAAAATTAATATTATATTATTTTTGTTGTTAAAATAGAGTTGTTAATTTGAGTTGACTTAGTCCCTTCAAAATTTGGCTCATGACAGACCACCATATTTTCAAGTTAGGGCAAACTATGTCAATTTAATTGTGGATTATTAATTTTCTACCCTAGCCTATTATTCTTTTATGAGCTATAGGCCAAATAGGTTGGCAATGGACCCATATTTTTTAATTATTTCTTATTTCCTGACAAGATAAATGATGTGATATATTTTTTTAATTATGTATGTATATAATATTATGTAAAATAATCACTTTTCTAACATTATGCTATTCTAACTATTAATGATAACAACATTGTCATACTTTCAAATTAATACTTTAAATATAATTAATTAATAGGTAATACATTCATAAGTTACAACTTGACGTAATCCATCAAAAACAAAAACATCAAAAAAGGTAGTGTGTATTATTGATAAATCTACATTTTATGTAGATTTATAAAGCAAGTTCACATGATTTTTGCATTAGTTCATAGAAAACTTGTGAGAAAATAGACCATTAATGAAAGATTTCATGTGATATACGTTTCTACACTTTTTATTTAAAATTACATAAATTGCCTTAATTTCGTTGGATTTTATGAAAGAAGTTAGTTGAGCAGAGAAAATAAATATAGTCCACAGACACATAGAAGCATTATACTTATGAAAGTGACTTTAAAGAAGCAAGAACCAAGGTAAGAACCATAAAAGAAGCCTATAAGCACAAGAATGGGCCAAAAAGGAGACTTGAAACGTAAAATGGAGTGTAGAAGGCCATAACCACCCGGCGGGCTCTGTAGGCCGCCCGGTGGAGGTATTCCGCCCGGCGTGTTTTGCATCCCGCCTGGCGGGTCAACATGCCCAGCACCAAAACACAACGGATTCTTTCCGAAAAACCGCCCAACGGGTTTCCAATGTCGCTGGGTGGGTCCAAGGTCTAATTTTTAATTTTATTTTAATCTTTAATGGGCCTAGATTGTGCGAAATGGACCGGGTTAATCCTCTCACTTCAAAATTCTAAAATTGTATTACAAATAGTAAGGAGCAAAGAATAAGGGGATCTCCGTCTTATCTCTATTCTTTCCTCAATTCTTCCTTTTTTTGGTCTTTGGCTTTTGAAGAAGGATTATTGAAGGGCAATAAGATACTCAGAGTCAGAAACTGGAGAAACACCTTTTCTTGTAAAAGATTTCTTCTTCTTTTCCCTTTGAAGTATTTCTTTAAAACTATGATATCTCTTCTTGCCATGAGTTGCTAAATTTCTTGTTAAGGTTGTGGTGCACTTAGTGTTTGGAACTCCTAAATGTTTAATTTTAATTGAATTCTTGTTTCTATACAGTCAATTAGATTGTTCTACTATTTTTATTTTCTTACTTGGAATTGAACATCCCTTGTATGTTTTGAATCGATTAATTGAACGGAGGCCGTACCGCGATTAATTGGTAGACGTGTAGGGTAATCAAATTAGGTTTTGTCGTATGATCAACCTTCATTCCTAATTTCCGATTGGATTAAATAATTAATTTAATCCTCCCTTTTATTCTTCATGCCTTCCTAGGGTTTTAATATCTCACATGATCAACTAGAAAATTAACTTAGAAAGGACTATTGCAATTTATGACCAATAATTGACAATAAAATTTGTAGGGGAATATTGGTAATTGACGAATAGTAAGAGGCTCAATTAGAATTAGATGCGAAGGAATTTAAGAACACAAAGGAAACCACAACCCTAAGCCTATTTTTCTCTGAATTTTTATTTACTTGCCATTGTTTGTTTTACAATTTCTATTTCACATTTATCACTATTGAATCAATCTACTACCTATTTGATTTCACCTAAACAATATAGAATCTCTGGAAACTGGTAATCACCATTTGATCCTTTGGGTTCGATATCGGGACTTCCGTCCTTTTGTTACTACTGTGATAAGGGTACGCTTGCCCTTGAGCGTATTTTTAGTGCATCAATTATGACATACAAAAACTTATGACATACAAAAGATTTATTTTTTAAATTTTGGGCCAGTGGGTTGGCTTGACCCACCATAGGTCAACTCTTGTTAGGCTAATAAAATTTAGGATCAGACTGGGTTGGGCCAAAATCATTATTTTGGCCCTAAATTTTATTAACTTCAGCTCATGTTTTATATTGACCACCCTTTTAAGCAATAATAAGTGACTTTTTTTTTAAATGGATCCAGAAACGAACCCATTTGGTTTATAGCCTATAAAAGGTTGTGTTGAATTAGAAGTTTACTAGCTTACAATTAAAGGAAATTTCTTTTTACACCCCACACCCCTTTTCATTCTCTTTGCACCCCAATGTGTTTTCGTATTTTTTTTTTTTTTACAAAAATACTGTTCCTGGAAAGTAATTATTGGAAGGTGTTTTTGATGAATTTTTAGATTCTCCAAAAAATAATTTTTGAAATGTTACATATTTATTAGGCCTTCACTCAACATTTACCAACTCAATGGGAGAGGCAAACAATAAAGACGGGGTAGGGGAGGTTGACGATGACAATGAGAGGCAAAGGGAGTGCAAAAAAGTGAGAGAAAATAGGGGGAGGGGGGACAAAGCTAGGGGTGCAGCACAGGAGGTTATAGGGAGGGGAGGAGAGTAAAGGTGAAAGGAAAGATGGATATTTTCAGAATATCCAAAAAAAAAAAAAAAACAAAGATAGTGAGAAAAATAAGGGGTGCAAATAGAATGCCTCTTAATTAAATTGATTTGATTTGCCTTGACCCAAAAATATGAAAACCCATCATAAACTAATCCGAATGAGTTGGGTTAGCTTGGATTGATAGTGTTACACAAATGTTACCTATTCAATGTCTCAACTAAAATCTATTAAAAGAATTAGGCTTCAGCCCCATCGCTTAGAACTCAAACTTCAACTTTTTACATTACTACTAATCTATAACTAAAAATATTGAAGTTATGATCTTTGTGCAAATCATACATACCATTACCAACTTAAAGTTGTAATTAATATATTGTATGCAAATATGAGTTAATCCACAATTTGGTACCTAAAAGTGTTGCCTAGATGTTTAGCTTTGCACAATTTACTTTAGTCACCAATTTTTTTAATATGCTCACTTTTTAGTCCCTCCATCAATGTTTGTTACTTTAATGGGACAAAATTGCTTACGTGGCACGTTAAATGCACAATTGTCATGTTAAATCATACATAAGATGCCTACAATTAATAAAATAAATATTGTGTGGACCAATTCACACATCACCTAAAAGTCTTGCTCTGACTCACCCTCCCCAATTTCACCTAAAAGTAAACTCGTCCCCATTGAACCATCCAACATTAATAGCAATAGGTTTTCGAATCCAAATGCCATGACCTCAACAATACCCCTACTTTCAATCCATTTCACAATGGTGCTACCAATGCCCTAGCTTTGCTTCTTTATATCTTGAACATGAAATCAATGATCAATTAAGGAATCTTAAAATCGGTGAGGGTTTCAACGCCAAACACCACGATGAGTTTGCACTTGCAATTACTGTGTCTTCATATGTTAACAAAACCTAGTCTTTTAATAGATGAGCAAGTTGAAAATTGCAACCAAAGACAAAATAAATTTTAATGAATCAAACCTCTAGAATGAGCTGAAGCAGAAATTGAGCATTAAAGAAGGAGGAGGTAGTAATGTAGTTGCTAAGAACTCAACAAATGCAGTTATATACCAAATGAAGAATCTGAATGTGAATGACTCTATTGGTAATAATGTTCATAAGAGTGAAGTTGATGCAATGACATTTGGAAGATGTGAAATGAAGGCAGATTTGTTGGGGAAATTGGAGAAGTTAAACCTAGTTAAGGAGAAGAAAGAGGATTATGTTGAACCAAATTTGTGTAATCATTTGTGGAGGGAATCCAGAAAAGAGATGCAAGTGGTGGTGCTTAAGTTGTTTCGAAAAACATTGGAATGTCACAAAGTGACCCATCAACTTCATCCTCTATGTTCTTTCAACCTATTGGAGTTAGTAAGAAGGGAAAATTTGTGTTTATTGTTAAACAAGATAGTTCAGGCTCATCTTTTTTCTATATATATATACATATACATATACATATATGTGTGTGTGTGTGTGTACATATATACACATATATGTATATGCATGTATGTATATATATATATGTGTGTGTGTGTGTGTGTGCGTGCGTGTACATATATACACATATATGTATATGCATATATGTATGTATATATACATATATATGTGTGTGTGTGTGTGTGTGTGTGAAATTTGCTAACTTACACTCACTTATTTTTTAGTTGGAGTATGTTAGCAAGTTACATCATCGATGAATTTTAAGATATATTGTAGTTATAACTTGTTAACATACTCTAACTGGAAAACAAGTGTGTGTACATTAGCAAATCCTACAAGAATTTGCTAACGTATACCCACTTATTTTTTAGTTGAAGTATGTTAGCAAGGTACATCGTTAGTGTATTTTAGGATACATTGTAATTATAACTTGCTAACGTACTCTAACTAAAAAATAAATGCGTGTATGTTAACAAATCCCTATATATAAATATATGTACGCACACATGTGTGTGTTTGTACATATATTTATATATCTTTATATAAATCTATATAAATCTATATAATATATGTACACACACACACACATATATGTCTGTATGTATATATTTGTATGTATATAGATACAAATATATACATATATACATACATACAGACACACACACACACACACGCACACACACACACACACACACACACACACACACACACATATATATATATAAATTAAAATATCTCACATGTTTAATTATATATGTTATTAATTATTAATTTAATTATTAACATATTGTTTTATTTTAATTATTTATTCTTATACATGTTAGGTACAATATGGTGTTTACTTTCAAATTAGTCAAATTTTTTTGCATAATTTGCAAGCTTCATACTTAACATTCTTAAACTTATGTTTTTCTAATAAGGTATCCTTGACTAGCTTCATACTTGACATTCCTAAACTTATGTTGATCTAGTTAAGGTATCCTTAACTCACCAAAATGTACTTATTGTGGGTACCTAGTGGGTACAAGGATAGGAATTAAAGTTACTACTCGTGTGAGTATGAGGATGGGTACTATAGTCACCTTCTTGAACTAATTTTCTATGTTTTTTCTATGATAATGAGTCTCTTAAAAAATGAAAGACTTTTTTAATATTTATATGGCTAAAATATATTTTTGGTCCGTTATCTTTTTACTAAAATTTGTTTTGATCTTTTATCTTTTAAAAGACTCATTTTGATCATTTAACTCTCAAATATTCCAGTTAATGTTATCCTTTCGAAACATTGACCTTTTTTATTTATTTTAGTGAATGATTTTGAACCATTGTTTGACTAATTCAAGACATAAAACTTGTTCCATTATATTCACCATCATGAAAATTATGAAATCCAACTAATGTTCAAATCAAAAAATACATAAAACTTGTTCTATTATATTCACCAACATGAAAATTATGAAATCCAACTAATGATCAAATCAAAAAAGGCCATAGAGTGAAAATCGGTAAAAAGTGAGTCCTACAAGCAACTAGAAAACTGAAAAATCTAATCACATATTTTTTTTCAATTGCTTGTGAAACTCACTTTTTACATGATTTTCACCATGATGATGCCCCTTTTTGGTTTGAAATCTAACAAGACAAATTTCACGTCTTGAATTGATCAAAAAAGGGTTCAAAATCGTGTCCCAAAATTGAAACTGATATCTATTTTGGAAGGACAACATTAACTCAAATTTGAGAGTTAAAGAACTAATATGAGTGTTTTAAAAAATAAAGGATCAAAACAAATTTTAGTAAAAATATAAGGGGCCAAAAATATATTTTAGCCTATTTATATTATATTTTAAGCTAACTTTTCTAAAGATTAAAATAAATGAAAAACACACACGCACAATTAACTTTTCTAAAGATTAAAAAATGAATAACAAGGACACACGCATACACACACTGTTAACTTTTCTAAAGATTAAAAAATAAATAACACACACCATACACATACACACACGAGCAAACACACGCACAACTAACTTTTCTAAAGATTAAAAAAATGAATAAAAAACACACAGAAGATTAAAAAATAGCACACACGCTAAATTAATTTTTCTAAAGATTAAAAAATGACTAACACATGTATAACACACACATGCACAACTAACTTTTCTAAAGATTAAAAAATGAATAACACACACACACGCATGATCACACACACACATGCACAGAGAGACTTTAATGAAATTAAATAGAAATAACATAAAACATATCTAAATTGATAATTAATATTTGTATATTCTTGTATATTTACCTTTTTCTTCTAATAATGAACCTCACAAAAAAATATTAAGAGACATTATTTATGGTGTCTTTACAAAAATCCCAAAATAAGAAAATAAAAGTATATCTTTCAAAAAATTCCAAAATAAAAAAATAAGAAATGGTTTCTTTAAACTAATTTTCATAGTGTTTTCGATGATAACAAGTTTCTCAAAGAAAGATGAAAGACATTATTTTTAATATTATATTATATATTAAGATGACTTTTCTAAAATTAAAAAATGAATATTTTTTAATAATATTAATATGAGTATTAAGAGTTTAATATTCATCATTTTTTTTGCATTTCTTTCTTCCTATCAGGTACTTTATATCCACCAGGAGAAAGATACATTTTTTATAAAGAAAAATAAAATGAAAGAGGAAGAGAGAGTAGAGGTTAAAAAGAAAATGAGAGGAAGTGTAAGAAAGTAATGGGAGTTTTAGTGGGTAGTTTTGAGAATAGTTGGAGAGTAAAATAGTCCTGACAAAATGTGGAAACCGAATGGAGATATTTCTTTTATATATTGTTATAGATTATCAGATTTACACTTTTATCTCTTTCTCTGTCAAGCTATTAAATAGGGTTAGGGTTAGGGTGTCTATTGATAATTTTCTAAATTTAAATTTTACTATCTTTCCTATTACTGTAAATAAAAAAGTGTAAGAATATGTGTAAAATAGTTGAATATAAAATAATATTTTATTGAAAATTGATTCTAAGTATATATATTATATTCAGACATCATAGTTCAACGGCCTTCATCAACACTACGATACCAAAAATGGTTCTTATATGCATATTGTACGTAGGTATATAAGCAATATAGTGCCATATATATACAGGTTACTTTAATATAATTTTCGATAGAAAAATGCTAAATTATACGAATTCAAAGATCAACAGCATGAAGAGAGACAATTTCATTGGCCAACTTTTTTTATAGTTATCACCCCTTTATTTTCCATAAAATACATACTACAACTTTTAAAAAATAAATAAATTATATATATATATAATATTTGTGCAAATCACACCTTGTAACAAATAGCGATCCTCTTTTCAATATGAAAACAAGATTAGTTAAGAAATAATAGGAGCCTTGCATACGTAAATATGTCTTTAACACAAACTAATTCTGTATAGAAAGGATTGTTGCAATTGAAGTCACGATGTAACACCCCAATATTTATTTTCTTTTATTATATTATATACAACAGTGAAAAATTGTTTTTATAATTATTTTAATAAATAGATATGTTGGGAAAGGAGCACAAGTATTAAAATGAGTTTTTTACAATAAAATGTTTTAAATAAAATAAGCAAAGTTTCCAAGCTGTTGTTTTGGGCCTTTTATTTAAAAAGAATAGACATGTCTTATTTAAGTTTTTAGGTTGGGCATTGTGCTTGTAGCCCAATTGTGGTTAGGAAACTGTCCTATATGTTCTAAAAACCTAAACCTAACTTTTTTTTTTCCACTCCCTTGTTTTGGAATGCATGTCATCGCTTAGAGTCGTTGAGGGAACCTTCACAAGAAGCATTGGGGTAGCTGTGAGTGGACAACGAGAAATTGCCGTTGAGCCGCCTTTACCTCCGTGCTGTGTTTTCATCTTTTTCGAGGTAAGGAGAGTGAGTTATCTCGCTTATGGGTGTAGCAATAGTCGTGGGTGGAGGCATTTGCCCTAGACCCTAATTGTATGATGCTTTGAATGAATTGTTTGTGAAGGGGCATGTGAATTCCCCAAATTTTAGAATTTGATATGGTAGTGATTGAACTCGTGATTGATTCTATGTTGTGATTGATGTTCATCTTCTTGGTACTTATGTAATGTAAATTGTGTGATTAGTGATGTGAATTGTTTGGATTGCATAAATTAAATTGGTGCGTTTTTGATATTGGGTAGAAATTAGGAATTGAATTGCATAAAGTTTAAGACCTAGTCAATTGAATTAGCATTTGACCATTGGACATGTTAAGGTTTAAAAGGGGAATTCGATAAGGGTTAGCTTCGTGACTTAATTGAGGGATTGGGATAGAGGTTAGACTTAATGTAAGTGTTAATTTTGGTGCATAAAAAGGATGATAGGCCATGGGAGGCCTTCTCTACTGAAAATTACTAAACTACAAATCTGTAAAACTTTGGCTCTACAATAATTGATTATTTTATTTTGCCCTATTAGTAGGCTTTTGCAAATAATCAACTATGTAGGAAAATAATCGATTATTTGGGAGAATAATCAATTATCTTGACCCCATGTTGGAAGCCCTTGCGCAAATAACTGATTATTATGAGAAATAATTGATTATCTATACTAGAAAAGTAATTCTGGTTATGTCCTGTTGATTTTAATTGATTGTAACAATGCCATAATTGATTATAACAGTAGAAATATGACTTGTAATGCAAATTCACTAGAAACAACATAGGTAATTGATACTTAGGTTTTTGGGATAGAATATAGGTCGTTTAGTCTAAGAATGTTATAAGAGAGTTGTGAGAATGTGCGAAAATGTTTAGGGTGCTTCTTTTTTTGAGATTTTATGTGTGAAATGTTTGTGAGGTGTTATGTGAGGCGCTTATGACTTGATACCATGCTTGTGAGAGGCGAGAATGGGCTTGGGTGGTGTCTCGTCTGTAAGGGATCAAGCTTGTGAGAGGTAAGAATGAAACTCACATGATTGAGAAAAGATGTCCAGAGGGACTTTTGTATGCATAGTATGTGTTGTAAATGCATCATGACATTGCAATGGATTGTGTGGGTGGAAGATAGATATGAATCTAGATGGTGAAGGTCCGCGAATGGTTTAGCCTAGACCTTAGGGGTGATGATACCTAGTCTGGAAACCCCATTGGCCCATGCTGATCCTATGAGTTGGGGCATACTTTGAAAGTTGGGTAACCTTAACTAGTCACCAGAGGACATCACTTTAGTGGAAGGGTGCTATTTTGAAGGCATTAGTATTGATGGCACTTTTTATGGTTAGCATTTGACCCAAGGCTACTTCCTGAGTTAGATTGGTACCACATGCATAAGGAGTAAAGATAAGAGGACATCGCATTACATGTGCACTTAATGTTGATGTGAATGTTTATAAGGATGTATGATTGAACATTGTATGTGTGTGTCTACCTATTTCTATTATTGCACTGTGAGCATGTTGTAAGATGTATCTTGCTCCCATGTGTCTGTGTTTTCTTGTATGTTTTGTTATGCAAATGACGTCTAGTAGGGTCCAAAGGTGTGATATTGAGGCTGAGGCATTGATCCTTATGTTTATTGCTTTTATAGTAATAGTGGGAACTGTATAGCTCTGATAGATATGACATAAGGGCTGGGAAATATTATATACTTGGGATTTACAATTCTAAAGTTTGTTTTATGAGTTTATGGTCAAATTTTGTTTAAAAATTTATAAGGCCTTTTGGAGTGCCAAAAACTATTTAATCGATTATGTATTTACAAAGTTTATTCATGTATGAATTGATGATGTAATGTTCTTTATTGCGTGAAAATGGTTTTGATAATCCGCGAATGTGAAATATTGTATTTAATTATTTCCGCAATGTTTGCCAAGAAAATCATCTTCGGGGTAAAATGTGTCTCACACAATGGGACGACAAAATTTTTTAAAAAGAGAATTGGCACCAAGATTTATTTTAGGAAAACATTTGAAAAGCTCTCAAAAGAAAACAAAATGGTCTTGAAAACCATATTTTGGGTTCAGGAGTCGATTACACTTAGGAAAGATATTAGTACCTAATGACATTTGTCTTAAGACAATTACCTCTAATTAAATATACAAAATTTAGATAACTTTAAAGGTATTTATTTTACTTCTTAAAAAAATTAATCAATAAATAAACTTTACTTGAAACAAAAATTAAATTATGGAAAAATTAATTTTGACCCGACAGTTTGATTCCTACCTCTTACGTATCCTTCAAGAACTCAAGGTCACATATTCTTTAAAAAATATTGTGTTGATGGTTTTAATTAAATTGTTATCACCAAGTTGTCACAATTCTTATGTCTCATTTAAAACATAGGGTTAATAAGGCATCATGCCTTAATTAACCCTCTCTTATTTTTGTAAAAAATAATGATAATGAAAATAATAGTAATTTATTTTAAAAAGAAATTCAAGATTAACAAGTTGTCACAACTAAGATGTTCTACAAATAAGAATTAACAAGATGCCACATCTCAATTAATTCATTAGAAAATTTTAATTTTAGTTTTTAATGATTTTTGTTTTAAAGAAGAGTTTTAAGATATCAAGTTATTACAACTTGTACCTTAAACCTTGGAATTAAGAAGATTTTCTCCATTTTTATCAATGACCTCATTAATTATTTTTACCTTTTAATTTTTTGATTCATTGGAAAATAATTTTTACCTTTTAATTAAGTGAAAAAAACTAACCCTAATTATTTTATCAAACTTGTGACATGTAAATTTTACAATTATTCTATTAATAAAGAAAGAGACATCTTAAAAATATCTTGAATTTTTGTTATGTTGATTCAGATTTTTTGCTTCATTTTAGTGATTTCTACACACATAAAAACATAACAACAAATCAGATTCAATTTAACATTTAACATAATAACAATAAAACAAAAATGAATAAAAAGCAACAATAAAATAACATAATAACAATAACTAGTCATGCGACATTTTTTTTTTTTTTTGTGAATACAAAGTGTTGTGAATACAAAGGGCTAGAAAAGTCCAACTAAAAACCACGAAAGAAACTAACAGAAGCTAAGTCCACTATAAGACTCAAGTGAAGAAAGGCAGGAGCTGAATTGATTTACTTCACGAAAATGATCTTCAACTCATTTTCTAAGGTCATGCCATGCTTGGTAAGCACGCCAGTTGGTTGATTTACTTTATGAAACACATGATGTAAGGAAATTTGACTACCTCGCTGGAGACAAGAGTGAATATCATGGACCAACGAATAGCAAGCATAGGAAACATGGCACTTTCTGTTAATAAGCTAGACAGATAGGAAAATATAAGCATTTGTTATACACACCTAGCCCATAACAAGACAAAAGTAAATATAATAAAAGAAAGAGAAAAGATAGTAAGGGACTTAAAAACGTAAAGGGCTTTAGAACATAATTATCAAGCATTTACAAGCCTAAAAGCAATTAATGTAGCATTTGCAAAGTCATCCAACACACACACACATATTTTAGTGTGTCTGATTCGAGATGCCACTATTACTGTTTGGCTCTTTTAGCTTACCAACTATTATACTATTCAATAAATTTTAATTAGATAATATTTTCTTAAAAGTAATCGTTAAATTGAAAATTCCTTTTACATAGATCATATATACAAAATTTTATATTAATCTAAAATCATTTAATACCTTATTCATATAGATCAAAATTAACGTAATATATACTTAAAATATACTAAAATGTGAATCATTTAATGACCTTCTTTATTGTTATTCAATTTTGACAAAATTTGATACAAACAATCATGGTAATATAATGTTAAAATTCAATGGTTGGATTGATAAAATTCACCTTTTATATAAAGTTATTGATGGTGTAATAGTTGGTAAGAGTTACATCGATGTAATTTGATTCATCCCCTTATATATATATATATATATATATATATATAAGCCCCAGGACTATTTCTTTGCCTATTTATCTATGAAAATCCTTCTCTTTCCTAATTTAGGATATTTGACCAAGAGAGGAAAAATAGAGAATCGAATTCTACTTTGACCCCTCATACTCACAAAAGCTTCAAACACGTCCTAGGGTTAATCAAACATTTTAGGAGTGTTAAAAATATAATCCTACCTTACAAATCTATATATACGATTAAAATTAAGAACAAGTGAAGCTACTCATCATGTCCCTATGCAAGCGTATTTCGACGAAGGGTTTAGGACAATTTGTTCAATAATCAGGACTAGTCATTGTAAAGCTCATCGAGAAGGGATCACTATGGCATAGTTGTATGTGGCATGCAACTAGGTTACAAAGAGTTGGGAGAAAGGGAAGAGGCTCGATGGAGAGAGAGAATGAGGGAGAGAAGTGGCAATTTCAAAGGGAGGTTGGCCATGGAGGGTGGTGATGGTGCAGTGGTGGAAGGTGGCTGATGGTGATCATAGAGAGGGAGAAAAACTATAGGGGAGAGAAAATCGAGGGAGCTAGAAAGAGAGGATATGTAAAGTGAGAGAGAGAGAAAGAAAGAGTAAAGTTACAAATAAAGAGAGAGAGATGGAAAAATCAAATAAATAGAGTAAGGTTTTGAGTGGTAAAATAAAGCGAGATCAACTTTCAACAATTAATCATTAAAGACTTGGGTTTAGGAACTAAATTTAAATTAAATTGAAGTGAGAAAGACTTCAATTATGTAGGGTTTATTTTAGGGTTCCATAGGAAAAAAATGACTCAATTTAGTTAAGAATTTGCTCCTAAATGACCATTTAAATTGCTTATTAAGGATATTGAAAGCTAAATGACCATTTAAATGCTTTAAGTGTAACATCCCCAATTATAAATATTAGAAATAAAGTTATATAGATGCTCTTTTATGTAATAACCTTTATGATAAATGGTCATATATGCCTTAAATGTTATTAAGAATAGTTACCCTTATATTAGAATATTACAAGAATAAGATAATAGGACACAAATGAGATGTTGAAACCCAAGGTGGGTCGAGGCCCACTAAGCCCAACACACATACACGGGTTATACATTAGGGGGAAGGGAGAGTTAAAGAGAGAAGGAGAATAAAAAAGAGAAACAAGAGAGAAGGAGGAGGAGAGGGAGAGAGAAAAAAGAAGAGAAGGCGAGACTAGAGATCCCACCCTAAAGCTCATCCTCGTGCATCCCCGAGGTGAGTGTTTTCCCTTTATCCTTCCCTACCCCTTTGATGGTTGGTTGTATCCTGTTCTCCCTTTTTTCCTTTTTGAACCTTTGGTTTGAGTTTTTTACGAGTTTTTGATGATTATGCATGATTGAGGGGTTTTTAGGTTAGATTAATCAGTTAGCAATGGAATAAAAGTTTTTAGGACTGTTTATGGTGCATTGAAGGGCTTAGGTGGCCATCAATGGCGCTGGAATCGCGAAATTGCGATGTCAAAAAATCGCACTTTGGCTTAGTGAATTTGGTTTAGATTAGCGAATCCTGCAAAGTCTAGGAAAATTTGCTAAGCAAAAATATTTTAGCTTAGCAAATTTTGAGTAGAAAACAAGTTTGGAAACCCATTCTAAGTTCACTAATCGAGAGATAATTTCGCTAAGCGAATTTTGGACAACAAGTAAGTCTGAAAGCTCTATGCAGACTCGTTAAGTGAGGACCATCCTCGCTAAGTGAAACAAGGTCTAGAAAACAGGTTTGGAATCTCTATAAATAGTTGCTAAGCATCTGTGTGATGTGCTAAGTGAAAGGGCTTGTTTGCTAAGCGAAGACAACTCTTCGCTAAGCGAGAGGGCGTTAGAGACAGTTGCTTGTATATGTTCTCTATGCTTGTTTCTCTGTTTGTTTGCATATGTTACTATCTTGTTGTGCTTGGTGTTGTTGATTGTGTAGTTGTAGTGATTGTATTCATGTGTTTGTTGCATCTGCCTGGAATAGTTTGTAGGAAACAATAAACCTATTTAATAAGTCACTTAAGATACTTAAGACACTTGACTATGCCTCCTTAGCAAAGGTGTGGACTTTTCCTTAAGTTTATGAAAGGATTTTACAAAAAGAGAGGTTTTAAGAAAGGAATGCATTTTTGAGAAAAGTATTCAAGGAAAAAATGTTTTAAAAGGAAAGTTATGCTTTCAAAGAATAGTACCTCTTTAGTAACATTAGGACCTCTTTGGTACTAGTCATGTTTGAGTCACACGCTAGCATACTATGGTATGTAATTCGCAATGAGGATTCCAAAGTTATTATGGAGAGGTGAGATTTTATGCAACTCTAGAATGAGTTGTGAGAAAAAGGGCTAAGAAGCCCCTTGTATCAAGGAAGGGACTATCAACCTTCAGATGCTAGGGGAAAAACAACGTTCTTCCATAATGGAAGAACAAGTTCTTCAACAGTGAGAAGAACAAGTTCTTCAAAAGGGAGAAGAACTAAAAAGAACTCCTTCGATAATGAATGGTAGTTCAACCACTTGGACTGGTGGTTGGTTAAAAGGTTGTTTCGAGAAGGACGCCTCTTAACAGCTAGAGCTCGGCCGAAGAAAAGACAAGAGTTAAGTGGAACCTAATAATAAAGATAACAAGTACCACACAGAAGTAGAAACAAAACTAGGATATGAATGAAGTGAATATCTATGTATTGTATATATGAATACTCATGGCAATAAGATAGATGAAGAGTTGTAGGCCTAGTTCTTAGGTGAGAGGAGAAAGGTTAACCTAAGCATTAAATGAGGACATGTGTATGATGTACGCTACCCAGACTAGTAAGTGAGAGGATGTACCCCATGTATTGGGATAAAAGGGAGAAACCTTAGAGAGGGGTTAAGGTCCATGATTGAGGATTAAATGCTTTAGTGCATTGGCGACCTTAGGTTTGACCAAAGTGGTCAACTCTAAGAGCCTAAGTAAAGGTTAAGATATTATTCAATGAGATAGTGATGATAACATGATTGAGAAATAATTGGTAGAATGAGTATCAAGTGAGAATGTGAGACTCGAGTTAGATAACATAAAATTGTCATAAGTAAGAATAATCCTTAGACACCGAATGAGAAGTGAAACCATGAGAGTATAAGAAAAGGATCTCTAGAATAGAGAGTCAACCTAGAGTCCTTAGAGCACTCACTGAGACAATATGTCTCATCCCTTTTATGTTTCATTTTTTACAAGTTGAGCAGGTAAAGTCCTTTTGGGCGTTGCTTGGCTTGGAGCTTGAAGCTTAGAGTTGTTGCCAAAGGAGATGTTTATAGTTTTGTACTTCCTAGTGGATGAGAATTTAGTTTATGTTTCAATATTCTCTTGATGTTTTGTACGACACTTAATTGCCAAAAGATTTGTATTAGATATGTCAGACTTGTCTTTTATAATATGTGCATAAGTGGTTGATAATCTAAAAAGAGAAATTAAATTTAAATTCAGTTTAAGAAAAAATTAATAATAATATTTGTTGCATAAATTTCAGTAGAGTTTTCTACAGAAATTGAGCCTGCTTGGATTTCAGCAATGCTAGAGATACACTGTGAAGGTTGATAGTGTAAGATCTGCAGCATGTTGATCCCTAATCAAGTGATTGAATAACTAACAAGAGGAATTAAGTTTATTTTCTAATGAAAAATAGTTAATTAAAAGTTGCACGTTGTTCTTGTTTGAGATTTTGCAAAGATATCTGTGAGAATCTAGTTGTGATGATATCTGCTAGACTGGTATTGATCTGTACAGTTGATGAGCAGTACATGACCATGGAATTTAATTAAATTAATTATGATTAGATTCTATTTATTTTGATAGCTTTCCTTACCTAAAGGATTAGAAACATTGAGTTTTCTCTATTTCCATTCAGGATCGTTTATCGAAAGACTTGTCAGATAAAGAGAATTGACTGTTTGACTGCTACAGAGGCAGATCATATGCCCTAAGATATATTAGTGAGTCATAAACTCATTGATATTTTAATTCTAATCAAATTATCTTAATTAGTTTGAATGTCAAAAACTCGAAACCTAATTCGCTAAATTGTGGTATTTGACTGCATTTCCTCTATCAATATAAGAAACTAAAATTTCTACTGCCTAAAACTAGACCCATACGTCCCAACCCAACAAAATAAAGTGAACAAATAAACTTCCTAAGCAAACTAGACTAATTTCATCATAACTAGACATCAAATCCTAGTTTGTATCTAAGTATGATAATTTGTCTTACAAGTTGTACCCTAGTGTACCAAAACCACCCTTCACCCCTTGTTTTCTCCTAGAAAACCGTCCAACTCATGCTTCTTGAAGAAGCTTGGTTCATTTTATTTCTTAATTCACCCAATTTGTTAATTGCTTAATTGTCTCTCACTTGTCACTTAAGTTAAGACTTGGTCTAAAGTTTTAAAAACCACTTCCTCCTATTTTGAGAGCTCAAAACCATGAGCTAGAGAGAAAGAGAACCTTGTCCAAAAAATTTCTCTAAGTGTTGGAAGAGAAGGGAGATGCTTGAGTGTCCAAGAGGAGGTTCTAGGTAAAGCTCCTTCCTTTTCATCTTCTTCTTCCTTCATCCTTTCTTTTATATCAAGACCTAAGTGGTTTAGACCCTCCTCTATGTTTCTATGGTTCTAAACCATGTCCTTTTTTTGTGTTCATCTCATGTATTGACCATTTATGGTCATGGATGGTGCAAAGATCAAAGCTTGGGAAGGGAGTGAACTCAAAAACTCAAGTTTTTGCTTGTTTTTTACCTTGGCTGTTTTTGGTGGTAAGGAAAGCTAACCCTTTTCTTATGTGTTGGACTATGGTTGACATGTTTTGATTTGTTTTGTTGTTAAGAATGTTATTGATATTTTAAAAAGTAACAAACTTGATAAAAGATCCCATTTTTGTGCAAGTTTATTTCATGTTCTTGATGTTGTTTGGTTTTCCTGTTTGAGCATGTCACATTGTTTTTATGATATCTGGAGTTGTGGTTAATATTTTTGTGTGCTTGTTGTTTGGTTGTAAACTAGACAAATTTTTCTCCAAAATAGACCCAAGAATCGCATTAAAAGCTTAAGAAACGAAAAGGTTAAGCCCTTTGAAAGTTATGTATGCTCTCTGAAAATGCTAACCCGACAGTGGGTAATAAAATGTGACTTTGGAAAAATTGGTTGTGTGTTTAAAGAAACTCTTCAAATGATCGAAAAGTAGACTCAAAAATATTTCCAAGCATATATGGTTTGTTTATATTTGATTCAGTTTTCTATTTTTAATGATTTTTGAAAACTGAAGGTTGTACTTATTTTCTGACAGGAAGAAGTTTTGAGAATTGTGAACTTTTAAAAATCATAAAAAATCGTGTGGGCCTTGGTTTTTTATGTTCTTGGACTTTTTAAAAAGGGTTTTGAGTGTACTTTCAGAAAATAAAGGATTTGACCTCTGAAAATTTTTCCTTGTAAGTGAAAAATAGCAAGATATACCTGCTAGTCCTCCAGCAGGTCCCTCTGACTTTGTTGTTTTGTTATTTTTGTATCTTTATTTGTAGATTTTTGCTTGAGGTGATCTTTATTGTCTTAAAAAATAGAAAAAAAAATTCTTTCCCACCATATATGGATCATGTTAAGCAAAAATCGTTTACTATTCCAAAATAATTTTTAAAACAGAGGCTGAATTCTAAAAGATTACTGGAAGTCTGTCTTAAGTAAAGGTTTTATAACTTTTTGTATAACTTTATGAAAACATAATCTTTTGTACTTAAAACTTAAATAGTGGATCTTTCTAGGTAAAAGTTAAATATGATCTTTAAGAAAATACCTCCTTTCTATATATATATATATATATATATATATATATATATATATATATATTAAAAAGGTATTTTAATGATTTAATTATAAAGGTATAGTATTATAACTTATGCAACTAAGTTGTAATGAATATCTATGGTCTAAGTTTTAAAAGGATAATTTTAAAAATTAAACTCCTATCTAAATGTTATATTTTAATATTTTAGAACAGAGTTTTATAATTTTATATAAGACTTGACAAAATTGTTAAATGCTGGATTGCAAAAGTCTCTTTTATAAAGGATATGATATGGTTAATGTATATGACTTAATGACATAATGGGAAGTTTTAAGATGGTGATTCTCATTTGATTTAGATAATGTTTAACTAGATATCCTCGTGGATGGGCCCAACCTAGTGGGTGGTAGGCATGCCAAGTGTATGTCTATATCCACAGAAAGGGAGTCTAGTAATAATTTTGCTTAGTTCCTAAGGGGGGCCCAGCTCGATGGGTGGCAGGCATATACCTAAATATATCTAACCCCGGTAAAGGAACTAAGCAGTAAAATTATTATTCTATTAAATATTATCGTTATTGTTGATATGCATATCTACATGATTTTGAGGGACGCTTTGATAAGTGTCGGGGAAGGCTAGTGGAGGCATTTGATTTCCCTTGGGGATATGCAGATACGCAATTCGACAAAAGGCTGGGGCTATTGTGCACCTCGAGTCATGGTGGCGATTACCCACATACGTATATCCCGACGAAGCCAAGTTGTTCCAAGATCAGGACTAATATCCCCCAATGGTTTTTGGCACGTGCCGCTTTCACCCATGTTTGGGTGTTAACCTTTACCATGTTTAAGGGATACATCTGGTTGGGTCGCTCAACAGTTATTATCTATAGAGAGGGTCTATAAATGTCGGCATCTGCATATTGTTTATTATGATTAATAAGGTTATAAAATGTTAATTGGAAAACAAGATGACTTGTTGAGGTATGCTTGTGTGCTTTAAATGAATTTATGTTTAATTATAGTATTAGTTTCAGCTTCTTGTTCTATTTGCTATGATTGTTCCCTGTTTGGTAGCTTATCCTTGCTTGCATGTTTTATGTGTGTGTGACTGTGATGATCGCGATGATTTATTGTCACGGGAATAGATGGATGGAGCCCCGTCTAGTTCCGTTAGCCCTCGCCCATATGTCAGTCTTGGATATGCCAGAGGAGCTTAGGGGAGTCGCGAATCAGACCTTCAGATGAACTTATAGTCCGTGGATTAGCATCATCATACGTGATGGAAAGCGGGGATCTTCCTACATGAAGATTGGTTGAGATAGCCTGTGTGACGCATACCGCTACGTATCTCGAGTCTTAGATCGAGGAAAGTTCCACAATGGATCCTTCCTCTTTAGTCTTGTGAGTCAGTATTCATGACCAGCTTAGGGAGTGCGTGATATTTGTATCGTTTCCCCCTCCCCTTTTGCTTTGTATCTGTAGTTGAGTCACATGTACAGACACAAACCTCATATTGGAGTATTCTGGTCTTTGGTGTTCGAGTTGTTGTACAAGGCATTGTGTTTTGCTTGTACAAGTCTATGTAGAAATTTGCATGAGTATATGATTTCTCTTTCTCACATGTTCGGTGATATGAACTTTATTCATATTAGATATTAGTACGAGTAGATTTGAAAGCCTCTAAGAATATATTTTTTTGCCCATTTTCATATATAAACTAATTAAAGAGTTTTATTATTGAATTAAAAATTGAATCTCAATTACGTTGGTTGAGTTTTCTTGTGACGAAGGTGGGTCGTAACAAGATATATTAGTGACCTATTTATATAGTTGATGTTTAAGTTTTAGTTTTCGCATAGTTTCCTCTAAGATCCTTATATTCCAAACTTCCATGTTTTAGAAATATAAGTAGGCAAAAGGTAATACTTTTTAGGGTGTTACAATAAGAGTCATCCGAAAAATTTCCAACTAGAGATAGATTGCCTAACACTCTTCTAGGGACACTCTAAATTCCTAAACCCTCTAGTACCACCTAACACTTTCCTAAAATTACTAGTAATATAAACCATCTATTAACTCATTTAAAACAAACTATATATATAGACATAATTATAAAATATTTTTGAAATAAAATTTAACAATATCAATACTACTACTACTACTACTAATAATTGAATTAATAGAATAACAATAATAATAATATCAATATTATTAAAACTTAATTAAAATATTCTCAATGGTAACAATATTTCATCAACAAAATAGCACATAAAATGTAATAACTAAACAATTTAAATGTAATCACTCAATTAATCTATCAATCACAAAGCATCAAACAAGGCAAGAAAATGAGGGATGTTACATGCTGCCATTAAGATATTAATTATGAGATTGCTTTGTTAGGAGACATGGCTTGTGGAGATTATAGATGATCATGTGGGAGATTGTCGTTGATCATGAAGTGAAGAGGATGATGCTACGTTGCATGAGTTCTCCATTTGGATGCCTTTATGTTTTGATTCCCTTTCTTTGATCCCCTTTTGATTGTATTCCATTTGAGTTGTATTTATTATCTTCTTGTTGACTTTGAGTGTCCTCAGGTTATTCTTTTGGGTAGTTGTGCTTATCATTGAGTGCACGTGTGCTTTGGTAATTTGGTTTTTGCCTTGGTTTTATGAAAATGTTTTTAAAAAGGATATGTGCTTCTTAAATTGTTTTAAATTAGTTGTGAAATATTCCCATACTTAAATGTTCTTTAAAAATGAAATAGGGGCTTAGGTTTTATGAGGTGTCTAAGTCCCATATCGAGTAGTATGGGATGCTAGATGGAGTATTTAAATGCTTGGTTCTCCCTCTTTATCAGTTAGCTTTTAAAGGTGGGTTTGCTAAGCGCTTAGGTACTTATCAATTGGTATCAGAGTTGGTTGTCAGTGTCTTGGAAAGGGCTACCTATGAAGGGTTCTGACTAGTAGAGGGTTCTGACCAATGAGAAACTTGAGTGAAGTGTCACAGAGTGAAGTATCATAGAGTGTTAGCAGTTGAGACGTTGGCTTTCAGGGGCAATGCTATGATAAGGGTATAGGTATTATGGGGTGTTTAAGTCCCACATCGAGTAGTATGGAGTGCTCGATGGAGTATTTAAGTGCTTAGTTCTCTTTCTTTATTAGCTATCTTTTAAGGGTGGATTCCCCAATTGCTTAGGTACTAGTCAATTGGATTGATAGAGTATGCCCCTTATTAAGAAGGTGTATAAGAGAAGGAATAAAAGAAAAGAGGGAATAGTTAGTTAGAGGAGTCAGCAAAAGTTAGTTAGTTAGTTAGGGTGAGTCAACAAAGGGAACTATTGTACATAGCTATAAAAGAAGAAGAATAGATTAGGAGGGGCTATTGAGGAATTGGGAACTTATTGGATAGAATGAGTCTGGTCCCTCAAAGAACTAAAGTGTCATTCTCATATCTCCGATTATATTCATTCTTTCTTAGTGAATAATACCATAATTTCCCTATTTTCTTCATTCTTGTTCTTCCTTTCGTTATTTCTTTGAACTAGTTTCTAACAACTAGTATTAGAGCTCATTCTGGGCTCAGTGGGTGCGTTTTCATGGTTAATACAAGGATGGAAGCAAGAATCGAAGCTTTGGAAAGGCCCATGGCTAGCAGAAAATTTTTCCTTAAAGGTTTTGAGGAGCGACTTGAAACAAAGTTCACATAGTTGAACTCGCATTGGAATTCGCTGTTCAACCAACAGGATTCATGCTTGGATCAATTGAAGAGGCTGGTGGAACAATTTGTGAGTGCACAAGCACATTCTATTCCAAAAATAGGAGAGGTTGGGAACCCTAAGGTCACGCACGTAGTGGAGTCAATTGGACAACCCCAAGGCGAGGAAAGTACGTGTGACAAGTGGAGAAAACTAAATGTCCCTATTTTCGAAGGGAAGGACATGTTTGGGTGGATTGGAAAGGTGGATAGATATTTCCACATCAGAGGGGTGCAAGAATAAGAGAAAATGGAAGCTATAATGGTGGCATTGGAAAGGGACGCGTTGGCTTGGTTTTAGTGGTGGGAACGTTGGAACCCAAACCAATCTTGGGAAGGGTTTAAGAATGTGCTCATTTTGAGATTCCAACCAATCTTGATGGGAGATCCATTCGAATCTTTATTGGCATTGAAGCAAGAACACTCAATAAGTGATTAAAGGGTGATTAAAGGATTAGATGAACAATATTTGACGAAAATCTTTCTAATGGGTTGAAAGAAGAAAATAGGGCTGAATGAAAATTGTATAAATATGAAGGTCTCTCAGAAATGATGAGTAAGGATATAGGGAAAATTTTGGCAATAGCTAAAGTAGTGGGCTTTTTGGGAGTAAAGAGTATAAGAAAGGATCACACTTACTCTGCATTAAAAGTAACCAAAAGCTGGCATTACATACCTATGAGAGAGACGAAAAGGGGAACCTTCTTGGTTCCTCCGACTTCTTCTCAAACTTCTGTCAATAAAAGCAACAATAGAGTATGGAGTAAGGGAAATTTTCAAAGGTTGTCCTAGGCAGAACTACAAGAGAAGATTAAGAAGGGAAAATGTTTTTGTTGTGAAGAAAAATATAGCCCAACCCATATTTGCAAGAACAAACAACTCAATATCATGGTGTTAGTGGAAGGAGAAGAAAAGGAATATTTAGAATGGAAGGAGTTGGTGTAGAGGAAGAATAGCCAAAAACCCAATTGTCATTACATAATATAGTGGGTTTAACCATTAGAAGGTCCTTGAAAGTGCGGGGGCAGGTACAAGGGTGCAAGGTAGTCCTTTTGATTGATTGTGGAGCCACATACAATTTTATTTCAAAAGAGCTAGTGACCAAACTTCTGTTGCCAGTAGCTGACACTCCCTCCTATTGTGTTGAAGTAGAGGATGGACACAAAATTAAATGCAAAGTTATGTGTAAAGGACTATCCTTACAACTACAAGATTAATGAAGGCAAGTTGGGTGAAATCGTTGGCTAGTTGGGTGAAATCAAGGCAAACTTTGGTACCTTGATTTTCAGATTGAAGATTAATGAAGAGAATAAATTTATGAAGGCAAAACTTGAATTGATTAAAACTTCTGCTTCGTTAAAATCCATTAAGGGAGTCTTGTAGGACAAGGGGTTAGGGATATATATTGTAGTGGAAGCAGATTGTGCAGACTGAAGGAGAAGGACCTATTATTCTTAAGTTGATACAAGGTGTTTTGGATGAGTACCAGGTTGTTTTTCGAGAGCCAGAAGGTTGCCACCTCACATGAGGCAGGACCACGCTATAGTGCTGAAACCAAAGGCTCAAATTCCTAACATCAAACCATATTGTTATCCGCATTACCAGAAAACAAAAATCAAGAAGTTGGTAGCAGAAATGTTGGGTGCTAGTGTCATTCTTCCGAATGTAAGTCCCTATGCTAGCTCTAGTATTTTAGTAAAGAAAAAATATGGAAGATGGTGATTTTGTGTTGATTATAGAGCCTTGAATAAGATCACTGTATCGGATAAATTTCCAATTCCTATAATAGAAGAACTATTAGATGAGATTAGAGGTGCCATAGGTTTTTCTAAATTGGATATCAAATTTGGTTATCATCTATGAGGGAGGAAGACATTGAGAAGATAGCTTTTTGAACTCATGATGGTCATTAAGAATTCTTAGTAATGCCTTTTGGATTGACAAATGCACCTTCAATGTTCCAAGCCCTCATGAATGAAGTATTAAGATCATTTTTAAGGAAGTTTGTCTTAGTTTTTTTTTATGATATTTTGATTTTTAGTGTTGACTTAGAGGAACATAGACAACATTTGATAGAAGTGTTAAAAGTATTGGATTAACATGATTTAAGAGTTAATATAAAAAAATGCACTTTTGCACAACTTAGTTTGGAGTATCTTGGTCATATTATCTCAGCAAAAGGAGTAGCTGCCGATCCTTAAAAGCTAGAGGCAATGTGGATGTGGCCTACACCTACGATGTTAAAGGGCTGTAGGGTTTCCTTGGTCTTACAGATACTACAGAAGATTTGTTAAGAGTATGGTAAAATGGCTCAACCTCTGACGTCTCTGCTGAAAAAAAATGAATTCAAATGGAATGAAGAGGCCCAACTTGCCTTTGAAAAGTTGAAGACTATTATTACTACACTACCTACATTAGCAGTCCCAGATTTCATTGAGCAATTTGTGATCGAGACTGACACTTTCGGTATAGGGTTAAGAGCGATTTTGCTGTAGGAACGACCTTTGGCATTTTGTAGTCAAGGTTTGTCTGCCTGGGCACAACAAAAATAGTGTATGAAAGAGAATTAATGGTAGTGGTGCTAGTTATGAAGAAATGGAGGCATTATCTCATAGACAAACATTTTGTTATCAAGACAAATTAGAATAGCCTAAAATTCCTTACAGAACAAAGACTATTGAGTGAGGATCAGTTTAGACAAGCCACCAAATTGATAAGCTATGATTTCGAGATACAATACAGGCTTAGGAAGGAGAATGCCACAACTGATGACTATCCTGTTGCTCTTCTTTTGTAACCCTATCACCTGTACAGTGTGAAGAATGGCATAATTAAGAGAAAGAAATTTAGAAAGATCCTTATTTACATAAGGTGTTTTAGGACATTTTAGCCCAAACAATAGTCCACCCCCATTTTGAGATCAGGAAAGGTTGTCTCTACTACAGAGGCAGGTTAGCAATCTCAAAGAATTCTACCTGGATTCCATGTTTGTTGAAAGAATTTCATGATTCACATCTAGGGGGACATTCAAGGTTCTTTCGAACCTATAAATGTCTAATTGGATTTGTATATTGGGTGGGTATGCGATCTGATATCAAAGAATATGTGGCTGCTTGTGAGACATGTCAAAGAAATAAAACCAGCACTTTATCCTTTTCAGGTCTATTACAACCTTTACCCATTCCTACTCGGGTATGGGTTGACATGTCTATGGATTTCATAGGTGGCTTCCCAAAAGCGCAAGGCAAAGACTCTATATTAATAGTGGTGGACAGACTCACTTCAGCCAAAGACATTACTAATATGTTTGTTAAGGAAATTGTCCGCTTACATAGGTTCCCAACAACTATAGTCTTTAATAGAGACCAACTATTCATGAGTAGTTTCTGAAAGGAGCTGTTTAAGAAGGTAGGGACACAACTCCACTTGAGCACAGCTGACCATCCTTAGACGGAAGGGCAAACTGAGGTTGTAAACAGGTGTTTGGAGGTTTATTTGCATCGTTTAACAAGGACAAAATAAGGCAATGGCCTTCACACTTACCATGGGCTGAATTTTGGTTCAACACCAATTATAATGCATCCACAAAGATGTCTCCCTTTTGTGCTCTATAAGGTCAAGATCCTCCTCCATTGTTGAAGGGTACTACTATTCCATCTCAAGTAGAAGAGGTGAACCAGCTCACTCATCAAAGAGATACATTACTAAAGGAACTGCGAGAAAACCTCTTGAAGGAGGCCCAAGACCAAATGAGGAGATATGCAGACTGCCATCGCAAAGATATATTACTAGAAGTGGGGGACCAAGTTTACTTGAAGCTACAACCTTAAGACTGAATTAGAAACTAAGTCCTTATTTTTATGGTCTCTACAAAATCCTTGAAAAGGTGGGATGGTAGCCAACAAGTTGGAACTTCCTCCTCATTACAGAATCCATCTAGTGTTTCATGTTTCATTGTTGAAGAAGGCTTTGTATCTCACTCAATTGGCCCAGCCCTTACCCAAAATGCTTAGTGAAGATCATGAGTTGCAAGTGATTCTCAAATCAGTGCTAGATTGCAGAGTCGATGATGTAGGTCAACAAGAAATTCTTATCAAATGGTAGCAACTCTCTGAGTTTGAAAACAACTGGGAGAAGGTTACTGATATTGCTTTAGCCTTCCCTCAATTCCACCTTAAGGACAAGGTGCATCTTGATAGGGGTAGGTATTGATAGAGTACACCCCCTATTAAAAAGGTGTATGAGAAAAGGAATAAGAGAAAAGAGGAAAGAGTTAGTTAGATGAGTTAGCAGAAGTCAGTCAGTTAGTTAGTTAAGGTGAGTCAACAAAAGGAACTAGTGTACATAGTTATAAAAGAAGGAGAATAGATTAGGAGGGGTAATTGAGGAATTGGGAACTCATTGGATAGGAGGAGTCTGGTCTCTCGAAGAACCAGAGTGTCATTCTTATATTCTAATTGTATTCATTCTTTCTTAGTGAATAATACCATAATTTCCTTCTTTTCTTCATTCGTGTTCTTCCTTTCATTATTTCTCTAAACCAGTTTCTAAAAAAATGTCATGGAATACTTTAGAAAATGGTATTTTCAACTTTCAAGGACAAGTAATTGAATACCTTGCAGAAGTATTTGAATATCCTTGCAGGAAAATCACTTACAGAAAACAAACTTCTAAACCTTCCAGGAAGTATTCGAATACTCTAACACAAAGTATTCGAATATATCAGCAAGTATTCAAATACTTCAAGTAAAAGTATTCAAATACCTGTAGAAGTATTTGAAAACTCCATTCCTGGAACAAATTTTGAAAGCCCATATTTAAAGACTGTTTTTACACTTTTTACAAGAGCGAACACCTTCAAAAAATAAGGAGAAACTCTACCAAAATGTCTTCACTACTTTCTCTCATTGTTCTCTAATTGAATTACATTCTTGCACACTAGGGTTGTGTGTTTTTAGGGTTCTTGCTGCACCTTATGCAAGGATTGTGAAGTCTTAATGATGCATTCAAGCAACTAAGGTGAGACTATCCCTAGGATTTCTCATTGGAGAAGAGTTTAGGATTCTTGGGTGAGGTATCCCATCCACAAAGTGAGGTATCTTTGTATACAATAGAAATTTAGTGGTTACACTCAATCCTTTGGACTGGGGACTAGATGTAGCCTCAAGTGGATGAGAGTGAACAGTATAAATTCCCTTGTGCACTTTTCCAAACCCTAACTCCTTTTTAATTTTGTTGTTTGGATTGATATAATTGCAAATTGACTTAACAATGGCTATAGGTAATTAAAACAAAGTAATTCTTCATTCAATTAAATACTTGTTGATCTTATTCTATCCATCATACATTGAATTGGTGTTTTGCTTGTAATTTCGTTGCACTCTCTTGGGATATTCATTAATTAACATTACATTGCACATTGGGAGACATAACCATTGTATTACACCATTCATTAGATCATTAGTTGTTGTGGTTGGTCATTATCATGCATATCATATCAAATACCTCAATTAAGAGATTCATAGATCCTTGATCCTTTGGAAGTGGGTTGTCTAAAAAATTTTAAAAGGTTTTTGAACTTAATTTTTTTGGGGGGCTCACTACTACTATTTTTGAAACGTTTACGAAAATTTTTCAAGGTACTCAATTCACCCCCTTCTTGAGTACTTCCTACCCACTTTGTTTTCCATATAGTTGACTATCTTGCTTGATGTGATGAGTTAACTCTATGGAGTAGAGCCATGGTCTCACGCATAAGCATATGATTGTGATATTTTGATATTATCAATATATTTTCTATTACTTCAATGTTGTATGTTGAGTGTCGTCCATTATGTTTTGGTCTTATGGTTGGATTCTCATCCTTTCTGTATATCTATATTTTGTTGTATTTGTTTGGCAACGTTCTACATTCAATGAATAGATGAGACGACGCAATATTCATCTTGAGACCTTGAAGATCAAGTTTCTTAATGACAATAGTGGTGGTCATAGAGTATGGTGTATTAACCCCAAGGGCCAATGCATCATATATGAAGGAGATCTTACCTTCACCTATAATCATTCTAGTTATTCCACCTTCCCTTTGTTTGGATGACCCTGGAGTTCAGCCTGTCATTAGAGTGCATGTGGCAAGCCCAATTCTACACATCTAGGAATAGATCTATGACTTCATCAACACGTGGTTCATGACCTTGTCATATAACTCGCTTGTCTAGTTCAAAGAGGAATACATCTGAGGATCCTGACGCATAGGCGTGGGGCAGTTGTTTTGCCAGCTATAGGAGAGTTTAGGTTCTATTATTTTACCTTTGGGTGTATATTTTGGATTTTGTTATTTGGGAATTGCTTATGTCTTTTTGCCTATATACTCTAACTCTTTTATTCTTGGGAACACTTATTTGGATTTTTGGATGAAAATATGTGTGCTTAAGAGGAGTGAATTGAGCATTTCAAACTTTCCCCCCCAAAAAAGAACTTAATACCATTTTTTAAAAATTTAAAAAAAAATTCTCTCTCTTTCCAATGGATTGATAAAATACTTTCCCTTAAGGCTATGATATCGTAAATTATAACATAAATTTGTGAAACATCAAATGAAATTTCATAGTATCAAACTAAGCACGATTTGTGCCAAAGTTTGCTTCCTCTACATATTGAATAACAACATGGTTATATGCTAAATGTTCAATGATCAGGTTGAAGTGAATCAGAGAGTCACAAGAAAGGGTGGTTGAATTGTGACCCTTGATTGTTGTGACCAATCCCACACAACTAAAACTTCTTTTGATATTGTTTGCTCAAGATGCTTTCTGACTATTAGAAGTTTGTTAAGAGCAAAGAAATAATTTTCTCACACTTGAATAATTTTAAGAAGCATAAACAAATAATGTTTAAGTGTTTAAAAGCTAGTTTTTCAAAATTGTTTGTAAAAATGTTGCTTCTGAAAGCTATCCAAAGTTGGTTTTTTGATATAACAAGTTCAAAAGTTGCTTTTAATGAATGAAACCAATTTGTTTGATTTGAAACTTTTTAGTTAAATCAAATAACTTAAATAAAATGTGTTTCAATAAACAAAGCTCAATTGTACTTTAAAGTAATTGGTTTTCAAAGCAAATATCAATTTAGAAGTTACAAACATTAAAATAAGTGCATAAACTTCAGAAGGGAAAATAATATACTATACATAGAGATTTTATTTTACTTTTTTGTTTATACTGGTCCCTTAAATCCTTGGGCTACATCTGGTTAATATCACCGTAAGATTTTATCATTGTACGATTTTATCACTGTAAACACACCTAATTATACAAGGTATTCATCAAGCATACACAGGCATTCTACACAAAGTATTTAAAATGGATCCACGGATGAACCAATTTGGTCTGCATCCCATAAAAGGTTAGGTTGAGTTAGAAGGTTACTAACTCACAATTAAATTGGTTTGATATGACTTGACCCAAAAATATGGTGACCCATCATAAACTAATCCGAATGAGTTAATGTAGAATTAATACATATTCAGTGTCTGAACTAAAATCTATTTAAAGAATTAGGCTTAAACCCCATCAGTCAAAACTCAAACTTCAACTTTTTATGTTATTACTAATTTGTAAAATAAAATATTGAAGTTATGATCTTTGTGTAAATCTTACTTTTAACAACTTAAAGCCATAATTAATATATTGTATGCAAATATTGTATCCTTTATTCTAAGATTAGAAAGTCTACAAATTTGGTACCTATACTTTTATCAATATTTTTTTAGAGTAATGCTACCCAATATGAGCAAAATAGTAAGAATTTTGCCCAAATTTTAAATAAATTAACATAATAAGAACCACTTGCTTTTCGAAAAAAAATTAAACAAATATTACATTTTTCAAAAAAGTTTTAACCCCCTAATATTTTTCTATTCTATAAGTACAACTAACATTCTCATAGACACGCTACGAAGGCATGCAAGAAAAAATTACACTTCCAAAATTTCTCACAAACATTTCAATTGTATGCATCTATGTTAAATTTTGATATTTTTAGTTGCATTTTTTTTTTTTGTATGTGTGCAATGGCTATACTGAGGTTAAAACTTAAGATCTCATATAAACTATCTCAACTCCACTAGGCCGACCCTAATGGATTACACTGAGTGGAATTAGATACACCCTAGAATCATGTGTCATGCACACACAATAGAAAATCCTTTTAAATAAAACTTGAGTAGCTGTTCTCCTTCCCCAATAATTTATTATTTGCATTTATCACTTATTGATTTGAACTTGGAAAAAATGTACAATGTTTCTTTGAGAAATCATGCCTTTTGGTCAGAAGGCAATGCCTAAAACTACTGACAATATACATAGTTTGCCTATAACCAAGGGAATGCAAAGGCCTCTTTGAACCAATTAGAAAATTACCTTTTTTTGTGCAAAACAATCACATTTCAAATGTTGGAACTTCAGACTCAAAACCATGAGTGGCCTGGTATAATAGTCGAGGCCCTATACCTCTGTAAGGGTCGCTTTCTCTTTTCACCTTTAAATAAGCAATACATCTCTCAACCTCAGATTTAACTTGTAAATAAAGCTCATGAGATTTCTTCCTATCTGTCAGTTCTTGTTTCCTTCCTGTCAAACAATATCTCACTAAATTTAAGAAGGCAAAATGATTTTTAACACCATATTTCATGGACAATTTGAACTGTAAATGTGCATTGGACATACCTTCTGTTTCCAATGGTTTTCCAAAATAATAGTAGAACCGACCAGGAACTTTAGGCAAAATCAAAGGCAAATGCATTTGCTGATTTGCCACCTCACCACCAACATCACTCCTAGATTTCCAATATATAAGGAATATATAATAAGGTATGAGACGTTATATTTCATAATTTGGTATGGATAAAAAAAGAACCACGCCAAACAAGATACCTCAACTGCGTAGCCTCATTTGTGAGGCTTTCTATTTCAGACCTAAAGTAAGGAATCTTCATCAAGTCATCATAATCAAAAACTACCTGAAAAGACCAATGTGATATGATGTGTTATGATAAATCCATGTCCAAGGCATCCACAGATCATGGGAAAATGAAATTCAAAGATAGACATATTCATGCATTAAGAGAATAAGAGTGTTCTGTTACTTTTAGAGCCATAGCATCTAACATCTGTAGAAAATATGGAAAAACTCGATTTCTAAATATTTAATTAGGACCATACAATAATTAAAGTTACGATAACATGCTATCCTACGAATTGCAAAGCCTTTCCCAATTACTCAGCCCTCTAACACGTGCAAATACACACACACACACACACACACATATATAATGAGATTTGCTAACGTACATCTACTTGTTTTTTAGTTGGAGTACGTCAGCAAACTACACCATTGGTGTATTTTAAGATAATCTTTAGTTATAACTTACTAATGTACTTCAACTAAAAAATAAGTTGTTATACGTTAGCAAACTCCACAAGTATTTGTTAACGTACACCCACTTGTTTTTTAGTTGGAGTACGTTAACAAGTTACACCATTGGTATATTTTAAGATAATCTTTAGTTATAACTTGCTAACGTATTCTAACTAAAAATCAAGTGAGTGTACGTTAGCAAATCCCTATATATATATATATATATATATATATATAGAGAGAGAGAGAGAGAGAGAGAGAGAGAGAGAGAGAGAGTTTATTTTTTATTTAATACCAATGTTAAAAAAAATTCCAATCATGTGCTATCACTTCATGTAAATAACTTGAGTTGACTATGCTAATAACTACCTGCAAATTCAAAATCCTTTAATGATGTAGTGGAAAAAAATGCATTTCACTTGGAGTGAACCAAAATTAAATCCTAAAGTTCATAGAGAAAAGTTTGTAAATATGAGAAGTTTTGAAGACTTATTCTTTCCATAAAAACAACTGGTAACACTTTGGCTGATGCAAGCATTTTCAAGCCATAATAACTTCGGAAAGGAAAAGGATTGGTTGAAAAAAGACCAAAGCTTACTTGACCAAGGTCATCTTCTCCAACTGCGCCAAAAGGTACAATTTTGGCTCCAAATCTTGCTGCCATCCTGACAAACTCAGGTTGTTCAGGCCAGAATAATTTGTATTCTTCACCCTGAGAATTATTATAATGCTGGAGATTTTAAACGAGTCTGGTATATTTCAAAGTATAAATACAGAAACAAACAGATAAAGTGAGCCTAAAAAATAACCAAGCCTAAAAATTTTCATATTAAGTACGTCTTTCATTTAGTTTACTTTTGAAAATTAATCACATTCCCCCTTCTTTGCAAATAGCTATTATTTCTCACGAAAAAGTGTTTTCAAACAGGTAATGGATGTGAGAAAGATACAATATGCATTTGCTTTCATTTTTTATGCCTCATTTTTTAAAACTTGAAAGATACCCCAACGCCATATATGTCTACACTCCATGTTCTACCTTAGAACTTTGCATTTGTCATACACCAGAGGCAGTAGACAGTACACAAGAAGATGGTGCACTAACTGCCAACATTGGCAAATTGAATGTCAAGCATTTGATTGAAAAAATCCTACAAGACCATCATGGTAACCCCAATGTACTAAATATCATGTGACAGTCAACTAGTTCGAGTAATTTTGCAATGATAAAAGGAAAGTAAAAATTGGAAGCATATGGCTTTGGTTTAAGTAGAAAATAATATGGGAAAATTCATGATTCTATGTGAAAGATGAAACTCACTTGCAATAGAAAGAGTTTACTTATTGGGATTTACCTTCCTATGAAGAGCCTCGCGTATCCCTCCAGGATATAATAGGACATGAGACTTGGAAGAAAAAAGCTTGAAGAGGTTAGTTGGTGCTACAGGGACAGCACCCAAAATTCTGAATTTGTCATAAGAAGATATATCTGGCATTTTTCCAGTTTTAGATCTCACAAACATCAGGGGATGTGCTATCCCTCGAACAAGGATATTTCTTTCCAGAAAAATTCGAGAAATGAGGGGAATTTTTTCTATTCCCAACAGCATGTGGTACCCAACAAACAAAACAGGCCCCTCTGAAGGAATTCCAGCAAGGCCTTTTACAATTGTCCCATCCTCCAAAGTTGAGAGCATTACAGCACTTGTGACTAGGTTAAACAAACTGGAAGCATTATCAGTAAAAGGTGTCAATGTTTTAATTAGTTTGATTATTCTACAATTTAGTTAATCAAAACGAGCAAAGATAAATTGCTAGATATATATAGTCATTTAGATGTCAACTTATCAACCAACTCATCATGATCATGGTAAGCAGTAGGCTAAGCTCTCCTTGAATTTACTATCTTTATAATATATACTATGAAGTATCTTGTCACTAATTGATAGCTTATATGATCAAAACAATCATGTTGTTTTTACCTGTTTGATTCTATTACTTTTTTGGCTTCATCAGGTGTTGGTGGTATAAAATCTGATGCATAGTCATGATACTTGCCACGGCGGTAGTATGAAGTGCCCTTGATGATCGTTACTAGGTCAATGTTGTCTTCCTGCTAGCAGTGGACAGAGGCACCATATTAGGGTTTGTTTGAACGTCCAACTGATATTTGATATCTTTTTCTCCTATTTGATGAAAAGGATCATGGTGCATGCCTGAATGCAAACATAAGGACAAGCATGCATGTAGAAAAGTAGAAATGGAGAAATCTATACCAGGAATAGGAAATGGCCACTGTCATCAAATTTACGAAGCTCGCATTTAGATTTAGACAGTAACTTAAGTAGTCTTTCACCTTCCTGTTGACTAGGTAGTAACTGATCATTTCCACTACAAGGGCAAATGACAAAGTAAGTTTCACTTCATGCACTTGAAAATAGTTGCGTATATGTGATATTAGGTGGGATTAATTTACCACCCATCCTGGGAATTCTTTATTTAATTTAAGTTAATGCACAAGTTAGATAAAAGGAATTGTAGTCAAGAATGGGAAATCTCACTAGGTTCATCATAATGTAATCTTGTTTTTTAATAAAAAACAATTACTTTTACCATTTAAGCTTTTATTTGTTGGCTAAGTTAACCCATAACAATTGATCAGAATCTGGTTAATAAATCATTAGGTTCTTCAGTTAACAGATTCCATTGAAGCCTAACCATAAGATGTACTTCACCTCCAGCAGGAAGTAAAAAGTTAACAAAGTACATATGATTTCGTATTATGATAGATATAAGATGTACAATGTCAAAGCGAATGAACCTGCAAAGTATCAAAGTCTGAGCTTTGATAGCATAAAGGCGTGAATGGGCATAAGCAGAAGCTGACTTAAGCATCTTTAGTTTCCACAGAAGTGTTTCTTTTGGTAATATGTCAGCAAGAACCTGAGAGTTCAATCAACAATAGATTTTCAATATTGAAAGTAAATGAAGGGAAAGCTCAAACTTAACACTAGGAAGCCAAAGTAAAGAAAATTCAGTCATTTTAATCCTTCAAAAGTCCAGCATATTCCACTTTTATGAAGTTTTGGTTACAAGAAAGAAAAGAAAATATGTTATCCAATTTTCATTTTAGATTTCTTTTGGAATATAACATGCATTGTCATTACTTCTCATATAAAACGCTTCATGTATTTAAAGCATAAAGAAAAAGTCACACACTACTCTTCGAATAGGAATTTCTTTATTTTTTGAACATAAGCAATAATTGAACCTTACAGGCAGAGATAATGAGAAAATAGTAAAATCCTTCACTAGCTCTCCAGCTGGATTTTGTAGAGGAAGCCCTTGGACCACATTATCCAACGCCATCCTTAGAGATTCACCTAATGTTACAAGAAATGTTGAAGGCACAAATGGAAAAAGGCATCATCTTCTTTGGTAAAAGATAAAGACAAATTATAGGTCCTTGATCTATGTATGATAAATGATCAATGTTTAAGAATCTTGAAGTAGAAAATATAGCATAAGTCCCTCATGACATTGAACTTAAGTACTTGCTAATTTAATATTTTAATTAACTTAAAAACTATGATTCATGAATATTCAATTAAACATAAGCAAAAGCAACAAAAAATGGGAGAATCTTGTTTCACCAGTCATTGAACTTAAGTACTTGCTAATTTAATATTTTAATTAACTTAAAAACTATGATTCATGAATATTCAATTAAAAATAAGCAAAAGCAACAAAAAATGGGAGAATCTTGTTTCACCAGTCACCATTTAAATATTATATCATGAAAGGAATACAGAAAGGGAAAAATGACAAAAAGAATCGTAGACAAGCTCCAGCAAAGGCATGAAACATTTATATGGTAAAGGAAGAAAATGAGATAGATCCACATAAATATAATAAGATCTAAAACAATGGAGCATAAATGCCATGAAAGATGCATGGAAATAATACAAAATTATATGTAATTGACACGAAATCCATAAACATTTCTCATTAATGGATTCAAAGAAAAGAACATAAAAAAGGAATTATGCCTATGATTTGAAGCATTAAAAACAACCAGAAACCGACAACTGACTAAGCAAAAGATACTTGCTGCTGAGACTAAGACAATTGTCTGGTAATACAAACACAAATGGAGCCTTTCAATAGGTTCCCAGCATCAGGTTATGTGTTTCAAGAGTAGTCCCTTTTCTTAAAGGATATAATATCTTATATATAGTGCATGTTTAGGAGAGCTTTTTCCAAAGGGAATAATAGCTTATTTTTCAAAAGTTCTCTTAAGAAACAGTAAAAAATAAGATATTATTTTCTTAAAATAAGCTGAATCAAACGCACACAAAGTTTCTTTAGGCTTGCATAATGATGCAGAAGTATTTCAAGACATAAAAAAGCTCTTAAAGTGGAATTTAGACCCAAACACATTTACCATGGATCTTCAGAAAATAGTTCATGAAAAAAGAAAAAAAGCCCTTTAGAGCAAGATACACAAACCTGTTGTCGAGCTGAGAATGTTAGGCAGGCCAGGAGAGAATGGATCAGGCAAAGCTTCCAATAATGGTGTTAGAAATTGCAAGTTTGACCTGCTGAACGAAGTAGCTGCCAAATTGGGTGAGGAAGGTGAGATCAGGTATTTTGTCCATCTTTAATTACTGTACAGTTACAGAAAATCAACTTGAATATTGCATAGGAATTTTCATTCAAAGCTCTAGCCAAAGAACTCATGTTCATTACACCATTATTAAATGTTAATAAATGACATCATTCTGAAAACAGTAATCTCCACCGTATTCGTATGCAACATTAGACATCGGTGTCCAAGCTAAAGCATGGTTACATCAATTATTAGACTTGCCATCAAAATATCAATAAGCTAACTCCAATCTTTCATTGTTGGGAAACATGAGAAGGATGACACACTTGGGTTAGCACCAACATGATCCAAGACTTAAACCTTCAAGTCAAGGCCAAACCAAGAATATATATTAAATTTAATTTCTACTCAATGTGTGATCTACCTCGACATTGTCTTGCATCCACTCATTCACATGTGGACGATTCTTAACATTCACGACTTTCATTTGTCAGAATAATAATTGCCAAATTTTACATATCAGTGTACTTATATAACAGTGAATTAGTAGTTCATCGTGGCTACTGGAGATTCATTAAAGTTACACTCTTACTTTCTGTCATGTTTATGGTGCTGAATTGTCTTGAACAATAAATCCAAGAGAATAAATCTTATCTACATCACAAAAAGTTACCTGGATTCGCCAAAATTAGTACAAGATCAATATCAGGGTTAAGTGCTGCAACAGCCAGCGCAAGGCATGCTCCTAAAGATTCTCCAACAAGATATATGGGTCTGTTTGGTGTACGTTGATATTCTGACCTAACTGTTCTCTCAACTATTTTCACAAGGTCTGCAAGAGGAAGTATACAGAACAATAAATTATGCTGGAATACATCACTAAAAGGCGACATCAATTTTCTGAAAATGTAAAGAAGAAAAAACATGTGATCCCATTTATGAGCACGAAATAGTATAATTAGGTACAGGAAAAAAAGAGTACCTGTAAATGGTGTTCGGTCCGCAATTGGAATATGCAAGCACCATATATCAAAAATCCTTCATTCAAGAAAAAAGAAAAAAAGGAGTATTTCTCACATATCAGTTAATAACCCAAGAGCAACATCCAGCTAGAAGATACTGTATGGCTACAAATTCATCTCATCACCTAAAAAGTGCATTCCTAAAATGACAATCTGTTGAGTGCACTTAGGCTTTAACATTAAATGAACACAAACCTTCCCAGTTTCTGATGATGTAAAATAAGTCCAAGCCCCACGCCATCAATCCCTGTAAAATTTGGTATGCAAGTTATTCACACAAATTTACGAGTAACCTTGTCTGAAATCATAACATAAAGAATAGATAAACTTAGGACAAATTATGACAGGAAAGCGGGAAGCCTGAAACATTAAAAATGATTATATATGCAAGGATTAAATTAAAAGTCTTTTTAATATAAGAACTTAATTAAAAATAAGTAACAAGAACCATGAATATAATTTACTTTAATAATAAATTAATCAAGCACATTGATGTTTCAAATCGTGGATATATGCAGAATACATATATAACGAGAACAAATTTCATTTTTAAGAATGTGAGAATTATAACTTTGGATCATATCATTATATCAGAATCGTCCAGATTAAAAGTTATTTAGTTGTCATATAATCACTTAAAATAGTCATTTATATTTATCTTTTAATCTTAATCATTTAAATAAACTTCAATAATTTATATTTATTGTTCTCATTACTACAATAATAAAATGTTTTTGCCATATATATTTATATCTATATCTCTATTTATCTATCTATCTATCTATATATATATATGAAAAATTAATATTTTTATTTACATATAATTTTGACCATATATTTTAATTGAATGACTAAATTAAAAGGTTACATTTTATATCAAAAAATCATTTAAAAGATATTGATACTGAAGAGTAATATTAAAATAGTGGACCCGATTAAGTTAATGATCATTGTTGGAGAACAAATCACATCAGTGAATTACAAACAAATAAAGGTATATAAGTAAGAGAATCATGAGTTCAAAGTGTTAAGACAATTTTAGATAAACATGCTACTCGATTTGAAAGCTTACTAGCTTATTCTCCCAAACTCTACAAAGGATGACACATAAATTCTAATACAGTATTATATCCATAAAGACTTGAAGTCCAAATCAAATAAACAAAGAAAGTGAGACTAGTACAAAAAATAAATGGCCCACAAAAAAACAAGATAAGGTAAAAAAAAAAAGCTGAACAAATGAAGACAATTGTGACCTTTACATGAAAGTAAAACTTATACACTGCGAGATCCAAATTTGAAATACAAGCCTAAGATGAAGATTAAAGACAAGTTACATCTAAGTTAAGCTACATGACGTGAAGGAGAAAGATGGAAAAGAAGTCTCACATTCATGGGTTAAAACCAAATAAAAGAATATATAAACAGGAGAGTTATGATTATAAAGTGTTAAAACTTTTTTAGATAAACAAGTTACTCGAGCTAATAGCCTATTAATTTACTCTATCGTATTCTTAGACAAAACAAGCCCACTCATAAATACTAGTATGATGTCAAAGCTTATATTTAAGAAAAGACTTGAAGCCCAAACAAAGAGAGAGAGAGGCTAGCTAAAAAATTGAAAGGCCAAAAAAAAAGGGAAGAAAAAGAACTGATTAAATGAAGATGGACCTGTGACCCAAAAATTCAAGAAAAAGAAAATAAGCCTAGGTAATAAATGAAAGTAAGACTTGTAATTTCTAAGAGCTAAACTTGAAGTAGAAGCTTGGACTGATAATTGAAAATAAGTTACTATTGACTAATTAGACTTGAGAGACTGAAAAATTTTGTATTAATTTTTATAATTTTACTTCTTAACTTAAATATGGCAAACGTTTATGTTTTTTGTAATATTTTTAAAATTAAAATAGTTAATTGGATAACTTTTTGAAAAAAAAAACCTAAAACTGAAAAAAAAAAACTTCATATTTTTTTCATAAATTAGTAACTGTAGTTTATAAAAAAAATATAAAAAATTACATCATTATATTATTTATTTCAAAAAACTGACCCAAACTTTTTATATTATGCATATTCATTTTCGATTTTTTTTTTCTCTTTGATAGAGACAAATGAAAAAAAATTGAATAATTTAATGATCAAATTATTTATATAATTTAAATAAATGAGAAATGTAAGATACATTTCAAATGACATTGTTAGTTTGCTCCAGTTGCTCCATTTACTTCTTATTATTTCAAACAAAATTTTTAAATTCTATGTACCAAATTAATAAAGTTACTGCAGTAAATTTTATAATTGTGTTAGAGACTCCATAAGAGAAACTATTGGGGCTGGCAAAAAGACGTGGACGAGGTGTCACGATTAACATTTAACAATTTACAGGAGATATACGCAGGCAGCAGAAATAACATGTTTCATTTTCATAAGTATTTTTTATCCTAATTTCTTATCGTACTTCTTTCATCCTAATGTCAAGGGGCCCCTCGCTCGGTCAACGACATGAAATTTAAGCCTTACCATGATATACTATTTTAGTGAAACCAAAATTAAGAGTCCTAATTCTTACACATCCTAATAGTGTAAACACTTAATGGATATTTTTTATTTTTTTACTTATCTTCTTATCACAATAATAGATAGTGTGTTAGAAAGAATGTAATAAAACCTATTAAGGTCGGTCTAGTGGTGAAAAGGTTTAGGTAAATTGCACAAGGTCTCATGTTCGAATCCTGTTGTCACCATTATACACACACATATAAAAAAAAAAAAAAAAAAGGAATGTGATTAAAAATGTGCAATGCTAAAACTTCTCTACACCTTATTATCTTGTAAAAGATCAAGGAATTAATCATGTGAGCTAAGACTCACCAGTATTTTAATATATGACAAGTTGGTAGCTAACTTAGTCAATTCTGCTATAACAATTATAATAGAAATTTAAATTATTTTATAAAATAAAGTTGATATTTTATAAGTTCATATACATTGAGTAAAAGAACCACATGCAATTTTTTTTTCCAGAGATATATCTAAACTTTCAAGATTAGTAGATATTATATATGTGTGCGTAAACGTGATAATGTATCTCTGTACAAAATTAAATAGAATTTTTTTTCGATGATTTTAAATATTTATGTATATTATCATTTATCAGCTAAACCTAATTAAAGATTTAAAGTGTATGTCTTCACTCAATAGTCAATACCATAACTTTTAACATATGTAGGCCTTTCGAAATTAATATTTTTTGTCCCATCCTTTGACGTCTTAGTCACGTTACCTTGATCGTATATGAACCAATGGAATAGCTGCCACTCTCACTAAAAAGTAAAAAACGTATATCACTTGTTGAAAGTGGCTATGTGCCTATGTTGTCGTTACACAATCTTAAATCTTTATAGAAATTCTTTTTAATGGAAAGTGGCTTTTGAGCTTAAACTAGTTTGATACCGATACGGGCCACTTGTAGTGTGTCGCTTTATTTAATGCAATAATTAATAAATGTTACACTTAGACCTGAAACAATTTAAAACAAATTTCAATTATCACAAAAAAAATACTATTTAAAATGCTACTTAAAAATTTAATATAAGATAAACATGTAAGCATATAATTATTTCACACTTTTTTTATTTGCTTTATATTTTTTATCTTAAACAGAAGTGTTAAAGATATTGATCTTTTAATTTGGGTATTTCATATAATTTTTTTTCTAACGATTCAATAATTTTAAATATTAGGTGTTTCTCATTGTCTATATAATATTTTTCTATCAATGTCTACGCAAGTAGCTTCATACCTGTTACTGAAAAAATAATAGTAACTTGCTCAAATGCATTATTAAATAAAATAAACTATTAATATCCTTGTTATCATTAAGTTAAATTACATTTCTTTAACCTAATAGATGTTTACATTATATTTTCTTATTTTCTTTTTTAAAAATTATGAGTTTAATTTTTATGCATGTAAATATTTTTATACTGTTCAACCAATTAAAAATAATGTTGATATAATTTTTTAGGTAGTAATTATAAAAGTTAATATACTTATCATATATGACACTCTAATTAGCTGACATTGTAAAAACCTTTTAAGTTAAATTCAAAAGTTATATTTTTTTGCCTTAAATAAGTAAATTACACTTCAATTTTTTGTGTTTTAGGAATAATTTTTTTTAAAATACACAAAAAAAATATTAAAATATTAAATATCTCATCCATAAATTATAGCTTAATTTATATTGGTAACCACATTCATAAGAATAGATAAATTATACGTCTAATTTATCAATTACTAATAAAAATATCTTAAAATCTCTAAAGATGACTACAGTGATAATTTTATAAAAAAATTACGCGCATACACAATAAATTTGGTTTACTTTGAATTGAATTGCTCTCAAAATCGAAACTATAAACAAATCTACTATGACATTTTTTTAATTTTTAATTTATTTGATTTTAACTTTTCAAATCAATTTTTACAATTTGCATTAAATTAAATCATTTTATGAACACTCTTAATTTAGAGCATTATTCTTATACCTTCTTTTTCGTAAAAAAAAAAATGTATGCAGCCAAAAAAAAAAAATTAGCATTTGATAAAATTCGACTATAACTTATCATGATTCAAGGATAATTATTGGTTGGGTTAATATGTGGGGTTTACTTTGTAGGGTTTAACATAAATTTCTAATTTGTTTGTAATTGATAATTTCTTATTTTGTAAGTTTATATCTTGCAACTAATATATTACTATCTAAAAATTATGGAATATATAAACATAAATTTCTGATTTGTTTGTAATTGATAATTTCTGATTTTGTTAGTTTATATCTTGCAACGAATACATTACTATCTAAAAGTTTCAGTTCAGCAATCAGTTGTGACTTGTGACAACACAAAAGTGGGGTATAGCCGTGGAAGTAAAATAATTTATTTCACTTCAGAAAATTAAATATGAGTTTATTTTTATACATGTATAAAATTTTTTACAACATTACTCCCTCTGATTTAAAACTATTAATATTTTAGCCTTTTTTTTTATTCTAAGACTATTGATGTTTTACAAATTTTAAATCTTATTAATTATTTTTTTCTACATGTACCTCTATTTAATAAACATGTCTTACTCCACAATCACTCTTATAATAAATATTAAATGAGAATATTTTAGACTAAATATACTTGTTTATGAATATTATTAAATATTTCTTAAAATGAGTGCAGTAACCTCAAACATCAATAATTTTGATGAAGCAGAAAGAGTTACTAATTAGAAATTGTCATTAGTATGATTTTTAAAATAATTATTATAAAGATTAACAAACTTATCATAAATAACAGTTGGTAAATACATGATTAGATAATAATATAAAATTTACATACAGTATTTAGTATTTATCTAGGGGTATTCATGGGTTGAATTGATTTGATTTTAGGATAAAATCAAATCTAAATCAATTATATTTTGATTGTATTGGTTTGATTTCGATTTTGAAAATTTTTTGAGCCAATTTGAACCAAACCAAACTGTACGGGTGTTCACAAGTTGAATCGGTTCAAGTTTACGATAAAATTAAATTCGAACTAATTATATTTGATTGGATTGGATTGGTTTAGACTTTGAAATTTTTTTCGGCCAGTCTGAATCGAACCAAACCGATTAAAATTCAGTTGGTTTAGTTTGAGTCATCGAGTTTATGATAAAAAAAAATATTATATTTTTTTCATGTTTTATTTTCACTTATTGTCTATTTTATATAAATTTCTAATTTTATATTAATACAAGATAAAAAATATTCCTTATTTGTAATAATTAATTTTTATTCTATTTAAAATACTTAATTTTTCTATATCTATCACTTTATATATATCATTAATTTTTTTACCTACAATATAATAAAAACTTATATAATAAACATGACCAAATTAAGACATTTGATAACATTAGATAAGATCATAAGAAAATTCAAATAAATGAAAAAATATATAAAAGTTGAAGCAAAATTTAACCTCCAAGTTTAAAATATATTAATTTGAAAGTTAAAAAATAATTGATCGAATTGGTTCAGGTTAAAAACAGATCAATTTGATAACTAAACAAATTATAAATGATTTGATTCAGATTTAAAATGAAAAAAGTTGATATCCGAACTAATTTAATTGATTTGGTTTGAATTGTTGGATTCATTAAATAAATTTGATCCAATGAACACCCTACCAAACCGATTACAATTAGATTAGTTTGGTTCGGGTCATTGGATTATAATAAAAAAAATTATTATATTTTTTCAAGTTTTTATTTCTACTTATTGTCTATTTTATATAAATATCTAATTTTATATTAATGCAAGGTACAAATATTTCTTATTTTTTAATGACTAATTATTTATATATTTAAAACTTTTTATTTTTCATAGTTATTACTTTACATATATCATTAATTTTTTAACCTAAATTATAATAAAAATTTACATAATAAACATGATCAAATTAATATATTTGATAATATTAGATAAGATCATAAGAAAATTAAAATAAAAAAATTACAAAAATTAAAATAAAATTTAAGCTTTAAGTTTAAAATATATCAATCTAAAATTTAAAAAATAATTGATCAAATTAGTTTAAGTAGATTCGAATTAAAAATATATATATAATTTTGATAACTGAACCAATTATAATTAATTTAATTTAAATTAAAAGTAAAAAGAATGAATAGTCAAACTAATTTAATTAATTTAATTTAGATTCTCACGTTCATTAGATAAATTCAATTCAATAAATACCTTGTATTTATCCATAAAGTATAGATTTAAGACATATAACTACAATCGCGGTCATACACATGGCAAAATGAGCTCTTAAAAGTAAACGACGAAAACAAAACGGGAGCACACCCACAAAAGCAAATCACAGCAAATAGATAACCAAAAAGATAAAAATAAATAAATAAATAGTAAAAAGAGCACTAAAAAGTAAATAGTAAAATATAACAGAAAAAAAAATACTGACCCGGCAAAAAGAGCAGAAGGGGAGAATTGTCCAAACGCGAAGTGCACTCCAACGGCGAAAACCACCGCGGCGGTCCGCCGTCCGGTTCGATCAACTCCTTCGATTGCTCCAAATATTCCTTCCAACCGCTCCTCCGTTGCTTCTCCTTCTCTTCCCAACGCTTCTCTTTCTCCACCGCGCCGCTTCCTTCTCCGGGCTTCACCTCCGCTGTCGCCGGCGGAGCCCGGTCCATCGACACGGCAAAGCGCGGAGTCTTAATCGGGATCTGGTGGGAGTTCGGTTTTGCTCCCGGCGACGGCGGCTCGCGGCGGAAGAGCGCGGCGGAAAGAGAGAGGCTACGGTGGCCGCCATGGCGGCGGGGGATTCGAATGTGAAAAGCTTTTGAGGAAAGAAAAAGGTGAATCAGAAATGATGATTGTGGAAATGTAACGAACGAATGAGGATTGCAATGATTCACAAAATGAAAATCTGAATCTGGAAGTGAAAATACACATTAGTACACAGTTGTATATATAATATAATAATGCTAACAATAATTTTAAAATTAAATATATTATATTACGTCATTGTGGGAAAATCAGACATGAGCAACGCTTCTTACATGGGTGGTGGAAGAGTTTTCGGGATGTATATGTCCGGTATCTGTCTGTTTCGTATTTTCGTTTGAGCGTGACATGTTATTTGTTTTAACTTTTACACTCCGTTTGATAGCCATGTGTAGCAGGGAAGAGAAGAGAAAAGCGTAACAGTGTGATGAAGTTACGAAATTTGCTTCGTATGGTGGTGATGAATTAGGTAAAAAAATCAAATTAGTATTTAAAAAATAATAATTTACTAAAATAATGTAAAAAAAAAATATTTTACTAAAATAGGTTGTTTGCAAATATATAGAAGGCGTCTGTGGCAGTGGCAACATACAAAAAAAAGAAGAAAGACACTAGTTAACTTGTTCAAACATGATATTTTATCTCTTTCGAACAGGATTTGTACAATAGGATTCTGAACGATGCGACATGCTTTGTCCTGTAGTAGAAGGTATTGGTCAGACAGGTGCCTCTTGTATTACACCAGCATTACATGGTATTTTTGCTTTTGAAAAAACACATGCTCAATATCCATGCGCATGCATTGCATTGCAATCAAATATATTTGATTCTTATTCTTATGGGTTTTTGACCAAATTAGTAATAATAAAAAAACAAATTATCAAAATATTATAGCAAAAAAACATGATAAATTATTTAATGCACGCGTTTAAATTGTTGTGAATTTATGATTTACAAATTATGATTTAAATAATTTATCATATTAGTGACCTAGTTAAGAAATATTATACTATAAGGGATGCATTAAATAATTTATCATTTTTTTTGTAATATTTTGATAATTTGTTTTTTTTATTACTAATTTGGTCAAAAACCCATAAGAATAAGAATAAGAATATATTTGATTACAATGCATGCGTGCGAATACGGAACATGTGTTTTTTCGAAAGCAAAAATATCATGTGGCGCTGGTGCAATAGGCGCCCGCCACGTGTACAGGAGGCACCAGTCTAATCAGCGCCTTTGACCAGTACAAAAGGCATCAGTTTGACCAACGCCTTCTACTACAAGACAATACATGTCACGTCGTTCAGAATCCTGTTGCACAAATCCTGTCCAACAAAGACAAAATATGTATTAGGTGAGAAATATTTAAAATTTTTGTGGGTCCCAAGCTAATTTTGGGTATAAGTGTTATTTTATACTTTTACTCAAAATACTCAAAAGTCAAAAAAGTACATTCCCACTCTATTTCTTTTCTATTTCTCTTAAACCAAACAAATTGTATTTCTTCTCTATTCTCTTTTCTTCTCTTCTTTTTTACCTACTTCCTCTCCCTCTATTTTTTTCTTTTCTACCAAACACAACCTTAATGTTTTAAGGATATTAATTAAAAAGGCTTAAAATATGTTTCTAATTTCTATAATATATATGTTTTATAATTTTATTTTTTATAAAAAAATTATAATTTTGCTTTTTATAAAATTTTATTTTATGATTTTAGTTCTTATTACTATTTATTGATGACATGTCAACCATGTATTAAACAACAAACTTGATATTTCCTAAATAATAAAGACTAAAATAAATATGTTCTAATGTAAGAGGGACCAATATCAAAAGTTTATAATTTTAAAGAGACTAAAAAAATACCATTAAAGACTAAAATCATAAAACAAAATTTTATAGGGACCAAAACTATAAGAAAAATTTTATAAGCACTAAAAACATAAAACGAGTATATTATAGAAACTAGAAACATATTTAAGCCAATTAAAAATTAATAAATAAAAAATTATTAAAAATTAAAATGTAATTTCGTTAGAAATTGAGTAAATAGTTTATCAACTCACAGTATAAAAAATTTTACACTATCATCCAATGACAAATTATCATTTATGTTAAGGTTATTGATTTTTATAATAACTACATTAAAAGTTATATTTACCATGATTTTTAATTGGTTGATGATGTAAATTTTTTTACCCTAATAATAAATATCTCTTAAAAATTAGAGTTAGGGATGCATTAATAACACTTTTATATTTTTGTAGTTCTTTAACAAGTATTATAAATTTATAATAGCATTTTTCTTTTTAATGTTTCCATCATCTTATATTATATGTTATTTTAAGTGTTTTAGTTTTTCACAGAGTATTTTTATTATAAAAATAAGAAAGTATTGATTTTTTTTTCAATAATATCTCCGTTTAGTGATATTTTACTTGAATAGATTTGTAACTATATTCAAACTCTTTTAATAAGGAATTTTTGTTAAAAAAATAATTTTATTATAGTAATTTGTACAATTAATAGTTTTCTTAAAAAATATACATTACTTTAGAAGATAAATAATTTTAAAAGAAAGACGTATTTTTGTGATCAGTTTTGTGAAGGCATATATAATGCACATGTCAAATAGTATTTATTATTATTTTTTAGTATGCATTAAGAATATTTCGTAGCTCAAAAACTAATGATAATTTTATTCAAAAAGAGAAATCATCAAATAAATTTTATTTTTTATAAAGTTTTTTTTAATAACACTATTAGGAAGGCGTCCTACTCAATTAATATGCTTAATAAACTTAAGGTTTAATTGTAATTTTTGCCCCTAAAATTTCACAATCTCATGAATTTTGTTCTCAAATAATTGTTTTACAAATTTTGCCCCTAATTTACAAAATATCACAAATTTTGCACCTATGGAAAAAATTGTGGTATGTTTAAACGAAAAACTACCACAAATTCGCCTTAATTGTAGTGGTTTAAAAGAAAAATCGCCACAAAATTATCTTAGTTATGGTGGTTTTTCTACATGGGACAAAATTTTGTGATATTTTAAAACTTTGGAGACAAAATTCACAAAAATAATAAATTATTTTGGGACAAAATTTGCGAAATTGTAAAACTTTGAGACAAAAAATGTAATTAAGCGAAAACTTAATCATCTATTGAATGCGTTTAACATTATTGATATTTAGTATTATTTTATTAAATTACCTTACAAAATTATGATTTTTTTCAATATTTATATATTAAATGATTTTAATGGATTATATATTTTTTAAAATATCAAAAGAACTATTTAATTACACTTTTATTCATTTTATTTTCATACAAACTTTTAAATATAAATTATTAAAATAAATAATTATAATCTTACAATTAAATTGAAATTTAGAAATATATAATATGTTCAATTAATAGTTTTCTTAAAAATATACATTACTTTAAAAGATAAATAATTTAAAAAGAAAGACGTATTTTTGTGATCAGTTTTGTGATCAATTTCCTGAAAAATCTACTATATAAAAAATTATCATGTGGCATAAATATGTCAACTTTAATACCAGTGTCAACTAAGTGAATTAACTCCTTCTTATCTGAAAATAAAACACTTACCATAAGAGCTGATGCCTAAAATAAGTTATTAAATATTTATTAATTTTTAATTATATTCAATGAAATTTTAAGCATTTATTGTGAACTTACAACGATTAAATTTTATTTTTTTACATTCAACTTATTAATATTTTAAGGATATGTTTGGGAGTTACATTTTGAAAGAAAAATAAAAGAAAATTGCATATATATATATATGTGTGTGTGTGTGTGTGTGTGTGTGTGTGTGTGTAAAAGCATATTATTTTATTTATTTTCTTTTAATAAATTATAAAATTAAAAATATTCGTAAAAATAAACTTTTTATTCTCTTTTTCCTTTTTTTCCCTCTAAAATCCTCATTTCCAATTATATTGAAAATATTGAATATGACTCTTAACCGTTTACGTTTTCTTCGGTCATCTCCGGTGGTAGTTTTTATAGGGGTTCTTAGAAGTAAGAATTTGTTCTTATGAGTTTCTACGGTTAAAACTTGTTGATAGCTGTTAAGTATAAAATTGTTTCTTATATAAGAATTGAGTTATTAACATTAGAAAATTATTTTATTTGTTAAAACCAATAAAAAAAATATAAAGATGTGAAATTTATGGTGAGACTCATTTTAAATTCTTAAATATTCTATTATTAAAAATATTCTTAAATTTGTTAGAATTTTTAAACTTTATTTGACAGTATAGAAATTACTAAAAATAAGTTAACAATCCATAAATAAATTCTCAAAAGATGTTACATACATTTTGGTGTGTGTGGGTGCCGAAGAGCGGATTGGGTCACTTTGTAGCGTGAAAGTTACCCTATCGTTTTCTAATTTTGAACTGTTAGATTAGTTTAATGTACTAGATTTTGACATGTGGCACTTTCTTTTACTTTTGTGCTATTGCTACAATTGTTTGGGCAGAAAAAGCAGGGATCTTGCTAACAGTGTGCAAGGGTGAGGTGTTAGAAATAATTCTTTAAAGACATGCTTTATTTAATTTTTAATCTAAGAAAATCTTAGGCAGAAGCAATATAAACACAAAAGCATGCATATATCAAGAACAACCTGTTATGATTTATATAGGATCTACATCATATTGGATTACTAAGGATAGGACAAATACCTGGATTCATAGTCGATTCCTGATCTAAGTGTTCTTCACAAAATATTTGTAGTAATCAATCACAAACACAAACGGAGAGAGCTAGTGGCTTTATGGTTCTTTCTCAACTGAATCTCTAGTTCCTGATAGGACCTTAGCCTCTCTTCAGATGGGGAGAAGGGAGTATGAGTTTTCTGTTATTTGGTATATTGGGGACCACAACCTTCTTATAGTGTGTTAACCTAATAGGATTTCTATTATTCCCTAATAGGCCAACACTGACATCTGCTCATTTAAGCTCTTATCATTTTTATTTAGAAGTCTAATGGGCTCACTTAATTTGACCACATAAACAAAGCTCAATAATGATAAATAGCTAATATAATTGTCTTATAATATTAGTCCATATTAATTATTGGAATATAAAATTCCAACAATCTCCCACTTGGACTACATATTGTAACAATTATATTACAATTCTTTAGGCATGCGTCTGTACGCTATTTATCTTTAGACTTTCACTTTAACAATCTAGTCCATTTTAGGCATCAATAATGGAACCACTGCAGCTTTCATCACTGCTGTAAAATGTGACTAAACCCCAATGACCACCACATCAACACACTTAATGACATAGATCAATATGGATGAGCAACATGGAAATTACATGCAATGTGATCTCAATCATGCCTATTTCCAACTGGTTCAACTTTAGTCTTTAATGAGATCAATCCAAAGTCTTTAAGCACAAAATAATTTTGCACACAACAAGATACAAACAAGTTGATTAATAAACTCATAATCTTTATTTCTGCTGAAAAAATGAAGTAACATACAGTTTGTATCAAATAAACATAGAACATAAAGAAAGACTCCCACTAAACTAAGGCAACCTTAGTGATAACACCCATATGAGAAATATGCTCGTGAAAAACCTTAGGTGTCAAGCCCTTAGTTAATGGATCAACTAGCATAGAAACTGTCCCTATATGTTCCATTGAATTTTGTTTTTCCTTAACTACAAGATACTTAATGTCGATAAATTTCAACTTTGTCGAACTCTTATTGTTGTTGGACTAGAGCACTGTTGATTTACTATCACAGTAAGTTTTGAGTGGCTTCTCATCAGTGTCAATCACACATAGGCCTGTGACAAAATTTTGCAGCCATAACCCATGGTTTGATGCCTCATAGCAAGCCACAAACTCCATTGCCATGGTCAAAGAAGCTACAAGAGTCTATTTGGTAGACTTCCAAGAAATAGCTCCTCCAGCTAACACGTAGATGTAGCCTGATGTGGAGCATCTTCTATCGAGGCATCCCACAAAATCAAAGTCAAAGCACCCAATAATCTCTAAACTGTCAGAGTTCCAATAAGTAAGCATGTAGTTTCTTGCTCTCTTCAAATAGCGTATCATGCGCTTCACTGCTTTCCAGTGTTGCATACCAGGATTACTCATATATCTCCCTAAGACTCCCACTATAAATGTTATGTCAGGACGAATACAAATTTGAGCATATATAAGACTCCCTATAACGGAAGCATAAGGAATCTTTTGCATCTCTTCCTTTTCAAGATCAGTAATGGAGCACTATTTAAGACTAAACTTGTCTCCTTTTGCAACGAGTGTATCTCCTGGTTTACTATCTTTCATGCCGAATCTATCCAGAACTGTATCGATATAGCTTTTTTGTGATAATCCAAGAATACCTTGAGAACGATCTCTAAGTATTTGGATTCCTAAGACAAAAGAGGCGTCCCCAAGATCTTTCATCTCAAAATCTTTCATGGGAAATTTCTTGGTTTTGTGCAACAAGCCTATATCATTGCTGGCTAATAGGATGTCATCAACATATAATACCAAAAAGACAAATTTACTCCCACTAAAATTTTGGTGTACGCAATCATCAACCAAATTTGCCTCAAAACCATAGGAGGCAATAACTTGATGAAATTTGTAAAACCATTGATGGGTGGCCTGTTTAAGGCCATAGATGAATTTCTTTAGTTTGCACACCATGGACTTTGGATCACCTGAAACAAAGTTTTTTGGTTGCACCATATAGATTGTTTTGTCAATGTTGCCATTTAGAAACGCAGTTTTTACTTCCATCTAATGTAGCTCTAAATCAAAATGAGCTATAAGTGCCATTATAGTCCTAAGAGAGTCTTTCGAAAAAACTGGAGAAAAAGTCTCTTTATAACCAATGCCTTCCTTTTGAGTAAAGCCTTTGGCAACAAGACGAGCTTTATATCTCTCAACATTATCCTTTGAATCCCTTTTGGTTTTAAATATCCATTTACAACTAATGGGTTTCGCAACTTCAGGCAATTTGATGAGATCCCAAACGTCATTGTCAGCCATCGATTTCATCTCATCATTCATGGCATCAATCCACTTTTGAGAGTTAAAGCTTTGCATAGCTTGACTAAAGTTGATTAGATCTTCCTCAGTCAAGCCAATGTCATCCTCATGTTCTTGAAGAAATACAATATAATCATTTAAAATTGTACTTCTCATTTCCCTAGTGGATCTCCTTAATGGCACTTCTTAAGGCTGTTGAGTTTGAACTATAGGTGGTGCTTAGGGAGGCATCTTAGTGTTGTCTTGTTCTTGAGTGATGTTGGGAATAACATCATTATTAATTACTGGATATATTTCTTGAACAATGATATGTGCAAAGACTTGTTCATTGCCAATGACAAGTTCTTCTTCAAAGACAACACTCCTTATGTTTCTTTCCCCTCCAAACTCAACATCCTCAAGGAATCTTGCATTCCCCGTCTCAAAGAAGTATCTTGTAGTGGGATTGTAAAACTTATACTCGCAAGAGAATTCAGTATAACCAACAAAGTAACAATTAACTATTCTTAAGTTTAGCTTACCCCCATTCAACCTATAAGCCCTTGCTTCAGCTAGACATCCCCAAATTAGCATGTGCCCAATGCTGGGCTTTTTCCCAGTCCATAGCTCATAAAGGGTTTTAGCAACTACTTTACTCGGTACCCTGTTGAGGATATAAACTGCGATCTTTAATGCCTCTCCCCAAAGCGACTTTGGTAGAGAAGAATGACTAATCATACTCACCATATCCTTAAGAGTTCATTTCATCGTTCTGCAACTCTGTTCATTCTGGTTTGCCACATAGTGTATTGCAAAATGATTCCACATTCATTGAGGAAAAGTGCAAAGGGCCTTGGACGTTGTTCACCTAATCCATCATATCTTCCATAGTATTCACCACCATGGTCAAATTTGACAACCTTAATTTTCTTTCCTAGTTGAAGTTCAACTTCAACTTTGAAAGACTTGAAAACGTCTAGAGATTAAGACTTCTCATGAATTAAATAAAAGTAACCCTACCTTGAGTAATCGTCTATAAACATAATAAAGTACCTTTGTCTATTCCATGAATTTGTAAGGAAAGGACCATAGATATCTGTATGTATTTGTTCTAAAACATTCTTTGCTCTTTCGGCACCTAAATTCTTTGTGTTTGTTTGTTTACCCTTAATATACTCAACACAGACTTGGAAGTTTGACAAATTTAAGGGTCCAAGAATTTCCTCCAACACAAGCCTCTGAATTCTCTGTTTAGAGATGTGGCCTAAGTGCTTATGCCATAAAGTAGCAGAATTCTCATTTAATTTACGTTTTGTACCACGCAAATTTGTTTGCAATATCTCGTTATAGGAACGCCTAATATCAAGCATATAAAGATTGTCAATTAAAGACCCGTAACCAAAAATATTTGAATCATAAGAGAGACTAACTTTATTATTTCCAAATGAACAAGAATAATTAGATTTGTCCAAAATAGAAATAGAAATTAAATTTCATCTAATAGACGATGCAACATATGTCTTAACCAAATCCAAATAAAAACTAGTCTTTAAAAGTAATCTAAAAGTTCTTATAGCTCCACAGAACCTTTCATAAACATACTTATGTGAGTAGTAGCACCAAAATCTACCCACCAAGTGTCCTTGGATACAGAAACTAAATTAATTTCAGAACAAACAAAAGTGAGAAGTTTACCCTTCTTTACATGCCAAGCGATGTACTTAGAATAGTCCTTCTTCATGAGTCCTAACTTCTTGTAGAAGATGCAAATAAATTCCCCTTCTTGCTTCTTCAGCTTCTTCTTTTGAGAAGAACTTTCCACAGTTCCCTTATGTTTCTTCCTCTTTTTATTCTAAGAGGTCGAAGCCAAATGAGCACTTTTAGTCTTCTCCATCTACAGTCTTTCTTCCTCTTGCACACAGTGAGATATAAGCTCATTGAGGGACCTTTTTCCCTTTTGAGTGTTATAACTCACTTTGAATTGCTTAAAAGTGTGCAAGAAGTGAGATCAAAACCAAGTGCACAAGCAAATCCTCATAAAGCTCTAACTTTAATGCCTTGAGTTCTGATGCGAGATTAGACATCTCTATAATGTACTCCCTTATGTTCCCTTTACCTTTATGCCTCATAGAGATGAGTTTAGCCAAATGACTACTCGTCTCAGCTTTTTCCATTCTTGGCAAAGAATTGCTCTATTGCCTCTAGGAACTTCTTGGCATTCTCGCTCTCAGCAATCAAGCCCTGAAACGGCTCTAGAATGGAGTGTTTGATGATCATGAGGCACATTTAGTTGGACCGATCCCACCTCTCAATTTTTGCCTCATTAGAATTCTCCAGAGTAGAAGTGGGTCGCTTCGTCCTTAGTGCCAAGTCCAAGTTCATACAATTGAAAGCAATTTCTGTAGCCTTTTTCCATGACTTGAAGTTCGTCATATTCAACATTGAGATTCCATTGATTTGAGTAGTGAAGTTAGGAGTAGTAGTGACAGCAACTAAAGAGAGAACAATGAGCATACAATAACATCAGTGAGCATGTCAAATGATAAATAATAAGACAAGCACAACCAATCTTTATGACAAATTTAAAGACCCAAACAAGATGCCTAGCGCACCATTAATCCCCAATCTTTGGATTGAAAGAACTAACTGCAAATGGTACTCTCGACCCAATGATCAAACATTGGTGATAAGTCCTGTCAAACAACGATTGTCTTTGGACACTCCATGGTTCACATGGAAAATGAATCTTTATAATCACATGTTTACCATGGCAGGTATGTAATTATCCAGCCAAATTGTGACTTTTTTTGGGCCAAGCACAGTTCGCATAAATTCCATGCAACATCTATGTAAATTCAATTGAATCAACCTACGCAACAGAGGTTACTTTGGCAACATTACCAGACAATTAATAAAAATTGGCAAAGGTCTAAATTTGTCCAAATTGACGTCAATTTCTCATTTAATTCCATATTTTCTAAACACATCAACAACATACTAGTAAATTGAACAATTTAGAAAACACAATAAATCATATATATATATATATATATATATATATATATATATATATATATATATTTCTTTACAAGAATTAAAAAAATTGACGTCAATCTTACTATTTATAAAATAAATCACTTCATGATCAATACATATATAAAATATGCCTTTTACACTTAATCGTCTGGATCCATATATACCAAAAATCGATCATATATAAATAAATATACCAAATCAAAATCAAGATTCCAAAAGATATATATACACGTAATCAAAAAAAAGTAAATAACTAATCCAACAGTCACAATTGAAATTAAAATGGTGATCGCAAATCAGTTTTTGATTAAATCCATTGTTTTCCATTAATACAAAATCTGAATCCATACACTGATATCAATTTCAATTTATATATATATACATATATATATATATATTCAAAAAATCAAACCTTTTGGCGTCAATTACGCTGTTCAAAATCATATATTGTATTAATATATATGGTAAATCATATATACTATCTTTCGAAATCATATTATTGTATCAATATATATTGTAAATCATATATATTATCTTTTGAAATCATATTATTGTTACAGTATGCTTTCGAAATCATATATTGTATCAATTTAAGCTAGTAGCATACTATACGCGAATTGCAAAATTACAATCCAAGGCAATTAGCTTAAATAGTAGTAATAATGCCCATTTAATAATCATTCAATAAAAACTAAGAATTTGAAAATCATCAAAGATTAGTCCTAATAACCCAACACAGAAGACTGCTCTAATATCACATATTAGAAATAATTCCTTAAAGGCATGCTTTATTTAATCTTTAATCTAAGAAAACCTTAGGTAGAAGCGATATAAACACAAAAACATGCATATATCAACAACAACCTGTTCTTGTTTACACATGATCTACATCATGTTGGATTACTAAGGATAGGATAAATACCTATATCTATAATCGATTCCTAATCTAAGCGTTCGTCATAGAATATTTGCAATAATTAATCACAAACACGAACGGAGAGAACCAATGGCTTTATGATTCTTCCTCAATCAAATCTCTTGAGTTCTCGATGGGACCTTAGCCTCTCTTCAGATGGGGAGAAAGGAGTATGAGTTTTCTGTTATTCGATATATTGGGGACCACAGCCTTCTTATAATGTGTTAACTTAATAGGATTCCCATTATCCTTTAATGGGTCAACACTTACATCTGCTCATTTAAGCCCATATCATCTTTATTTAGAAGTCTAATGGGCTCACTTAATTTGACCACATAAAATAAAGCCCACTAATAATAAATAGCTAATATAATTGTCTTATAATATTAGCCCATATTAATTATTGGAATATAAAATTCCAACATGAGGACGATGGGGTTCAAGGTGGTGCAGTGGTTTCAGATGTAAAGGTTGCTAGAGGTGCCCAGAGATGGCAGTGAGGGAGTGATGGTTGCATCTTCTAGTGTTTTTTCAATATTTGAGAGCTTTTCTTCGCAAGCATACCCGCTATTCAAAAGGGCGAACAATGAGCTATAATATTAATAATATTTGATTCACAAGCAGAAATAGAAATTCTCTCTACCTGATGTTTATATTTGTTGCCTATCTAATCGGAAAGGCTATTTGGGTACACATGGACATACCTAGAGAGTTTCGACATACGAGTGGACTTTTTTCTTTTACTCACCTTTCCTCGGTAGTTGGATTGTCACGATTCTGTGATGGTTTTTCTGCCTAAGTGAATGACTTTTACAATCATGTTATGTGCACACAAACACCCTAATTAAAGCCATTAACATTTTTTACAAAAAAAATTACACAACTTTCTACACTGCAAAACTTTTGCTATTCACTAATATATAAATTTAATGAGTAGGATTTACTAGTTTAAAAATTCTTATTTAATAGGTTGACTTTGTTTTGTTGGATGTTATTGTAAAAGAAGCAATGATAAATAAAACGAATGTATGTTATAAGTAGTGGATTCTTAAATCCTAACCTATTATAACTTCAACTTTTTCTTGCAGCAATTCCAAAGTTTCAACACATCACTAGGTGCATATTACTAGCTTAATTGAATCCATCATTTTGCAATGTATGGAAACATCTTGATGCACCAACACTGTATCTAACCTACAACATCCTCGGTTAGGAAGAGATCCTTGTTAATGTGTCCCAAACATTTGGAGCTAAGATATATGTTGATAAAGACAAAAAATTAGAATGTTTTGAGAGTCTAGCACTTATCGTGGCTAGAGCCTTTATGAAGATCTAACTTCTCATTTCCATTTGTTTGATGATCTTCATATTGATAAGAGCAAAAGTAAGAGCAAAGCCGGTTACGACCAAGGCAACTCTCAAACCTAAGCCTCTCATTGTCCGCCTTTTTGCACAGCCACAATGGTATATTTGTGAAGAAAAGTTATCAGATATTGAAAAATAACACTAGAAGTTGCAATCACCGTCCTCCGCCACCATCTTTAGGAACCTCCAGCAACATTTGCGTTTTCAACCACTGCGCATCTTAGACCCCATTGTCGTCACCATCGCACATAGTGAGCAAGCTCTCCCACTTTATTCTACCTGAATGATGGCTGCAACAACAAGCAACACAATAGTAAAAGTAAGCGCCACGTGTCAAAATCTGGTACATTACATTAATCAAACAATCAAGAATTCCATAATGGCAGGGTAACTTTCCCGCCATAAAATTACCCAATTCGCTCTCGTAGGTGTAAGTGGCCTATATTAATATTCCTTTGACAGTTTGATGCTTGATAGATACTTTTAAGTTTGTCTCTTTCATTATTTTAAGGAAAAATATTTTATTCCTGTTTTTTAGAATAAATCATAATAGAAAAAAAAATTATGTACATACAATGTTATTTTGTAGTTTTGGTAAGGCTTTTTTACCAAACTAGAAAATTTAAAAAAAAACTATTTACCAAAATATTATGAAAAAAAACTATTAACCAAAATAGGTTGTTTCGAACACGGTGGAATGTGACGTGGATGAGTATATATACAAGGCACATATTCATTATGCACCATCATTTTTTTTGTTGTAGCATTGGATGGCACCCAACCACTTGGCGCCTTGCTTATGTTGTTCCCCTTTAGAAAACAGTATCACCGTGTTGCAGGTTTTACAAGATGCAAGACCTTTTCAAGATAAGTGCTTCAGGAGTCGTCATGTGCCTTATTCAAGAAAAGGAGCTACCAACTTATGTTGCACCTTGTGCAAATTGTGTAGCATTGCAAGTGTCGCAGTTTGCAAAGTATGAGGCGCCAACTTAGCTTGTGCCTTGTGCTGTATGGGAGGCACCTATCCCCTTGGTGACTCCTTTGCATTGTACGTTCCCCTTTTCGAGGCTTCAGATCATATCTAAGCAGTAGCTGTAACACGACAAAAAAAAAGAGGGTGGCACCAAGCGTATGTGCTCCTCTTTCGCACTGTAGCTCTTTTCAAAATTTTTCAAACCACCTTTTTCAAAATTTTCAATGCTTGCATGTTGCATGCATGACAATGCAGTCTGAGCTTTGAATGATCGTTTAAAATTTAATTTGAATTGCATGGAACCTGTATTTAAGCAGTTGTTTGTTCACAATTTTCTTCATTGGATTCATACCATTTTATCAAAGTCTCAATTTGTTTGCTACTCTCAAAGTCTCTTTCTTTCATTCTTTGAAGTTTGGTTATTATAGGTGTGCGAATGTTTATTGGTTTGTTATATTCTTATTTTTAATAAGCAGTGTTAATTTTGAGAGTTTTATTACATTGAGGCCTTGGGTTTTATTATTTTCTGCAGTTTAATAAGTAGTTTTAAATTTTGATATTGTGCTTTACTATTATAATGTTATAATATTATTTTTTAACATTATTATTGTTTTCATTATATAAGTATGGAAGGCCAAGTCGTACATCTTGGTCCATATGATGATTCACTACTACATCTTTAATCTGTACATGTTTATGAACATGTATGGAATGGTGATGAGGAACACATTTTAAAAATTAGACGAGCACGGAATGCTAATAGACATGGCCAAGATTTGCCTTCTTTGATCATATTGTATTTGAGGCAAGTTGGCTTTTTAGGCATTACCATAATTAATTTTTTAAGGTCAATCATCAATTAGTATCCACATTAATAGAGTATTGGAGATTTGAAACACACACTTTTCATATGGTATAGGGAGAATGTACCATAACATTACAAGACATTGTCATGCAATTGGGGTTAAAGGTGGACGATCAATCGGTAATTGGTTTGGTGTCTAGTAGATAGTGAGTTCTTCTACAGGAATTATTGGGAGTATTGCCACCACTGTTAGAGTTAAGAGGTAGAAGATTGAGGATGAATTGGCTTAATGACCATTTTGACACCTTCTCACAGCACATGCATAGCGAGTTGTAGTTAGAATGGTATACATAAGCATTCATCTTACGTATATTAGGTGGAATGTTTTTCTAGATAAGTCCAGTACATTCGTACCACTTAGGTATCCGTTCCTCGAAGATTTTGATGTGTGTGGCACATTGAGCTGGAGATTTGCTGTCCTTAGCACCTTCTACCATGAACTATGTTTGGCTGTTTACTACAGGCACAAAGAAATTGGTGGTGCTTGTATTCTAATACAACTAAGGGCATAGGATAGGTTCCCTTTGTTCGAACCTATTAACCTTCCTCTACCCATATGTGAGCAACCTCTTGCTAAACGGTAAGTACAATTGATTAATTATGTAAAATTATAAATAAATACAATACTCATTGTAATTTTTGCTCGATATATATGTTAACAAACAGGTGGACCGATAGAGGAAATAATGAATTTATATATCATAGATTTAACCTCTCGACTTATCGTGAGAAATTTGACAACATGAAGAAACATGATGTGAGTTCATTCTAGTAATACAATTTTAATTTATATTGTCGTTGTGTTATGTGTAACACATAACTAATTTTTGTAGATTGTAAGGGATCCATACTCTGCGTGGTTTGGTGGTCTGCTAGACTACTACATGGAGGGGATTGCAGTCTGGAGAATTGTAGTCCCATTAATTAATTTTAATATTATTGAGTGGCACCACCCTAATCATGTTGTGCATCAATTTGGGATGGTGCAACACATTTTGCGTCCCTTATGTATCGATGATAGGCTGCATGACATCACATTAAAAAGAAAGGAGGACGTTGACTGGCATAAGCAACACATTACCCACATCCATAAATGGACCATCGTCATGCATGTGTCGTTACTAACGATCCCACTGATGACCCTGTTTTACCTAGTAATTTAAAGGACAGGTGGTGGTATAGAAAACACATTTGATGCTGGATTGGTGTAGAAGGCATTGGAAAAGGTATGGTAAGTATATAAATATAGAGAGTAAATATTAATAATGTAGAATACAAACATATAATACGTCGCTTAATATTTATATTTTTGTTGCAAGCAGACATAATGAAATAGGTATATCATGGAATGATGGAAGATCACTTTCTAATTTGATAAAGGGAGAGTCAATTTGTTGAATTACATGCAGGTTTACGATGAGGTTGATCGATTGACAAATGTTGCGGTAGATGCTCCTCCACCAAGCCAAGAGTTGCCAAATCTGGTGGTAAGTGACAATGTTGGATTGGGGAGGAGAGAAGGCACAAGACTTCATCATCATCGGATGCGTGTTGAACATCAATCGCTAGAGCTTCCACTGTCTCCTTCTTAACCCATAAAAGGCATATTCTACTTTACTCCCCCGTCAACTTTTGATGACTTCACCCCATATCAATATCCATCGCAATATCCACTGTCAATATTTCATATGGGCACAAATGTGAATACAATTGGCACTAGTTATGCACCTAGTCTTAGTGTAGAATATGTTCCACCATTCACTTACATTCCAGCAGCACACCAGGAAAACTTCATGACCCTAACAGCACCATATCATTAGGTTCATCCATGGCAGGATGCACCCATGATGTCTCCTGCATTAGGAAGCATTATGTTTTGTAATTGTGGTGCTAGTTCTTTGCAGATAAATGAACCTCTTGGTCTAAGGCTTAACTTGAATGAAGCATTCATGGGGGAAACTAGTGAGCATGACACTAAGGCTATGAGAAGGAACCCGGATCATGGTGCTAGACATAGACAACGTGGTTGTGTTTCAACACCAAATGAGGAACTCGATGAGCAATGGAAGCCTAGGACATGATGTGATTAGTAGATTATGTCATGTTTTATGTATGATCAACTTACGTGGATGTGTACTTATATCATATATTATTTGAAAAACGTGATATTTTCAATTATTATTGTTATTGTACTCACCATTGAATATTGACTCGTTTGAATTGGGACAATTAGGATTGTTAATAAATTTGGTGCAATCCCAACTGTTCCTTTTCCTGTCATTTAAAGACAATAGAATATTAATATTTTCTGACTGGTGAATAGTGTCACACAAGAATCAGAACAATTCAAGTTGTTCACAGTGTCGATGCGTTCTTAGACGTTCCTTTGCTTGTCACATAATGACAACATAAAGTAATTATGTTTGACTGTGAATAGTGATGCACATGAATCGAGACAATCTAGGGTCATTTACAACGTTTGTGTGATCTCAATCATTCTTGCTTCTATCACGAGACATAATTATTATCTAACTAGCGAATAGTGACGCACAACAAACAGGACAATAGTGGCTGTTCACATTATGGGTTTGATCAACAGTGTTAATTAACCACTAATAGATGAATAGTGGATGAAGTAGTATAAGAACAAGTGTTCTGAACCATCTCCAACACAAAATCTTATTGAGGAACAACCTTAGTGTTTCGAAAAAATGTCTTCCTCTAAAAAGTTAACTAAGATACTTGACTTTGTGTTTAACAATGAGCATATTACTAATACTTAGAAGGGGGTCACATTTGAATGTGATGACCCTATACCCTTTAGAATAGATGAGGACATCACACTCGATGCCCTAAAGATAAAATCCACGATGCCATTAAACCAGGAGGGACTAGGATAGTGGCTGAAATTACATATCGGCAGCCAAAATGCACTAATAATGGTGTTGTTAAGTATAAGGCTCTAAAGCTTAAACGAAATGATGACGTAGACATTATGTTCTCCGTCTACGCCTACTATGCAAGACTATTTCCCATTGAGGTGTATACAATGTTAGCTAGGACCCTCAAGGAGATCCTTCGTTGTTTGAGAGGACTAAAGCCATGATCCTATGTATGTACAAGTGTTTGTTATTTTCATCTTACTCAGTGTAGTCGTCTTTATTTTTTTTAGTGTTTGTATTTTTCATTGTTTGTTATTTTTGTAACTATAGGCATGTACTCGACGTTTGATGTAGTTGAATAATATATATGTTATCATTATGTGTTCCTTATATGATCCTTTTGGTGCATGAATTATGTGTTTTCATTATAATGTTCATTAGTTGTTTGCAATGGCATGAAAATTTTAATTCAACTGCTGGTTAATTGTCATTCATGTACAATATAAAGACCACGCGTTTGACTCTGACAAAGGTACTTAATGAAACACACATACCCAATTAAAATACAAAGCAACAAAACACATTATGAAAATTAAAAACATACATACTCAACAAAACACATTATCGAAACTACAAACACATATACCAAATCATAGACCTAACCATACACTCTATCTCGAGTTTTGGCTAAGAGATAGGTTATACTATCTTCATTCATCGGATGTTATACTTCCATACATTGACCTAGGGCATATTATTTAACTTTTCTTTCATAATCTCATTCATCATTTCTGTATTTAGGGTCTTCATCAGTCATAGGTTGTGGTTGGGTAGCTGTACCTATTTGATTATCATTTAAAGTGTCATATAACTTAATGCACGTTAGGTCAGGGTGCTGAGCAAATATAAAGAACATTGCCTCTACATCTATATCCTCTTGGAGGTTCCATGCCCTATATTGAATATGGTCAACAACAACAGATAGAAGACACTGATGATGGAGGTGTGCCATGGTTTTGTTAGCACCAGCTCTAATCTTACTTAGGATAATTTGCTTCAAGGCATCAAGTGTGATGCCTTTCTCAATGTCGGAATGGCTTAGTGTTGTCATTGACAAATGTTGCCCCTTCATGACTTGTATTAATGATTTCTCCATTATAATATACAAATACAAAAACCATTGATGAACTCATGGTTTTGGTATAAGGTAAAGGCTATAATGAAGGAATTAAGGTGTTCAAAAATGGGCAAAAATAAAGGTTTTTCAATAAAGCTTAGTTTGTGTGGTGGTTTGATAGTATTCGTAACACTTATATTTATAGACCAAGTGAGTAAAAAGCAATGGCTACGATCGCACTACAAAAATAAATGACCTAGAGCATTTCGATTAATGATGCTCACATTATTCACGCATGAGTAATACAATAAGTACGTTGTCGTTTATGTAATAGAAAAAGGAGTGGTAAAGATTGCATTGACAAAATAAATGACCCAAATTGCCCCAATTAAAACACACACACCGTTCATGTGCCAGTGGTTCAATAAGTACCTTTGTCACTGACTCAAAAAAAAGAATGACTGTGGTTGAACCACTGAAATCAATGACACAAATTACCCCTATATAGGTACTTGCCATTGTTAATGTGTCAATAAATCAATTACTAGTCAATCCTTTGCCATGGTAAAATATAAATATAATTATAATAAACATAGTGCTAATAATTTAAAAACCATACTAACAATAATACAGATGTTTTCATACAGTCACAAGACAGATACAAACAACTACTAGTTTAATTCATTTAGATCATCATCAATGAGACTGTGCTCTTGTAGAATACAAGGACAAAACCTCTTATTGTGGTTACTGTGCTTGCAATAGCAACATCTTTGCCTACGTTGTGACTTCTTCTAATCCATCTAGTTCCTTATGCGCATTGACTTCGAACTCCCCTTAATGTGAATCATGGACTCATTGGGAACTATCTAAAGGCCCCTACTATTAGCGATATTAGAATCATTGCCAATAGACCACCACTGACCACAATATACATTAATGATGTATTTGATTGAATACACAGGATCCACATGCTAGTAATAATAATGCTTACTTTAGCACACACAACTATGACATACGAACTCGAATATCTATAGGCTTAGAATGCACCACACAACAGTATCATGTATTTAAAACAACCACCCACATTTGACCATCCCTTTGTATAATTGGATTGAACGGTTCTTCAACTTCAAACCTAGTGGATTAAATATCATATGAACAAACCTGATGGGTGCAAGCATCCTTTGTATTTTTTCAGATGGCATTCAATAACTTCTTGCAGTACCTTTAACTAGATCCAAACTTAGCTCTTGCTTGGGCTGCTCTTTGAACAAAATACTCCACTAGTTTCACTCCTCACTAAAGTAGTAATGGGCAAATTTCATGCACTTTTAAAGATTTTTTAACAGCCTCGGGCAAGTTTGTCATCATATGGCCATATCTGCGCCCTTCTTCATCATTTGCAATGCTCCATTTTGCTAGCGAGATGTTGTCAATCCACCTATGTATTTTAGGGCTAATCTTACGAATTTTTTTCAAACTGCCTCTGTAATTGGTGTTTACACGTTGTGTAACCTGCAACAAGGGCAACAAACAAGATTAGCCAATTAAACATCAACTAACTATTCAAATATAAAGCAAAAGAGAATTTAAATTACCATTGCTTATCAACTTTTCCTTTAGTTTTGTATTCTTAAAGTTGTAGTTAAAATTGCTTGCAATGTGGCGGATGTAATACACATGGTATGCATTTAGTGGCTGTCATTTGAGGTTTGCATTTGAAACAGCTGATTTAATGCTTTGGTGAAGGTTTAAGATCAAACATATACCTTGCTTTTGGGTCACATTTCAGTCTTAACTTCTGCAAGAACCATGACTAGTCACTTAATGTCTAGCCTTCAATAATAGCAAACGCAAGTGCTAGTACACAGGCATTCCCATCTTGTGTTGTGGCGATGAGCAATGTCCCTAAATACTTGCCATACAAGAACGTGTCATTTATCTGTATGATTGGTTTGCAAAAACTAAACGCATCACATACTTGGCTTAAATGTCCAAAACACACAATAGAACTTGCAAAATCGAGGGTCAACTTCATTGTTGAAGAAAAAATCAGTTGTTTCCAATTTATATATTGATCACGAATAACACTCGACCATTCTGTCTAACCACCTTGGCAATAGATCATAAGATTCATCCCAGTCACTAAAGACCCTTGCAATTACTTTTTGCTTGGCCTTCCAAGCCTTCCTATATGTAATTTTATAATTATATTGACCGCTTTGTATCAATGACATGGAGACCAATGGGTCTTCAATCACCATACCTAACCAAAAAACACAATGAAAAATACATTGTCATATATAGTTTCAAAAATGTTATATTTATTTTAAAAAAATTAATGCGTATAGCATAGATTCAATAATTTTGTACCTAATATGCATGAGCAAATGAATTTAGAGTCTAATTTATGTTGGTCTTAAGATAACATCACGTTCATACACGAGTGCTAACCACCCCATTTAGTAATGGACCATTTATCAGTCTTCTTCGACAATATTTCTCTCATTTTCGATGGCACCCTTCTACATATCTGAACATGTCATTGATAAAATTGTCGGCTTAAATTCCACAACATGATATGACTAATGCACCTTTATTGAATAAAGCTTCACAACCATCTACATATCGTGTTTGGTATCAAATTGTAAACCACTATAAAGCTCGTTACCCACACGTCAATTGTTGGGCACATCCAACCTAGGAAAAGGAAACTTAGTTAGGGTGATCCCAATTGATATATTTGTAGTCAGGTGACATTTTCCAAAACGGAGTTTTTGTTTGGCCTAAATATAATTAAAAAAAGTATCAGACACATGGTACTACATTCAGACATACAAAAACCAAATAAACAATCATACTAACCCCTATGTTGCAATTGTTGTTCATCAATTGACAACGATGAACTAATTGGGGATACAACCCAAAAAGTAGGGTTCAAGCTGCTCGACTTAAGATTAGCATCAAAGTTGCCATCTACATCTGTGTCTAAAGAATTCTCGTCTAGTATCTGACCCTCATCATTAGCATCACTATCATATCCATCACCGCTTAAATGTGTTGTAAGTTGAACATCATCATCAACATTCAACTCTAGACATTCAACAACATAGTTAAACTCCTGTTGAGATGCACCAGCTCTTACATTGATGGACATGCCAAGTTGAGTGTAATCTATTTAAACAAGTAATGACGAACAACTAACGATGTCAATGTTAACATATATGCTCAAGGATCGTCAACACAAATTGTTATTCAAATGAATTAATCATATATTGTATATCTTTATCATCACATATTAGAACACTTGAATATGTGATCGAGTTTTGGCATGTCAAATATCTACAAGTAAAGCTAGAAATAGTTTGACGTGTTGACAACTTCATTTTATGAAAAATCTTCCTTGTTAACACATCATAACTCATGCCATGTTTAATTTGAATTGTTCTTTTATCACCTTCAAAAGTCATGCCTTATGGACCATTGAATTTTCTACCATTCAAATAAATAAAAATAATAATGGAACTCATTCTAAAAAACGCAAATCACAAATAACAAATGACAAACAAAAAACAAAACAAGAAGATAAAAAGTACACAACAAGTTTGTGAGAAAATAAATGTGAAATTAATAGAGCAGAAGCACACAAGCAAAACACAAGTTACGTGAAATAAGAAGCACACAATCTATTTAAACTCATCAGTAAGTATCATATGTCATCTCAAAAATAAAATTAGGAATAAGAATCTCTGAAAAAACATCATCTTCTATTGCATGCAACACTACAGCAGGCGTACATGGGAGATAACAAAGGTGGCACACAAGTGAGTAGACGCCTCTTCATAGGACAAAAAAAGACAAGGGTTGCACCTAGTAAGTTGGTGCCTCCACTAAATGACAAAATTTCATAACACAAAAGAGAACCACACAAGTGGTGTCGACTCATAAGGTGCCTTCATATAAGACAAAAAAGGATGAGAGGCACCTAGTGAGTTGGTGCCTTCACTAAAGACAAAATCCAATTTCTATGATGCCCAACAAGGATGTGCCTCCTATATATATATAACAACCTACTTTAGCACATAGTTTTTTTAAAATAATATTTTTTTATTTTCTAGTTTGGTAAAATAGCCGTTTTGGTAATTTATAGTTTTGGATCAACTGTGTTTGGTCATCGTTATTTGTGTAATTGTAGTGTCTATTTTGATTTAAGGTGCATTTATTTAAAAAAAATTCTACTAATATGTTTGCATAATATTTTCTAAATCAAAATTTGAAATAAATTAAATTTTAGATTATTTTAAGAAATTGTAAGAGGTAGTTTCTGAAAACTCTAAAATTTTACATTTTAACATAATCTTAATTTTTTTTCTTCTTAAACAAACGAGTACTATAGACTAAAGTCTAAAGGGTAAAGCTATAAAAGTTAAGTTGGTGATTTCAGTATTTTTATTTTAGTCAAGAGAATCGTGGCTTATGTTCTGATCATAATTAATGATTATAACAAGTAAATTTAGTACACAAAAAAAAATAACGAGTAAATTGAACTTTTAAAGTTTTTTATCAAAAGAAAATATTTATGTTATTTTCATTTCTTAAATTTGTATTATAAATAGTTGTTAAATTAAATACATGAATGTATATAATTAATAAAGAATTTAATTGCTATGTACTGTTAAGTGTAAAAAAAATTACATTGTCAAATAATCAAAAATAAGCTTTAGTATGATTTTTAAGGTAGTTATTATCAAAGTCAACAAAATTATCATATATGGTGGATTGTGATTGGATGACAATGTAAAACTATTTTACACTATCAATGCATAGCTTATTTTCTCATTAATATATTATAATTACCTTTTAAAGCGTATCTCGTACAATTAGATCTAATATCTAAAAATGATAATATTATTCAATGAGTCTTAAATTAAAATAATAATAGTTGTAAACAATGGGCTCAGATTCTTTAAGTAAGATCTCGAGTTCGAGCCTTGTAAATGCCTAAAAACATGGTTGGGAGTAGTAACAAATCTACATTTATACGAAGGTGGACAAATGTACTCCCTCATTTTAATAAAATCACAAGTATATATTTTAAAATTTTATATTTTGTCTAATATTTTTATATATTTGAACTCACTATCTTAATTTTCTTACCATACTTGATGGTTGATAATTGTATGATTTTAACATTTATGTTTTTATTTTCATATGTATGATAATAATTATTAGTAGTTTTATTTTTTAAAATAGATTGCCCCACTGATTCAGGGTCCTAGATTTGCCATTGATTAGGAGGAAAGATCCCATTAAATGTGGTCACTCAGGTTTCTCAACAGAGATTAGCCAGCGATGAAGTCGATAGATACTTCACAACTATAATATGATGATCCCAAAAAACTATCAAAATTGGTTAGTTGATTACTAATTTTCAATCCAATTAGTCAAATCCATCTGTGGAATCTAATCTTTAAAAATAGAGTAATGCTATATATTTTTACAAATCTTCCTATAACTCCTCCTACTATTTTATAAAGCAATTAAATCAAAAATAAATATATTTAATGTCTTAAAAATAAAAATATATATTTAATACTTATCATATAAATTAGAATTGTTCTTCAAAATATGGTTGAAAGAATATCATGCTGAAAAGATTCATGTACTGGAGTACTAGTTTCTAAAGTTGGTGTTGAGATTTCAATTATTGATACGACAAATCAATTTTGCGTAGCGTGTTCTATTACTACTATTCAATTTTGGTTTGCCTAACCATTTATATTTTAAAATAAGAAAGTCAATGATCTATATAACTATTTTAAAATTTACACACGCAGACAGACGGAGATATACATATATATCATGTTAAATGGTGAATACTAAGAGTTTAATGGTTTTACATTGTCATCTAATCAGAAATCATCATTAATTTGACTTTTAAAGTATTTATTATAAAAGTCAACAAACTTACAATAAATGGTGGTTTGTAATTGAATGACAGTGTAAAACTAATGCATGACCATTAAACTCAAATACTAAATTTGAATTATTTAATTTTACATATATGATCATAATTAATTTGAAAGAATAGATACTAAACTAGTTATTTAATTATTTGTTTAGAGAAGAACTAGATGATATTTTGCTCGCGTGTGCCATTGTCGTCATAACTTGATGGCAAACTCCACTAAATATAGTTAGATAGATACTAGTAATTTCAAAAAATTTAAATATGAAAACTTGAATTTAGGTGAAGATGGTGCACTCGAATAAGAAAGAAAAAGATTGTCAATTTTTTTGGAGTGTTTATATTGGGAGTAGGAATACAAACCTAAAAAGTAAGAGATATCCCAATATGATGTGGAATAGTAACTAGATAATTACGTGTCTTAAATACGTGATTAGGGATTTAATTTTCAAGTTTATATGTATAAAATAATATTTGTTGGGAGAAGTCAATCTCTTAAATGAATTTCAGTATTAGGAGGAATTAGTTCCTAATTCTCGGCTAAAGGATACCCTATGTTAAGCAAAAAGTAAACAAAAGAATATGGCAAATGATATTTACACCTTCTTATTAATAAATACACCCCTTTCCCTTTTGTTTCTATAAATTTCCTTGAATACCCAATCTGTTTTCCTATTTCAAATGATTCTTTTATCTCGTCGAGAACTTTTTTTTTTGAAATGTTTTTTTTTTTACTTAGTCTCACCCTCTAGTTCCTCCACCACCCTTTCTCTCTGATCACTCTAGATTTCACTTTCTTGCATTTTAGTTTAGTTCCTCAATTCCTCTCACTAGAGTTCCACCTCTTTTCATCTCCTTTTGATATTTCTTCTTTGGCTTATCAAGTCTTCCTTCTTTGGGAGGACAAGTATAAACATGTTTCTAATCTCACAAAGTATTGCTGTGATAGAAAACACGGTAATACAGATCGAGTTTGATGGAAAACATCATATTCAATGTAGGAAATGAAGTTATGGTAAAATTCTATTATTTTTTATAGAGAAAAAAAGATAAGAGAGAAAATAAATGTGAAGGATTTATAAAGTAATGAAAATGGAGGTGCAAAATAAATTCTATTATTCACTTTATACTTCAAATGTTATCATCAATCCAAAACTTACTCAAACCCTAATTCCTTAAATGATAAGAGCCTAGGTTCCTTAGTTAAGCTTCTAATCCCTTAGATAACCTAAGAAAGGAACTTGCTTTAAGGTTAAGGATCACAAGATGACTAATAAACCAAGCTCTATTCCTAAATACAAGGCTTATTAGGTGTTTACTTTAGTTCAAGGTTCAAAAAGCATTTTCCTATCACAAATCAAACCAAATGCCAAGTTATGGATGATCAAACCATAAAGGGCATTAAGAGTAGAAGTAGAATAATTAATACAAAAAACTTAAAAATGGATTAATAAGTCAAAATAGATACATGAAAGTCAATTTAGTTACATTTAACCCCAACAATGGAAAGTTTAGCTACTCATAGACATGTAGAGAGCAAAATTCCATAGAGAAATGAAGATTTGAGAAGAAGCCACCATGGGAGAGTTCCAGTTGTCTTTGCACAGTGCCAAACCTCAATCTTTACAAACTAGCTCAAAAAGTGAAAAGATGGACCTCAAAAGATTCAATTTGTCCCCATCTTAAATGCTAACTCATTAATGTTGCACTTAGCATGGATGTATTCATGTTAAGGGCGACTACACAAATTAGGTCTAACTCTCTAACATACTCTTGCTAAGCGCGAGGTCTTGGCAGTTAGCACGCCCAATGTTTATTCTCTTGAATGTGTTTTCATTAAACACAACAAACATGTGCTTAGCACAGGGAATGGAGCTCTCTATTCCCATTTTTGCTAAGTGCGAACAAAATGTGCTTAGAGCGCCTAGTTGAAAATGCTCTTTAGTTTTGATCCTTGCGCTATGTGTAGACAACTTTGTGTTGAGTGTGGGCAGTAACTCTAGGCCTTCAACTGGGCTTCAAAAAAGGCTTATTCTAATTTTCTTTTCCTTTGCAAAAGCAATAGAAAAATAAATAAATAAACAAATAAATTGAAGATAAAGTATCTATTCCTAATTAATTCCAAAACTATATTAAAAAAAAGGCCAACAAATGTCTTAAGTCATAGAAACGAGAAAAAAATGCTTAAATATGAACCAAAAAGGTAAGTATAAATGGCAATTATCAACTCTCCAAACTTAGAACTTTTCTTGTCCTCAAGCAAAAGTAAGCCCAAAACTAGAAGCAAAATATAAACACATGAACATTAACAATATAAGATTTGAGATTATCCACAACTTAACAAATCCATCAATACATGCTCTCACAAATTAGATCTTAAAATAAGAAAATCAATATAAGCTTAATCATATATTGCAATGCCAATAAAAGCAATCATAGGAAGGATGCACAGTTCAAGAATTATTAATATATTAATAGGTATGGCATCAATAATCAATGAATAAGTCAAAGAACACGCAACTACTCATAAGATAAAATGTTTCACTCAATCACTCAAGTGTATCTAAGTAATAATTTCCCTTAATTTCACACATCAAAACCATACAATTCAACTTTGCTTTTCATCTTAATTAGAATCACATATTCATATACATGCACAAATCACTAAGGACTTTATTCGGTCTATAACTTGGCTAGGCAACAAAGATGCTTTTTCATGATAACAAATTGACATTATAAGAAAAGATGAGAGCAATTTACTATTGAGACACATCTTTTTCACATTTCAATAATCATTCTTCTCCCCTCTGATTTCTTTATACAAACCTTTTCTCAATGTCACCCAAATTATTTACAACAGCAAACATATAAACAAATATTTAAAATAGAACAATGATGATTTTTTTAATATAGTAAGCAATTTAACATGTTGATCATAACAATTTCCTATGATTCAATCCATTTCTCATAATACAAACAACTCCCCCAAACTTATGTGAAAACCTATCATGGAGCAATTACTCTTTTATCCCTAAGGCTTAGGTAGAACATTGTTTTTCAATTAAGGCTCAAGGATTCAAGAATCAAAATTTTGTTTCTATTTGGCTTAAGGTGTTATACAAGGGAATGGTTTTCAGGTTAGCTTTTTACTTTAAGTAGCTCGTCATAACAAAAAATCCCTTGCTTATTTATATGCATGTATGCAAAATACATATTTAGCAAGAATTAAGAAAAATCAATTGTACAAGCTCAAATGGTGACACTTTCCTAGAAATATTCATTTAAAGTATGAGAAACTCACATGGGTATAAGTGAAAGCATTCAATGACTTTTCTAAGACTATCATACACACTCATTAATTGCAATGAACTCACACTATGCATCAAAGCTATGAAATCCAATAGTGCAACCACAAATGCATAACAGCTAAACCAATCAACCGACATTCCAAGAATTTCAAAATGCAAAACAATTAGGATTCATGCACATATTGAATTCAAAAAGTGCAATAATCTCATGCCAAAATATTGTAAAATTCACACATGTCAACAACCAAAGCTAACAGCAAATGCAACATAAGCACATATCATGGTAAAACCAAACAAAGCATAAAATATGGTCAAAATCAAAATAAAACTTTAGAAAAATAAAAGATAGCCAATTGGCTCCATCATTTATGCATCAAGGTCAAAGTCCTCCTCCTTAGCAGCTCCAATGTCAGCATCTCCATCAGCACCGACAACTCCAACGTCTACATCTCTAGTGTCTACAAAAAAATACAACATAGCTAGTTGGCTCCATCATTTATGCATCAAGGTCAAAGTTCTCCTCCTAACATCATCATCATCATCACCAGTAGCTCCAGCATTTACATCTCCATCAGTACCAACGGCTTCAGTGTGCTCACCCCCTATAAAATGAGCCTAGTTCCCAGGGTACTATGGCCATACAACATGAGCCTCATACTCCTCAACAATAGGACAATGTAATTCGATTTGAGTAACACCAAGAATATGTAGAGATAAACTTCAGAGCATGTCTATGATCATCTAATAGGCTTGTTATGCAACCTCATTTTGCTAAAGAAGGTGAAATAGGTCTGCCTCTATCTCTTGTAGGCACTGAGGAACAATTTGATAACATGGATAAGGGCCACGGGCAAGGGAAGCAGCAGCTCATTCACACAATGGGCCTAGATGAATTTGGAGGTCATAGCTAGGCAAGGTGGTATATGAGGGGCAGCTAAGACATCCACCTTATCTTCTTGCATATCTCAGTGTTTAAGGCAGGGAAGCCCAACCTAGTAGTACTTGAGGAGGTTTCCATCAAATGCATCTCTTGGGGGATCACACTCCTACATCCATGTCCATCCATGCCATAATAGCATATACTATGTAAGCCTACTTTGTAGGGAAATCCGATGTATAGGAGCATAGGCAGATGTTGGAAAAGATGAAAATACTCCACATTTGTGTAAGGTTGCTTAAGTGCTTCCTCACTATCCTCTTTGGCTCTCTGTTGTTGTTGTACTTAAAACCACCTCTCAAACACAAAGCAGGACAACTACTTTAGAATGATTAATCTCTTTGTTACACCACTTTGCATGTGTGCAGTCTTCAATCTCCCCCAAACCAAGATTGATGCCTAAGAAGCAATTTATGGCCTTTGAATCAAACTTGATATGCTTCCCATTCACAAAGCTTTTCCTAGTGGAAACATCTTTACTCTCTAGCAATGTATTAGCATAAAATTCCTTGATCACCACTTCATTTATAGTATCAAGGAAGGTGGACAATTTTTCCCATTTCCTTTTGATGAGCTCCTATTTGAATTCTTCATATTCCTTTTCCCTGAGGACAATCTTCTTCTAAGTAAAAATAAGGCATTTTCTAGCTAGAAAAAGCACTTTTGGTGGCTATAGGAGAGAAAATGGGTCTTGTCATAAGCTAGAGGTACTTCAGGTGGTTCCCCTTTAGGTGTTGAGCCCTTCCTTTTCTTTGTAACTTGCTTAGCTAAAGGAGGCATCCTGAAAATTAGAAAACCACAACAAAAATCCACAAGAAGACACAAAATTAGTAAAGAAGAACGAAAAAGAATTAGGGTATGAAAGGGAAAAGGGAGAACACATTAACAACTAAATGAAGAAAGTAAAATCATGTAGAAAAGAAATAGAAAGGAAAGAAAAGAAACACAAAAAGAGGTTTGGCATTAAGTGCACATTGTTGGCACTGAGTGCCACACCATCAAGTGACTTCTCAATAGGTATTGGTGTCAAGTGTGAGTCCTGTGCATTAAGCATGCAAAAGAATGCTTCTTTGTTGAACTATTTTTACTCAGTGTGTGTCAGATGTGCTAAGTAAGCTAAGTGAGGCTTCTCTATCGGTTATTTTTGCTTATTGCTTATCAGGCGCGCTAAGCAAATCAATTGGGGCATCTCTATTGAGCCCCCTATGCTAAGCCTGCTAGAATGGGCTAAGAGCACATAGGATCTAGGTAAGTTCAACCACCATCAATGCACTAATTAGCTCAAATCATAAATTTATACCAACAATGAGCAATGCTATGCACACACTCAAGCAACTTAGCGTAGATGCCTAAATACCTCGAATTTAAGTCAAGTTTTCCAACAAACACATCATAGGCACAATAAATCTCAATAATGTCTAAGCATACCAAGCCTTAAACTTAACCCCCAAATCAGTACAAACAACCCTAAGCATTAAAACAATAATCTAACTTAAAACCTAAATCCCAACTTAAATCTAACAACAAGTTTAATTTGATAATAAACCCTGACAAAAAGCTAACAAATAATAAACAAAGATTAAAAAATAGAAAAAAGGAAAAAATGAAGAAAATAAAAGAGATAAAAAGAAAGAACTTACTTGATTGTATAAGAGAAGGGAGGAAAAAAAGGTTAAGAAGTGCAAATGTGAGATGTAGGTGAGAATGGATAGAGATAGGGGAAGATTATGAGACAATATGAAAAGTTACGAGAAAGAACATAGGGAGTCAACAATAACAAACTGGTGAACTCACGCTTAGAGCATTATGTGATACGTTGAGATTGGACAACATGCCCAGTTAGCCCATCTGACCCAATAACCCATGGGCTTCCACACTAATTGTGTGCAACCTATGCTAAGCATAGGCAAAATTTTCAAAAGGAAATCTCCATCCTTTTATTTTAATTTTTAAATTTTGAAATATTTTTTTCATAAACACCATAGAACAGTGTTAAGCGTGAATGTACTTCTGCTAAGTGCATGCACCCTTGGGGATCTAAACAAAGTGCTAAGTGCTTGGTATCTGCATTAAGTGAAAATAAGGTACAAAGAGCATGTAGATGTAGGACTAAGTGTGAATGGACCCTAACTCTCTCTAGGCGTAACACCTTCTAGACCAAATTGTTTGTACTTAACGTATTGCTAGGAATTAGATGTCTCAAAGATGCATGGACAAACTTGGACAAAGATAATCCATCCAAGGTACCTCTGTCACTAACTTTAGTCAAATCAAGGGCTACCAAAGCACATATTCAAGTGACTACATGTTAGGGGAGATATTTTAATAATTTCTCCATATCCCACTTATTAGCTTGCAACACAAAAGGCAGAAATCTTAAATAATGGTCAATGTTACTCAAGGGAGTCAAGGCATATTGAAATAACTTCCCACATCTTGTGACTCAATCATTACCCCAAAATTTTAAAACCTACCCAAAATTAACATTCCAAGCCAGGTTGTCTTGTACATGATTCTAAGTCACTTTCAAACCATTCCAAGCATTCGAACATACTTGATTTTGAGAAATAACAGGAATAGTGTCGTTTCTACATTTGTATTAAGATCTTGTAATCTTAGCCCACATGTCTTGTCTATTATGAGTCAATCTCCATTCTAGCTTAATCATCGAGAGTTGGTTTGTTGTGTGCATACAACGAAGGAGAAGGCCACTCTCAATTTTTGGAGCACAAATAGACTCCTATAATGCCAAATGGGCTTTCTTGGATTTTTCTAGGTCACACCATATGAATTGGCAACAATTTTTAATTTCACTATACATCAACTTAGGAAGCCATGTAGTTTGAATAACATAGCTGGGAAAAGCTTGCAAAACAAATTTTGCCAGAATAATTCTTCCTGTCAAGGAGAGGTGCTGGGCTTTCCAAGAGTTGAGTCTCTAGTTAACTTTATCAATAATATATTGGTAAGTATTTTTGCTCATCCTCTTATGGAGAATAGGCATCCTAAGATATTTCCCCATATCATCTGTTCTTTGAAACCCAAGAGCCTTATCGATTTGATGCTTAACCTTCCAAGGAACATTTTGTGATAATAAAATATGGCTTTTTCCACTACTAACCTTCTAACTTGAGGTGTTTCCCAATAATTTCAAAATTACCTTTATAGGCTCCACTTGATTAACATCAATCTTTGCAAACAAAAGAAGGTCATTTGTAAAGGATAAATACGAAAGCTTTGGACCTCTTTTAAAAAGCTAGATTGGTTGTAAGAACTTTTTCCCCACTGCCACATTAATCAACTGAAACAACCTTTCCATATAGAGAATAAAGAGATATAGAGAAATAGGATCTCCTTGGCAGATTCCCTTTGAAGGTTTAAACTCCTCCAAGGCCTCACCATTCCACAACACTTTCATTCTGGATAAGGAAATGCATTGTCAAACTAGCTCAATGAGGAGCTAAGGTAGGCCTATATCTTCCAAAGTGTCCTTGATAAAAACCCAATTGAACCTATCATAGGCCTTTTTAAGGTCTATCTTAATAGTCATCCAACCAGTTATACTCTTCTTACTCTGCATGGAATGGAACACTTCCTAAGTAATGACAATATTATATGATATCTATTTGTTTGGAATAAAACTACTTTGACAATGGTGCACCAGATCTTGAACAATTGATCTAAGCCTCTAAGCTAGTATCTTCGTAATAATCTTGTAAGCCATATTACAAGGACTAGTAAGCTTGAAGTGCGTCATATTTTCCATTGTCTCCGCCTTAGGAAATAAGGAAATAATGGTGTCATTAATTTCCTCAATCCTACTAGGATTAGCAAAAATTTCCATGACCAGATTTGCAAGAGAGGGCCCACCACACTCCACTGACTATGATAGAAAACTACCTAAAAACTATCTGGGCCTAAAGCTTTAAATGCACCTATACTAAAAACATTTATTCTAACCTCCTCCACAATCACATCCTTAGCTAAGTCAACTTTAACATCATTTGATAAAGCAAGAAATGCACCTCTCAAATAGAATGACTCATAGGTACCTTCATCTTGTCGCAACCAGGGTCACGACGAAATAGCGAAAAAAGAAATGAAATTAGAGGAGCCGCCACCAAAGTTTATTAAAGAAAACCTTAGAAAAACCCTTTCAAAAAAAGAAATGATCTTCGTAACCAAATATGGGTTCGGGAGTTGGTTATGTATAAGGAAGGTGTTAGTATCCTACGACGTTCGTCATAAAGACGGTTACCCCTGATTAAATGTACAAAATAGATAGCTTCAAAAATATTTATTTTACCCCTGAAAAAAAATTATTTATTTACAAATTGTATCATTTTTATTTATCAAAATAATTTTAATTTAGAAGAAAATATTTTATTATTGAAAAGATATTAATTTTATTATTTTCGAGATCGACAGGGGTGGGCCCCTGCTCCTACATATCATCAGGTGCAATGAGGAATCAAACTCACGTAGTTCTTTGGGTAGAAAAATGTTTTGTTGGTTGATTGTTTTTTCATTTTTTTAATATATATTTTTAATATTTTAAAAGGCTTACTCAATAACCAAATAGGAAGTACATCTAAAATGGTTATCAATACACCTTTTAAAGTTCTTGCAATATCCAAATAGGAAGTGCATCCAACGTGGATATTACTAAAACCTTTTAAGATTTTTATAATAGTCAAACAGGAAGTGCATCTAAAATGACTATCATTAAAATCTTTGCTATGTTTTTAATAAAATATTTGTATTATACACATTATATTTATTAAAATGATAACCAAATAAGAAGTGCATCTAAAATGGTTACCATTAATGTTTTAAAACTTTAATAACGTCCAACTAGGAAATGCATCCAAAATGGTCATTATCAAGTTTGATTATTTTTATTTCATGTATTTATTTATTCATTTATTTACCAAAGAAAGCTAAATATAATTATTATTAAAAAAAACGTTATGAAACGTAATCTACGGATTCTAATTTATTATTATTATTAATTTAAAAGAAATATACGTTTTTTTTAGAACAAATTCATCGTAAATAATAATAATATAATAAGAACAATAAAACAAAATAAAAAGGCACGTCAACTTTTCCTGCGTCAATGCTTTATTAATATTTTTTTTATAATTAATGTTATTAAGTAGTATTAACATGAATAGGATATTAAAAAAAACGTGAGGAGAACAAAACTCGCAAAGTAATAATGATGTACTCAATTAACATCACAATACAAAATTAAGTAAAATCAAATGGATCAAACTGTCACAAATTTCAAATTTGATTATGAACAAATTAAGAACATGAACACTATACTGTAGGTATTTGACTCAAAAATGGATGTAAAAAAAATGTGTATAGATTTATGAATGTTGGACGTATCATAAAAGCATGAATTAAAGTAGCAAGTCTCACAGATTAATCAATTCAAGAGTTGCACTTCATACCAGATTTAGATGCAAATTCTAGATGAACTATATGCAATTGCATGCTCTTCCATTTGACGCCAATTGCGGAGTAATTTTGGATCAAACTTTTACGCAAATCTAAGAGCACAGATTTCTTCAATTTTTGATGTACAATTGACTTGAATGTGTGTTGTGCAATTGTGATTGAATCAAGTGAGAGTATGTGCAGGTACAGTGCTACCTGCGTGTGCAATAAATGAAATGTGAGGTTAGTGTGCGATTTTGTGACGTTGTTGTACAGTACTTTTTTTGAAAAAAATGTAGAATGAGTGTTGGTTATATGAGAGAGAAAGAAAGAGGAATGTGAGTGCTATGTGTGTATTTGAGAGAGTGGTGCAGAGGGAGAGAGAATAAAAGAGAAAAAGAAGTTAAGTGCCAAAAGTGTGAGAAAGGGACATGAGTGAGAAAGTAATGTAATTTTTGAGAAATATCTAATTGTGAAAGAAATGTGTTAATACCTTATTTATAAGCACTCTGATTTTTGAAGCTTGTTCTGCAAGCTATTATAGGTTGCACTACAAGTTACTGTAGTTTGTACTACAAGCTAATATAGCTTGTTTTAGAAGTTTTTCTTTAAAATTTCTATTGTTTATTTTTTTTTCTCTTTTTTCTTTTCACAAAATTGGGCCAAGGCCCACCAACCCAAAATCTTTTATTTTAAAATTTTTTCTTTTTTTATTGAACCATAATTGCTAGCCCAAACTTTATTCTTATTAATTTTATTTTTTTTCTCATTTTCATTTATGGGCTTAAAATAAAATAATCCAATATTATTATTATTATATTTTCCTTCTATATTTATTTTTGTTATTTTTCTAATTACCCGAATAAAATTGGGTGTTCATACATCCTGAAACAAACACTTATAAAAATCTGTAACAAGGGCCTCAAGTTCATTTAGGTCAAATGTTCAAGAGCCATCTTCTTTCTGTAAGACATCATATGTATTCTTCCTCCTTCGTATGATCATGATCCCATGAAAATACCTAGTATTCTTGTCAGTTTGTCACCAAATTTAATTCATTTGGTTCTGGACTTTTGGAACCATATGACTTCCTCCTGAGCCAAAAAATCTTCATATTCTTTCTAAATTCGTTCTTGGATATCCCTAAGATAGAGACTATCAAAATGGGGTCTCCTGGATGCAATTCTAGTAAGGCGGCACAATAAAACACGCTTTTTCTTCAAAATGCCTCCAAACATTTCTTTATTTCCACCTATATAAGCTTCCTGAAAAAGAAAATTATTGTTCTGTCAACTACAAAAATATTATTTAAGTATCTCATTGCCAGTTAAACATAACTAAAAAAAAACCTTAATTTATGGTAAACTTAATTTATTGTTTGGATGCACCGTTTTTAATTTTTGTATCTCACCCAATAGTTACTATATATAAAGCAGTAGACCTTACCAATTGTGCAATGTATTTTCCTTCCATTGGACCCTACATGTTTGGTCTTTTATCATCGACCTTTATTCTCACCCGAAAGATTTGGTTGTCGTTGTATAAAATAAAAGAAAATACTCAAAGCTAAAGGTGTTTCTTTTGGAAAGCATTTTTACTTTATCATTTTCATTACCAATAAAATTGCTCTTTTTATGAATTCGAGAAAATGGTCACTAAAACGCTTACAAGCAAATAGATTATAGTCAGTATATTCAAAATTGGTAAAAATATTACTGAAAATTATAATAAACATTGGCAAAAATTCATTTTATTGTTGGTAGAAACCTGTTTTATTAGCTTTTACCTATTATAAATTAATCTTTTACAAACTAATGTTTATCTGCTACAATAGTAGTCTAAAATGCATTTTACTGATGATTAATTTATTGTAACTGTATAATTATCACTAAAATTTTAGAAGGTAAGCCAAAAACAAAGGGAATGAAAAACCTTTCTGACGAAATCTTATGACTTTTCAATTTTATCTATCACAATTAAGGGAGAAAATATGTTAGGTTGAATAAGACTTTGCTTAAATAGGTTTGACTCGTGTAAAAAATTCAAGGGCTGAGTTTGTCTTGTTACTTGTCAAAGACTTTATTTTTAGGTCTGACTTGGCATATTTGAAAGTCTGGCTTAGTTTGTTGGCCTGCTACAAGTGTGTGTACGTTAGCAAATGATGGTTGTAGAGTTTGCTAACGTACTCCAATTAAAAAATAAGTTTGTGTACGTTACCAAATCCATATATATATATATATATATATATATATATATATATATATATATACGAGTCAAGATCCGTTGACACTAGGTGTCAAAGTACATCTTCAATAACTTTGTGTAGAATGCAAATTGAATTGATCTAACCATTGAATTTGATGTTTTTATTAATTAGATTAAGTATCTAAAATTTCACACAATTCCAAAATTATTTAGTAGTTCATCGCATTATTTTATTTTAACAAACCATAAAAAATTAAAATATTTGTAAATATTCAATGTTAGATGACATATCTAAAAATTCCAAATTATGTGAAATTTGATATACATAATCATGAAGATAATATCACATAATTCAACGATTGAATTAGTTAAATTTGCATTCTACAAAAGTTATTGAAGGTGTAATTTAACTAACTTTGACACCTAGTGTCAACGGATCCTGACCATATATACATATATACATACATATATACATATATACATATATACATACATATATACATATATATATTAAAATTGTTACTACTCAAAACATAGGACAAAGTTGGAAATAGGTGAACTAGGTTTTATAAGAGTTAAGTTTAAACATGTTTATATGATATAAGTTTATTTTTAATGTCTAATCTAATTTTTGTGATAACTTGATTAAAAGTTCAGTTTGTAATAAGGCCTCTAAATAGGACATAAATTTATTCTTCAATAAGTTTATAGGTTTGACTCTTTATGTAGATTAACATGCTTAATATTTAAAAAGGTAAATAAATATATAATTTTAACACATTATAAAAAAATTAATTTAATAATAATACTAACAAAAAATTATTATTTATATTTGTTTAAATAGGTCAATCTGTAAAGCCTGTAAGATTATTTAAATGGCTTAAAGTTTGGTTTTTTTTAACCAAATAAGCTTTTATAAAAGCCTAAGCTTGATTTATATCCTAAAAAGCCTAGCTTGACCTGAGTTTGATGTAGTCTAAGCCATAAATGTTTGTCAAGCAGCTAGTCCTATTTCCACCCTTAATCACAAAGAGGGTGAATAATTTATAAAAATAAAAATAATATTATTTCGTAAAGAAATTGCTTTCTTTTTTGGCTCCGGCGTCTTCATAAATAATGTACTCATATTTTGCATTTTTACCTTGGTAAACAATTTTTTGGTTTCCTTTCGATCACGATTCATTTCTTAATGACTAGTGTACTATTTTATTTTTATTTTGTTATATTCATTAAATCCAACATCATGAACCTACATGAAACTGGATATCTAAAGAGAAAGAATCTTAGTCAGTAAATTTTACGTCAGAACAACAAAGATTATAAACTTAAAATTTAGAATTTAGATATCTAAAAAAGTATAACTCATTCAATTTTCCTAATTTTCAAAAATCTTAAACTATGTTGTCATCCAAAAACAATGCAAAATGTCAACAAGCACTTATTTAGAGAACAATAAAAAATATTTAATTTGTACGGGTATTTTTTTAATTTAAATAGAATTTAAAAGTATAAAATAAAATAAAAATAAACATGATAAAATAATATGCATAATTAATTCTAATAAACAAGTAAAAAATATCAATATTTAAGATTCAGGGAGACACGAACAAAGTTTAAAAATATTAAAAGAATAAATTTGAGAGAATAATATGACTAAGATTTGATATGAAAAAAGAATTTCATATAAAAAGAAACCAATTCAAATAATTAACATTGATATTTGAAGAATAAAAATAAGTTTTAACATAAAAGGAAAATTTTGAAAATAAGTACAAACCAAACTTGATTATCTTTCCACCAAGCTTCTTTCTCATAAACCTGTATCTTATAAAGAAGTCTCCATATATCTCAATTGGCAACAAATAAATACAAGAAGAATTACAATTATTGGAACAAATTTACACTTGGAACTTATAGTCGCTCCTACTTCTAATAAGGCTTTTGTTAGATGCAAATAGGTGTACAAAATCAAAGACTCCCTTCAATGGTTCTTTGAACATTATAAGACTTCTTTGGTTGTCAAAGGATTTATGTGAGAAACCTGGATCAATTATAAAGTGACCTTTGACTTTGTTGCTTGCATCACCTTTGTGCCCATTCTCCTTGCCATTGCTACTATTAAGAAATGGACTTTTAATTAGATAGACATGAATAATGCCTTTCTTAATGGTACTATGGAAGAAAAAGTATACACTGATCACCCTTTAGTTACGGTTGTCTAGTAAACAAGGTTTTGTCATCATTGTAAAGCTTTATATGGCCTTTAGTAAGCGCCCTAAACGTGGTTTGCTAAGTTTCCCAGCATTATTAGTTAGCTTATATATATATATATATATATATATATATAAGGGACGTTTTAAATGAGAAACTTTTACAATGAGAAAATGAGAACTTTCAATAATAACTATTCGATCATAATTAAAACAAATTTGTAGTTGAGATTAAAATTCAATTAATCACCTCTTATGAGACCACCATTGTCATTGTCTCCACCACCACCGACGCCGCCACTGCCGTTGCCACCACCACCACCACTAGAGGCGGTGATGGTGGTGGCGGCAACGGCAGTGGCAGCGACGATGGTGGCAATGGTGGCGGCGACAATGACAGTGGTGACAATGATGGCGGCGACGGTGGTGGCAACAACGGTTGTGATAGTGGCAACGATGGTGGAAGCGACAACAATGGTGGTCTCATAAGAGGTGTTTAATTGAGTTTTAATCTTAGTTATTCATTGTTTTTAATTATAATCCAATGACTACTATTAATAGTTTTCATTTCTCATTTTAAGAAGTTTCTCATTTGAAATGTCCCTTTTATATATGGGACATGATTCATTGACACCAGGTGTAAGAGTTAGTCAAATTACACCTTCAATAACTTTTTGTAGAATACAAATTTAACCAATCCAACCGTTGAATTTGATGTTATTATTAATTAGATTAAGTATACAAAATTTCATACAATTCTAAAATTATTTAATAGTTCATTAAATCACTTTATTTTAACGTACAATATGATATTAAAATATATATAAATATTCAATATTAGATAACATATTTAGAAATGTCCAAATGATGTGAAATTTGATATACATAATCATAAAGATAATATCATCAAATTCAACGGTTGATTGGTTAAATTTGTATTATACAAAAAGTTATTGAAGGTGTAATTTGACTAACTCTTACACCTGGTGTCAACGGATCATATGACCCTATATATATATATATATATAGTTTTTGTGTCAACCCTAATATGCTTTCAATATCATTTCTCATGTTAGGCTCACAAACACTAAAGACTAGGCATGCTCCACTAGAAATTAATGCTCACTTTACTCCATTTCATGACACGATTAATATTTGATGACCTAACTCTTTACCAATGATTGATTGGGAGTATGAGCTATCTTATAGCGACTTAACTTGACTTCTTTGATATTGTTCATTTGGTTAGACAATTCTTGGCCACCCTGTACATCACGCATTATGCAATTGTCCTTCGCGTAATCTATTATATCAAAGGTACCTTATTTCAAGGTTGTCATTTTTCTTGTGAATCTCTTCTAGTTTTGTAAGGTTACTTAGTTGTGGATTAGGGTGGTGACCTTGTTGATCACCATTCAACTATTGGATACTACATCTTTTTAAGGGATTCTCTTGTGTCTTAACATAGTGACTGACTAATTTTAAAACACTTATTATGGTTTTGTATTTGACTTTATTATATATTTGTTGTGCCTAATATTGGTGTTCTAGTTGAGTTTTGTATATTTGGATTTAATTAGGCCCTAATACAAATCTTGGTTAATTTTTGGATTTTAATATATTTTGATCTTTCCTCTTTGTTTAGGTCATAAATTGCGATCCGAAAATGCGATCGAGGTGATCTTGGTGTCTATGAAAAGATTAAAGAAAGATCTACATTTCTCATGCAAAGATCACAAGCTTATTCGCTTCGGATTATGGATGAATTATGGCTTGATTTGGAGTCGCTGTTCTATTCTGACAACCTGACATAGGTGCACTATTTTGAGCATATCTTGAGCTACTGAGGTTGAAACAACATGAGATGTGTTTACAACTTTCATGAAGACACTAAAAGTCAATTTGACCATATGAAGGGTCGAATAAATCATGGACAGTGGTAGATATATTTTACTTTATAACTCAGCTATCTTTTATGGAATTAATTTGTAATTGGACTAATTAATTAACATCTAGTGGGAACATATTTCGTGCTTTAGTTAATCCTAGGTAGACTCTATGTAAACATTTGGCTTTCGAATAAATATTTTGATGAATTTGTGTGAAGTCTCCATGGAAGGCTAAACTCTTTTGGATCAATTCATTGGTTAAGGATTCTTTTATAGATCTTGAGGTTTGGTTTTAAATTGTTTTCGATTCTTGATTTGGTTTCTTTCACTGCTAATCTTTTCTTTTTTTTCTAAATCTTCATTGTGAATTCTTTTTGGATTGGTACGTCATCATCTAAATTTTTGGGTTTGTATTCTTAATTAATATGTTGAACTCGTGATTTGTCGCAGTCCAACTTAGATTGATAGGGTCTTTGATGCCTAATCATTGGTTTGATAAAGAATCGGTTTAAAAATTGGTTTGGTGACTTAGAAGGCGCTTGATTATATAATCCAAATTAATTAAATCTTAAGTGCTTTATTCAGTTGTTATTCTCTTGATTAATGCGTCATTGATTAATTTCAGGGTCAAACAAGAATTAATTCAAGAATAGGAGTTAAATCTTTAGAAATCAATGACAGGTCCATTTAGAAAACTTAATCAGTGGATTGATCGTTTTTGCATAATTGATTTTTTTTCTTTATTTTCAATTTGCTTTTGTTCTTGAACTCAATTCTCCTTTTTCTAATGTTCATAATTGGTTGGTAACTATCAAGGATACTTGAGAGACGACCAAAATTATTTGCCTTGTACTGTAGGTTTTTCTATTATTTGACCCCGTGTACGATCTCGGATCACACAGTAAGAAGCAAACTTTTATTCATCAATCTAGTACTGAACTTAAATATCGTGTTCTTCTTAATATTGTCATTGAAATCTTGTGGATTTGCTAGCTTCTTGAAGACTTTGGCTTTCCTTGGCAGTAACCCATTAACTAATATTGTGATAGTATAAATGTTATTCAAATTGCTTATATTGATGTTTTTCATGAGTACGCTAAACATATAGAAATTGATTACCGGCCACTTCATTCATCAACACATTCTTTAAGGATCTTTCCATCCAGTAACTATTGGCACTCATAATTACCCAATAAATAAATTCACCGTTTCCATACCTTGGCCTCCAAACTCAAGTTGGTTTCATCTTAAAATACTAAAGTTTGAGGAGAATGTTGACATATTTTCATTATTAGCTTATTCTTAGAACAATTAGCACATTCTTTCAATATTTATATGTTTGACTATCCCTATTTTCCCTTTTACATTGTATAGCTTTTGGATTATATATAAGTGTGTGCATACTTTCTTATTTCATCATATTAAACAACAATAATACATAACACTCTTCAATTTTTGCCTCCTGCCTTTCATGATCATACCGTCTTCAATACACTTTGGCATCATTTAGTAATATCTAGATTGTAGTTGATACATCGACTAAATTTTCAATTTTCAAAATTGAGTTGACACTAAGTAATTATATATTATTTTTGTTTATCTTTTTTGGCAAATTGTTGATGCTAATTTTTTTAAAAAAAAATCTCTCTCACACACACAAAGGTTGGATTGTAAAATTTATTTGCAGTAAAAAGGGTGTGTTTGGTAAAACTAACTTATAAACTAGATGAAAGCTTATAAGCTAGATGAAGTTTATAAGTTATAAGCTAGGAGCTGAAAAGCTAAAAGCTTATAAGCTAGCTAATTGAATTAAAAGTATTTAGAAAGAATAGATGATAAGCTAACTGATAAATATAAAATGACATAAAAGAACATATTTAGTTATTTAATTTCTAAATTGAAAAAAAAAAGGTAAAGAGAGACTCAAATAAATTAGGGAGGATAAAAATGAAAAAAAAAACAAAAACAAAAAAAGCTAGTAACTTATAAGCTAGCTTATTTTCATAAGCTAGTTGAAGTAACTTATAAAAACAAGTTAGAAGCTTATTTTCATGATATATATATATATATATATATATATATATATATATATATATATATAATCATGTATAATTAAACAGTAGATATTTCCTTATATTTTAAATAGAGTAATATACATTAAAATAAAATGAGATGATTAACTATTGATTAATTTTTTGGATTGTGTAAAATTTTGTAGATTTGATCTACCTTATAAAAACTTTAAATTAAATGATTGGATTGATAAAGATTTTTTATGATAAAAAAATTAATGAATGTGTTATTTTATTAAATTTTTTGACTAGTAACATATGTTAAAATCCAGTGAGATGATGAAGTATCAATTTTTGTGTGTGTGTAAATTAATTTTGTAGACTTAATCTATTTTATGAAAATTTAAATTAAACAATTGGATTGATAAAAATTTCTTTAAAAAATTAATGAATGTATTATTTTATTAAATTTGAAAGAGAAGCACACACTCTTTTGAGACTGTCCTATTTTATAATTTAGAACGAAAAAAAAGAGATATATTTACCTCTTTGCTAGATTATCCTTAATGCCTAAATAATTATATCTTTGCTCACAATAATAGTCCCTGGCTTTTGTTTGGTTAGTCCATAGCTTCAGGCCATTTGTCAGTTTCCAAGCTTGGGCCTTAAAATCCAAATATAAACCCAATGGGAGAATAACCGTCCATACTATCGATAATAATAATATCAAAACTGCTGGCAACGGGTTAATTCATCATATGTTCTGTGTTTGGTACAATGATTCATTTATCATTATTTTGCAGTACTTTCGATACTATCTAACTGTAATTGGGGTGGGGGAAGACAAGAGAGGAATATAAAGTGAACTCAATTTATTTTTTAAAACAACATTAAGAACACTGCTATGAGTGTGTTTAGAAATATGTTAGAATGACATTGAAAGAAATTTTACACTTTTTAATGCATAAATGAAAAAGCAATGTGAGTGTTAGATTGAGTTAAACATGACTTCAATTAGATGAAATTGAAAACCAAACACACACATAAAGCTAAAAACTTTTTGGCTTAAATAACTTTTTTGTCTCTATAAAATAGGGGGATTTTGTTTTAGTCCTTTATAATTTTTTTTTTCATTTTTGTCCCTATGATATTTTTTTGTTTAATTTTGGTCTCTGTCGTCAAGTTTGACTGTTAAATCAAATGGAAAGACCAAAAGAAAAAACGCAAAACTTATAGGGACCAAAAAATTAAAAGGACCAAAACGAAAACAACCAAAATTAAGAGGACTAAAAGAAAAACAATCTTATATTATAAGGACTAAATAGTTATTTAAACCAAATTTATAAAAATTAAACCTTCAACACTACAAATGCACTAATAGGGAGAAACCTACAATGAATGCACTAGTGACCAACTAAAAAAATTATAAATTACATTGGCACCATTTAATTGTTTGAAAAAACATTACATTAACACTCTTTATACATTACACTGATGCCCCGTGTTACCTAAGAAACACATTACATCGTGTACAGGTAGAAGGGGTGTTACTGTAGACGTTAAAAAAGAAGGGTGGTCATATGCAACATCAAGAAACTTTAGGAGGTATAGTGTGCTATTATAATTTGCTCATATATAATAATAACATCGTGCATTTTTCTTTTGCTTTCTTTGTTATTCCACATTTGTCTGTTACCATTCGTTTTGATAGCTTTATCTTGTTTTATGTTTTGTTTTTGTTGCTCTCTATTTGCTATATTTGCTTTATAAATTGAAGGTAATTGCATCATTGCATAGCTTCGTCAAAGTTGTATGTTTAAGGTTTAATTTTAATAATTTTTTCTATTGGTCACCAATGTATTCATTGTAGGTTTATTTTTTCTGCTCCCCATCTGTGTATTTGTAGTGTTTGAAGATTTAACTTTTATAAATTTGGTTTAAATAATTGTTTAGTTCCTATAATATAAGATTATTTTTGTTTTGGTTCTCTTAATTTTGGTTGTTTTCTTTTTGGTCTTCTTAATTTTTTGGTCCCTATAATATTTGTGTTTTCTCTTTTGGTCTTTTCATTAGATTTAATGGTCAAACTTGACGGCAGAAACCAAAATGAAACAAAAAAATATTACAAAAATAAAAAGAAAAAATTATAAAAGACTAAAAGTAAAACCCCCTATTTTATAGGGACAAAAAAATTATTTAAGGCAAACTTTTTTCTTTCCAAAGAGATTAAGAGTAAATTTCTGGCACTTTACTTAATATTTTTCACAAAATATAATTTACAAATTTATTCATTAAATTATATGGTGTAATATTAATTATCATGTATATTAAATTTTAGACATATTCTCACTCGTTCGTTTCTAAAACTTTATTTTACCTTTTATATAATGAATAAACAATTTAGTCTTACTTTTTTCAGTCCATTGAAAGTTCTTCTTTCGTAAATTTTCACCTTGATCAAATCAACTGAATTTGAAAATATTAAATACTAGATTAGATTTTAATTTTAACTTATATTTTTATACTATTTTTTAATCAAATGTTGTCATATTATAAAATAATTTGAAAATAATTATAATTATATAAAAAATTATCTCTTTAACAATGTCTAATGACATATAATCGAATCATAATATAAAAAGGTCAAATTAAAATCTAATCCTTATAATTGACAAAAATTCTATATTTTAATCTCTACATGAGAAAACATTTATAATTGTAATTTCTTATTATTTGTCAAAATTATAATAACAGTAAATGTTGGCAAAATATAGCTAATGTTTTGTGTTACATGACAATAACTAGCACTTAGATTACATATGCATCATTAATCTTTCTTCAGTTATTTGGAATAAAACAAAAAAATAATAGTGCCAGACTTAGAACTAATTTGTAATTTAACCAAACGAAAATGAGTTTTGTGGTGTTTATCAAAACTTGTTTTCAAAGCACTCCATCAAGTTTTCATGTCACCCTATGTAAGAGAACCACTAGAACTCTGATCACACTCAAATTCAGAATATAGTTATTCCTAATGACACAAACAAGACGAAGAGGAAGTTGGATTTATTCGAGTATTCTCTCACGTCAGCGGTGTTATTAGTAGGTCTTTCTTCTCCACCATTCCAACTTAATTTTGGCTCTTGTGGAATGGTGGAGCATTCTTTGTTTGGTTAGACGAATTAAGTGAATGAAAATAAGAAAAATACGTTTATAAAAGGATATTAAGTCCATTTACTGTTTGTATTGGATACAGATTTGAGGATTGCTGTTCCGTAAGGTTTTTATACATGCCATTTTCCCGCTAGGAACAGTGTAACTGTGAAAGTGAACTGAAAGGTATTTGAGACGACCCTCAATTTTCTAAAACTTTATTATATGACCCCTTGGTCTCAGTATTATTAATTCAAAAGACAAATAGGAGTAATTAATGTCATGGTATCAAGGTGATTAATTTTCCTTGGTTCTTTTTTTTTTTAGGGTCTTCCTAACTAGTGCCCTAAAGACACTGATTCAAAAATCAATAAGTAGAAAGTTTTTATTAAAAGTTTTGTATTAGAAATTATAGAAGAGTGCATTACTATATTTTTTAATAAAAACTTTCTATTTTTGATTCCTTAACCAGTGTCCATAGGAGACTGGTTAGCATTTTCCTTCTTAACCTAAACATGAAGTCAAAGAAGAATATGAATCTATGATCAGTTTATTCAATACAATTATTGTTTAACCATTATTGTGCATTTCCACCCATTTTTGGTGACGAGTCTCTTTCTTTTCTAACTTGCATAAATTTAAACAATACGTTAAGTTAACAAGATTGGCATTGATTCTCCAATCAAGCAAAATTATGTAAATATAATAAGTGTTTGTCAACATAAAAATTTTGAATTTTCAACTTGACTAATTTGAGAACTCTCATTTACATCTCAGTACAAATAGACTTTGCTTTCTTCAAAATCGTTTGTGGAGGTATCCAATGATCTACTGAAAACTACATTCAAGTAACTTAGACTTCTGTTATCATTTAATTTAATTTAATTTTTATTTTTCAGCTAGCTCCGATTCATGTTGCACTTCTCTGTTACCAAAGATGGGTCAATTCTCGATGCTTCTATCACGCAAAGGACCAAAGGGGTAATATATTTTGGGCAAGTAAAGTGGAAAAGACCATCATACAATTTTCTACTGAAGTTTCCAAATAATGCAACATTATACTATTTCAACAAACTCACCAAACGGGCTCGATTAATTTGCAGTTCCTTGACTCGAAAATCTTATTTCAAACTAAAACCTTAAATATTGAAGTGATGGTCATTTTTTTATAAAAGGGTACATCAATCTAAATGTTCGGAGGCAAAAGTCCAAGTTCCAAGTTCCAACATTAATTAACTAGATGCTAACGCCTACAGAAGATATAAACACACAAGCTTAACATACAGCTAGAAACCTATAAATTTTCGAGGAAGTAATTCTAATCTTTGCTTGTCTCAATGTTAGTTATTACTCATGGGATCATACGTTTCCTTCCCGTTTGGGATGGTTGCAAGTTTTTAGTTTTTGGTTTTCAAATGCAATTTTCGAAACAAAACGTGTTTGGCTAAAATGGAGTTGAAATAGGTTTTAACTCAATTTCAAAACACTTTTACATTTATTTTCAAAACCAAGAAAAAAGGATTTGTGAATTTGGTTTTTGGTTTTAAAAAAAAAATACACATCATTATATTTGACAATAGTCTTTTTTGCCACCACCACTATCACCACCACAACTACTGTCATTGTCACCACCACTGTCACCGCCACCACTACTACTACCACCAGCTTTGCAGCCATCGTCACCACCACCACCACCGCTACCACCACCACCACTACCACTACCGGCACCGCCACCACCATCATCGCTGTCACCACTGCCACAATTACCACGACCATCGGCATCACCACCATCATCACCGCTACCACAACTACCACCCATCACTGCTGCCACAACTACCATGACCACTAGCATCGCCTCCACCACCACAAGCTTCTGACCTACTACTATCGTCACCACCACTACTACGACCACAATCACAATCACGACCACCAGCACTGACTCTACCACTACCATCACCACTAGCACCGCTACAATCACCGTCGGTACCGCCACAACCACCACCGTCACCGTCGGCATTACCATCTCCACCACCATCATTGTTGTCGTCACCACTACCACTGTCGTCACCGCACAAACATATTCTTAAACTAATTTTAACAGAATAAAAAATTTCAAAATGAGTTTATTTTGAAACCAAAAATAAATAAAAAAACTAAAACTAATTTTTAAAAACTAAAAACTGGTTGTAGTTTTTGAAAATTTCAAAACTCATAACCAAAAAGCCACCCCAAACAGGCCCTTAGGAATATTGGTTTTGTTTTTTTAATTTTTAATCTTTCAAACGTAAAACTGATGTGTAATCTAAAATACTCCAGATTCCAGAACACTTCACATAGTTTTTTTGTTCGAACACCATTTTTTTAGTAAATGAAATGCCTTTGAACTACCCCTGTACATAAGATAATCTATCTTAACGATAAACGATGTAATTTTGGATCTTTAACAATATAATCCATTTATTAATAACTTCAATATCAAGTCTGTACCCTTTTTTCTTTAAAAAGAAAAAGACAGATTCTGTTTGTCCATTTGGCAGTGATACATATCAAATAAGAATTTAAAATAAAGCTTAGCAGACCAATTGAAAAACGCTACTGATACGTATGCTCATTCCGGGGATACCTCAGACCGTACTGTCTCCAAGCTGGTGGTTTTGCCTTTGAGCAAATTACACTAACCAGTTAAATTTTCTCTAATACCCTTTTCTTTTTTACTTTTACATTAACTTCCCTTAATTATTTAAAAAACATTACACTAACTACTTTTTTACATTACACAAATCTCTCTTAATTGTTTGAAAAAATTACACCATGTAAACTTCTATAAGAGAGGCTGTTATAACGGTTAAAAAAGCAAGGAGATTATGTACAATATCAAAAAACTTCAAGAAAAGTTAGCATAATTTACTTTTTGCCTTTTAATATTGGGAACTAGAGGTGTCTCATCCTATGAGGAAATACTCTAACATCCAAGTTAATAGATATTTTAGCAAATTTTTGGGAAGGGAGGGGTATCATACTTGAAACGAAAGATCTCCCAACTATTTATAGACTTTGGATAATATAAGAGTCTGGTGGAGGTCTATTTCACCAATATCATCATCCTAACATTGCTTGTAATCACCATATCATTCCCATGATCACACTTAACCATTCCTGTAAAGAAGGTATGGTTAGATCAAGGAGTGGCTCCTAAAATAATGGTGAGAGTGGTCTTTTCTGCCAAGTATCATCTTGGTACCACCCTTGTTTGGCTAAAGAGAATAGACCTAAATGTGGACTTTGTTCCAAGATGTGTTTCTATTGTCTTGATTTTCTATTGTGGAGTCAATTGGGGGATTCATTTTTTTTTTTACCAAGTTTCAAATAATTCAATTTAAGATAAACATCCTGAACCATAGGACCAGTCTAGATCAGTTGCCCTTAGTTTGATGTGCCATCAGTGGCTAAACCTAAATGTGGACTTTGTTCCAATATGTGTTTCTATTGTCTTGATTTTCTATTGTGAAGTCAATTGGGGGATTCAGTTTCTTTTTTACCAAGTTTCAAATAATTCAATTTAAGACAAACATCCCAAACCATAAGACCAATCTAGATTAGTTGCCCTTAGTTTGATGTGCCATCAGTGGCTAGGATGTTGAGTTATGTGGTCTAATGCATATGTCCAAATTGATCTCGACCTGAGATGGAGAAGAAAGATGAAAGACCTCGGTCACGTAATGGGGATTTCACTCATTGGGAGGAATGTTGGACGAGGTAGGCTCTAAGCCATTTTGCCTTCAATTAGCAACATAAGAGACACACATACGTGGCATTTCTTAAGATTATAGTTATCCTCATTTTTTTGGTGTATGTATCGTAGTGATTATGCTAAGCAATTAATAGCCTATGACTATTTACTATTTTGCCCTTGTTAGGCCGAGTTAAGTGACAATTTTATCTTTATTCGTAGGGGTGTTCAAAAAAATCTAATCGAACCTAAATGAACTATAAAATTGAACCATTTTTACAAAAAATTGAACTAAATTGTTTTTATAAAAAATCGAACCGAACTATTTGAGAACCAAATTGAACTATCTGAGAATCGAATTAAATTGAACCAAACTATAAACACTAAACCATTTTTATAAAGGCGTAAAAATTCTCAATGTAAAAAAAAGTTCAGTTTAGTTCAACACAATTCAGTTTAGTTCAAATAGTTCAATTCAATTTGAATTTGAGAAACAACTCATCGAACTACTTTCTAGTTCAGTTTGGTTTAACAAACTGTTTTTTAGTTTGATTCAATTTTCACGTAATTCAATTTGGTACACCTTTGAACACCCATAATTATTCGAGTGAAATGACGTTTTACCCCTATGTTTACCAGCAATCTCCAACCTTCCCACACTCACTAAATGTCAGTGTATGCTCATCCTCAACAACTTTGACATATGCATATGTATGCATGACAACAACAATATACATCTTCATAAAGTCATTAGATTATCATTTTCAAATTTTTACATGGAGATCATGTCAAACCAACAAGTACCTAGGCCCTACAGCCTTAAAACCAACATATAGACCATTACGAGTCATAAAGGCACCACCATGTATTTGTGGTTATCCACTAAGGTCCAACTATCATTAAATTTTAAACTAGAGTCTTATAATATGTGAATACTTTGCTTAATAGTTTTCTGTAAATTTTTCATCACGTACGTGATTTATTAAGCATACACGTATATATATGTATCATAAAGTTTTATGATATAATTAGACAAAGGTTTCACTTGCAATTTATTTATTAAATATTAATCAAATAATTAATAACATTTTCTTCAAAATTGTATTCCAAAGTAGTTACAAGAGTTTTGATTCTTTTAAGAAAATTCTAAAATATATTATTATTACAGAATATAGGGTTTTCTAAATTTTCTAAACAAATTAGGGATAAATTTACCATTTTGCCCATAGGTTCACAATTTAACTAGTTTACTAGTATTTAACTTGTTCTAAGTCCCAAAAATTAATTCCCTTCAAATATGGACCTAATTAAACTATTTTGTTTAAATTTCAATATTTTAAATTAAAATTTTCAAAATTTTCACTTTTATCCTTTATTAATATACTTATCATTTTAAATCTCAAAACTAGTCTAAATTGGCTTATTTTATTTTAGACTTTTTCCTAAGCTTATTAACTCATTAAAAACGTTTCTTAATCACTTTTAACTCACTAATCTCACTACAATTAGAGTTAAAAAATATATTTAGCCACTGTTATACTAAAAAAATCAAAATTCTAGGAGATATTATAGGCTAAAATCTATTCTCACTCCATCAGTGAGAGTGGTTTAAGGATTTAATCCATCTTGATATCTTAAGTAAAAAAATTTATGAACTCCTGGGGGTTTGTCTATAGGCACAAATTTCTTGTTCCAAGGCCAATGCTCCATTTTTGTTTTCTGAAATTTTATGATAGCTTCAAAGCTTAAGGCTTTATTATTCTAATCAACTTATATAACACCACCAAATCAAACATGTGTCAAAGTATATTACATAAACTCGTATAAGAAGCCAATATCACATCAAGAAATGCATTATATAGAGGAGTATGCATGAGTGAGAATCAAAGGCAAAAATATCAAGAAACAATCTTTAAACATCAAGAATATATCTTTTTATCAATAACATCAAGTATAGGGCAAAACTCTTGGAAAAGAGTTCACCAAGCAAACTTTCCACACAACAACACTAAAATAGTCCACAAGTCTCCATAAACTTGATTCATTGAGTTTCCCTTGCCAAAGATTCAATCTTTGAGGTCCTTTGTCTAAGATCTTCAAGTAGGCCACCAAATCCCAACAGCACTTCAACAACCTACCACATTTCGGCTCAAAAATTTGAGTAGAAGAAAGAAATGGAAAGGGGAAGATGAGAAGATCATTTTGTGTGGAATGAGAAGGAGAAAAAAGGAAAATAAACTTACTTGATGAAGAGATTGAAGAAAGGATGAAGAACTTTGACTCACAAGGTGCTTGAATAGTAGAAGGTATGAAGGATTCAAGCTTGGATGGTTGAACTTGGAACAAAATGGTGCTAATGGGGAGGGGGTGCTTCGTGCAAGAAGAAGGAGAGAGAGAAATGACAGAGACTTAAGGTGAAAAGAGTGAGTGTTGAGTGAGAAACTAAAGTTAGGGTTAGGGTTTTACAATTATAAAGTCTTTAAGTTTTTTTTTTTTTTTGAATTTGAAATAAATGATGAAAATGGATTAAAATAAAATAACGTTCCCTCCAAATTGGTGTTGAGGATGGGCAATGCATTTGGGGAGCCAATCACATGGCTTGATTAAAAAAATTAATATAATTGGAGTGAGTTTATGACATTTGACCAATGGTGTAAGTCTTATGTTTAACCATTTTAATGAAATATCCACATTAACTTAGTTTAACATGTATAATTGTTATATTAGGCTATCTATACTATATTGAATTAGAGGTAACACAAATTGCAAGTTTTTACAGGTGTCACACTCTCACAACTCTACACAAATCTGTACCTGACCTTGATTTTTCTATTTAAGCAATAAATTTTGAATTTACACAGTAAAAATAATAAACTATCTTGAAACACAATTTTTTTGGCCCACGTTTGAGTGGCCCATTTTTATTTACAATTTTTTTTAAAAAAAGTCACATATACTAATATAAGTGGCAGATGTGAGACATGCTTTCGAAAAAGAAAAAATTGACCCTATTTTACAAAGGTGAAACAGTCAAAATGCAAAAGCAAAAACATTGGTTTTGTAAAAGAGTGTTAGTTGTGAACGGTGTGCAGGCCTCCATGGTAGATGCAGAAGAGAGAGGCTAGTGTAGGTTCTCTGATTAGGGCAAAATGCAATACGAAAGGGCTTTTAATGGAGCTTGGAGACTTACAAATTTTGCTAATGAAGGAAAAATAAGACATCGATCAGACTGGGAGAAACAAAGAAGGATAGCAAGGTGCTCATATGCACTGACATTGTTTTGAAGCTTTCCATTTTATCACAAAAACACAACATGCGAGGTGGTAATATGAAGTAGATCTCTTTTATATGTTTCTCTTTAAATACATATAAATTTAAATTGAGCAACTTTTGTTGAATTTTGTTACGAAGTAGGACAGAAAAAAAGCTTTTGCCTGAAGTGAAAAGTGATGTTATTTCATTCTAAACTGATGTATATATAGTGACGCAGGTGAGCCACTCTATATGTATACAGCTCACTACAACAAATTGTATCTAACGCATTAACAGACTGTGCAGCTCACTGCAACAAACTGTATCTAACAAACGATGCATAACAGACTATGCAGCTCACTGTAACAGACTGTACCTAACAAATGATCTATAGCAGACTGTATCTAACTAACAAACGATATAGACAGACTATATCTAACAGACTGAATATCAAACCAATCATACAACAATCTCCACCTTGGTCTTATATTCCTACATTATAGACTCTTATCTAATATTTGTAATATTCAGCAACTTTAAGTAGTATTTGAACTTCTCAGAAGGTAATGCTTTAGTAAGCGTATCAGCTGCATTCTCCTCAGATGTTATCTTCTCAATGATCACAGCCCCACTCATCACTACATCTCTAATGAAATGAAACTTCACATCAACATGCTTCATTCTCTCATGATGTACTTGATTCTTTGTCAAACAAACTGCACCTTGGTTGTCATAATGAACTGTGATAGTTTCCAATTCTTTTTTCATAAGCAATTCTAAAACTAATCCTCTTAACCATAAAGCTTCCTTCACTACTTCACAAGCTGTCATATACTCAGCTTCAGTGGATGACAAAGCAACCACTGCTTGCAAGTTAGCTTTCCAACAAACTGTGTTTCCAAAAACTTTGAAAACATAACTAATTATGGACTTCCTTATATCAATGCTTCCTGCAAAATCTGAATCAACAAAACCTTCTATCTTTGGAACTCCACCTTGACCAACATATTTCAGCCCCAAACCAGTAGTTCCACAAAGATATCTCAACACCCATTTTGCAGCCTCCCAATGTTGTTTACTCAGATTTGCCATAAATCTACTAATAACACTCAGCATAGGCCAAATTCGGTCTACAACACACCATTGAATACATGATACTCCCAACTGCGCTAGAGTAAGGCACTTTCTACATACAAGTTTGCTCTTCATCAATTTGTGGCTCCTGCTCCTTAGTTAACTTAAAATGCTGAGCTAGAGGGGTAGCAACTGACTTTGCAACTAACATCTTAAATTTGTCTAGAACCTTCCTGAGATAAACTTCTTGAGACAGGTACAGCTCTTTACTGTCTCTCTTCCTTATAATCTCCATACCCAGTATCTTCCTAGCATGTCCGAGATCCTTCATTTCAAATTCTAAATTCAATAGCTCCTTTAACCTTGTAATTTCTTCCATACTTTTACTAGCCAGCAACATATCATCAACATATAACAACAGATAAATTGGTTTCTCAACTCCTTGACCCTTCAAATACACACCAGTCATATATACTTCTTGAGAATCCAATCTTGATCATATATTCATCAAAACACCTATACCATATCCTTGGTGATTGTTTAAGACCATACAATGATCTTTTCAACAAACACACTTGATTCTTAGTTCCTTCCTTGATAAAACCACCTGGTTGCTTTATATAAATGGTCTCATCTAACTCTCCATGAAGGAAGGCCGTTTTGACACTCATTTGCTCAAGTTCTTCCACGTGCCACTAGTCTAGCGTTGAACTGTGCCTTCTCAACACCGGGAATGCCTTCTTTCCTCTTGAAAATCCATTTGCTTCCCACAATCTTATGTCCTTTAGGCTTGTCCACCAAACTCCAAGTTTGATTCTTCTCCAGAGAAACCATTTCCTCCTCCACAGCTTCCAGCCAGCTATGCTTATCTCCACTCATCATGGCTTCATCGTAAGACTTAGGTTCACCAAGGTCATCAAGCTCTGACCCAACTATTAAAGCAAATGAAATGAGGTCGGCATGTCCATACCTCTCTGATGCTTTATATGTCCTTCTCTCTTTGTCCCTTGCCAAGCTGTAACTCTAGACAGACCTATCTTTAATCTGACTACCCTGCTGGACAGTCTGTACTAGTGTTTGCTGCTATTTCTGAGTTGTAGCTACAGGTTCAGTTGTAACTCCAGACTCCACCTCAATTTGAATCATTTGATTTCCTGACTCCTCCTGAGTTTCTGACCTTTATGGCTTAACTAAATTAGCCATTTCATGTTCATTAAACACCACATTCTTGCTAATGAAACACCTCTTGTGCCCAGGCTCCAAACACCATAATTTGTAGCCTTTAACACCTTCAGTATAACCAATAAAAATGCACTTCAAAGCCCTTGGTTCTAGCTTGTCTTGCTTAATGTGAGCATAAACAATACAGCCAAAAGCTTTTAAGTCTGAATAATCAACCTTCTTGCCACTCCAACCTTCTTGTGGTGTTTTGAACTCTATGGCCGTGGATGGGCACCTATTGATGCAATAAACAACTGTGCTTACTGGTTCTGCCCAAAAACTCTTTGGTAGTCCAGCAAGGGTTAGCATACACCTTACGCGTTCAAGAATGGCCCTATTGAACCTTTTCGCCAAACCATTTTGCAATGGTGTGCCTCTCACTGTTTTATGCCTAGCCACTCCACTTTGTTTGCAAAATTGACTAAATTCTTCCTCACAAAACTCAAGGCCATTATCAATCCTAAGTTTCTTTACCTTCTTCCTTGTTTGAGTCTCTACCAAAACTTTCCATTCCTTAAACTTCTTGAAAACTTCATTCTTGTGCTTAACAAAATAGACCCAAACTTTTCTAGAATAATCATCAACAATGGACAGAAAATACTTTGCTCCACCATAAGATTCAGTCCTTGAGGGCCCCCACAAATCTGAATGCACATAGTCAAGAACTCCTCCACTAAAATGCAAACTAGTTGAGGACTTTAACCTTCTTGCCTTGCCCATCACACAATGCTCACAGAACTCCAATGGCTCAATCTTGTCTTGTCCAAACACCCCCTGCTTTGCCAATTCTTCCATCCCCCTCTGGCTAATGTGTCCTAATCTATGGTGCCAAAGTCTGGTTGTAATGCCAAACGCAACTGTTGCATTAACAGAACCGGCAACAACTGTTTGACCAACAAGAGAGTATAGCCCATTATTCTTATCCCTTTCATGATTACCAGGGACCCTTTATATACCTTGATCACACTTGTAGCCATATCCACCTTGATCCAATGTTCCAAGAGAAATTAAATTCCTCTTGAGTTCTGGAACATGTCTAACATCTTACAACACCCTATCCATCCCATCAAACATCCTCAGCCTTACAGAACCAATTCCTACCACCTTACAAGCTTCGTTGTTGCCTAACAACACCATTCCTCCATCAATTTGCTTATAAGTCTCAAACCAATCTTTATTCAGGCTCATATGGAATGAACATCCCGAGTCCAAGATCCATTCTTTATGGGAATCTTGATCTACAATTGTCAAGGCTTCAGCACTTTCATAACCATCTTGAGCCACATCTACATCTCCTGTGTGCTTGTTCCACTCATTTGATCGATCTTTGTTATCTGGACAGTCCCTCTTCAAGTGTCCTTCACTGTTATAGATGAAACACTTCTTTTTCTTGCCTTTAGACTTCAATCTTGAGGATTTCTTGGGCTTGAAATCCCTCTTCTCCTGCCTACCTCATGTGAGCAGCCCTTTAGCAACTTCTTCTTTCTTTGAATCACTATTTCTTTGGATTTCCTTAGAGTTCAACGCTGCCTTAACTTTTGCCATTATAAGAGACGCCTTCCTATACAACATTGTGTCGACAAAATGCTCAAATCTCTTCGGCAAAGAACTCAGCAAGATGATTGCCTGGTCTTCGTCATCTATCTTAACGTTGATACTCTTCAAATCCAAGATGATTTTATTAAAATCATCCACATGCTTCTTCAAGGGTTTTTCTTTCTCCATTTGCAGCGTGTACAAATGCTTCTTAAGGTATAACCTATTTGCCAAAAACTTTTTCAGATACAAAGCCTCCAACCTTTCCCAAATTTGCATGGCAGACTTCTCCTCGGCCACCTTGCGAAGAACTTCATCTCCAAGACTGAGCAAGATCGCGCTTGTGGGCTTTCCTCAACACATCAACATGCCTTTTCTCATCAACCTTTGAGATTTCTTCGACTGACAGCGCAGCGTCCAAGCCTTGATGAACCAACAATGCATTCATCTTTACTCGCCAAAGATTGAAATCATCTGATCTGTGAACTTCTCGATTTCCATCTTCGCCATCACCATGTTCTCCCAATCTCGCAACCCGAAGCTCTTGATACCACTTGTTATGAAGTAGGATAACAAAAAAGGTTCTGCTTGAAGTGAAAAATGATGTTATTTCATTCTAAACTAATGTATATATAGTGACGTAGGTGAGCCACTCTATACGTATACAGCTCACTACAACAGATTGTGCAACTCACTACAACAGACTGTATCTGACAAACGATGCATAACAAATTATGCAGCTCACTACAGCAAATTGTACCTAACAGACGATCTACAGCAGATTGTATCTAACTAACAAACGATACAGACATACTATATCTAACAAACTGAATATCAGACCAATCATACAACAAATTTAAATTTGAATTTTAAAGATAAAAACCTATCATGTGTCCTCTATATATGTGTGTATTTGGTAACGGTCAAAGTGCTTGAGTGTTTAACTCACTAGAGTTGGCCTAGTGGGGAGTTAGGATAGTATACACAAGATTTTAAATTTTAATTTTGTTGCCGCCTTTATATACTTAAAAAAAAAAAAAGTGCTTGAGTGTTTATTTGGTTGTTGGTTTATTTAACGTACAATTTGACTTTAAATACGTACTGAAAAATCGGGGATGTCCTTGTTGAGCCCAGCTCATGGAAGCGCAATTTAGGTTACCAATCTCCCCCTGCAACCCACCATTTTAGACAAATTATGTGAACTGGGTTTTCAAGTTTGACCAATATCGAAGGCTCTGCTGCGCTGCACATTCTTTTTCACTTTTGGAACTTGCTCACGATAGCCAAGAAAAAGGACAATTTTGAAAACGGCATTGTATTCGAGTTATACACTCAACTAACATAAAATATATGCGTGCGTATTATGTTGATTACACGATTATTTAACTTCTCTTGTCACCAAACGAAATTATCCAAGGTAAAAAAATACCACTTTAAATTGACTAATTTACTTTTCTTAGCTCAAAAGAATTAAAACTATCTTATTTAACACAAACCAAAATTAAAGAATATCTTATTTAATTGAAACATTAATACAAAAATTAATAAATATTATAAAATAAAATAAATTTAAATAATTAATTATATTTTTAAATTATGTATACTTGCAGTTTTTTAATTACCAAAATGTCATTAATCAATATTTTATTTTTAGTAAATGTTATTGATTCTTAAAAATAAAGAAGCGGACCCATTAGAGTTGACCTAGTGGTGAGAAATTTGAATAGTTTGCATCAAGTCTTAGGTTTTACTTTAGTGTCGTCATTGTACACCAAAAAAGAAACAAATAAATGATGATTTTTGATAATTCTTTAATTAGCCTAAAATTCTCCTCGTGATTTTAAGAAAAATACACAATATTAACCTAAATTACATGACAATATCTTTTAATTAGCCTAAGATTCAGTTAAGAATCCTTATTTGATAGCAAATGATATCTTCTACACTTCCATATAAGTATATTAAATTATTTAGATTTAACTATTGATTTTCTTATTATCGTCATTTTGTGAATTTAATTCTCCTATTTTATTTTTTTTCGCAATTTTTTTTTCCACTATTTTAATTATACATATATTGTTCATTCATTAACTTAATATCTAATATTTAATAAAAATATTCACGTGAAAGCAAAACGTTTATGTAGTAAAATGTTATGTCAACACTTTTATTAAATGTTGAATGTTAAGTTAATGAATAAATCAATATTATCCATACAAAATAGACGGAACGAAATTTACCAAAAGAAAATAGAAAGACCAAATTTACAAAATAATAATAATAAAGAAACTAAAAATATAATTAAATTCATTATTATTTTAATAACATGAGAATATTATTCAAAAAAAACTTACCATTTGTCCACTTTCTCTTCCATCCTACTTTTATCCTTATTTTTTTTTATCTCCATTTTTTTTTTGTCCCATCATTCATTACATGTATTTTTTTTTCTCTATCTTTTTCTTTTTTTTATCAGTCTCTTATTTCTGTCCGATCCACCCGATTTTAGGTGGACGAGTACCGCTGCTCATTGTTAATTAACCAGTTTCTCTTTTCAGAATCCGTTTTTCTGTTACCAAAATTTCCCACCGTGCTTTCCGGAGAGTATCTTTTTTTTTTTTTTTTTTTTTTCTCTTTTCGCACTTTCTCTTCTTAAATGCATACACACTCACAGTGACACACTTGACTCAGCAGGACCTCCCCAAGGTCAAATTCCTGATTGCTGCTTCCCTGCGAGTCTCTCTCTCCTTCTATACTATAAAAGTTGGAGGTATTAGTATTACTAGTGCCCCTTACCGCTCTCTGCCCTTCGTTCCTCGTCATATTCTTCCCCAATTAATCTTTCTGTCCATTTCCCCTCCGATAGAGCAACTCGAAACGGTTTCCTTTTCCCATATGGCTGATGCCAAAGACTCCTCCATGGTGGACTCCAAATCCAAATCTTCCCCAACCTCAGCCTCACAACAACATAGGGCTTTCTTGATGGCTCAGGACATCCTCAGAATCCTACCCACTCTGCTCTCCGCCGCATCGGTCGCAGTCATGGTCACCAACAACCAAACCGTTCTCATCTTCGGTATTCGCTTCGAAGCCCACTTTTATTACTCACCCGCCTTCAAGTAAGTTCACTCAATTTACCCCAATTCCAATTTCCAATCCCTACCCACTTTTCATTTTCACACAAAAAAAATAATTATTTTTTTTCAATTTCCCACTCTCTGTGTTTGCTTTTCCGTACCACAGGTTTTTTGTTGCCGCAAACGGTGTCGTCGCTGCCTTGTCTTTGCTGACACTGATAATGAACTTTCTGCTGAAACAACAAGCATCACAAAGATGCCAATTCTTCCTATTTTTGCATGACATAGTAAGCTTAATCCTTTTCCTTCTCCGATAATACTCACTATAAAGTATATGATAAAATTTAAATTGCAATTTCTTAGTTTTTGTTTGGTAATGAAAAAAGAAATAGGTAAGAAATAAATAAAAAATAATTTAAAATTTTAAGTTGTTTGGTAAGAAAAAATAAATGAAAAATAAATGAGAGATAGAAAGGTGAATAAAATATGTGAGAAATATAGTAGAAATAAGTAGTGAGTCGCACTAGAACCCACCCTTATAGTACAAAATCTCATCTCTATTTCATGCATATCAAACAAGTGAAATTTGCACAAAATTTAAAAATTTCTTCACTTCCCCCTCCCTCTCCTTCATACCAAACATAGTGTTAAGCATTTCTAGTTTGTTTTTCAGTTAAAGTTAAAGTTTAATTTCGGTAATTTGTATAAATTAAATATCAATACAAATTATCGAAGTAAAACTCTAATTTTAATTAGAGAATAGCACAAAACATACCAAACGAACTATACCTAAATTTTGTCCTCAAATATATACATACATATATGTGTACCTTTTTTTTTTTATGCATACATATATGTGTGTCTTAAGTAGACAATTCAGAAACATAATTATTTTAATATATTATTTTATTCCCTTGTAATGAAATTCATAATAAGTGCATGTTTGGTTTATGTTTAATTTTTCAAAATCATGTTAAAGTACCAATTAACATAATTTTAGATAAATATTAACATGTTTGGTTTTAAGTTAGAAAATTAATTCTAACTCTAAAATTGATTTCAGGTTAAAGTAACTTTATGTAGTTTTTACATTGAATCAAAAAAATTAAACTGAATTTAATTACTAACTTGTTTTTAAAATAAAAACATTTAAACATAAATTACATCATTTCAAAATCAATTTTAAGTAAAATTAATTTTATAAAATTAATTTCATTCAAAATTAATTTTACCTACCTTCAGTCCAAACATACACTAAGTTAATAACGCATCATGGCGCTGTTCGATTCGTTTATGTAATAGTAATGAGAAAAGGCTTAATTATTATTAATTTGACTTTCAACCAGCAAAATTAGTGAAAAAAGAATAATTAACTTTTTTTTTTTTTTTTACTTGTGACGATTTGACTTTGTAGGTGATGACGGTGTTGTTGATAGCTGGATGCGCGGCGGCAACTGCCATAGGGTACGTGGGGCAGTTTGGTGAGGAGCATGTGGGTTGGCAGCCAATTTGTGATCATGTGCGAAAGTTCTGCAGAACAAACTTAGTTTCCCTTTTGCTTTCCTATTTTGCCTTTGTTGCCTATTTCGGACTCACTGTTATATCAGCCTACAGATGCGTCTCTTCTGCTTCCAAGAACTAACCAAATACAACCAACAACAACCGTTACCAACTTGGCTAGGTAGCTGTAATAATAACCACTTGAGGTGAGGGTGGAGTTATATGTATCTTTCGTGTTAATATTAATGTTGTGTGCGGATTTGTTGCGGAAATTTTTAGTTTGGTGTATGGTTTTATCAATGCTACAACAACACGAAGAGTAGGAGTTAAAGAAAATATTTACTAATCATTATGAAGCTTTTATTATGAGTTATTATTATCATGTATTCACCTTCTCTTCCATTTTATTTCCAAAAATGATTTTTAGACACTTAAAAACCTACTCCTTCTGAACTCAATTATAAGCCCAAAAAAAGGTTTGGTGAACTTAAATATAAATAAATTTTAACTACTTTTATCCTTTCAAAAATATAAATAAATCATTTCAAAAATACCCTTCAATTAATTTAGATTTTATTTCTAATGATTCTTTTTTATTCTTTATATCAAGTTTTAATGAAGGATACTTTAGAAAAAAATTATTTTTTAAATAATTAGTAGAATTAAATAATATTAACTCATTTTCGTAATTAGCACAAAAATTAGTTAATTTTACTTATATTTGAGTTTAAAAGGAGTATTTGATATTTAGTGAGAGAGATAAAAAGAAAAAATTGTAGATATTTTAAATGATATGATGTGATAAAAAACAAGATAAAAAAAAATGATGATTATTAATTAGGTGTTTGAAAAAAAATATATCTAAATATCATTGTTCTTTCATTTTTACTTCATGTTTTTTTCTGTCTTGATTTCTCACTACACATTTATTAATTTTTCTCTCTTTTCTTATTTTTTTTTCTCGTCTTTGTCTTCCTTTCACCTATACACCAAAAAATGGGATGTATACGATTAACATTTTTCCTATATTATGACTTGCTTTCAATAAAATGCACGTGGTCTTGGAGATATATTCCGAGCTTCTCGCCTCCATTTATTACCATAATAGTGGTTTGTCTTCGATGTTTTACGATATTTTGGACATGTAGCTAGTATTTTTTTTTATCTTTTTTTCCTGGGGGACTCGTGGTTGTACGCTTGTCTGTTATAGGATTTTTTAAGCATTTTAAGTTTTGTTACGTTTTACGTGTTATATAAAAGATATTTAAATTTTAAATTAAATAGAAAGTATGAGTATTTATTATTATCTGAATAAAACCTAAAAATATTTAATGTTTTTAAAATAATTTAGATAATTTAAGAAACATAACAGTAGCTTCTAGCCATATGTTCACAATTTTTTTTATTTTTTGTAATATTATCATAAATGTGCTAGTTTAAAAGTATCTAATATCTTTTATTAAGAGTATTTTATCAACAGATCCAATATAATACAAATTGGGTGACAAATTCTTTATTATATTATAGATAGATTGTTTCTTACATGCTTCTTACAATTTTTTAGTTACTTAAAAACAAACAGAATTTATTTATTTATTCTTTAACGAGATTTCGTCCTGCCTACCTCTTACGGATGTGATGTTTGATCAATTCATTGTAAAATGCCCACTTACGGAGGGTACACGTTTGGGAGAGAAACTGAACATTAATATTTATACATTTGTATAATGTTTTTATTATTTTATTTTATTTCTCTCTTTTTCTCAGGCTACATTATTTAAAATATCTTTATTTTTTTTATTTTTCTCTTGCTTCTACTTCTTTTATCTCAAAGATATAAATTGTACATAAAAAAACCATTAATTTCATTTTCAAACTATTATCTTTTCTTTTAAATAATCTTTAAAGTAATAAAATTATTTAATTTTTTTTTTTGAAGTATTAAATATTTATTACTTTAATCTCTAAATTTATTTTAATAAAGTTTAAAAATAATTTAAAGGGTCTGTTAATATTTAAGATATTACTTATCATGATTTCTAATATTTCTACAATTATCTAAGTACTTTGTTTTTAATTTAAACACTACTTCAAAAAAGGCGATAGAATATTTTAAAGACTACTTAAAAGGAAAGGATAATACTTGAAAGATGAAATTGATGATTTATTAACATATATCTATGGTTTTTCAGACACTGACCGTAGCGGAAGAATACGTTCGGCTTTTAGCAAACAGAATGTAGACACCGATCCGTGACTATTCAGAAACCACGATTAATAATTTATTTATTTATTTCACGGATATACTAGTTATTGCTGTTATGATAATGACTAGTGACTACCTGCTCACGTACGTAACATCTCGTAGTTTGTTTGTGTATTAAAAAAATTAACTAATTACAAATTAATCATAATTTGAGATAAAAAAAAAATATATAACATTTATTTAACAAGAGGCAAGAGCGCATGTTATGTCAACAGTGTGCCCAAACTTTCAAGAGTCAAGATAACAGGACATTGATCCTTAATTGGCATGTAGTTCAGCTAGCATGATGGAAGGATTTTATAAGTATATATTAAGGCCATCTCTAATTCTAACTCAGTATCTCCCATTTTTATTTTATTTTTTACACATCTTAAGTGGACTCCATCATTGCACATCACTTATTCTTATTTTTTATATTTTAAACAAGGTTTAAATATGTTTTTGTTCATGTAATATCTTGTTTTTTTGGTTTTAGTTTTTATAAAATTATTTTTTAAAATGGTCTTTATAATTTTTTTTATTTTAGTTCCTATTATTTTGTTTTAATTCTTGTAATATATTTTTTTTTTATCCTTATAATATATAAATAATTCTTTTTTAGTCCTTATCAATTTTTTTTCAAAGAGACTAATTCAAAATGAATAAAATATTATAGGGACAAAAAAAAAACAAATATATTACAAGGATTAAAACAAAATAACAGGAACAAAAACAAAAGAATTTTACAAGGACCATTTTTTTTAAAAATAATTTTACAAGGACCAAAACCAAAAAAATAATATTTTATAGGGACTAAAAATATATTTAATTAAATAAGTTTTCTCTCTAGTCCAACAATTTTAAAAATTTTACTAAATAGGTCTTACAAGTAATCTCACATCTATAGATTTCATCAACACTAATTTCACAACTGCTCTTGTTTTTACTTTTTTTATTAGATAAATATTATTTATTGTTAGAAGTTATTTGTTAGACCTACAAATAGTGTTAAGCACCTGTACTTAAATAAGCATCCAATGCTTAACAAGCCACGCGTCCAACGGTTGCATCCAAATAAATATCGTTGTTAATAAGACAAGAACCCTTCTAAGAAGCCCGATGGAGATGACCTAAGGAATGTTGTATGTCAAAACTTAAAAATGGATGTAGTCATTTTTATTAAGAAAAGTGGTAAAGTAAAAAAAAAACAAAAAAACTTAAATATTAGCTTATATTTGACTTATAATATTATTTTTCTTTTAAGATATTACATAATTTTTTAAAAAATTATTAATTACACAAATTATTATGATAAAATGACTTTTTGATAAAACTAAGAGTTAATTTACTACTTCCATTGTTTTTTAAGTATCAAGTTTTAAGAAAAATTTGGTTTCTTAATATTTGTCATTTTTAAAGTTCAAGACAATATAGTTATTATTTTGTCAATTATTTTATCCTTACTTTCACTTAATATTTAATTATTTTACATATTTATTATGAAATTAAAGAAAGAAAGAAATGAAGAATAATAAATAATAGAGAATTAATCAATAAAATAGATAATTTAATAGAAAATCAAATAATAATTTTAATAAAAACAAGAATATTAATTGCATTTATTAATTTTTGTGTCACAATCTTAGATAAATTACCGAGAGCATTAATCAACTAGCGTGTGCTTATTCTAACTTAATTTGTGGTATTGACTTCGAGTCTTATGTATACGGTCACATTAAATACTTCGAGCAAGATTGTCTCTTCTAAATAATACATGTGGTCTTAAACAAAAAAAAAACAAAAACTCTTAAATAATACTTGAAAAGGAACTAAGACAGTAATTGTGATTTCATTTAAGAATGTAGGTAGGATATTGATAAATGAGTGTATTATTGAAAAAAAAATTTAATACTTTTTTAGTTTTTTATAATGATAATAAATATTTTGGGACAAATTAGAACACCTAAAGAGACATATAATACATGGCAAAACGAGTATATGATTATTTATGATTTTTAAAAGGTTAAGCTTCAACTTTATTAATTATACCAAAAACCTTTTGTATATCACTGCAAATTTGATCCTTCACTTTCTCTTGGCCGTATCACATGCCTAGTTTAATTTGGTTGGGATTTTTTGATGGGATTCTAGAAGAATGTTTGTCCCTTTACTAGTTTTCTCTAAGGTATTTAATCACTTTTGTTCAACTATGTTAGCGGGTTGAAAACTAACATCTTTTTTAGGATTGAGGTGAGAAAAATTGGGGGATATACTCAATCCAGAAACAAGAATCACGAGATTTTGTAAAACAAGCAAAAGAATATGCAGCTTCGTTACAAAAGCGTGAAGGATAACCACAATCAAAGTGTGGGATGATGTCTTGCAGAACAGATCCATTATAAAGCTGTCCCCAGAGCCTTTCTTCAAACTCCGAAAAACTAGTATTTCTAGAAGAATAAAAGCGACGATTAATTTGGCCTAGGGGATTTTGTAGTACCCATTTCAAACAGGGCATCTTTTACTTCTTCATGATTTCTGGAATGTGTTCTGAAAACCGGACCAGTAGGTCGGACCGGAAAACCGGTGAGTTGGTCACTTGTCCAGTTTAAATAAAACACAGAAACGGCCCAAAGAAAAACTAATCAAAGAACCAAAAAATCAGTCAAAAACTGGCCAAAAATCAGTTCACTACGGATAAAAAAAAAATGTTTAATACAATATTATTTTGGTTTTTTTCTTAAAAAATATAAAAACCAACCTAAAGTATTTATCATTTTCTTTTTTATTTTAAATATAAACTTGTTTTTATTAATAAATATTGATGTGTATAGTTAAAACTTATACTTAAATATCATGACATATTTGATTTGTACTTTTATAAGTATTGTAAATATAAAAAACCTATAAAATTATGTTTTAATTTTAATTTTTAGTGTTATAAAATTATGATATTACGTTTTTTTAATATTATTTTATGTATTATTTAATTATTATTATTATTTTATTAATACCGATTTAATCACGATTCAACTACGATTGAATCATTGAACCTTAAACTAGTGTCTTGATTGGTTCAATAACCAGTCCGGTTTTAAAAACATTGCTTCCGAAAGGCACTGATAAAATTCTGATCATTTAATATTGCACGCTTCATTGAAACATCCTGACAATGCCTCTGATATGCTCTGTGGGTTTGTGTATTGTAAGCGAACAATCCATAGTCATTTGCCATATGTTCAATGACTTGTGGGTGGGTCACTATGTTAATGATCATTTTTATCTTGAGAAATCTTCAGGTAAATGTTAAGAATATTATCAAGAAAATAAAAGTAAAAAAATTTTATTTCAAAAATGTTATTAATACACTCTTATCCTAATATAACTTGTAATAAAAAGATTATTATTAATTCTTTAATCATATTTTAAAGACACTTATTAGCAAGATTTTTTTGTGTGTGGACACTTATTATCAAGATCCTATCTTTAACTTTCATTAAAATATGTGACATAGGACTTCATTATTAAATACTTTGAATTTAATCTTCATATTATTGAAACTCACATCAAATTTCATCTACTAATAATAACAAAAATATTATTTTGTTTTTAGTTTGTTTTTAATTTTCAAAAAATTGTATATGAATGTTTCCTTACAAATTTTTAAAAATAAGAAATAAACTGAAAAGCAAGATAACATTTTACAATGAAAAATAAAATAAAAAATGTTTTCTCAAATTAAATGATCCGATCCTGTTTTGTTGAGTGAATCTGTTCACCTGTCGGCATTTAATTGATTCAGCTCGCCCTTCAACTAATAATGCTTATAATATAATATTCTCTCAAGAATTCTCTTAACCCTTTATAAAAAAATGTACTTAAAACTATAAAAATAATAAATTATTAAAAAAATGTTACGTGAAGAGTTAAAATTATTCCGCCAGCCCAATGAAGTCAATCGCCTACGTAAAATGTGTTGTTTGCCCATGTGGACAAGGGAGACCTTCTCATACGAGTATTTCCATCCAAAGCTACTAATCCAACGTTAATAAATGTTTGGTTTTCAGTCCATCTCTATTGATAATTTTGATTTTTAATCCAACATTAATAAAGTAAATGTTTGATTGACAAATGGTGGGGTTTTGTTTTTCAGCACTTATTATAAAGTTCATGGACTTTTTCATCGTTTGAGATAAACCGCACCTCAACTAAAGTGTAAGAGTGTTGTTGGCACTTTTACAAAAGAAAATGAAGATGGGAAAATATTTTGCTACATTTAAGATTTGAATTCGAGAGATAAAAAATCTTAGCCATTAAAGTCCAATAAGAAAAAAAAAAATCAACTGAATACGTTTCTTAGACTTTAATAGTATGTTTGCTTTGATATGTAATAATTTATAATAAATAAAAATGATTTTGCGAAAAATAGAAGAGCCAAATTAATACTTTTATGAAGAATTATTATTTGATATTGCTATTTGCCTACTTCCTATAATCATCAAATAGTTAGACTTACGTTCGTTGATTAAAAAAAGGAAAATGATCGAATTTAATGAATAGGATGGACGACAATCAAATGGTCCATTCCCCCCTTTATATTATTGATCTTGGTGGTTGGGAATGTTTGGGTCATTAAATGTTTAATTAAGTCTTGACTTCATCACCTTTTACTAGGGAGGTTAATCTAGTTTATAGTTCTGAAGTTAATATCTAATATCACCTTTTTATAGGAATATTTTAGGAAGATTGTATTGGTCGTTTTTTTCATAAAACTTGTTCTAAACTATCTATTACACTAATTGTCTTTTTTTTTTTCTTCATAAAAGTACCCTTAAGTGAAAATGTATTAATTAATTTAAGTGAAAAAAAAAAATAAAAGAATGAAATTTTAAACAATTTTAAGGATAATAGTACCCAAAAAAATTGAATTTGACTCCTCTAAATTTGAGGGGTGCACTTTAAAGAATAAAGTACATTCACAATTGTTTATTAGAAAATCAACGGTTGAGAACTGTGATAAAATAAAAGCTAATGTCTGAGGTGGATGGGCATTTAAGTGGTCTACCTGTGGACCATTATTCCTAACCATCAGATATATTAGTAAACAATTCAACGGATGAGATTGAAGATCGAATACTTAGAAGTGACTTTTATTAAGTTTTGCAACTTAGTCCTTGTATAAAAATAAGATTTTGCAGCTTAATTGTAGGATTGATGCCCATTAGGATTGAAAAACCCTAGGGCTGATGCCCCCTAAGATTGATATTAAAGGATGAACCCTAAGACTAATTTTGAGACACCATCAACAATATAAAAGGACGAACCCCTATGGGGTATGTCCTTTTCTATGAGTTCTAAGGGGTATCAATCCTTGGGAACATTAGTCTCAGGGGGTATTAAACCTAAGGACTATTTGCAGTTGCACTAGTGGACCATATGTAACGATAGTCCAGTGTAGAATGAACCTAAAAGTAATGTGTGTGTGCGTGTATGTGTGTGTGTGGATGGGTGGGTGTGTGCGTTTAATTATTTTTGTTTTTATGACAATTTTTCTTAAATTATTTTTTAACTTTATCAACTGAGTATTTAATAAACATTTTAATACTAGATGATAATCTACATGTACAAATATGTGCTTAACATGTGGTATGTGGAATTCAAATATTCTACACTATTACACTTTCATAATCTAATAAATAAAAAATGGCTTAAATATCTTTTTAGTCTCTCAAATTTAGGCCAAGTTTGTTTTTGCTCCCTCAAATTAAAAGTGATTTTTTAGTCTCTCTAATTTGAAACTAGTCGACTTTTGGTCTTTATCAAGAACTAAAAAAATTACAAAATAGGGACCAAAAGAGTGTTATTCCAAATTAGGAGACTAAAAAATCACTTTTAAATTTAAGAGACTAAAAGCAAACTTGACCTAAATTTGAAGGACTAAAACAATATTTATGTCATAAAAATAAAAATTCACAACTTCTTGACTATTACAAAAAAAAAAGTTCAAAAATATTTTTAACGCTCTCAACAAAGTTTTACTTATTTCCATAATAAATATATAAATAACAAAAACTAGTAGAATTCTCAATATTGATTTAAATAAACAAGTTATTCATGAGCTGTACATTAATGTTGAGCTTGTAAAGTTTGGACCTAATTCATTTAGATAATCAAGCTTAATCTTAAGCTTGAGTTTGTTTATTTAATTAAACAAACGAGCTTGATCGAGCATTTAACAAGTCCTAGTTTGAATAATTCACGAATAGACTCATAGACTCCTATGTATGTGTATGTGTATATATATATAAAAATCTAAAGTTAGTTATAATCTCAATTGTTAATTGTCTAATTAATAGTTATTATTGTATTTTATCTTTAAAGCGCACTACTCTTTTAAAAGAACTAAATCTAAGAAAATTTTATAGATTATTGACAATTTTAATATTACTATACTAACTAAGTTAATTAAATTCTTTAATTCTTGTAAAGTAATTAGAAACATCCTATAGATATAGGAGAAGAGATAATATTACAATCACTGCTCAATTGTTAAACTAATGGTAACTTTCATCACATCATCAACTTTCATCATGCTCTTTAACCATGCATAAAGCCTAACCAGAAAAGTGCATATACCCAGTTTAGAAATGAAGAGCCCAGTACGGTTGAAGGAGGTGCAGCACTACGGCTGAATTTCCGATATTTTACATTTTTTTGTCCAAAAGTTTAGATTCCTTGACTTTTAAAACAAATTTGTTTGTAATTACTATTACATCCTTCCTATTAATACTGCTTGCTTATTTCGTATTCTTCTTTTTTTTTTGGATAAAGCTTATTTCGTATTCTACATTCAATAAAGTTAAAATACAGCAATGAATGGTTACATCGCATAAATTGGAAGTTATAATCTTTTCTCTATGCCGAACCCCACCCTCACCCCCTAAAAATTTTTCCTTTTAGAAGAGGCAACATGATATTTTATAGGGATAGAGATAGATAACAGATTCCCCACTGACTCTGTCAGATGGATCCAAAATTATTTTTCGCATTGAGATCATAACGTTTCCGGCTAAACCCTCTAATCCAACAAAGGACAAATTACACATATAGCGACGTTACTTGTGTCCTCCCAACATTCATGCATATCTTCTAGGACAAGTTAGCTAATCCTTTCATGGCTCATTGGTATCGTGAGGCACTGGGAAAGATGCTTGACCTTGACCCATGATTATTGCAAAAAAAAAAAAAAAAAGAGTTGCTTTGTTTTAAAGTCAGGAAAATTGATTTTAATAAAGTTAATTTTGAGCTGTTAAACATGATTGGGATGTATATGTTGTCGGTTTAAACGAAAACATTGTCTTTTAAGACTTATCCACACGAAATGTAAATTTCTCAAGATTTAATATGCTCCTCCCAGTAATTAACCAGACAACACAACTGACAAATTTGAATTAGAACCAGGAATTCAGAAAATTAAGAGATGAAAAGGAGAGGAAGAAAGAGAGGAGCATATGAAAAATTGCCCATGCAGATTAGGGTTTTCGGATAACATAATTAAATAAAATTCGAAAAATAATTTTCTTTTCTTTTTTTTTATAAAATTTTCTGAACGTTTTCAAAACCAACAGGAGCCTCTCTCCCATTTGGTTTAAAAGTCAAAAGCCATTTGGTTTTTATTGATAAGGCTATGTCTTATTGTTGATTGTAGAGATAAGTTTGTGATTCACTTAGATTTTGCAACTTGGGAGTCATGTAGTGAATAATGACCCTGATAGCGTGTATAGAATTGTTTGACAATCAAACAGGTATTAAACTACAAAGAGAAAAGAAAGAAGACCATTTAAGTTTATCAATCAGTTGGACTCTCATCACTGTCTCTAAGGTGCTCTTTCAATGGCTGTCCTAGAGATTCCCAGCTTTTACTATCCCATGCTGGATCAATTTCAGGCAGTTCATAGTCATCTGGACGTAATGATAATTGGAACTCAGGAAGCTCTGGCAATGCTTGGAGACCCCTGCATCATTAACAAAATTCCAATTTTTGCATAATTCCTTATTATATGTAAAGGAAATTAGGAATTATGACACTTATTAGTCCCTATAAAATATTTAGTCCGTATATAAAATGGGTGAATTTTGATTTTGACTCTTATAAAATTTTTCTTTAGTTTTCATTCCTCAAAAATATAAAATTATTGTTTTTGGTCTCTATTGTCATATGACACTTATTAACTGTTTCAATGTTTAACAAAAGGTTAAGTAGGCAACACCCATTAGTATCTATAATACTATGTCAGCATGTGACACCTCTAAAATGTTTTCTAGATTCCTAAGATCAATGTTATTTATTTATCTTAAAATGAATATTAGAGACAAAAAATAGTGATTTCAGATTTTTGAGAGATGAAAGTCAAATAAAAATATTTTATAGGGACCAAAACCAAAATTCATTAATTTTATAGGGATCAAAAACAATAATTTAAAATTTTAGAGAGATGAAAAACTAAAAAATTTTTTACAAAGACTAAAATCAAAACTTACTCATTTTATAGGAACTAAAAACATATTTAAGCCTTAATCAAATGTGTTAATCAGAGAGTTGAAAACAAAGGAAGCTCCTTACTTCTCTTGCTCCCAGAGGTAGCCATACATCTGGGACTTCCTTGATGCAACTTCAGGAATTTTCTGATGTAAAAATTTCATAGCACCCCAGAGTGGAGGAGCCCTTGACAAAGAAATACAGAATTGTTAAGATAAAGGAATGCGACAAAAGAACCATCTCAGACAAGTCAGAGAAAAACCAACCTTGTCACTGGAGCTGCAAGGCAAAAGCTTAAGCAGGCCTTCTTGCTTTCTGCCAGAAGTTCTTCTGCAGCAAGAAAACAAGACACAGCACCAATGTGACTGCTTGGTTCATTACCCTTGTCAAGGATCAGACCATGGTAGTAGTAGGCTGCAGCCTGACAACATTATAAAAAGGGATAAGGTGTGGATAATATATGTTATGAGTTTAATTTTGATACCCTGTCAATATAAATATTTTTACAATTTCAAGTGTCAACAAATTAGAAGTCATCCTAGATATAACTTTTTAAACAATTGTTATAAAAGTTAACAATTTTTAATTATATGACAATTTATGATTAAATGATAGTATAAAAAATCTTTACGCTAGTATTCCAACTAAATTCATTTATTATTGGATATGTCAAGATTATCTTTTGGTGGGAAGTACTTGATCAATGTTGATAGCATTACTAATACTAACCTTGGCTTCAAGGAATTTCCATTTGATGAATCGGAGATGCTTCCTTCCATGCCCTTGGTTGATGTCGCATCTAGACAAGCAGTGGTAAGCCTGCTCAAGAAAGTGAGAAACAACTTTATTTGAGAAACAACATTCAGCACTAAAGCTTACAAAACTGGTGTTAAAAGGAAATATTAGACTTCAGTTAAATAAATGAAATAATCTCTTAAACTAGTTAATTAAGCAAAACGGATTGCAGTTATAAAGTTAGTGATTTAAAACATTAAAATGAAGTAGATGCTCAAAAGATTGAAATAAAAACCTGACTAAAGTAAATCAGCTGTTCACATGCCAACCTCCTCTTCACAGACAAAGTTGCCTTCTGACTTTCCAACGCAAGACCAAGCTGAATCTCAGTTCCCTAAATTATCATCGAGATGAGAATCATTATACCCAATCTGGGGACTTGTTTTACAAGCTATATTGACAACTGATCAATAGAATCAAAGATGAAGAAATGGAGCTTTGAGCCGTGTTTCTGGCTCTGCATATCCCTTGTGCATTTCAATAGAAGAGCAAAGAAAATGAAAACCATGATCAAAATCCAATAATTAGAACTAACAAAATATGTAAGGTATGATATTTGATATAATTCAGGGATGAACATTCTACAGATACAATAAAATAGACTAGGAAGGTGTGTGTAAGCTTATGATATAAATTCTTTTTAGCTTATTTCGTAAGCTTCTTGGTGACTCTTATCTAAATAAATAAGCTAAAAAGTTTATAAGAGGGTCATAAGTCACTTTTATCAGTTATCAAAATAAGCTTATTGAGTCAAGAAGTAGCGTCTGAAAATAAATTAAAAGCTACTAAAATAAGTTAATGTATCAAACAAGCTTATTTTAGTCAAACCAACTTATAAGCTAATTAAAGCAACTTATAAGTTACTAGTGACTTGCCAAACACATACTCTTCGATGATAAGCTCTTGATGAATAAGTGTTTAATTGAGTTGTTTACTCAAATTGTACCCCCATAAGAATTAAATGCTTGCACTGGTAATCTAGAGATATTGATCAACAATTACCTGGCCTAGTGTTTGAATAGCAATAGCCTCCAATGCACCCTCCTGCAAGTCGTGGGGAAAAGTTTTCCTGGATGTTGTTTGAATGTAGTTTCTTAAAGGATGTTCAATGCTGGTCCAAAACTAGTTTCACAAACTTAAAATCTATTGAGAAACATACTTGGTTTCAGCAGGTATCCGAGTAAGAATATCCCTTACACAGAACTCGAGGTATCCTGATGCCTTGAGTAACAAATCAATTGATTCCCTCTTGCTATCTGACAACACAAATATGCACTGATTAATGTTTGTTCAACTTGTGGATCGTGTGATGGGATTTTACTTCATGCTTCACTGGTACAGTATCTAAAGGATAAAGCTTATGGATTGGCACAAAACCTGAAGATACAACCCTGAATCCAGAGCCTGAGGAGTCCTTTGGAATCATCAGTGAGTCAGCCTCAGACAATGTCAGCATAGCCATAAGGTGAACTGCAGATAGCACCTCAAACCAGGTATTTGCTATACTGCTATCCTGCCAATTGGGCTTTACCATGTTAAAGAAACTAAAAATTCAATAATAATAGTCCTGTTTGGATAAACTTTTTATAAGCACTTATAATAGAAGAAAAAATGAAACAAATTTCTCTTATGAGCTAAAATTAGCTTACTCATAAGTTAGAATCAGCTTTTGGATAAGCTAAATGGGAGAGTTTCTACAAATTAACTTATGCATGCATAAGTTAATTTTAGCTTATGAGAGAAGTTTATTTTATTTTATCTTCTTATTTTCTTTTCTTATAAGTTATAAGTATTTATGAAGAAATTTATCTCAACAGGACCTATAATAACAACAACAACAACAATAAAAATAATAAAGAATGAGTTTGCTGGTGGCCATACTTGTCTCCCATCTTCTAAATTTTTCCACTTGAATTCTATTAGTCCTTCAAGACCATACTCTGTTAACAAATGAAAATCACTCACAACCCATTTGAGAAATGGAGAGAAAATATTCACTCTATAAAAAATTTGAAAGTGTTTTGGAAGAAGGGGGATAATGTGGCAATTTGGGAAACCTTTCTTAGTAAGTCCAATCAGAACAGACAAATATTCATTCAAAGCTCGCCGCAATTCAGCTATAGCTGACCCACCTGCACAAAATATTAAAATTTCAGATCAGCGTAACGTTTTCACACTTTACTATTATTCATTCTGTAATAAATTTGGAATTTTGTATGAATGTTGATAGTTGAAGAAGCGGACTTATTGAAAGAGATGCATAATATAAGTTCTAAATTTTGGCCACTTATTGTCCTATGTGGTGAAAACGCTCAAGTTCATAACCTGGTGTTTATTCTCCAATTCCTCTATATTTTTCAAGAAACAGATAAAATAAATATAACAACACATATCAAGTGAAAAAAGAAAAGGCACACCAGTATCCTCTGCTACCAACACTATCTGATTCCTTAGTGAAGTCAATTTATCAGTGAGATCCCGTGGAATTACTCCTTTAAGCACCCTTTGAAGATCAGATTGCACCGGAATTCTTGTTGATGGAACAAAGACCACCACTTCAGGGAAGCTTGACTTTTTCTTCCTATACACAGAGTAAGTGCACCCCATCCTTCCAAGCAAAGCATCCTACACAAACCAACCATTCATTTTCACAACTTAAGCCCATGGCACTGGCAGTGATATGAAGAAACTGAGCATTAATGATGACATGGACATGATGAGCTAATAATGAACGGGAAACAGGATGGGACATCCCATAAGCATGGTTGGCACATTTTAACAGCATAAAAGTGCTGTAATTCAACTCTGCTGAAGTGTGTTGGAAATGAAAAAAACTTCATCTAACCACAGTTTTCATTATGACCATTAATTGGCTGGCCAAACAAAAGGTCAATAAAAAAATAAAAAAAACAGTTGCACCATCTTCATGTGTGGGACAGAAAAGACAGTTAATACTGGTAGATTCAAACATGCCTTATTTAAGAATATCAAAATTAAGATACCCAAATCATGGGAGGAGAAAACACAAGCACACACAAGTTGAAGAGTGAGGGAAAAAGAGAATAAATGTGATATTAAAAGAGGGAGAAAGTTTGGAACAACTTACTGGATACAGAGAGGAGAGGAACAGGGAAGATTCTTGGTGAGGCAGAACATGTTAATATGGTATCTCAGTGAATTGGAAGCTCAAGAACCGAGACATATCTCACATGGCCATGGCGTAGAAGTCTCTGCTTCTTTCAAAGGACCACGTTCATCTATTGTAATTTTTTTGGTTTCAGCAAACGCTTAACTAGTAGTATTATTGTAATACATGCATGTATATTTTAGCATATTAATAACATTACCTATCAGTGTTTCGATCAATAATTAGATTTGACATTTTATAAAAAGTATTACTTTAAAAAAAAGGTTAAATCTCTGTTTTTTATGAAAAAAGATCCAAATTGTCTCCATGGCAAATAAATAAATATCCACTTATAAATTTCTTTTGGATGAGTTATCTTGAAAGAAATTGGTCCTTGACGGGATATTTTTAGTACATGCAAAAATTAAAAAATATAATTATCAAATTTTTATATTAAGCGGTAATATATCTTTAAAAACAACCAACAAAAAACAGTAATATATATTTACTTATTATATTCAAAGGTTTTTTTTTTTTTTACATTACGACAATAAGAATATAATTTAAGTCCTCATGTATATTACCTAAATTTCCCACTACTAGCCCATTCTAGTGGTTATTATATTTAAAGATGAACTAACTTTAAAATAACCTTCTCCTAATTTGTGTTATTTATGTTATGAATATGATTGGTTTTGAATTTGATGGATCTGATCTCATGAGAAATTATATTGCAAGGTCAGTACTCAGTACCATGTTAAATAATAGATATGGAAAGTATTGGCACATGGATTAAGGATGAAGTAATGGCCCCGGCATGACGTATTCTGTGAATCCTCGCACGTGCATACAGGAAGCCATCAGCCTAGTATTAGATTAATAGATTTTCAGAACCAGACGATTTATTGAATGGTTGTGTTCTCTCTCTCTCTCTTTTTATAGACACCACATGTATTTTTTATTGGAAACAATATTGTTTAAATCGAATAGAATTATTATAAATGGCAAAACTCTTTTTTTTAGTATTTAACACAGCTGCATGCATACTCAAGATGCAAATAAATATTTATAATAAATATGTAATTTAACATAATTAAAGTTTATATTTATAAATTTAAAATCTTAACGTAAAAAAAATTAATATATAAAAATTAACAAAAACCGGAAAATAATTAATAGTTTTAAATTTTTTTAAAAATAAAAATATTAAATAGTAATAAGATAATATATCACAAGAAAAAAAAAATATTAGAGCCAGTCAAATACTAGATTAAATCTGTCGAAATATAAAACAAAAAACGCTTAAATTTTGATAAAATCTTGACAATAATATTGTCATGTGCATGATATTATGTATTTTCTCTAAATTGCTGAGAGCTATTTGAATGACCAACCCACATATTAATAATTATATGACAATCAAGTTCTTAATGAATACATATAATTAAACGTAATCAGAGATGCATATAAAAACGATATATAATCAGCACTTTGCTAAAAGATGTGCACTAAAAGCATGCCTGAAATTATTTGACATTAATTCCTTTTTATCGAAACAAAAAGCCATTACCTTTTTTTTGGTTCATGAAAAAACATTACTTCAAAATGTTTATCTCGTCTTGGTAGTCATTTTTTAATTTGGTGAGGGGCACTGATAGTCCGATACATATTATTTTTCATTCATTTAGTTTTAAGGATAAATTGTGACCTCGACTAAAGTCTCTTCCATTAGCGTAAAATCTACATTACAGCAAAAGCCTTGAATCTCCAGCAAAATCTTTTTCTTTGTTTTTACTAAAGAGTATGTTGGTATTGAAAAGTGGATTTGGCAGGATTATCTACATTTATTTGTTAAATTAAAATATCGCCAACACGATCTTATTCACTCGAACTCTTGTTAATTATATGAAGTGAAATGTTCCATGGACAACTAATAGGAATGTTATTTTTTATTTTTTATTTTGGTAATTCATAGGAATGTAAAATTGATAAGTAGTGCAGAGAAACAATAAATTATATGTGAATTTGTGTAACAAAATTTTGATGTGGAACCTTTTACTACATTGGGAAAACGTAATTAAAATCCTGGTTAAATCTTTTATATATGCTGAATTAACTTGTGATGATAAATAAAAATTTATCTAAAAGTTTAATGGCTTACTTCTAAAAAGTTTTACACTGTCAACCAATTAAAAATTATTGTTAATTTGATTTTTAAGGTAGTTATTATAAAAGTAAATAAACATACCAGTATACAGTAATTTGTGATTGAATGACAATATAAAACTATTTTAAAAGGTGGGTACATAGCCTATTTTCTCTTCATCTAATGATATAAGATGCATGATTTTTCATAAATGCAATATATTGTCAATATTTTCCTTATATGAACTTTTCATTCGCTTGTTTTCATATATTGTGAAAAATTGTATTTACAAATTATATTCAGGTAGATTAAGTATGAATTTAGTTTAGTTTATTTTAAAGAAATAATTATTGATTTGTCGGATTTTTGAAAACTTCAAAAAAGTAATTACCATTTTTTATAATTTCATTTTATATGTAACAAATTGTAGTCCCATATTAAAATACCGTACCTACGCGTCATAAACTATTCTTTAAATGTGCTAATTATTAAAAGCCATTTCTATGAGCAATCTTTCCCGAGATTCAAACAAAAAGTGGTAACTTGGAAGGTTAGACGAGAGAAAATTCATGAATCCCATTGCTCAAAAAGTCAAAATAGAATGATGCTGCATTAGGCTTTCCAATGGAGTAAAATGGATGAGAATGATTTTTTAAGTATATTTTTAATATTTTCTATTTATTTAAAGTTTTGATTTGCTCTTATATATATATATATATAGGGTCAAGATCTGTTGACAGTAGGTGTCAAAGTTAGTCAAATTACACCTCCAATAATTTTTGTAGAATGCAAATTTAACCAATCTAACTATTGAATTTGATGTTTTTATTAATTAGATTAAGTATACAAAATTTCATACAATTCCAAAATTATTTAATATTTCATCATATTTTGTATACTTAATCTAATTAATAAGAACATCAAATTCAACGATTGAATTGGTTAATTTGCATTCTACAAAAAGTTATTGGAAATGTAATTTGACTAATTTTGACACCTGGTGTCAACGGATCCTAACATATATATATATATATATATATAGATATATATATATATATATATATATATATATATATATATATATGATCTTTATCTTCTCCTTCAATTTTACATTAGTTTTTGAGATTGTTAGTAAGAGATTTTTTAACACATTTTTTTAAACACATTTTTTATATTAACTAAAATTTATTAAAATACAAAAATCTATACATCTCACTTTTTATTTAATAAACTTCACTCATAATTTTGTAGTTTACAATAATTTTTAATCAATAACAAAGAGTATATGTGTAATACACCCTTTTTTATATGTCTAAATTTCTTAGTTTTTCTCTTTTAATTATTATTAATATTATAAATTTTCGCCCAATTTTTTCACCTTTAACTACTTAAATTTGAAAGATTGAACTTAATTGAAAGAACAACAAAAATAACATAATTCTATCATAATTAAAACATAACATGAAAGGTGCATATTATTTCATTATCTTACAAGCTTAATATATTACATCCTTACTCCATAATACATGTCTCTATTTATATTTTACACTAAGCTTCTTTAGTCTATACATCTCCTCACACGCCCCCAAAATTATTTGGAGAAAGATTTGGAAAATCCAATGAAAGCAAAGCGCACAACATCTCGTGCAAATTAAGGCAAAGATAATTTGAAGATAACTGACCCTGCCATGTTTATGTTATCAATCTAAAGCAATGATGATATCAGGAAATGAGCCATTTCCTCATAACATACTCGTTGAGTAGCTAAATTTACACTAAAGTTGCTATCCAAAAAAATACACGGTGAATGATAGGGGTGTGCAAAAGATCTAGTTTACTAAAACCAATTCATATTCACACCTCTTCACTCCATTATAAATCCATTTTAATGGATCGATTATTATCCAAATCCAATTATAATAGATTGGTTATATATCTATATTTGTTTTTGCAATCATTTATTATTTCCATATCCATTTTTGCACAAATTGAAAACCGTTATACTATTTCAAAACATAATTCTCTCCTCATTTATCTTAAAAGAATAATTTTAAAACTCTCTATCGCTTTATCTCAAAACATAATTCTTCCTCGCTATACAAACCAGTTACGTTTATATGTTTCTCTCTCTCGTTCTCTGTAAAACTTTTGTAATTTGTATATTGCCAATAAAATAATGAGTGAGTGAGCAAGCGATTAGGGCTTTTCTAATTTCTATATTTTTATTAATATTTATTTATATGCTAATAATAATTAGTAACATCTTCACCTATTGCAAAAGTCACTATTGGCTATGCCTATACAACAAAGCAATGTGAACATATCTTTTTATTTTTATTTCTTAATGAAACACATCTTTCTATTCTTAAAAGTTTTAAATTAATAATATAATAGTCAAAATTAATTATAAGTATTAAAGAAAGTTGTAAAAAAAATAAAATATATCTTAAAATATCTCAAAATATATTCATAATTTAAAAAGAAAAAAGATAAGTACAATTTTCAAATGAATTTAATTAGAATACATTGACAATGTAAAGAATTTTATAATGTAGTTTAATAATAGATTATCATGTATAGCGAGATTCTTAACTTTTTATAATAATTATTTTAAAAGTCATATTTAAAGTGTTTTCAAATATATTATTATTTTAAAAAAAATTACATCAATAAGTATTAAACTAATTTATAATATTCTCTTTGTTTTATTATTGAGGTGCACAGTTTACGTTTATATGTATAGAAAAAGTGTATCAATGTTGTTAAAGAATAATGCTAAATATCAAGTTATACTTTTGTGTTATAGAAAGAACGTGTCAATATTGTTAAAAAATAATGCTAAATAGTAGTATAAAAGTATTTTTTTTCAATTAATCTATTTAAACAGAATTTAAAGAAAAAGGATTTTTTAAAAATAATATAACATAACAATTTTGTACATTTAGTTATTGATTTACATTGTATTGATAAATTAAAAACTGTCAAATCGTAACCAAACCAAATTGTAATTTATGTTTAAAAGATTTAAACAATTGTGTAAAAAACTAGTTTATGGTTATGATTTACAACTAATTTTAAAACCGATTTTAAAACTAGTTTATGGTTCAAAATTGGTTTTAAAACCAAACAAATTTTTAAACTGATTTTGAAATTGGTTTAAAATCGGTTTGAAAATTAGTTTTGAACCATAAACCGGGTTCAAAACGATTTATGGTTTAAAACTGATTTTAAAATTGAACTAGTTTTAAAACCAAATTTGAATCATAAACCAATTTTAAAACAGATTTCAAAAAATCCAAACCAAATTTTTAAAAACATATGGATATGGATTTTAAATTCAATCCATTTAATTAGATATATTTTTAAAAATTCAATCCATGCCCACCCCTAGTGAATGATAGTAGGAAAAGGATGAAACTCCTCCATTTTTTTAACCAAGTTAAAATTTGGAGTACATGCATCCATAACAAAATTAAGGTGAGTTGGTGTATAATAAGAATAGACACAATTATGGGAAAAACTTGTACATTCAATATATTACATTACATCATTACAATCATAAAACAAAAACACATAACTAGTTCACCTTTAACAACCTCACATACCCTTTACATATAAAGGAAAAAGGCAATTATATTTATTATAATCTATTCTTTTAAAACATCCTCCCTACTCTTCCTTTTTAGATATTTGGATTATTATTTAGGAAAAGAAAAAACACAATTCCACTAATTGGCAAAAGGTAAGGTGAAGGTGATTATGATTGGCTAGTCAAGGAGGATAGGCTCGTTATAAAAAGAAGAAGTAATCATGAAGGAAGCATACCCTTTTGTATGTCACAATATGATTTACTAAATCTATTTGTCAATTCATTCTCGAAAATTTAGTGTTGATTATAGCAACAAAAGGAGAAGGATTTGAGTTCGCTTACATCTTTATAATAAAATTTACAAAAACACACACACGAAAAAGGAGTGAGAACAACTGTCATTTAAAGCATAAAAAATAAAAATATAACCACACAAACAAAGAATGATACATGGCTAAAATGCAACCTTGAAACATATAATTTCTAAATGAATATGAAATACACAGGGCCAAATTAGATAGCTTTTAAAATATTTATTTTACTCCTAAAAAGAAAATGTTTTTATTTACAAATTTTATTATTTTTATTTATCAAAATAATTTTAAATATTTTATTTTTGAAAAGAAATTAATTTTATTATTTTTTTGAGATCGACAGGAATTGTCCCCTGCTCTTACATATCATCTAGTGCAATGAGAAATCAGACTCACATAGTTCTTTGTAGAAAAACATTGTGTAGGTTGATTTTTTATTTTGATTTATTTTTAAATTGCTAAATCTGACATCACCAAGTTGTATTACTCAAATGCGTCAAATTTATTGAATGACCAAGTAGGAAGTACTTCTGAAGTGGTTATATTTAAGATTTTCTAGTTTCATTATTATTTTATTTAGCTTTAAATTCTCATTATATTCTTTTTAGAAAAGGATATTTATTATTATTATTATTATTAAAAAATAGAAATTCTAATTAAAAGACCAAAATTAATAAATTCCAGTATATAAAACTTAAATTGGGCCCAACCCAATCCATTTGTCCGTAAACTAAAAAAATATTGATTCTAAACCCAAAGGCGTCTCTTATAATAGGTAAAAGGGGAAGGGTTTTATAATAATACTAAATGGGCCAAACCATCACCATATGACAGGCCAATAAACCTAAATAATGGGGACAAACCTTCAACCCCCTTTTCGCTAACCTAAGGGAAGAAATCCCCAAGCCCCCAATGTCATGAATCTAACCCGCGTATTTCTGTCAAAGTGGTGATGCAGGAGTGAAAATCTGCACTCCTTTGGGCTCTCATACTGACAACGCAAGGATGGTGCTAAGATTGTGTGACAGTGGAGCAAACCCACACAACAATGGTTGCACGCATGTAGTGGCGACTTAATGGTAGCCGAAGTTAGAAGCATCATCTATGAGAATGATATATTTGCTTCAAGTTGCAACAGAGATGCAAGGAATAGAATACCTGTGAAAGATGATAGATGCTACTTCACATCATGGTGGAAAGAAGAAGAGAAGTAAAGAGCACAAGAATGCCTCCACTAATTCACGTCACTGTGGTTGCGAACAAGAGTTATGGAATCATAGCAAACACCACGTGCAAAGTCGTGTCGCGACATTGAGGATGAAGGAATGCGTTAATTCGCGTCACAGTGACAATGAAATAAACACTATTTCATCTTTTTCCTTCTTTTTTTATTTGAATGTTTCACTTGTGTTGTTTGATTTATGTATAAATGTGAATGTGAATATCTAGCGCGTATGTCTCTTTGCTTGCATTTGATTAAAATGTTACTATAGAAAAGGAATTGAAATTTGCGTGTGTGTTGGATTTGTAAAAACTTACTGCATGAACAAAGAAAATGTGAGGAAGCACAATTAAAGAAAATGTGTAAATGAATTTGTGATGCCGTGTTGATGCGTGTGTTGGTAGTGACGAAAGAGATGTGTATAAGATGTGTTGATGTGTGAGTGTGCAATACTGGTATATAAATAGTAAATAGTAAATAGAAAATAAAATCACAAGATGAGTAATCAGACTATATCAAATTGTAAATCAAAGACTAAACAGATATAAAACAAAGAACTACATAATTAATAAGATGAATAAAGAACAAAAGAACTCGGAATTTTGATTACACAATGTCAATAAAAGAATTACAAAATGACAGCAGAGAAAAAGAAGAGGTTATACCTCTGTGGCTTCTATCAAGGAGGAGAAAACTTAGCACCAAGGTGTATATGAGCGCATAGTGAATGAGAAAAATGAGTCATAAAAAATAAATGAGAAAACTCCCTCCAAAAGGCTATATATAACCATCCATTCATACTCTTCCTCAACACATTTTTAAAACTTCTTTTGGAAGTTTCTTCCCCCCACGTTCACGTTTCTGCTACCTCCTTTCCTTGTTATTATTTTTTTGTTTCATTTTATTAATAATGGGCCTAGCCTAATGTTATTCACTTCTTCTATTTTTATTTTTATTTTCTATCTTTTTTGTTGAATGGGCCTTTAAACCTACAAAGCCCAAAATAAAGATTCTTTAAATTTTGTTCATTTTTAAAATTTGATTTTCTCTTCTCTCTTTTCTCCATTTATGGGCTTAAAACATAATGGCCCAATCAAAAACTTAATTACCTTCTATATTTATTTTGTATTTTTCTAACTACCCGAATAAAATTGAGTGTTCATAGTCTATAATATAAGAGAAATGCTACTAAAAATTTTATAGTTTTTTTATGTTTCATGCATGTCCCTAAACCTTAAGTCATTAACATGAAAAAATTGAATTGTTATCCTTCAAACCATAATTGGATGTATGATATACTTTATTCTAAGATAGGGGGTTAAAACCAAAGTTGAGTGGATGAATTTATAAACAAAGCTTAACAACAACCATGTTTTTGTCAATAAAAGAGGGATTAGAGGTTCTTATGTGGAGTGTATGCGCACGAAAATATTATCTTCCCACAATGTCAAGCTCCACTTGTATAAGTTTAGGTTTAAACATAATTATTAGTTTTGGACTAATCACAATAAAGTTGTGTCACATATTGGTTTGGGATGTGGATCAAGTAATAATAGAGGTGTTGTTAACAAGGATCATTTTATATCATTGTAACATACAGTAGAAGATACATATTGGCTTTTTGATAGGGATAATGTTGAATTTAATCAAGAAGAGGAACCTAATACTGCAAATGATTGGTGGGGTTGGTGATGCCAACATAATTGGGATCTCTTTCTTTATTGTGATGCCTCTACATGTCATTTCTAAAATTATGTCTTATTTGAATGGATTTGTATTATGATATTCTAAGATTTACCTTCTTTTGTCTTGCTTGTATGATTTTCGTGTGCTATTTGATTACATTTTTATGGCATCTTAATTATGTTGTATAATATTATGACTTTAATCTTAGTATGATTTAGGTTTATTAAGAATAATCGTTGATGCTTTGGATTTATTAATATTTCCTACTAGAAGAATGTTGATATATTAATAGGTAGGTACTGTTAATTTAATTAATGCAAAATTAATTTAATAAAAAATACCATTACCAAAGGATTTGTCCTCAATAACTCTATGTACCCATTATGATTAGCCCTTGGTAAATTGATGAAAAAAATTTCAAATATGACATCATTTTTCTTGGGTTCAAGGGTTTAGCCCTTAGTAATTACCAAAGGCTAAATTATCAAGGGATATACCATTGTAAATCATATAAAAAATTCAAAAAAAAATTGCTATATTAAATGTGGGTTAATAAGGAATTAGCCTTTAGAATTACCAAGAACTTGTGTAGTCATCTATTGTAATATTTAAGAACAAAGAAATTACTGAAGGAATCAAAGTTGTTGGTAATTTATCGATAATTACAAATTATAATGGGCTTTTGCCCATTACCTAGGGTCTTTAATGTTTGATAATAACAAAAATTATTGTAATAACATATATTTGTGTAATATATATGAGAATGTGACCCAACAAGTTAACCCATCTCGCTAGAATCCATAGGTTAAAAAGTCAAGTTAGAAAAATTTATTTCATTAAAAATGCAATCAAAGCATCCATTCACTCTATCACCATATGTTATAGATTATATTCATTATAGTCCACAAACTTAGGAAGAAAGGAAAATCTTCTTTATTCAAAGACCTTGGGATTCGCAAAAAACTAAAACTATAATAAAAAAAACTATTACCCAAACACTATTAGTGAGTTGAGTAAGTCAATCCACTAATCCCCTCTTTTTCTTTGCAATTATCAATTAAGCTATATTATATATCTATATAAGGCATCATCTTATGTCAAAGAGGGTATCTCCAAAAACTATAGTTGTGTTTTTTTCTATCTGCACATTTTTATTTAATTTTTTTAACATTGTTTTGTCATTGAACTAGTAAGATACTCGTGCATTCGCACAGGTCACTTCCGTTTTCACGCATGTTTGAAATACACTTGATTATAAAATTAAATTTTTACTTTGAGACAAATTATAATGACAACAATTTCAGTTAGGTGAAATTAATTATAATAAAATCAACAATTTATTAATTATAATAAAATTAACACATGAAGATTTCAACTAATCCTCCACTAGAATATTATTATTGGCTATCACTTATAAACTACTAATTGCATGCAATGTAATCTTGTATAAATCAACATATAAGTGTAAATTTGAATAGAAAGATTTGAGAAAAATGTTGTTTTTTCTCTTAAAAAATTACTTAGAAGCACAAGACAAAAATATGGTTAAATTCATTTCAAATTGAATGCATATCAAAAAGGCAAAACTATTTTGGTAGGTTCCATTTAAATTTCAACTTCATGCAAAAGAAGTGACACTCTATGTATGTACCATAAATAAGCAACAAAAAGTACCAAAATACAACAGAAGACAAAAAAAAAGACCCCCTGATTCAAGTATGTCACTTTGTCTAGAAACACATACTATTTGTTTAGAATTTACTTCACTTTTCTTCTCCTCTCTTTTAAAACTACAAGAAAGCAATAACAAACGAAATTATATATTTACGCCCCTAATTGGTTCTAAACCACCATTCTAGCTTCATGTTATAGAAGAAGGACTAAACTAAGATGTGAGCCAAAAATATGTAAAGAATGACATGAGATTAAATATTAACATTAAATATTATCAATACTGTTTAGGTAGAAAATGGATTGTATAACCTTTAATAATTTAAAGTAAACTTTAATTTTTATTTTAATATGATTGGCTACTTGACACTGCACTTCACATATTAAGCAAATACCATATATGCTTATAGACTATAAATTATAAGCTGACTCAATTTGGTTTTCAAAGAGAAATTCCATTTTTAATCAATTGTCTAGTTTTCCCTCCTTTGGTTCGGAAGTCAAAGTAAATTCTAACTCAATTTGGTTTTCCAAGAGAAGTTTGAATTTTTAGAAAGTGCAGATTTTGGGGATTTCTTTGGCTATGTGTTCTATTTGGAGTTTAATATGATATGGTATGGTCTTAAATATGTCAATGCTAAACACAGGAAAAAGCCATGAGCTATGATAGCACATGCACCACTGTATTATAGCCTAGAAAATATGTTTATAGTTTACTTAGTGCAACACATGCTCACACTCAATAAATATATGACCATCAATATTTTAAGATCCATAAAAATATCCTCAAAAAAACATGAGAATTCACTTGTATTTTTATAAAGATATTTTGCATAGTATTAAGAAGATGAAAGAGAAAAAAGGATCATAAAACCTTAAAATCCGAAATCATGATCAACTGCAAAATGCAAAGAATATTATGTAGCAAAATTGTGAAAAAAGAATTTAAAGATACATCACCTCTCATTTTAGTGAAGCTTTAAATGAACATAGCGTGAAATGTGAAAAGAAAACACAATTCGTCAACAGTTATCTCTTCTTCTTAAGGCCAATCATGTTATTTCTTGTATAGCTAGAGCCAATACATTGCTTAATTCACACAAAACATCAATAGCTTAAACTCAAGCATGAAAAATTCATGACCCAAGATAAAAATACACATGCCTATACTATCATATAGAACAACATATATAAAGTCACAATTAAGCTCGGAGAAATGGTTCTCACCGGTAAACGGTAGCAAATATGTGGAAGCAATTGTATTAGCTTAAGATGAACCACTGATCATAACCTATCACACAAAAGTTCCAATTAATTACTTAAAGTACCATATTATCATACAATTTTCCCCTAATAATCAAATGTTGAGACACTTACTTGCTAGTGGTTTGGAATACCTCTTTGAAGACCACAATTGTGGTAGTATTTAATGCTTTTTCTTCCTTATCATGTATTAAGATATTCAATCCCTGCTTGCTTTGAACTCTAGAAAATGCACGTACAACTAACCAAGACTAAACATAGGTCTTGGTAAGTATAATCCAACAATTGCCAACAATTGACGCTGAGATTTGTTGATTGTCACAGATAGGAAACTGTCTTCTAATAAGTTTGAAAGGCCATAGTGATTGGGAAGGAGACCTAGACATCCAAAAATGTAAATGATGTTTTCAATATTTTTTCCAAACATGATCTTTGCTTCAATGACATGATTTGTTAGCCTTGTGACAATCAATCTAGTGTCATTACATAATCCTTCAGACTAATCTAAATTTCTTAATAGCATTACTAAAGCTCCAACCTTTAGTTTTATCTTTTGGTTGGGAAGACCCGATGTTCTAAGAGAGCTTGAAAATTTAGGTATATGTGCTTCAAATGCTTGGGTTTCAACTGCTTCTGGTTTGTTAATAAAATCTGAGCTTAAGTATTCTCTTTCATCACTTTTATTCGTCAAAGATCATTATAATTAACTTATATAACAACTTAAATTGAATGTAATATGATATCAACAAAGCATAAAACAACATGTTGAATAAATTACTTGGAATCAAAGAAAGAACATATTCATTGACTTGATCAACAATTTCAATTTTTGATGTCAAAATAGCTCTGGACTACAAAAACTCCTCATCTTGTATTGCTCCACTAAATTAGGATATGTGCTTCAAATTATAACATCTTTGTGATCATCAAAATTTGTAATAAAAAATTACTTTAGAATTTCTGTTGATGCATAACTATCATTTAACTTAGATATTTTTTTCATCTCCCATTTCCAATATCAATTGTGAAAAATCTCTAAGTTTTGTTGCAATGGTATTATCCAAACCATGTTGTAGACGCATATTTTTCGTGAGAGTTAATAGTAGAAAATGATCCCAAAGAGATGAAGCATTGCTTGTTGCATGGACAATATCAGAACAACTAGTAGAATTTGTTTGAAGTTTCCTCCAAACACAACTATTTTGTAACGTCTGGTTGCTTTCAAGATGAATGACTATGCCCACAAGCCAACACAAGACTTTTCAGCATGCTTTGTCTTCACACATACGCTTCCTGGGAAACTTCCCAAGAGGTCACTTATCCTATAATTGCTCCAAGTCAAGCACACTTGATTGTGGAGTTCTTAAGTAATAAACTACCGAAAAGTATATGTATCTTATTGGTATAGGTAGCACTTATTAATTCCTTTAAGTTATCATCAACTATACAGTCCCATACCTGTATAGCTTCTAGATCCCTCTCATTCTGGTGTGTATTTGATTCATTCATGTGTCCCTCTTGCTGGAAGCCTATCAGAAGTCACTCATTATCCGTACCTCATCTTTTTTGCACCAGCGATCATTCCCTACCCTCATTAGGGCCCGGAATGTTACAACTTTTCCTCCGAATGGAGAAAATGCATTATTTTTAGAATTCATGATATCTCTTAGACTTTTGTCTAATGCTTCAAAAAAAAATTATTTTCCATTGAAGCTTTATATCCCACATTATCAATAAAGCATTATCTTTAATTTAAGATTGATCCAACATGCTTTATCCATGAAGCATTATCTTTAATTAAGATTAATATAGTATTTGATAGAGTAGCAAAAGAACAAAATGCAATAAAGTGCTTACATGCTTGCACCACAAAGCAATATTTGCGATACAACAACAAAGTAGAGGGTGGTCTCCAACACTTCATCCCATGCCAAAAAAAAAAATCAAATAAACCATTGAGTTAGAGAAAGATCAAGTAACAATCTTTCACTCTGTTTTGATGTGCTTTGTCATTTTTGTAGATGATAACTGAGTAGATGCCAAATCTTGAGCCAAGAGGAGGTCATCAAAGTGCATGTCAAATGATACTTTCTTGGCAGGCATAACAAAAGCTAGCACATCAAGATCATGATATGTTGTTGCAGAGAAAGACTGTTGTACAAACAAATTAAGAACATGTATCAAGTTTCAACCATCACCCCAGTTTGAAACTAAGAATAATACATGTTCATTCTCTCTTACAGTGACATATTAAACATCTTCATTCGCTATAGACTTTCCCTTATCAACAATGCATGTATCCTAATAATAAAATACATTATTAAAAGCAATAATAAGTTATCATATAGTTTGGAGTTCGTATAGCTCATCAGGTATAAATTGCTCCATTATTGTTTGAATCAATTGTACATCCTTAAATATCTTAAGCACATATGAATGGTTGTAACTTGGTTGCACCTTGATCCTAAACATTAAAGTCCTTCCTAATATTTCATCAAAGGGTTCCAGATAAACCAATGGATCTTCTTCACCTTCTTTAATAGATCATATCGCAAAAGTGAAAAAATATTTAGAATAGTATAAATAAAAAGGTTAAATAGATTGGTACATTAATAATTATCACGTGCATACTTCAATCATTTAGTTTTTAAGGTCAGGAGCCAACTTCCCTATAAGATCAACACATTCACGATCCCACAAGACAAACTTTACGTTGTCTTTTTTATAATAGACCTTTATCTCTAATCTATACTTGTTGAAAAAACCATAAAAATATTAATATCAACATATAAGATAAGAGTGTCTAATGATATTAATCCAAAATGACCAAAGAAAACTACCTTGGAACAAATTTTTCATTATGTTTCCCACATTTACATGTGAATGGTACATTTTCCAATTCAACCTTTTTATTGCATTTGGAGCATCCTTCATAGCTCTATCTATTTTTTCCAAAAATGAATTTTGCAATTATCCCAACAATCACACAAGTTGTTTCCTACTCATAATTTGAAGAATTAAGGGCAATTAGGATAGTAAATTGTTGAACGATCCATCATTTTTTATAAGTAAATGAGTTTAATAGATACTTGGACAAGGCCATTGATCTCAAAAATACTTTTCACCTATGCTTTATACATAAACTTGTCTTGTTCTAAAAATTGGGAGCATGCAGACATTTGGCTCAACCTTTGATTATATGATTCATGGACTTGATTTGAATCAAAGTTGTAATCATTTATGGAACATTTTTAATTTTAAATTGTATTAATACTATAAGAAATTTACATAACTGTCTTCATCATTGCCAAGGAACCTATACCTATTTTTGAATTGTTGTATCTTTGTAACATTTTCATTAATCAACAGCTTGGAACCATACTTTTTGTTTTGTACCGATGCAAGATATGTTCCTAACATATTAGTGAACATTACCATGTTATAACATCTAAATAATATAGGAACATACAAAATAGATAAGAATTAGGTATAGCATATCAATTTAACCTTGTGGTTCCTTAATCTTTGCAAGTGTCAATATAATAATACACTACAACATTTTTCATCTATTGCTACATGTAAAAAGTGTTGTTAATTGCAAAAAAATCGTTGTCTTTTGCTTCGAGAACGGTTTTCAAACTGTGGTAATCTAAGGCGTTGCCCATTCCTTTGAGAACGGTTTTTTTCATAAAGGCAACACTCTCAAGAAAACTGTAGTCTTTGATATAACATAGAGAATGGTTTTCTTAGTGATGTACGGCAATGGTTTTACACTGTAGCATTCAAAGGCAACCCAAAAAAATCATAGTCGTGGTATGGCATAAAGAACGGTTTTCTAAGTGATTTATGACAACATTTTTACATTGTAGCAATCAAAGGCAATACAAAAAACTGTCGCATATGGATGTCAAATAGTACACTTATAGAGTTGTTATTATTGGACTTAGAAAATGGTTTTTTAATAGTTTTACCTTTAGGAATATACAACATTTTTTCTTTATAAGGCAACAATTTTAATTGTAAATATAGAGAACATTTTTTGATAATATTAATTTTAAAGGTTGTTTATATAAATTTTATTATTCCATACTAAACTAAATTAGACTTAGAACATCTTAAGAGAGTAGCCAAGACAACTATCCATTCCTTAAATATGATAGAAGACATATGGGCGAGGAAAAAGTCAGCAACCAAACAACTTTGTAACCTTTTCAAGTTGATAAGAAAAAGTAGCATTCAATGATGGAGCAAAAAGAAACAAAGCTAAAGAAAATATCAACATAAATCTAGACAAGGTCCTACTAAATGATCAAAGACGTTACATTATAGCAATATTCAAAATTACCTTCAGCAGTGAATCATCAAAGTTATCCCTTCTAAGATCTTAATCATGATTCATGGTTATTTTAATATCATATCTATTTTTTTTTCTTTACTTTCATTTAGACATTAATCACTTCTTTCAAAAATTTATTAATCATCTAGACAGGTGGACATATTCCTAAATGAGAATTCATTGGACATGCTTCTCTTTGTGATTGGGAAATTGAACTTATTTGGTCCTTATTCATCGCAAAGGTCCACAATTCTGGCTAACTGCTACAAGGTTCTAGACGTAGTGCATCAATGTGTTTTTACCATTATATAGAAACAAAAGGACCTAATTGATTGTGACTACATGAATATTGAATTATAGAGCAATAAAGGGGTCTTGCTGTCTTGACTCGTATATCTATTTTATCACATGTGGATAGAAAAATTTAAAAAGATAAAAGGAACATGACTAACATTGCAATCTTTAATCTTTCCAAACATAGAGGCAGTAACTTTGAACATAAAAGTGCTTTTGGCAGCCATTATAACAATAATGTTAAAACTGATACTAGGGCCTATATTGGCTTCCAAATAAGCTATTTATGCAACAACTATGCTTTTCAAATGGTTTAACAATTATTAGAAAGTAAAATGAACGCAAGAAACAAAATAAATGTAAATATTATACCAGTGCTTCTCCTTGGCTACAGATTAAAAATAAAATCAAATGCAAGCAAGAAGAAAAGAAGGAATTGATTAGAAAAGGAAAATAATACAATAGAGTTTAATTCAAATAGATGAAAAGATACCCTTTCTCTATGGTATCTAGATGAACAGATTCCAAACTATAAATTTGCATTGAGCGTTGACAAATGAATTAATTCGTGCTACTGAACTTGGGGTTACAGATTCTTAATTGTAGACTACCCCAAAATTCCTTTTATGATCTTATAATATATTTCAAAGCATCATAATTAGGGACTTTAATATCTAGCAAGACAGCTATCTAAATTGAAGAACCAAACTCACTTAAATGCTTAATTTGTTAGCGAAGGTTCAAGAAAGTTTTTGATTTATACTTCCAATAGAGACTATTTTAGTTTTTAAGAACCAATAAACCAGAGCTTTTATTAATTTTATATGAAGCATTTTCAAGATGTTTCTTCGATTCTTCTATATAATAATATATTGTTAGATTCATCTCAATTTTGCTCCACCACTCCTAATGTTGTTATTACCTTAAGTTAAATTCATATTCTTAACCAGGTGATGTTGTCACTATGGTTGGCCTCTCTAACAACCCACCACCTTTCCTTAATATTCCAGTGGTTGCCACTATAATTATAACCTTTCCTTGACATACTTTATCTCCCCATATATATATATATATATATATATATATATATATATATATATATATATATATATATATATATATATATATATATATATATATATATATATATAACTACTTGCAGCTATTAGATTTGTTAACTTCAACTCAAATGGGTGTGTTCCATACTTGACCCCTTCAACCTAAGCACTGATATTTGTTGATATTCTAATATAATAGCATTAGTTACAATAACAACGTATTATTTGTTGCTACTCTAATACACCATCCACTAAAACACTTAGTATCCACACATTACATGACCCAAAAAGTGTTATAAAATTCGTGCACACAAATAAGAAGCACTATGTTAGTGCCTAGTGGCTCACTAGTGGGCTTAAAACAGCTCCTGACCCACAAAGTTAACCGTCCAGCATGACTAAAATTTTTGATAGCATACTAATTCATGAAACTAGTACCCTCCAAAAACTGAACACATGGATGAATCAGGAAATGGCAAAACTTATCAAGCCTGCCTAAATCTTAACATAAAATGCTAACAAAGAAAACCGCTTTTTACATAGAAAACATGTTTTTAGTATCCCTAAACAAGCAAAACTTTTATCAGAATAAAATATTTTAATTCAGCAAGCTTGGTCGCCCACTCCTCAAGCAAAGTCACTTATAAATACCTCCCAAATTCCAAATCCCATCAAAACCCAAATCTTTTTCCCTTTCCCTCATTTTCTCTTCCTCATAACCCTTATTTCACTCCAAATTCACACCATCACCTTCTAGAAATCAACCTAATGAATCAAAACCCAATCCCAAACTCCCGAATTGATTCTATCTTTCTTACAACACATACTTCTACTCATACACAAAACCCCCCAAATTCACATCATTCATTCCCTTCTAGGCCCACCTGAACAACCCTAAACCCACCCTAACCCCAAATGCCAATCTTAGGCATGTTTCCTTTCCACATTCCTTGGATAACTCAACTCACAAAAGAAACAAAATAAGAAGTCAAAAGCTAATTGAGAAGTCTAAGATACAAATCAATTAAAATAAAAGGAACATGAGAAGACCCATTAGAATAATGAAATTACAAATAGAAAACTTACAAATAGCACTGCTTGGGATTGACTAGATGAGAGACAATAAGGTTAGTCACTAGTTGCTTGCGAGAGTAGCGTGAAGAGAAAATCTGATTTGATGGGATTTTTGTAGCGTGAAGAAAAAGGCAACAATTTGTAGAATGAACAACAAGAATGTGAAGGTTTAGAATAAATTTGGAGAGTGAGGTTTGGAATAGGGCAAAATAGCGAGTGTTTAGCAGAGTGGGAGACGTGAGAGAAAAGGAAAAAATGAAAGGTCAAGCGCGAAATCAAATTTTATTTTCTAATAGAACGGTTTGACCCTTTACTTATAGGTTATTATAAATAACAATTTTATAATTGTTTTTTAAATTTACTAGTACGGTTTTTTTTCATATTTAATTGTAAATAAATATACAACGGTTTATAATTGTTGTATAAAAAAATAAAAACTAATTAACCGTTGCCTATTAAATTCAGAGAATGGTCTTAAAATGTTGCTTATAAAATTATAAAATTTCTTCAATTACACCAACGATATATAAAACCATTCTCTATTATGATCTAATACAACGGTTTTTTTGCTATCACTAGAACAGGCGTTGCTGTAGGCCAGAAATGTTGTAGTGATAGTTGGACCAAAATCATGTTTTTCTGAGAAACTCAACAATTTGGAGGCATATTCTTCCTATAGAGTATAGGTAATCATATTGTCACTACAACGTCATTGAGTTAAGTGAGCATTTGTTATAACACATGCAACACAAAAAAATAAATAAAGAACCAAATGTTATAAAAGATACAATCAATCATATTACCTAAGATCTTTCATGATAAACACAACCTTCTTTAGATTTGAGTTAGACTGGGAATGCACTATTTCATGTAAAGCTTCAATCACATATGAACAAAGGTAAAAGATATTGTGCTTATTATTTGTGTATTTAAATATAAAAAGAGGTGCATGCAATATCTAAACTTTACCTACTAACAAATTAGTACACAAATTCCCACTAAGTATGTCATCAAACTTCTTAAACTGATATACATTCAAGGAATTTTAGGAAGAAGTTGCTTTTTCAAGGTTGTATCGCTCGTGAATTATACCTTGAACGGATGGTCACATGCCTTATATTGTGCCTCATTGCACAACACATCAAAAACCTGCATAACATATGTATTGTCTTCTTGTAGCCTTGACTTCTATATCACCACCTTAGGATTTTTTTACCATTGCTTGTATCTTATATCCCTAGTTTGTGAAAAAGCAACAAAGGTAAATAACTGTCATATAAATAACCGGTATATTTGAGTCAAAAGTCAGCATGAAAAAAATAATGATACATTTGCATCCATCAAGACCATTTCAATCAACCCTAGCTTCGAGTGGTTATGGATACCACAAAGAGTTGTAATTCTAATTGCGAGCTTTCATTTTTCTTTTGTGTCATCTGCCTCTTTGACAAAGTTGAATTTACGCGACATAATTGTGATACTAAATATGTATAAAAAAGAACTATAGGGTAAGTATATTTCTAAGAGATAAAGGAGTTTTGAGCGAACTAAAGCCCATATCCAAAAGGAAAAAAAATGTAGATAGAGGGGAAAACTACTTAAACTGTTCAAGAAAACATAAAATAATGATGCTACAGTTTATCAGTGTGTAGTCTTAGAAAAACAAAAGGAAAAAGGGGAATTAAATATCAAATAAGAAATTAGATAATTACTATATTAAATCACTACAAAAGGATGTTATTTGTACAAACTTACAACTTCTGAAAACCTATTTTCTAAATGAGTAATGGTACACATAAAATAAATTTTTACTACACTTTTTACAATTCATTTTTTTCTATCTCTTTTCATCACATCTTTTTTTATTCGTTACTTCTCTCTTTTCTCTTCTAATCTCTCTCTTGAATTGTAAAATCTATTAAATACTTGAATTTCTCTTTAATTTGTACTCTAATCATTTATAAAAGATAGACTACTTTCACAAGTTCACTTATTAGCATGGAATCATGGCTAACGTGGCTCACCATAAATGACATTAACTTCACTCATGACCTTGGAACTGGAACTCAAAATAAAAGTAAAATTATGGAAGGGCACTCAAAGAATAAGAAATACAAACACAAAGAAGATAGGCCTTAACCAAAACATCAAGGTTGAACCAAAAGAAAGTATCACAATTCCAAACATCAAAAGAAAGAATGTCCTAGTTTTCATTATTATTGAATTTAACTAACATGTAGCAGCATTTAGTTGGTTAACTCAACTTAGTTGCACAAAAACATATCAACCCTAACAATTATTTGTGGTCTAAATGGGAAAATGGAAATAAAGATTCCAAGCCAGTACTTCCTTTAAGCACAATTCTATTTACATGAATAACACAAATCTTAAATAGTGGTTTTGGGTTGTTGATTGATTCTGTTAACTAATGTAAAACTTTTCTAAAATACTTCTTGGCTTATATAATTTACTTTTCTTATGTTAGTTGCTAATGTTCTGCATAGTGAGTATGTTTGGTCTATTTTTTGGGAAAACTGTCCACCTAATGGACTAGGTAAATGTCCTTTTTGCTGACAGCAAGTATGGGTATAATGTATGGCTCTTATTTCAGTTGTAATTCACAAAAATATGTATGGAAGTATGCAGAATATAGAGGCATTACAGCAGATACGAAATTGTTCTGCTCTCTCCTTGAAATAAGAAAAAGCGCACAAGAAGAAGGGGGTTGAATTGTGCGTTTAAAAAACTTTTCGAAAAAGGTAGATCAGTCTAAACAAAACGTTTTTAAGCGTAGGGATGGAGGGAAGAAAACACAGAAAGCTTTATACTGGTTCACTCAACTTGAGCTACGTCCAGTCCCTTCACCCAGAAGGTATCTACTAACCAACCTTAGGTTACAAGTATTGTCCGTGGCCTCTTCAGGCTTTACAACGCAATCTACCCAGATTGCTTAACCCAAGTATTCTTTTTACACTAAGCCTCTCTAGGCTTTCACAACGCTCAAAAATATTTTTGAGGAAATATCGACTCACGTAGTGAGGATTTTAAAACTTAGACTCAGGATCACTTTGAGAATTATTACAAACAAAATGACTATCGTCCACTGGATGCTCTTGACAGAATATCACAGAAGAAAGTATATGTTGTTGTTTTAAACAAAAAATCCACCTATCTCAATTCTCTATTTTGCTTTTTGTTGATGCGCGTATATATACGATCTTCAGGAAAGAGATCTGTTACAAATATCTTGTCTCTTCACGTGATGAGGCGTGTGCAGACTATCTTTTCAGAAAAGTCAAGCGTGGCAGTTGAAAACTTGCACTACAATAGAAGTTTCAGGGCTGCGCTGACAGTCTGTTCTTCTGAACTTTCTTCATCTGTCTTGTCGGCTTGATAAGTTGACTTGCTTTACCCATTCTGCTGTGCTTTTGTACTGACTTGATGTTGATGTTTCAAACCGTTTTGAACGTTAGCTCATTGGAGTAGTACTGTGTAGGTTTCAAGGCGGATAGACATGATTGATGTTCATAATGAAAAACTCAGTCGTTTGAATATATGAATACTGGAGATTTAGACGATCGCCTTCGGTCTGTTCATCTGAATGGTCTTTGATCGCGTCTTACTGGACGGTCTTCAAAGTGTCCACTGGATGGTCACTGTTGCATCAGCTGGACGGTCCTTCTTGGCGAGTCTTCGTCTTTCGCTGTGATAGGGTTAGTTTATACACACAAATATAAACATTAATAAGCTTTGTTATCTTCAAAACATTGAGGGTTTAGACGCTTCTACGTCTTTGGTTCCAACACTCCTTTCCTCTCTTCTCTTCTCATTCCTTTCTCATGGTTATGTTTTATGGTTTTATGGTTTAGATTGTCTTCATTTAACAGTGGTATTTAGAGCAGTGTTCTTATAGGCTGTGGGTCTGAAAAAAATTGGGAGGAGAGATTAAACACTTGTGAGTGGGGAGAGACCAAATGGCTTCAGGGAACAATGCTGTCTTTACTGTTCCTCAATTTTCTAGGGAAAATTATCATATATGGGTTGTCAAAATGAGATCATGTTTGAAGTCTTTTGGCTTATGGGAGTATGTAGATTAAGACAAGCAAGTTCCACCATTGACAACTAATCCAACCATAGCTCAAATCAAGCAACATGAGGAGGAGACTTTGAAGAAGGAGAAAGCTGTTTCATGTCTGCACTCAATTATGACAGATGATGTGTTTACATGCATTATGCATCTAGAAACAGCCAAGCAAATATAGGATGAGCTAAAAGAAAGGTATGCAGGTGGTGAAAGGGTAATGTCCATCAAGCTATTGACTCTTAAAAGAGAGTTTGAAATGCTAAAAATGAAAGAAAATGAGTCTGTCAAGGAGTACACTTCAAAGCTGTCCCATTTGGTGAACCAAATGAGGTTGTATGGTGAGGTTGTGCAAGACTACAAGGTAGTAGAAAAGATGTTGATCAGTCTACCTGAAAAATTTGAAGCCAAAGTTGCTGCCATTGAAGAATCATGTGATCTCAAAAAGCTAACTATTTCTGAGATGGTTAGTAAATTGCAAGCTCAAGAACAAAGATTTTTTATGAGAATGGATGATGTAACTGAAAATGCATTTCAAGCTAAACACAAAGGAAAGCAATCTGGTTAGAAGAATCAAAAGAAGCAGAATTATAAAAAAAGGGGTGATCAAAAGGGAAAAGGAAATATGGATGGGAGTTCAACTAAATCTGCAGCAAAGAAAAATTTTCCTCCTTGTTCTACATGCAAAAGAACAAATCACTTGTCAAAAGATTGTTGGTATAAGGGGAAGCCTCAAATTCAATGTCACAATTGCAAGCAATGGGGACATAGAGAGAAGTACTGTAGATTTAAGCATAACCAATCTTAACCACAACCTGCACATCAAGTTAACTTCACTGATGAGCAATCTCAGGTTAAAGATCACTTGTTTATGGCTACTCAAACATGTAGTTCAAGTTTAAAGGATGTACGGTATGTAGACAATGGGTGCACAAACCACATGGCAAGGGACTCAAGTCTCTTCACTTCTTTGGATAGGGCTGTCCAAACCAAAGTCAAGCTTGGAAATGGAGATATTGTACAGGCTGAAGGGAGAGGTACAATTTCTGTTTACACTAGCAAAAGTGCTAAATTTATTCATACTGTTTTGCTGATTCCTGACTTGGATCAAAATTTGCTAAGTGTTGCTCAATTAATGAAAAAAGGATATTCACTTTCCTTTAAAAATAATGGCTGTATCATACTGGATCCTAATGATTTAGAAGTTGTTAAGGTTGAAATGTGTGATAATAGTTTTCCAATTAGTTTGAATCAAGTGAATCATTCAGCACTTGTTTCCAAACATGATGATTCTGCACTATGGCACAAAAGATATGGCCACTTTAATATAGGTGCATTGAAATTTCTGCAAACTCACGATATGGTGAAAGACATGCCTGTGATAAGTTGTATTAATGATTTATGTGATGCTTGTCAATTGGGGAAAATGCATAGAAAGTCTTTTTCATCAGCAAATGTCACACGGGCAAAGAATAAATTGGAGCTTGTTCACACTGACTTATGTGGTCCTATGAGTGTACCTTCTCTAAGCCAAAACAAGTATTTCATCTTGTTTATTGATGATTTGACTAGAATGACATGGGTGTATTTTTTATCAAGCAAAGCTTAAACTTTTGATGTCTTTAAAAAGTTTAGAGCTATGGTGGAGTCTCAAAGTGGCTGCAAGATTAAAGTTTTGAGATCAAATAACGAGAAGGATTATACCTCCAATGAATTTAATATGTTTTGTGAAGATATTGGGATTATTCATCAATTGACAGTTAGTTATACCCTTGAGCAAAATGGAGTTTCTGAGAGAAAAAACAGAACAGTTATGGAAATGGCAAGATGCTTAATTGCAAAAAAAAAGGCTACCAAAAAGCTTTTAGGCTGAAGCTGTTTTTACAATAGTATATCTCTTGAACAGGCTGCCAACAAGAGTTGTTCAAGAGAAAACACCAATTGATGCTTGGTTAGGAGTGAAGCCCTCTGCCAAACACTTGAAGATTTTTGGATCAATATGTTATATTCGTGTTACAGTAGCTAAAAGATCCAAATTGGATAACAAAGTTGAAATGGGGATTTTTTTTTTTTAGGCTATATTGCAAGCTCCAAAGGTTATAGAGTGTACAATATGAAGTCAAAACAGATTATGATCAGCAGGGATATTCAAGTTGATGAGAATGCATATTGGGATTGGGAAAATAATCAAGTTCAAAGAAGCATGAAGTCAGAACAGTTGACAACCAATTCCAATGCATCTAATGACCAGAAGCAAGTTACAAATGATGATGAAAATCAGATTGCTGAATCTGATTCTCTAGTGCTAAAAACCAAGTCTTTGGCTGAAATTTATGAAAAATGCAGTTTTATGGTGCATGAGCCTTCTTGTTTTGAAGAGGCTTCAATGCAAATAGAGTGGAATGATGCAATGAAGGAGGAGCTGGCTATGATTAACAAAAATGGTACTTGGGAACTCACTCCAAGGCCCAAAGACAAGAATGTGATTGGTGTCAAATGGGTTTATAGAACAAAATTAAATCCTGATGGTTCCATTCATAAGCACAAAGCTAGACTTGTTGTAAAGGGATATTCTCAAATGGCTGGAATTGATTACGGTGATACATTTGCACTGGTTGCTAGGCATGAAACAATTAGATTAATTGTTGCTCTATCAGCTCAATATGGACGGAAAATCTTTCACTTGGATGTAAAATCAGCTTTTTTAAATGGAGTTTTACAGGAAGAAATCTATGTTGAATAGCCTGCTGGCTTTATTGTTGCAGGTCATGAAGACAAAGTTTATAGGCTTCACAAAGCCTTGTATGGGCTGAAACAGGCTCCAAGAGCTTGGTACAGCAGAATTGATTCACACTTTCTGCAAAATGATTTCAGGAGGAGCCAAAATGAGCCTACTCTTTATGTGAAAGATTGTGGCAATGGAAGAAAATTGTAGTTTCACTTTATGTTGATGATTTGCTGGTTACAAGTGATGGTATTGATGAAATTGACAAATTTAAAAAGAGCATGCTGCAGGTTTTTGAAATGACAGACCTTGGAATGATGAGGTATTTTTTGCGAATGGAAGTAATCAGCTTGATGATGGTATTTTTCTCTCACAGAGAAAGTATGCCAATGATTTGTTGCAAAAATTCAAATTGGAGAGCTGTAATCCAGTTTCAACTCCTCTTGCTATAAATGAAAAGCTTTCCAAGGATGATGGTGATGCAAAGGAAAATGTAACTCAATACAAAAGTTTAGTTGGCTACCTTCTTTACTTGACAGCAACTAGACCAGATTTAATGTTCTCTACTAGTTTGCTTTCAAGGTTTATGCATTCACCAAGTTTAACACACTTTGGTGTAGGCAAAAGAGTGCTCAGATATTTGAAAGGTACTGCAGATTTTGGCATTTGGTACAGCAAAAGTGATGGAAGGCTTAAAGGTTTGTTGATAGTGATTGGGCTGGTTCTATTGATGACTCTAAGAGCACAACTGGGTATGTTTTTTCACTTGGCAGTGGAGTGTTTTCATGGAATTCCAAAAAGCAAGATGTAGTTGCTCAATCCTCAGCTGAAGCAGAGTATATTGCTGCAGCTGCTGCTTCAAATCAAGCTATTTGGATTAGAAAGGTATTGACTGATTTGAATCAAATACAAGAAGAACCTACTGTGCTATGGTGTGACAATAATTCAGCCATTTCTATTGCCAAAAATCCAATTCAACATGGGAGAACAAAGCATATCAATGTCAAATTTCATGCTATAAGGGAAGCTGAGAAGAATGGAGATGTTCAATTGATGTACTACAGGTCTGAGGAGCAATTGGCAAACATACTCACTAAGGCGCTTCCAAGTGCTAAGTTTAATGAGCTAAGAAGCAAGCTAGGAGTCTTTAAGAACAGTTTTAAGGAGGAGTGTTAACTAATGTAAAACTTTTCTAAAATACTTCTTGGCTGATGTAATTTACTTTTCTTATGTTAGTTATTAATGTTCTGCATAGTGAGTATGTTTGGTTTGTTTTTTGGGAAAATTATCCACCTAATAGACTAGGTAAATGTCCTTTTTGTTGACAGCAAGTATGGGTATAATGTATGGCTCTTATTTCAGTTGTAATTCACAAAAATATGTATGGAAGTATGCAGAATATAGAGGCATTACAGCAGATACGAAATTGCTCTGCTCTCTCCTTTCCTCTCCTCTTCTCACTCCTTTCTCATGGTTATGTTTTATGGTTTTATGGTTTAGATTGTCTTCATTTAACAGATTCTAATACATATAAGGAATTGTAATGTGGCCGATAAGGTAGGGGGTTTTATTTTAATATTATTGTTAGGGTAGTTTTTTCTCTGCTGTCAGTGTAGCAGTTTTATTCTAATACATATAAGTTGTAATGTTAAGTTTCATTAAAAGGGACGTTGTGATTGCGTCTACAAACTATAGTAGTATGTAAAATCCATTTTTTTTCTTCCTAAATATGGTGTTTAATAATGACTAAAGAAGAGAAAAAAAAAAAATACTTCAAACTACAGAGATTAAAGTGCTCAAGCAATGGTGTCCCAAAGATGTAGATGAGTATATGGAAACCTGCAAAAAAACAAAAAAAACAAAAAAAAAAACTCATGAAGTGAGGGAAGACACTTTTTTTGTTGAAGAAGAAAAATAGCTCCATAGGAAAAGTTGTGTACCCCCAGCAAGATGTATGTGAAATGAAAGGTTTAAAAATGGAGAAAGGAAAATATAAATGGAGAAGAAAGACAAACCTAGAGAATAAAGCCTCTTTCTCTTCTACTTCTTTCGTTGTAGTTTCCAAATGGAAAAGAAAGCATTTTCTTTTACTGTTTCTTCCAGTGGACATGACAGAAATAATCTTTTTGTGTTGAAAAAGTAATTGAACAAATAATTAAAAATGTGTAAAATGGATACGAAGAAAGAAAAGAGTGGGAGATATATTAGACAGGGAGATGTCAGTATATTTTGGAGGATAAAAAAGTAAATAAAAGAGATGTTACAATTCATATATAATAAATAGGCTAGTAAAGTACTAGTTCACAATTTGCTAGTTCAGTTGTGGTCAAATATATAATAAGTATTTTTTTTAATTTTGTATAATATATCAAGTGATAAACTAACATATTAATAAAATAATATATTTATAATTAAACAATATGGAAATCTATTTAAATTTAACAATAAACATAATATTTATAAATATATTTTATATCATATAAATTTATTATAATATAATTTATTATTTAATAAATCTATAATAAAATATGTCCAAATATATTACTTAGTATTAAATAATTGTTTTTGTTACTAGTATTAAATAATTTTATCCCATTATATTATAACTAAAATTAAATTATTCTCCCATTGTTGTTCCATTTTCTATGGTCATGATGGGAGAGAGGTATTTATCACTTCTTATATTACAATGTGCATATATATTTATCACTCCTACTTTTTTAATTTCGCAAGTTTCATCTTGCAATGTTTTTTTTTTCAAATTTGATTCTTTACTATTTTAATTGTGTAATTTTAGTCCGTATGTTAATTTAACATCTAATATTTAATAGAAATGTTGATGTGGCAATTTTACTACACTGTCACGTCAAAATTTTATTAAATATTAGGTGTTATCTTAATAGATAGATCAGATTTGCATAATTAAAATAATGAAGATCAAATCCATAAAAAAATAGAAGGACAAAATTTGTAAAATTAAAAAAAAAAAGACCAAAAGTACAATTAAGTTTATATACTAATAAGCATATAAGTAGAGTAGTTGCTGGGAGTGAGTGCATAATGGTGAGGACATGGGTTTCAACTCTTGAGAAGAGTCACTTTCATTTTTTATTTTGGCTAATGATGAGTTATAAGTAAAAATGGGTATATGGGTCAAAAATTAAAAAAAAATGATAAATCTACTTATTATAAGTCTACATGAGTTAGACTGTGAGATCTTGGGAAATAACAGTTTTAGTTTTGAGGTTTATGAACCAACTTAAATACTCGCATAAAATTTAAAATATATATATTTTTAATTTTAATTAATAGTTATAATTATAATTTATCTTCTGAAGGCATACTTTTTCAATTTAGAGGAACTAGATCCTTATTAAAAGTTTGTATTAACTATTTTTACAGTGAAAAATACCGGTTCCTCGCCAACTATTTTAGGCAACCTACAAGTAAAACAATTTAAACAAAACAAAGATATGTGGATCGTTTTGTAGGTTAGCTTGTTTAACTGCAGGTTTAAACGAGCTTTTTGAATATTGACTCATTTAAATATGCATTTATATGAGTTGGTCCATTTGACCGCAGACTTATGTGTCGAGTCCAAACTAAATACCTCATACCAGTAATAGATTATAGATCTGCTTCAATTGAATCAACAACTGTTTTGTTCCAATCGTGGGTTGGTACTTGTCATGCTCTCATACTAGTCATGGACCTAGTCTTGCAAAGAACCACTCTCATAATATTTTGGTAAGCTATAGATTCAATGGTTTAAAATTTGGTTCTTAGACGACACCGGCCATAAGTTGAATTCATAGTTTAATTAATCAAATCATGGGTCCGGTCTTATTTTTCCCACATTGCTTTTCCTGTATTGGGACCCCACAAAGCTTTTGCCTGTATCATTATATTTTCCTTTTTAACTCTGTGGTTTTGCCTTGAAGCTCTATTTCAAGCCCAAGTCCATCTCAAACCACCCCCACAGTTAATTTTATAATAAACGGGATAAATTACACTTTATGCTTTTATAGTTTTATGCTTTCTTAACTTACCTTTCTTAAACTTCCTTTATATCACTAAATTCCTCTTAAAGTGAAAATTATTAAGTTTCATTTTATTTTTTGCATAATTTACCTATGATTTTAGACTTATTGAGCGTGATTTTAATTGTAATCATAACATTTTCAGTTTACTCCTAACTTTAGGGAGCTAAGTAATGTAAAAAAAAAAATTAAGAAATAAGTTGGAAAAATATAAATTACAACGGGATGAAGTACAATTTATCCTAATAAATATTTAAAAATTTATTGTACTTGACAAGTCACCCTAAATACCAAATCCTTAGAAGAAAAGAGGAAGAAGATTTTCGAAGTAATGCCTAATAGAATAACAATAATGAAAAGCCAGACGCCGTGCAGCCTAATTAGAATTCAATCACAAGACCAAGCAATTTCAAGTACAACTCGGCAGCACTCGAGTTATGGCTCTTTGCAGACTTTTAAATTCTTTTCTAGTGCTGTGTTTGTGCATCTTTTTGGGTAAATCCTGGACATTCTTTAGTCAAGAATTAAAAATTAATCTCTCAAGATACTAAAATTCCATTTAAAAGATTGACTTTTTCTGATAGATATTTTTTCATATACACAAACTTGAACATTTTTTTGTGTTTGTACATCTAAGTATTTATTTTAATCATAATTTAGATAGTTCATTAAGAAAAACTTCTTTATAATTAATGTACAATCCCCCATTCAAATATATTAATAAGACAGAGCTTTCAATTTTATTTAAAGATACAACTTATTAATAATTATTACACTTAGAAGTCCCGACTGCATTTTTAACAGGATTATATAAAATTTGAATAGTTTAGTTAAAGATGGTAACAATCGCCTGACTGTTCAAAACTGAGATTTTCAAGTGGAAGAATTCAGTTCAATTCAATTT